>JACCIC010000064.1:1162500-2380000 GCA_018907035.1 Sycobia sp. Sy_11 | reverse complement strand
GTCTACATTACCTGTAATGTTATGTAATATGTTTCACCTATTTTCTTACCTTTTTTCTTAGCATTAATATTATTATTTTTCCGGTATCTCTATTAATATATTTTTCTGTTCATAACCCTCTCAATTATTCATATTTGTATTTTCAGATAACTAGTAAAAATTTTCATTACATTTGTTTATCCCTCGACAATCACTATTTTTTCTTTGTAATCTCTTTCAACCTATTCATAGCTTCTTGTTCAATGTCATTATTTTATTTACAAACTATTTCTAGTATTAATTGCTAAATGTTTAGATTGATCATTATTAATTATAACTATCGTTAATATCATATGAACTAGCCTTTCTGGATTTACTGTCTTATTTGTTTTTAGTAGGTTTAGATTTCTTTTTCTTTCATTAATCTCTTATTATACTTATTGCTATTATCTCAGATTTCTTATTATTATTTAATTTAAAATTCCACTCACTTAAAGTTCCTTTACCGGATTTAGTATTTTTAATTATAATAATTTCACTGTCATATATCCCTTTTTCTACGGAGTCACTACTGTTTTCTTTATTCATGATATTATCTAACTTATTTATAGATGTCTTTTCACGAACTCTTTATTCTTTAGCAGTATTTATTTATTTATTTTGTTATTATTATTTTACTTAAACTGTTTAGATTGCTTATTTTTCAATTATTATACTTCTACACTTTTTCACCGTTGCTTTGTTCTCACATATTTTTTTTCAGATTCATTATTTTTATTAGCAGTATTTTTATTAGTTGTTGATGCTGCTTTAAATTGATTAATTTCCACTTATTCTATCTTTGCAATTATTCACAGTTGATTCACTATATCTGAGGTTTGCATTTGGAATAATTCACTATTATTTATTTTATTGTTTTAAATTCACTGTTTATTTTTCTAATATTATTCACATCATTTACAATGCTTTTTTTCTTTTTTTCAGATTCTCTAACTTCATTATTAGTATTATTAATTTATTCGTACTCTATTAGATTAATTAATTTTCCGATTATTATATCCGCACAATTATTTACCGTTGCTTTTATTTATCCTTTTTTTCACTGTCTAATTGTGCAAATTTCACTATTATCGCTTGGGTTATCTATTTAATTTTTGGCTTTATCCACTGTACATAGTTTTTTTTTCTATTTTTTTTTCCTGTTCATTGTTCACTTTATCTTTATTCGCCTCAAAACAGTCTCAAAACGGCCAAGTAGTACTCCTTATTGACGGTTTGACCTCCTGGAACGAATTCGTGGTCAACCACCCTATGGTAATCGAAAAAAAACGGTAAGCATCACCTTGATTTTCGGTGGATGGGCGACTTGCATGAGGAAAGTTTTCGACGACTTCACGACCTTCACTGAATGCTTTGTGCCACTCAAATACGTACGTTCACGAAAAAATAGACTCTATAAAAAAAATTCTGCAATATTTTCAACGATTCGGTAGCTGATTCTGAAGTCTGTTTGTATCATGAATGTTTCTCGAAACGACGATCGAGAGAAGACTGATGCAGATGCGACGAGCATCTGGATTTGTTCAAAGGCTTGCTGCTGCTCATCTCCCCAATGATACTTAATATTCTTCTTTATCAGTCTGGTGAGAGGCTCAGCAATTGTCGCAAAGTTCTCCAAGAACTTACAGTATCGGGACGCAAGGCCAAAAAACCTAAGGAGCTGGTCTTCTCACGTTCTTTGGTCCAGCGTAAATTAGGATTCATGTAATCTTATCTCGATCAGGTCGAAAATCTTCGCGATCCACTAGGACGCCAACAAACCGTGTTAATTGAGCAAAAAAAAGACGAAAAAAAAATACAACACATTTATTTAACAAATGATGGAACTTTGTAATCACAAAAACCAATGGGTACTGAGAGCGACAGTGGAAAAATTGTAGACGACTAACGCAAAAAATAAATAAAAAAATTTCTTCTTACAACAAAAATACAAAGGAGAAAACCGAAAAAGTCTATTTTTAGTCTCTTTGTATTAAGGAAAAATTTTATTTTTCAAAATTTTCAAAAGTCCAGACTTTTCAGTTTTGGATTTTTCCAAAGAAAGGAAAGGGAGAAAAAAAGTTCCACTAAAAACCTCTTTAATTTTTCCAAAAAGGGAAAACAAAATAAAAAGTTTGAATGTATAACAAAAACTTTGGTTTCTGTTTATTTAACAAAATTTAATTAATGGTTATTTAACAAAATTTAATTAATTGTTGTTTGACAAAATTTGATTAATTATAATTTAATTTAATGATTAACATGTTAGTTAATTTTCTCTCAATTGTTACCCTTAATTGCATTTGTTACTAATAATTTGTAAAATATATCGATTTTACTTATTACTCATTTTATCGATTATTAGATTATTTAATATTTGTTATATTATTGAGCAAAAAAAAAAAATAAAAGAATACAGCAGAAGAAAGCGACAGCGCAAAAATCGAAATCGCAAAAATTGTAAGCGACTAATGCAAAAAAAGATAGAAAAAAGTTTTTTATTCTCACAACAAAAGTGCAAAAAAACTGAAAATAGTCTCTTTTTAATCACTTTGTATTTTGGAACAATTTTAGTTTTCAAAATTTTTAAAGATTCACACTTTCGAATTTTTGATTTTCCCAAAAAATAGGGAAAAAAAGTTTCACGAAAAAAAACTTTTTTTGATTTTTCCAAAAAGGGAAAATAAAAAAAAATTTGAAAATATAACAAAAACTTTGGTTCTTGTATTTTTCGAAAGGTAAAACCAAAAAGCGAAAACGCAAAATGATTGATTTAATTAAAAAACAGCAACACTCAGATGAACTATAATGCGCAACAATATGAAAATTCCAAAACAGAAATTATAAAGATCGAATGGTTAATGCCTTATGTCAATATTAAATAATCTAATAATCGATAAAATGAGTAATAAGTAAAATCGATATATTTTACAAATTATTAGTAACAAATGCAATTAAGGGTAGCAATTGAGAGAAAATTAAATAACATGGTAATCATTATTTTAAATAATAATTAATCAAATTTTGTCAAACAACAATTAATTAAATTTTGTTAAATAACAATTAATTAAATTTTGTTAAATAAACAGAAATCAAAGTTTTTGTTATATATTCAAACTTTTTATTTTGTTTTTCCTTTTTGGAAGAATTACAGAGGTTTTTAGTGAAACTTTTTTTTCTCCTTTCTTTAAGAAAATCCAAAACTGAAAATTGTGGACTTTTGAAAATATTGAAAAATAAAATTTTTCCTTAATACAAAGGGACTAAAAATAGACTTTTTCGGTTTTCTCCTTTGTATTTTTGTTGTAAGAAGAAAATTTTTTATTTATTTTTTGCGTTAGTCGCCTACAATTTTTGCGCTGTCGCTCTCAGTACCCATTGGTTTTTATGATTACAAAGTTGTAACGTTCCTGTCCCCCTCGGGATAGCCTACGCGGTATTTTCCCAGGGTAGTTCGGGAGGGGAGGAAGTATTTCGGGATCGGACGGCGGTTTCAGGAAAATAATTTTACTAACACACAGTATATTTTTTATAACAGTAAAAAAAATATTAATTTATTGAAAATTAATCCACTCCTTTATTTACAGGATTCTGTAACAAATAAATGAAGACAAAAGAATTAATACAAAAGTAAAACTAGATCTATATATATATTCCTTAACCTAATTTCGCGTTCTTTTCCGCGATGTATCTAATATCCGGCGCTATTTACCGCACGGATACCCGGTGTTATTTTCCACGCGGGGAACTAACGAAACGAGACAGGCAGATTTTAAATGGGATAAAAACAAGGTAAACTGAACTCCGCTGGACTTTTGAGGAGCGCCTCGCAACCAGGATCAAGAGCTAAGGGGAGGATTTCTAGTCGGGATAAGTAAACTATTGGTCTTTTGAGGAGCGCCTCGCAACCAGGATCAAGAGCTAAGGGGAGGATTTCTAGTCGGGATAAGTAAACTGCTGGTCTTTTGAGGAGCGCCTCGCAACCAGGATCACGTTTACTTAAGGATAGATAAAATTATTAGCCGTCTGTCTTTTGAGGAGCGCCTCGCAACAGAGATCAAACTAATAACTTCGGAAAAATAAGTAAATGTAAGGATAAGTAAACTGCTGGTCTTTTGAGGAGCGCCTCGCAACAGAGATCGAACTAATAGTTTCGGACAGGATTTAAAATAAGGATAATTTTCAGCTCTGGATAAGTTTTAGCTCCGGGAGGAGTTCGTGTGACTCGACTTCGTGGCAGTCGGTTCACCGGGCGAACCCTCGATTTTGCCTTTTGCAGGCCCTTTTATAGCAAAATACTCGGATAATTCCGTCGCCGCTCTTTTAATTTCGGACGAGGCGCCGAATTATAATAATTATATTAATAATAATAATAATTAATAATAATGATATTTAATAATAATTCTAATAATTATTATTTACAATTTGGTATTTGTACTTGCAGTCGGTGTGCTGCGCACAGTGGTTGTATATATGTATACATGTTTATACATATAAATATATATATATATATATATATATGTTGTAGCGGGGTACTTAATTGTTAAACACCCGATAGATGTACCCGTTAACAAAGGTGCAAAGAACCCCGAACGGATTAAATTGTTTAAAACAATCTTTTTGGACTGTAGGTTCTTTGCTGTTATTTATTCCTCAGACTTACCTTTACTTACCCTGGAAATTATGTAAATAATAATATATTTGGATAAATTATCAGTACTCCAGGGAATGACGGATTAATGATCAGGTACAGGGAGGAGAATGTGTCTAATATTTTCTACTATATAAGAAAAATAAAATCAAAAGTAAATTTATTTTATTAATCATTAAAATAATTTAAATTTTTATTTAATTTAATAAAATTATAACAATTGTTATTCTAATCCTACCTAATACGCACCCGTTATCAACAAACGCGCGTATCCGTTCACACAGGATGTGAGAGAGGTGAATTTATAAGTCTAACGGAGAGACAGAGCAACAAGAGCGCCACCTTAAGAAGAACAAGGTGTACTATCAAATAAAGTTGAATGCGCGTTTGCTACTCTTGCTATCCTAGTCTATGGTTATATCTCTCCGTCTCTCTCAAACTACTAAAATTAATTCGTTATATCTAATAATTTTAATCGGAAAGAAAACGAATAAAGAGAAGTAAAAGTATATAATATTGTACCGAAAACTAAAAGCACAATAAATATATAAAAAGAAAAATACACCAACCTTAATACACCGACGCCGAAAAAATACGACCCAACGACGAAATGAACGTGAGCTCCTTGTTGTTAGATAACCGGCGAGTTTGAATGCCTTTCCTCGGCAATGATCTTTTTATAAACAAGAAACTATCTTTTGCACAATTTGTATCAGTCAACGAAATTTCACTATCACGATTGAATCTTAATAATGATTTTTCAATATTCGACAATAGCCAAGAGAATAAAAGAGCAAAAATTTTTTCTAACAACTTGTCAGATAAAAAAAACTAACTATATTATAATAATAATTTTTCTATATTATATTCCTCTTTATTCTCTTTCTCTCTCTCTTTCCCTTTTTCCCTCCCTTTTTTTCCTATTTGTTAATAATATTAACATGTATAGGTCGAACTAACCTATACATGTTACACCCTCCCTCCAGACATTGCGTATACTACTGTAAAGCAACTCTGCAATAAGATCTAAGGGATAACTATAGGAAATATGGATGAGAAAAGGGAAATAATATTATAATCATACATATATTAACAAAAATTATAATTTTTATTATATATATACAGTGATATCCCAACGGCGAAAGAAAACAAATATATATCAGGTATGTGAATAAGTCTTTCCCGTTTTTTTTTCAAATTTTGAGCCTTTATTGTGAAAAAATGGTTACAAATGAATTATTGAAAGTATTGGCCATCGCTAGCTACAACTTTTTCCCATCTTTCTGGCAACATACGAATCCCGTTGCGAAAAAATTCGACCGGTTTGGCCTCTATCCAGTCATCCACCCATTTTTTGGCTTCCTCGTAGGAATGGAAGTGCTGGTCAGCCAGGCCATGCGTCATCGATCTGAAGAGATGGTAATCAGACGGAGCAACGTCTGGACTATACGGCGGGTGGGGTAGGACTTCCCATTTGAGCGTTTCTAAGTATGTTTTCACCGGCGGTGCAACATGTGGGCGAGCATTGTCACGTTGCAAAATAACTTTGTCGTGCCTGTCGGAGTATTGTGACCGTTTTTCTCGCAGTGCGCGGCTCAAACGCATCAATTTTCGTCGATAGACCTCGCCTGTGATCCTTTCATTCGGTTTCAGAAGCTCATAGTAAACCACATCTAGCTGGTCCCACCATATACAGAGCATGAGCTTGGCGCCATGAATATTTGGCTTGGCCGTCGATGATGATGCATGGCCGGGTAGTCCCCATGATTTTCTTCGCTTCGGATTATCGTAACGTATCCACTTTTCATCGCCAGTCACGATACGATGCAGAAAACCCTTTCTTTTATGTCGCTGAAGCAGCTGTTCGCAAGTGAAAAAACGCCGTTCGACGTCTCTCAGCTTCAGTTCGTACGGCACCCAATTTCCTTGCTTTTGGATTATTCCCATGGCTTTCAAACGCTTGGAAATGGTTGTTCGGTCAACTCCCAATGCTTCAGCAAGTTCTTCTTGCGTTTGACAAGAATCTTCATCAAGCAAAGTCGCCAATTCTCGATCTTCAAAGATTTGCGGCCGCCCGGAACGTTCCTTGTCTTCCACGTCGAAATCACCGCTTTTGAAGCGTCGAAACCATCCGCGAACACTTGAATCATCGACACAACCTTTTCCATAAGCCTCCTGAAGCAATCGATGCGTCTCGGCAGCAGATTTCTTGAAATTGAACCAATAAAGTGAAACTTCCCGCAAATGACGTCGACTCGGCTCAAATTTCGACATTTTCACGATATCAAAAATTTATGATGCGAAAAAATTTTAACTAATGTGTTAGTATGGAATTGTTGACATATGAATAAGCTTTGATTATGACATATGTAACCATTGAATACTCGCACAGTATTGGTGGCGCCATCTCTTACAAAAAACGGGAAAGACTTATTCACACTCCTAATACAAATAACAATAAACAAAATTTTCTTTTTCTTCACCGCTGGGTGTCACGGAGAGAGAGATCTTCCGGGATCTTCACCGCCCTTAAGGAACCAGGGTGTTTTCCTTACGAATTTATGGACGTCATGATTAGGACACTTTTCTTCTTTCGTGACGCCCGGGTATCCGCAAAAGAAACACCGGTGGTGTCGGCCATACCGTCCACTAGGATCTTGAACATAGTACGACCGGAAGTCTTCGTCTGGGGTTTCTATTCTATTTGTCGACTCCCCAGGTCGGGCATCTTCTCTGCGGGAATTACCTGACGGACTTCCCCTGCCGCGACCAGCAGGGCCACCGGTGGTACACCCTGACATCCTACCACGACGACTCCCTCCGGGTCGTGGAGCCGCTCTTGATTTTAGCCGCTCATCCGCGGCTAAGTTCGTGGAATCCCGAAGGGAGGAGGGCATACCCTCCCCTAACCTGCGAGCCTCTTCACGGGTACGGAGAAGCTCGGCATGCACCCGCTCTGCCTCCGCCTCGGCGGCCTTTTGGCGTGCGAGAGCTGCCGTTAGCTCCTCCACCCTTTGTCGCTCACGACGCTGCCGGTGTAAGCTCAGGAAAGCTTCCTGAGCCCTCGATGACTCCACTAAGTCATCGAGCTCCAGGGTCAAGACGGGACCAACCTGTTTCCGGTCAATAGGTCGACCCCGTAATTCTTCCCAGAGATCGATGACTCTAGTCTGGGCTTTCTTGGTCACTGCTGCCTTGGCCTTGAAATCGGCAAAGACTTCCAAAAGCCGCTGTTCCATTCGTTGTAGCGGAGTCATGCGAGGGAGAGGGTTCCTGCCTTCTCCGGAACCCGAAACTCCTGCTTCGGGGGGAGAAGACGCTGGACCACATTCAGACATATGTGGTCTCGATGTTCCCCTCATTCCTGGGTCATTAACCCCAGGAGTGGTGGGAGCGGTCTCAGAGTCCTCTTCTCGCTCCCCAGCTCCTGCTGGAGAGCTAGATCGCGCCTCTGATCTCACCTCTTCTTGTCCCGCAGCTCCTGCTCCGGGAGTGGTGTTCGTAGGTCCCGGGAAAAGACCAGATCGTTCGGACTTAAATATACAATCGGGACGCACCCCCTCTTGACCCGAAGGGTGGTCTGGGCCCTTGGAATGGTTGGAGGCGAAGGAGGCCCCCTTCTTCCTCCGATGCCATTCGGACGAGAGGACCCCGACGACGACTTAGGACGTCTGAGGGGGACGTATTCCCCCTCGTCCGAATCCGGACCTTCCTCCTCCATCTCTTCAATCACCTCGGAGGAGGGTTCCGGATGGAACCAACTCGGAGGGATGGGACGAGCAGATCGGTAGCCCCAACGGACTACCGTCAAGGCCAAACCATGCTCCCACATCTCCCTGAGCAGCTCCTTAAAACGAGCAACGAAGGATTCGTCGATCAAATTGTCCATCTGAAATAAATAAAAGAAGGACGAACTATATTAATAGGAAGGGGAATACTATTTCTCCTTCCGTGGCCTCCCACGCGGTCTTCGTTCTGTTGGGTCCTTTCGACAAGAGGGCGCCATATCTTGAGAGGAAGACCGCTGGATCAAAAGTTTATTTTTACGCGGACGACCTCGTTTCCTACCCGGGATTGAACCTAACGCTTCGCAAGTATTCTCGGGATCGTCCTGCGCAGAGGACCTCGCTCTAGAATCTTCACCTGCTAGTGAAGATTCTCGCTTTACAGGTGGGTCGCTTGTCACCTGGTCGTGATTCAACGGAGGTTGAGGATTCATTTCTTCTTCTTCTGGTTCCAGCGGTGGTTGGGGTAAAACCTCATACTCTGGTTCCAGCGTAGAAGTATCCTCCAAGAGATCGTTTTCCTCGGGTTGGACGTACGCTTGAGTTGTTCAGCATGAACTAACTGTTCAATCCGCCCGTCACAACCTTCCAGCTCATACGTATTAGTCCCTTTCTTTTGTATTATAACAAAAGGACCCACGTATTTAGGGGCTAATTTAGACATTACCCCTTGAGCCGTCGAGGATAAGACACGATTTTTCTTCCATACCAGGTCACCCACTTGGTATGGAGAAGTGCCAATACCAGTGTCACTCGCATCTGTTTGCACGGTGAACTGGATATCAAACGACGGTCTATGCAGGACGGGTGCCGAAGCGATCATTGATTTGATCTTGTCGAAAGAGGCTTGTTGTTCCTCGGTGCACTCATAACGACAGTCTTTTCTAGTTAGACGTGTGAGTGGTTCGGCAATGGTAGCGAAATCTTTTAGAAATTTCCTATACCACGATGCCATACCGAGGAAACGTCTAAGTTGCTTCAGGTTTCTCGGTTCCATGTAGCGCATTACTGGTTCGATCTTCTCGGGATCGGGACGGAATCCCTCGCGATTCACGAGAATACCTAAGTATTTGACTTCGGTGTGTCCAAAGACACTCTTTTCTCGGTTTATCGTGAGTCCAGCTTCATGTACTCGAGCAACAACACGACGTATCCAGTCTAAGTGTTCTTCGAATGTCTCAGTAGCGATGATAATATCGTCTAGATATGAAAAGGCATGTTAGGCAACGGGTATGCATCAGGTTTCGAAACTAAATTAACTTTTCGAAAGTCGATACAAAATCTATACTTCCCGTTACTTTTACGTACCATCACCACTGGGCTTGACTATCCACTTGTGGATGGTTCGACTACTCCAGTCTCTAACATTTCTCTAACTTGAGAATGCATCTCTTCTTGTATTTTCATAGAGACTGGATATGCCTTTTGGCGTATAGGACGAGCATCTCCTACAGCTATTATATGTTCGGCCCATGTCGTACGTCCCAGTGGCACTTCTCCCGCCGGCAGGATTTTATTTAAGAGCTTCATTATACGTTCTTGTTCCTGCCCTGATATATCCCTGAGACCAATGGATGCTAACCTCGAAAACTCCATGGTCAGACCAAAACCAGTATTTTCTTCTGAGTTTATTTCGCCTACTCGAATAATTTCAGAAGATAAGCCGTCAGTCAATCGCAACGGTGCCAGTCGTTGGATTTGATTACATGTGACTACGGCTACTTCCATCCTGACCCGTTTATTCGCTACTTGGACCCACAGCGAATTATCAATCAGATCATGGGTGGTACCGAACGCTCGTACGAAATTGGCTCTTACGTAGCAATCTACTTCAAGGGTTGGGATCACAGCAACTAACACGTTGCGCGTGATCCCTGCCAATTCGAACGGCCATTCGACGTGACCCGTGACGTAAAGCGGAGAGTTTCCTGGGCTTCTAGCACCAACTCCAGGCGCTGGGTGGAACTCTCGCTGGCAAGCCGTTGCTAATTGTAACCCGATCTTGCCCATGACAGTACAAGACTCGCCGGTGTCGTACAATGCACATATCCGATACTCAGCAACTCGTACCAGGATCCACCAGCGCGCTTCTTCCCGCCGTGCTGCAATTTGGTCGGGATCTAATTCGCCACTGTCATTTTCCTCAGTCGACGGAATTTCCTCAACTCAATCACGCCTCTCTTCGATCTGATTAGTCGAGGAGGACTGAAAATTCGAGGAACAAGATCCTCGAATATTTTCGTCTGGGGTCACGTTTGGGTTGCAAGTCGACCGGACCCCTATTGGCCGCCTTGCTTCCCGTTTTCCCGAACATTTCGGGCAGTTATAAATGCGGTAACCCATTTCACCACATTTATAACATTTAACGGGGCCGTCCTTACTCTTCTTTTGATCTGGAGGACGACCCTCCGGAGCTTTGTTAACCTGCTCCGGACTGGTAGTTCTAGTAGATTTCTTCTTAGTGGGTGTTCGATTCCGCCTCCAGGGTTGGCGGTTAGTTTTCGAAGGCCCTCTTCTTTCTTCTTCTGGTTTCGGCCTTCGATCTCCCTGAGAAGTAGACGGCTAATAGAAGGTCCCACCTGCCCGAATTTTGATTCCAAACGAGTCAGTACCTTGCGTATTTCTGCCATATCAGGATTCATCCTATTTTCTTGATCTGGATTTTCCTGATGTACAGTCGCAGCCACTTTAGTTCTAGTCTGTTTAGAATTCGGCGATTTATAAGCGGCTTCACGCAAAATCACCTTATCCGGCGAAGGAGGAGTGTGATAGCATTTTTCACACTCCAATGCCAATTTGGCATCTCTGAGCAAATTTAGAAATTCCCGCACATTCCTAATGGATTTCCTTGGTATCCTTCGCTGGATTTCGGGGCGTGCGTTACGCAGCAGTCTATCCAATTGTACTGTCTTGGGGAGAGGTGGATTTAGCCGATCGAATATCGAGAGGAGACAAGCGATATAATCACTCGAAGGTTCGTTGGCTCCTTGAGTTCGAGTTTCAGCTTCTCTAACCCATTTTCCTCGATATTCTGGACCGGCTCCGTACCATTCTTTGCAGCGGTACGGACTTCACTCCAGGCGGTTATGCCTCTTTTTCTTAAAGCGTCGAGCCATAACTCTGCTTCCCCTTGAATATTTTGGGGAGCGCCTGTGTTAATTCTTCGTCCGATATTTGCGAACTTCTTTGGCGCTCCTCTATCCACTTGTCGAATAATTCTAGGTCCTGATGGGAATCTTCATAATGGATATTCCATTTACGGTCCACTAAACCTATATCCCTCTTGGATCCCCCAATGAATTCTAACTTCTCACTGGGCAATCCTCCGGACAGCGTAATCCTCGAAGTTTCTGTTGGCTTCGAGGAGTTCTCCCCCTTCCAGCCACGTTCACAGACTCGAGGGCTTGAGCGTGGCGTCGAAACACCACTGATTGGAGGTTGTAGGGAGACTGACGATTTTTCCTGCACGGTGGATGCGTGACACACAAATGTGTTTTGTATCTGTACCTTCTTCCGTGCAGGGTCGTCGGCCAGTCGTGTACTGCTGACCGGTGCGGAACGAATTTAAGACATAGCTGACAATTGGTTGGTTATGGCAGCCAACACTTCTTCTAACCTCTTCGTTCGTTGGTCTTGAACTGCCATAAACCGCATAATATCCTCCATTGTGCATGGAGGTAGACTACCAGGTTGGGAAGTGGGGATTGCGCTTAACGACGGGGGTGGGGTCGTCTGTCCCGACTGTTCTTGTAGAAGGAGTAGGCCTCCTAGAAGAACAGTCTGCTCATCCACACCAGGATGGATGATCAGACCCACTCTCAAGCGCAATCTAGAGGCTTCGAGATTCTATTGGACTTCTTCGTCATGCTCCACTGACTCCAACGGATGCCTCTCTTCTCCATCAGCCGCCGAGTCTAGCCAGGAAGGATCAGCCTGGGCAATAATCCTTTCAATGAAGGATTTCCTGGCTGACTCATGCTTAAGAAAGACATGACCCGGATCTTCTTCTATTTCTTCTACAAAATCATCCTGGTCATTCTCTCCTTTCAGCCATTGGTTTATTCTGCGAAGCCTGTCAAATATCGTACCATCGCTTCGCAGAGACAGCTGATGGAGGTAATCATCAGCTTCACCTCCTGTTAGGTATAAGTACCATTGGTCGACTGGAGTCGATGGTGCTTTAAAGGAGGGAGAGGTTGATCTCTTGGCCATGTCGTAATACACAAAAGCTACCTATATATATAATAATAAAAGTGGAGGATAACTCAAACTGTGTTGCTATTATCTTTATAGAGGGACCTGCTAAAAAAATGGGTGCTTTCTATAAGCTAAAGGAAAAAATACAATATAAAATATTTCCTCGCTAACACAATTTGAGTTCCTCAGTGCTCGTGAGGTGACTCCTCTTTTTGGGAAAACTTTAAATTAATTTGCATTGCCTTATATGGCAAGCCTGAGGTGTTATCCTGGGCTTTGATTTTATTGTATTTATTTATTAATGGTGGGAATTGATGTCTCCGTCCCTTGAGAGGTATCAATTCCTACTATATCTAAATATTATTAATTTGATAAAATAAAAAAAAATATAATAAAAAACAATTAATAAATAGTTAATAAGTAAATAAAACAAAAACAAATAGAATAAATAGAAAATGTATTCTAAGCCCAGGAACAAACAACGCTCAACACTTCTGCCTACTCCACTTTTTAAAAGATGGAACTAGGCTTAGGTTTTGTCAAAATACCAACAACAAAATACTCAAAAAAAAAAAATTAAAACTATTTTTATTCCCCTAGTTTCTGTAAGGAGTCACGTCACGCACACTTTACACTGTTTATCCTGTGACAGATATTTTAAAACGCTAACGCAAATATTTACTTTAACGCCTATGGGTGCGACACCTAGTCGATAAGGAGGGTAGACTCTGTATATAGCCTGATATTATAAAAGATACACACATAAAAAAATTTTTGTATCTTTTAATCACGTCTTTTTTTTTAAAGTAGTCTGAGAAACGAGGGGAAAAACTAAATTTTCTTTCTTATTAACAATAAAAAAGAAAAATTTATTTAAAAATATAAAAGAAAATTTTTCCTTCGTGGGTTCAAAATTGGCGTATTTTAATTCGCCAAGTGCTTTGACAAAATTACTATATGAGTGAGAGAAAAGATATTATTAAAAAAAATAATTTCTTCTCAAATGTCTAAATCGCGTTGGCCGCCATTTCCGTAACGGGGTACTTAAATGTTAAACACCCGGTAGATGTACCCGTTCACAGAGGTGCAAGAAACCCCGAATGGATTAAATTGTTTAAAACAATCTTTTTGGACTGTAGGTTCTTTGCTGTTATTTATTCCTCAGACATACCTTTACTTACCCTGGAAATTATATAAATAATAATATATTTGGATAAATTATCAGTAATCCAGGGAAAGACGGATTAATGATCAGGTACAGGGAGGAGAATGTGTCTAATATTTTCTACTATATAAGAAAAATAAAATCAAAAGTACATTTATTTTATTAATCATTAAAATAATTTAAATTTTTATTTAATTTAATAAAATTATAACAATTCTTATTCTAACTCGACCTAATACGCACCCGTGATCAACTAACGCGCGTATCCGTTCACACTGGGTGTGAGAGAGGTAAATTTATAAGTCTAACGGAGAGACAGAGCAACAAGAGCGCCACCTTAAGAAGAACAAGGTGTACTATCAAATAAAGTTGAATGCGCGCTTGCTACTCTTGCTATCCTAGTCTATGGTTATATCTCTCCGTCTCTCTCAAACTACTAAAATTAATTCGTTATATCTAATAATTTTAATCGGAAAGAAAACGAATAAAGAGAAGTAAAAGTATATAATATTGTACCGAAAACTAAAAGCACAATAAATATATAAAAAGAAAAATACACCAACCTTAATACACCGACGCCGAAAAAATACGACCCAACGACGAAATGAACGTGAGCTCCTTGTTGTTAGATAACCGGCGAGTTTGAATGCCTTTCCTCGGCAATGACCTTTTTATAAACAAGAAACTATCTTTTGCACAATTTGTATCAGTCAACGAAATTTCACTATCACGATTGAATCTTAATAATGATTTTTCAATATTCGACAATAGTCAAGAGAAGAAAAAAGCAAAAATTTTTACTAACAACTTGTCAGCTAAAAAAAACTAACTATATTATAATAATAATTTTTCTATATTATATTCCTCTTTATTCTCTTTCTCTCTCTCTCTTTCCCTTTTTCCCTCCCTTTTTCCTATTTGTTAATAATATTAACATGTATAGGTCGAACTAACCTATACATGTTACAATATATATCGTAAATACATTTATTCATGTCATTTAATTAATTTAATTAAATACAGCGGGTGCATTCGTTTTCGTACACGCGTTGTATATATTGGAATTCGCGCGTTCTCAATATTCGTTGTGGCTCACGCTGTTCGGTGAGCGTGTATAGTAGTGTGTGTGTGGCGCGTATTAGAGGGGCTAGCGGCCGCCGGTCTAATACATTGAACGCGCTCTTCAAAATTGTATTTTAAATATACTGAGTATAAAATTTAATCTAAAAAGAGAATTTTAAATCGGTCTATATTTGCCTTGAACAGACTATACTGAAAGAAAAATTTTCTCGCCTTCTTTTTTTTTAATTTACAAGTAAAGAGAAAATTAGTTTTTGTTACTCTTTCGTTTCCTTATTGGCAGCCAACTATAGCCCGGCGGATTTTATAGAATGCACAGGCGAGAGTGAAGTCACAAAAATATGCGTGCATAGAGATAAAAGGCTGTTAAAAATCATCGTTAAATTATCCAGAAACAAGTGAGCAAGACTCTGTGACACGATCGCGTCACTCTCCAAGATACTTACGATCTTCAATATTTGAAAAGTAACGAACACTCGGATTGTAGTAGATCTTCAATACCGATTAGTGAGCCGACGTCGTCGATACCTTGTCACCCACGGTACCAAGGTTCCTGGAGGGGAGAGGACATCAAATTAACCATCGACATGTGATCAGCATGCCCATTAATACAACGCGACCGACGCTGTCGCATCAGTTGGCCCAGCGCACAAACATCGGTAAAACCGTGTGCCAATGGAAAATTCGGTTCAATGGCTCCAAGGAAAAAAGCGAAGAGGATTTCCTTCAGAGCATCGCAGAATGCCGCAAGGTGACGCCGCTCACGGATGAGAACATGCTTAATGCTACGACGGAGCGATTTTTGCGCTGTCTCTCTTGCTAGCCATTGATTCTTGGTACTACAGAGTTCCATGATTTGTCAAATAAATGTGTTGTATTCTTTTATTTTTGTTTTTTTTGCTCAATCAAAATAACGAATATTAAATAATTTAATAATCGATAAAATGAATAATAAGTAAAATCGATGTATTTTAAAAATTATTAGTAACAAATGCAATTAAGAGTAATAATTAAGAGAAAATTATTAGGAGTGTGAATAAGTCTTTCCCGTTTTTTGTAAGAGATGGCGCCACCAATACTGTGCGAGTATTCAATGGTTACATATGTCATAATCAAAGCTTATTCATATGTCAACAATTCCATACTAACACATTAGTTAAAATTTTTTCGCATCATAAATTTTTGATATCGTAAAAATGTCGAAATTTGAGCCGAGTCGACGTCATTTGCGGGAAGTTTCACTTTATTGGTTCAATTTCAAGAAATCTGCTGCCGAGACGCATCGATTGCTTCAGGAGGCTTATGGAAAAGGTTGTGTCGATGATTCAAGTGTTCGCGGATGGTTTCGACGCTTCAAAAGCGGTGATTTCGACGTGGAAGACAAGGAGCGTTCCGGGCGGCCGCAAATCTTTGAAGATCGAGAATTGGCGACTTTGCTTGATGAAGATTCTTGTCAAACGCAAGAAGAACTTGCTGAAGCATTGGGAGTTGACCGAACAACCATTTCCAAGCGTTTGAAAGCCATGGGAATGATCCAAAAGCAAGGAAATTGGGTGCCGTACGAACTGAAGCTGAGAGACGTCGAACGGCGTTTTTTCACTCGCGAACAGCTGCTTCAGCGACATAAAAGAAAGGGTTTTCTGCATCGTATCGTGACTGGCGATGAAAAGTGGATACGTTACGATAATCCGAAGCGAAGAAAATCATGGGGACTACCCGGCCATGCATCATCATCGACGGCCAAGCCAAATATTCATGGCGCCAAGCTCATGCTCTGTATATGGTGGGACCAGCTAGGTGTGATTTACTATGAGCTTCTGAAACCGAATGAAAGGATCACATGCGAGGTCTATCGACGACAATCGATGCGTTTGAGCCGCGCACTGCGAGAAAAACGGCCACAATACTCCGACAGGCACGACAAAGTTATTTTGCAACACGACAATGCTCGCCCACATGTTGCACCGCCGGTGAAAACATACTTAGAGACGCTCAAATGGGAAGTCCTACCCCACCCGCCGTATAGTCCAGACGTTGCTCCGTTTGATTACCATCTCTTCAGATCGATGACGCATGGCATTTTTTCGTAACGGGATTCGTATGTTGCCAGAAAGATAGGAAAAAGTTGTAGCTAGCGATGGCCAATACTTTCAATAATTCATTTGTAACCATTTTTTCACAATAAAGGCTCAAAATTTGAAAAAAACGGGAAAGACTTATTCACATACCTGATAAATAACATGTTAATCATTAAATTCAATAATAATTAATCAAATTTTGTCAGACAACGATTAATTAAATTTTGTTAAATAACAGTTAATTAAATTTTGTTAAATAATAATTAATTAAATAAAATAAAAATTTAATAAAATAAAATAACAATTTAATTTTTTTTCTTTCTTTTTTTGTCTTTTTTCTTCATTCATGACAAAACATACGAAATTTTTGGTTGTATGTTCCATCTTGTCGTAATAACTGTTAAACGAGCATTACTCAATGGGTTATTTACTTGCGTTATTTAATCTATTAGTTAATTTAATATTCATTAATTAAATAACTAATTAATAATTTCTCTCTTATGAATTTTTTTTGAAGTGATTAACTATTTCTTTAATTAATTGTTGTTGTTGCTCTTTTTTCCAATGCTGGAATATTAACGAGAAATTGTACTTTCATTCAGTTTATTAATTACTTTTAAAATTTATTAATCACGTTATAATTAATTAATTTCAAATATCTCTTTCTTTTTTAATTTACAAATAAAGAGAAAATTTTAAAGGGGGCATCACATGGATCAACGAGATGTGATCAGCTCACCAGTTAATACGAAGGTGGATTGATAAGTTTCCGGCCTGTCCAAGCAAAACAACGTTTTTAAGAATTTTTTTTATTTTTCAACATAATCTCCTCCAAGGCTGATATGTTTCTCATAGCGGTGCTCTAATCTAGTAATGCTATCTCTATAAACTTATTCGTCAAGCTCCTCAAAATACCAATTTACAGCTTCGATTACTTTTTCATTGTCAACAAATCTCTTACCATCAAGCCATTTTTTGAGGTTAGGAAACAGATAATAGTCACTCGGGTCACATTTTAGCCATCGCAACGATTGACGTGTGCGCAGTTGCGTTATCGTGATGACACAAGATTTTTTTCCTCGCCAGATGAGGTCGTTTAATTTTCACTTCGTGGCTCAAACGTTGCAATAAGTCTGCATAGTATTGACCAGTGATAGTTTTACCCTTTTCAACGTAATCAATGTATATAATACCTCTTACATCCTAAAAAACAGTAGCCATAACCTTGTTCGCCGAAAAAATTGTTTTTGTCTTCTTTGGAATTGGTTCCCCTAGTCCAATCCACTGTTTAGACTGTTGTTTGGTTTCAGGAGTGTAGTGGTGGACCCAAGTTTCGTCAATGGTTACGAATCGACGCAAAAAATTGCTTGGATTACGCCTATACAACGCCAAATTGGTGGTAAAAATGTTCTTTCGAATCAATATTTTTGTCGACTGTTAGCAAACGCGGCACTCATCTTGCACAGAGCTTTTCCATACGCAAATTTTGGTGCAAAATATTTTGTACACGTTCGTATGACAGCACGATTTTCCAGCTTTTCCATTTTTACGAGAAATATAAAGGCGACTTGTTCAGCGTACTCTCAAACCTAAACTAACATGGCGATCGGACGGAAACTATAGCTACAAGCTAACTAAGGATGGGACTATAAAATGCCACCTCAAGGTAGGCCTAGTGGCGCCATCTCTTGGGCAGGCCGGAAACTTATCAATCCACCCTCGTATACCCCGATGTATGCTATCAAGTACTTTGGCCCAGCGCAAGGACATTGGTAAAACCGTGCTCCAATGGAAAATGCAGTTCATTGGCGCCAAGGGAAAAAGCGTCCAGGAATTCCTCCAGAAGATCGCGGAATGCCGCAGGTTGACACCGCTCTCGTTCTTAAAGCAATAACGGAGCTTTTGGAAGGTGTCGCTTTACACTGATACTGACTGTCCGGGAAAGATTAGACCACGTGACAAGAATTCTGATATGCGGCCCGGAGCTGCTACGACGTTGACTGACGCTTCGAAGCTGAACTGATTAGCGAAGCACAGCAGCGTACACAGGCTAAACGCGAGCCAACACGAGATTATGTGTTTTGCTTGTTGACAATCCTAAATCTGTTCGAAGAGGCATGGTCGGATAACAAGCAGCTTGCCCTCATATACTGTAATTTACTCCCGGAAATACAGAATTTAGTTCGGCGGGAGAACATTACGAGTGTAAATCGGCTAATCGAGCTCGCTCGAGAAGCTGAATGCGTCCACCACGCGGAGCGCAACAACAAGCCGCCTCCGATACCCGAGGAGTGCATGATGCCCGAAGTGGCTTTTCACGTGGCAGATATTTCTCGAACGTGCCCGAAGCGAAAGATCGCGACCATGGATGTAAAGCCGACATGGCCGCCAATTCAAAGTCTTGATAGGAGAAGTCTTGCAAGAGGCGGATTTTAGAGCAACCACCCCTGATTACAGGCGCCAGATGTCGCAGCTCTTACGACGAGAAGCAGCAGTCGCGACACACACCCGAGGTCCCATAAAGGAAAGAGCAGAGTGTCGACCTCGCCTAAGTCAGAGAAAAAGCCTCTCTTCAGGGGAAAGCCTGTGGGCAAGCCCCTCAGTGACGCGAATAAAGATCGGACGTCAGATTCTGATGCACGGTTCCTGTAATGGCGTTGTAGTTGGCTAGCCCACACCTTGCGCAGTTGTCCCGAGTGTTCGAGAAATGCAAAGAAAGGACGAGTAAATTAGGTCCAACTCGCCCCTACGGTTCGTGAGATCTCTGAAAATCAGTAGCCAGCTGTGAGGACACAGGGTAATAATGATTTCTCCCTCCTGGTTATAAAGCAGGAGCATCACGACCGTGACTCCGCTGACTCGACCATAAATGTCGACTCTGATCGGGAATCACAATGGTGGGTACAGTTCGGCATAGGTGAGTTCCGCATACGTACACTGCTCGATGCAGAGGCTGCTCACACAGCTCTCTGAGCAATCGGCTTGCCGATTGCATCTGCCCTCGGTCGTTAGTTCGACCCTTTTCCGGATCTATTGGGAAAAATTGAACCAATAGTATGCCAGATAGCCCTTCTGTTTGCAATTGCAGGTATTGAAATGAAATTAGGCGTTATCATAATTCCACACTTGGAAAATGACTGCTGAAAAATGGTACAGATTTCTATCGCATTTTCGCCACGGCCACGTGATCGATGTCAGCCGATTAAGTAGCGTTACTAACCGTTCTCTCAGAAGATAGAACTAGAAATGCATGAGCAAGTGCGCAAAATGCTCGATCAAGGCGTAATTCGCAGATTAACCAGCGAGTGGTCTAGCTCCATCGTAATGATTCGCACAAGCGACGGGAACTACCGATTCTGCGTGGATTATCGAAAATAGAACTCTGTTTCCAAGGTCAGCGCGTAACCGCTCCCTTATATGGATGTAATCTTACGGCAATTGAGAAATGCACAATACATCTCCACAGTGGACCTCAGCAGTACCTACCACCAGGTTCCTCTTCGGGAGGAATCATGGCACCTCTCTACCTTTACGGTCCCAGGCATGGGGATTTTTGAATGGACCTGCATGCCGTATGGTGTTGTCAGTGCTGTGACCATCAGGTGAGGTGGCTCAAACATATTCTGCGGCGAATCTCCGATGCCGGCCTAATCAGTATTAGGTAGAAAAGTAAATTCGGCCTCACAGAGGTTCTGTTGCTCGGCGTCCTCATGGATCGTGATGGTTTTCGACCCAATTCGAATAACGTTGAACCAATCTTAACTTACGCCGCGCCAAAGAACTTGAAACAGCTCCGTAGGTTTCTAGGCCTTGCGTCCTGGTATTGCGAGTTCTTGGAGAACTTTGCAACGCTTGCTGAGCCTCTCACCCTATTGACTAAGAAAAACATCAGGTATCATTGGGAGACGAGCAGCAGCAAGCTTTTGAATAGTTTCGGACGCTCGTCGCATCTGCACCAGTCTTCTCTCGACCGTCGGTCGAAGAAACGTTCGTCATACAAACGGACGCCAGCGACTCGGAACTAGGCGCCGTGCTCACGCAAACAGTTGATGGCGTAAAGGTACCTTGAATTACGTACCAGACGCCCTGTCTCGTTTGTACGAAGACGAGCTGGCCAGCGAAGCCTCCTCTCTCGGCGTCACTGATGTGCAAGATCCCTGGTATTTGCGCCTTCGATCTAACCGACCATCTATGATGAAAAGTCGTCGGGCATCGACTGTACTACTATGGTCCCGATCCTGACATCGAAGATCTAGTAGATAACCAGGATACGTGGAAGCTAATTCGTGCCTAAAGAAGATTGCCGTAACGTTCTTCGGGAATGTCATGAGGAGCCCAAAGCTGGCCATTTCGGACGCCATAAGACGTATGATCTATCGCACAATCATACTATTGACCCTCGTTGCATAACGATGTGACATATTTTAACCCAAGTATACGAGTATTTACTCGTCTTTATGGATCCATTGACTCCCTGGGTAGAATATATTCGCATCCAAATGGCGAATGCGTAAATGATTCGCCGCGAGTTGCAAGATCGCATATTTTTACGCTTTCATACGCCCGAGGTGTTCCCATCCGACCATGGCACCGAATTTCGTAATAAGGTCATCGAGAAATTCCTTTTGGAACATGGCGTAGTGCATTCAACGATACTCGCTTATCGCGCTCAAGCCAATCCGGTAGAGAGGATCAATCATACTCTGAACATCACGATAGTCGCCTTCATTGAGTTTCATAACACTTGGGATGTGCGCGTAGCTGAGCTGATATTTGCCTACAATACATCCGTACAAGACTCCATTGGCGTAAGTCTGGCCTTCCTTAACACGGGTCGCCCCCCCCCCCTCAGCTCCTGGCATGCTTCCTCATCAGGCAGAGTAGCACGCACATATAGCGCAAGAAGAGGCTGGTCTACAGCATTGAAAAGAGCGTAATTTGTTTTATTCTGAAAATTATAGTATAAAATTTTAAAGAATATATAATAAATCGTTTATAATCTTAAATATATATTATGTAATATATATAATTTAATACAGAGCTGTTTGAAAAAAATGTTCAGATGTACGTAAAAATTGACACAAATTATAGATAGATAGATTACGTATATATTTTGAGTCACTTGATTATAAATATGATATAAATTAATAACAAAAAAGGTTTTGGAACAAATTGAACAAAAAATTATAGATCAGATCAAAATATAACACTTATTTTCCATGAAATTTTTCTCTAACAGAAAAAAACCGAATACAAAAAAAATGGATTAAAAAAGAAATTGCAGAAAAAATTTGGTGAAAAAAAATTTGTGAAATAAACAAAAATTTAACAAAATTTTTGATTTGACAAAACAAGTGACGGTAAAAGCGGGGAAATAATTTTTCGAGAAATAATATACCATTGATATTACCACACTCAAATCGCCTCAGTGACAATATCCAAAACATCTCACCTGAAGCATCATTTTAATTTTTTGGAGACAATGACACACATCTAAATTTAACTATATCAATGAACGTCTTTTCAAACGTTGATGGTTTTTTAATTTAGAGTTGATTAAAAATGGCTTAGTTGGATAATATGGTCGAAAATGCCCAAACAGTATTTGCTATAAGACTGTGCGCTCATGTAAAATGTAATAAAAACTACGTTTGTCAGATTTTTGTACCCCAAAATGGTCTGGCGATACTCGCAAATCCAAAAACATCTCCGAACGTTGTCCTACATATCTTAGTTTCTAAAATAGTTACGAAACCAGCTGTACATAAAAAATTTATTTTTAAAAGATCTATCAATCAATCAATTTTATATAAAATATTAGTTTCATTCTATTAATTAATGCCGTTTATTACTATTAGTTTAACTAATAATAATACATTGGTATATTTTTAATTACTAAACTAAAAATATTTATATATGTAAATCTTTTCGTAGGAAAACAAAAAGAAATATTCGTATAGAAGCACAATATTCTTATAAAATATTTTTCGTAAATATTCCGAAATACCTTAACAAAAAATAAATTATATAACGAAATTACCGCTGACAATAATGGACCATTAAAACAAATGGCTAGGTACATTTTATATGTATCCTCATAAATAACAGCATGTATACGAGTTTTTAAACTGGTAGTTTAGACAGGAATAATAAGCAGTTTATTATATGGTAGTAATTGTTTTATTGAAACCAATTTTAAAAAAATTTTTTTAACTAATTTTTTTCTGGGTTTTTTCCTATGTTTTTTTAAACTGGTTTGATTTTTATCAAATTTTTGTTTATTTCACAATTTTTTTCTGCAATTTCTTTTTTGCTCGATCTTTTTGTATTCGGTTTTATTTTTTTTTCTTTTAAAGAAACATTGCATGGAAATTAAGTTTTATATTTTGATCTCATCTATAATTTTTTATTCAATTTTTTCCAAAAACTTTTTTGTTATCAATTTCTAATATTTGTAATCAAGCGATTCAAAATCTATACGTAATCTATCTATCTAGAATGTTTATCAGTTTTTTATATAAATTTGACAAGCTATTTGAAATAGCTCTGTATTCAATTATATATATTAGATAATATACATTTAAGATTATAAAAGATTTATTATATGTTCGTTAAAATTTTATACTATAATTTTCAGAATAAAATAAATTATTGCAATTATTGTATAATATACATAAGTAATTCAGATAATGTATTTTTAACAATTTCTTCAATAAATAATTGTATCATAAGTGAGGTTATGTCCACAATCACTGCAATATTATAAATAAACAAACAGAATAATTTCATTATTAGTTTATACAGAAAATGACTCTGTTTTAGACCAATCTTTATGTTAAATCGGAATTGCACGAATTATTTAAAATACCAATAAGTATACAAGAATGCATTCCAACATTGCCATATCTGCTTACTGGTAACTTTCGGCATAGACCCCTAATATCTACAGATCCATATCAGCCATTTTTGTTTCCATTTGGTGGCGCTCTCATAGAGGCGGTGGGTGTTTTCTTTGCCAATAGTAGCCCTATAATATAAGTCCTTATTATTCATATGTTAATTCGGTACTGACTCTTCTTTTTTTTTCTTTTTCTTCAACTGCTCAAAAAATATTTATTTTTTTGGGTGCCGTACGAATGAAGCTGAGAGACGTCGAACGGCGTTTTTTCACTCGCGAACAGCTGCTTCAGCGACATAAAAGAAAGGGTTTTCTGCATCGTATCGTGACTGGCGATGAAAAGTGGATACGTTACGATAATCCGAAGCGAAGAAAATCATGGGGACTACCCGGCCATGCATCATCATCGACGGCCAAGCCAAATATTCATGGCGCCAAGCTCATGCTCTGTATATGGTGGGACCAGCTAGGTGTGATTTACTATGAGCTTCTGAAACCGAATGAAAGGATCACATGCGAGGTCTATCGACGACAATCGATGCGTTTGAGCCGCGCACTGCGAGAAAAACGGCCACAATACTCCGACAGGCACGACAAAGTTATTTTGCAACACGACAATGCTCGCCCACATGTTGCACCGCCGGTGAAAACATACTTAGAGACGCTCAAATGGGAAGTCCTACCCCACCCGCCGTATAGTCCAGACGTTGCTCCGTTTGATTACCATCTCTTCAGATCGATGACGCATGGCATTTTTTCGTAACGGGATTCGTATGTTGCCAGAAAGATAGGAAAAAGTTGTAGCTAGCGATGGCCAATACTTTCAATAATTCATTTGTAACCATTTTTTCACAATAAAGGCTCAAAATTTGAAAAAAACGGGAAAGACTTATTCACATACCTGATAAATAACATGTTAATCATTAAATTCAATAATAATTAATCAAATTTTGTCAGACAACGATTAATTAAATTTTGTTAAATAACAGTTAATTAAATTTTGTTAAATAATAATTAATTAAATAAAATAAAATAACAATTTAATTTTTTTTCTTTCTTTTTTTGTCTTTTTTCTTCATTCATGACAAAACATACGAAATTTTTGGTTGTATGTTCCATCTTGTCGTAATAACTGTTAAACGAGCATTACTCAATGGGTTATTTACTTGCGTTATTTAATCTATTAGTTAATTTAATATTCATTAATTAAATAACTAATTAATAATTTCTCTCTTATGAATTTTTTTTGAAGTGATTAACTATTTCTTTAATTAATTGTTGTTGTTGCTCTTTTTTCCAATGCTGGAATATTAACGAGAAATTGTACTTTCATTCAGTTTATTAATTACTTTTAAAATTTATTAATCACGTTATAATTAATTAATTTCAAATATCTCTTTCTTTTTTAATTTACAAATAAAGAGAAAATTTTAAAGGGGGCATCACATGGATCAACGAGATGTGATCAGCTCACCAGTTAATACGAAGGTGGATTGATAAGTTTCCGGCCTGTCCAAGCAAAACAACGTTTTTAAGAATTTTTTTTATTTTTCAACATAATCTCCTCCAAGGCTGATATGTTTCTCATAGCGGTGCTCTAATCTAGTAATGCTATCTCTATAAACTTATTCGTCAAGCTCCTCAAAATACCAATTTACAGCTTCGATTACTTTTTCATTGTCAACAAATCTCTTACCATCAAGCCATTTTTTGAGGTTAGGAAACAGATAATAGTCACTCGGGTCACATTTTAGCCATCGCAACGATTGACGTGTGCGCAGTTGCGTTATCGTGATGACACAAGATTTTTTTCCTCGCCAGATGAGGTCGTTTAATTTTCACTTCGTGGCTCAAACGTTGCAATAAGTCTGCATAGTATTGACCAGTGATAGTTTTACCCTTTTCAACGTAATCAATGTATATAATACCTCTTACATCCTAAAAAACAGTAGCCATAACCTTGTTCGCCGAAAAAATTGTTTTTGTCTTCTTTGGAATTGGTTCCCCTAGTCCAATCCACTGTTTAGACTGTTGTTTGGTTTCAGGAGTGTAGTGGTGGACCCAAGTTTCGTCAATGGTTACGAATCGACGCAAAAAATTGCTTGGATTACGCCTATACAACGCCAAATTGGTGGTAAAAATGTTCTTTCGAATCAATATTTTTGTCGACTGTTAGCAAACGCGGCACTCATCTTGCACAGAGCTTTTCCATACGCAAATTTTGGTGCAAAATATTTTGTACACGTTCGTATGACAGCACGATTTTCCAGCTTTTCCATTTTTACGAGAAATATAAAGGCGACTTGTTCAGCGTACTCTCAAACCTAAACTAACATGGCGATCGGACGGAAACTATAGCTACAAGCTAACTAAGGATGGGACTATAAAATGCCACCTCAAGGTAGGCCTAGTGGCGCCATCTCTTGGGCAGGCCGGAAACTTATCAATCCACCCTCGTATACCCCGATGTATGCTATCAAGTACTTTGGCCCAGCGCAAGGACATTGGTAAAACCGTGCTCCAATGGAAAATGCAGTTCATTGGCGCCAAGGGAAAAAGCGTCCAGGAATTCCTCCAGAAGATCGCGGAATGCCGCAGGTTGACACCGCTCTCGTTCTTAAAGCAATAACGGAGCTTTTGGAAGGTGTCGCTTTACACTGATACTGACTGTCCGGGAAAGATTAGACCACGTGACAAGAATTCTGATATGCGGCCCGGAGCTGCTACGACGTTGACTGACGCTTCGAAGCTGAACTGATTAGCGAAGCACAGCAGCGTACACAGGCTAAACGCGAGCCAACACGAGATTATGTGTTTTGCTTGTTGACAATCCTAAATCTGTTCGAAGAGGCATGGTCGGATAACAAGCAGCTTGCCCTCATATACTGTAATTTACTCCCGGAAATACAGAATTTAGTTCGGCGGGAGAACATTACGAGTGTAAATCGGCTAATCGAGCTCGCTCGAGAAGCTGAATGCGTCCACCACGCGGAGCGCAACAACAAGCCGCCTCCGATACCCGAGGAGTGCATGATGCCCGAAGTGGCTTTTCACGTGGCAGATATTTCTCGAACGTGCCCGAAGCGAAAGATCGCGACCATGGATGTAAAGCCGACATGGCCGCCAATTCAAAGTCTTGATAGGAGAAGTCTTGCAAGAGGCGGATTTTAGAGCAACCACCCCTGATTACAGGCGCCAGATGTCGCAGCTCTTACGACGAGAAGCAGCAGTCGCGACACACACCCGAGGTCCCATAAAGGAAAGAGCAGAGTGTCGACCTCGCCTAAGTCAGAGAAAAAGCCTCTCTTCAGGGGAAAGCCTGTGGGCAAGCCCCTCAGTGACGCGAATAAAGATCGGACGTCAGATTCTGATGCACGGTTCCTGTAATGGCGTTGTAGTTGGCTAGCCCACACCTTGCGCAGTTGTCCCGAGTGTTCGAGAAATGCAAAGAAAGGACGAGTAAATTAGGTCCAACTCGCCCCTACGGTTCGTGAGATCTCTGAAAATCAGTAGCCAGCTGTGAGGACACAGGGTAATAATGATTTCTCCCTCCTGGTTATAAAGCAGGAGCATCACGACCGTGACTCCGCTGACTCGACCATAAATGTCGACTCTGATCGGGAATCACAATGGTGGGTACAGTTCGGCATAGGTGAGTTCCGCATACGTACACTGCTCGATGCAGAGGCTGCTCACACAGCTCTCTGAGCAATCGGCTTGCCGATTGCATCTGCCCTCGGTCGTTAGTTCGACCCTTTTCCGGATCTATTGGGAAAAATTGAACCAATAGTATGCCAGATAGCCCTTCTGTTTGCAATTGCAGGTATTGAAATGAAATTAGGCGTTATCATAATTCCACACTTGGAAAATGACTGCTGAAAAATGGTACAGATTTCTATCGCATTTTCGCCACGGCCACGTGATCGATGTCAGCCGATTAAGTAGCGTTACTAACCGTTCTCTCAGAAGATAGAACTAGAAATGCATGAGCAAGTGCGCAAAATGCTCGATCAAGGCGTAATTCGCAGATTAACCAGCGAGTGGTCTAGCTCCATCGTAATGATTCGCACAAGCGACGGGAACTACCGATTCTGCGTGGATTATCGAAAATAGAACTCTGTTTCCAAGGTCAGCGCGTAACCGCTCCCTTATATGGATGTAATCTTACGGCAATTGAGAAATGCACAATACATCTCCACAGTGGACCTCAGCAGTACCTACCACCAGGTTCCTCTTCGGGAGGAATCATGGCACCTCTCTACCTTTACGGTCCCAGGCATGGGGATTTTTGAATGGACCTGCATGCCGTATGGTGTTGTCAGTGCTGTGACCATCAGGTGAGGTGGCTCAAACATATTCTGCGGCGAATCTCCGATGCCGGCCTAATCAGTATTAGGTAGAAAAGTAAATTCGGCCTCACAGAGGTTCTGTTGCTCGGCGTCCTCATGGATCGTGATGGTTTTCGACCCAATTCGAATAACGTTGAACCAATCTTAACTTACGCCGCGCCAAAGAACTTGAAACAGCTCCGTAGGTTTCTAGGCCTTGCGTCCTGGTATTGCGAGTTCTTGGAGAACTTTGCAACGCTTGCTGAGCCTCTCACCCTATTGACTAAGAAAAACATCAGGTATCATTGGGAGACGAGCAGCAGCAAGCTTTTGAATAGTTTCGGACGCTCGTCGCATCTGCACCAGTCTTCTCTCGACCGTCGGTCGAAGAAACGTTCGTCATACAAACGGACGCCAGCGACTCGGAACTAGGCGCCGTGCTCACGCAAACAGTTGATGGCGTAAAGGTACCTTGAATTACGTACCAGACGCCCTGTCTCGTTTGTACGAAGACGAGCTGGCCAGCGAAGCCTCCTCTCTCGGCGTCACTGATGTGCAAGATCCCTGGTATTTGCGCCTTCGATCTAACCGACCATCTATGATGAAAAGTCGTCGGGCATCGACTGTACTACTATGGTCCCGATCCTGACATCGAAGATCTAGTAGATAACCAGGATACGTGGAAGCTAATTCGTGCCTAAAGAAGATTGCCGTAACGTTCTTCGGGAATGTCATGAGGAGCCCAAAGCTGGCCATTTCGGACGCCATAAGACGTATGATCTATCGCACAATCATACTATTGACCCTCGTTGCATAACGATGTGACATATTTTAACCCAAGTATACGAGTATTTACTCGTCTTTATGGATCCATTGACTCCCTGGGTAGAATATATTCGCATCCAAATGGCGAATGCGTAAATGATTCGCCGCGAGTTGCAAGATCGCATATTTTTACGCTTTCATACGCCCGAGGTGTTCCCATCCAACCATGGCACCGAATTTCGTAATAAGGTCATCGAGAAATTCCTTTTGGAACATGGCGTAGTGCATTCAACGATACTCGCTTATCGCGCTCAAGCCAATCCGGTAGAGAGGATCAATCATACTCTGAACATCACGATAGTCGCCTTCATTGAGTTTCATAACACTTGGGATGTGCGCGTAGCTGAGCTGATATTTGCCTACAATACATCCGTACAAGACTCCATTGGCGTAAGTCTGGCCTTCCTTAACACGGGTCGCCCCCCCCCTCAGCTCCTGGCATGCTTCCTCATCAGGCAGAGTAGCACGCACATATAGCGCAAGAAGAGGCTGGTCTACAGCATTGAAAAGAGCGTAATTTGTTTTATTCTGAAAATTATAGTATAAAATTTTAAAGAATATATAATAAATCGTTTATAATCTTAAATATATATTATGTAATATATATAATTTAATACAGAGCTGTTTGAAAAAAATGTTCAGATGTACGTAAAAATTGACACAAATTATAGATAGATAGATTACGTATATATTTTGAGTCACTTGATTATAAATATGATATAAATTAATAACAAAAAAGGTTTTGGAACAAATTGAACAAAAAATTATAGATCAGATCAAAATATAACACTTATTTTCCATGAAATTTTTCTCTAACAGAAAAAAACCGAATACAAAAAAAATGGATTAAAAAAGAAATTGCAGAAAAAATTTGGTGAAAAAAAATTTGTGAAATAAACAAAAATTTAACAAAATTTTTGATTTGACAAAACAAGTGACGGTAAAAGCGGGGAAATAATTTTTCGAGAAATAATATACCATTGATATTACCACACACAAATCGCCTCAGTGACAATATCCAAAACATCTCACCTGAAGCATCATTTTAATTTTTTGGAGACAATGACATACATCTAAATTTAACTATATCAATGAACGTCTTTTCAAACGTTGATGGTTTTTTAATTTAGAGTTGATTAAAAATGGCTTAGTTGGATAATATGGTCGAAAATGCCCAAACAGTATTTGCTATAAGACTGTGCCCTCATGTAAAATGTAATAAAAACTACGTTTGTCAGATTTTTGTACCCCAAAATGGTCTGGCGATACTCGCAAATCCAAAAACATCTCCGAACGTTGTCCTACATATCTTAGTTTCTAAAATAGTTACGAAACCAGCTGTACATAAAAAATTTATTTTTAAAAGATCTATCAATCAATCAATTTTATATAAAATATTAGTTTCATTCTATTAATTAATGCCGTTTATTACTATTAGTTTAACTAATAATAATACATTGGTATATTTTTAATTACTAAACTAAAAATATTTATATATGTAAATCTTTTCGTAGGAAAACAAAAAGAAATATTCGTATAGAAGCACAATATTCTTATAAAATATTTTTCGTAAATATTCCGAAATACCTTAACAAAAAATAAATTATATAACGAAATTACCGCTGACAATAATGGACCATTAAAACAAATGGCTAGGTACATTTTATATGTATCCTCATAAATAACAGCATGTATACGAGTTTTTAAACTGGTAGTTTAGACAGGAATAATAAGCAGTTTATTATATGGTAGTAATTGTTTTATTGAAACCAATTTTAAAAAAATTTTTTTAACTAATTTTTTTCTGGGTTTTTTCCTATGTTTTTTTAAACTGGTTTGATTTTTATCAAATTTTTGTTTATTTCACAATTTTTTTCTGCAATTTCTTTTTTGCTCGATCTTTTTGTATTCGGTTTTATTTTTTTTCTTTTAAAGAAACATTGCATGGAAATTAAGTTTTATATTTTGATCTCATCTATAATTTTTTATTCAATTTTTTCCAAAAACTTTTTTGTTATCAATTTCTAATATTTGTAATCAAGCGATTCAAAATCTATACGTAATCTATCTATCTAGAATGTTTATCAGTTTTTTATATAAATTTGACAAGCTATTTGAAATAGCTCTGTATTCAATTATATATATTAGATAATATACATTTAAGATTATAAAAGATTTATTATATGTTCGTTAAAATTTTATACTATAATTTTCAGAATAAAATAAATTATTGCAATTATTGTATAATATACATAAGTAATTCAGATAATGTATTTTTAACAATTTCTTCAATAAATAATTGTATCATAAGTGAGGTTATGTCCACAATCACTGCAATATTATAAATAAACAAACAGAATAATTTCATTATTAGTTTATACAGAAAATGACTCTGTTTTAGACCAATCTTTATGTTAAATCGGAATTGCACGAATTATTTAAAATACCAATAAGTATACAAGAATGCATTCCAACATTGCCATATCTGCTTACTGGTAACTTTCGGCATAGACCCCTAATATCTACAGATCCATATCAGCCATTTTTGTTTCCATTTGGTGGCGCTCTCATAGAGGCGGTGGGTGTTTTCTTTGCCAATAGTAGCCCTATAATATAAGTCCTTATTATTCATATGTTAATTCGGTACTGACTCTTCTTTTTTTTTCTTTTTCTTCAACTGCTCAAAAAATATTTATTTTACATAAATCGTACTATTCATATAATGAAATTACTATTCATATAATGGAATTACTTTAAATCACATAACTATAGTCAAGTATCTTATTCATTATATTACAGTATATAAATTACTACTAAATTTAGCTAAAAGTTATTTGGAAATATAAGAGTAGAGCCAATAAAATAAATATTATATTTTTATAGAGCTAATTTAAATTTATAGAATATTTTAAATTCATTTACATTGTTGCTATTTTATATATTATTCAGCAGATACCGGAGTAAGCACACTATACATAAGGTGCTTGGGAGCAGGAGTTTTTATTTACCTATAGAAATTAGCTATAGTATATAGCAATTGCAATAATTATTGGAAAATATAATAACAGTATTATTTAATTTAAAATTGTTCAAAATCTATATTAAATATGGCTACAGGTTGTTGCGATACGAAAAAGCATAAACTAAGTCAGACTATTGTCTTACCTGAAATGGGCTTTTTTTGTTTTGATGTTTTATACTGTCAACTACATCAACTAGAACCTCCAAAACCACCTAATTTTAGTAATGATGTTTTGTAAGTAATTTAAGCATAACTTTATTTGAAATGTTATTATAGAATACTACTAAAAAGGTTAAACTCTACAGATTCAGTAATATTTATAAAATAAAGATAAATGATAGTTTCATATTCTAACAAATTTTTATGATATAATTAAAATAAGATTCTGCATTAAATTGCATTAAGTGCATTAACTTATATTAAAATAGTTTTGTCTAAATTGTCACTTAATTATTATTTATAAAAAATGACTGTCAAATATTTACAATATATTTTATTTTATTCTATATTCTAATTATGTAAAGCTAAATGTTGATTAATATTAGGAATTCTTTGTATTTATCATGTTTTTAGCAGTTATAAATTATGATTGAAGTTTTGAATAATCTTATTAGCAGTTGAAAAACAGTCATACAATGTATACTAAGTATATTAAACTATGACTGCTATAAAGAAATATAAAATGTGGAAATACTAAATATGAAAATAAAGTTTTAAAATATTGTGAATAAAGGGTAATTATTTTGTTGTCTATAGAAAATGTAAATTGACTAATTCAAAAGATTATTAGATCTATAAAATTAATGGGAAATTGTAGATTAATAATTGAGAACCTTTGTAGTATCCAAACATTATTTAATATATAAACCGTTATAAAAAATCTGAGGACTAGCATGTATTGACCGTTAGATCAAGAAACTAGTATTTATGTATCTAGAGTTCAAGACCTGGTCTCAATCAATTAAAATAAACAACATTAAAAAAGTATGAGCTTTGTTGATAAAGGTATTACAAACATATTTTAGATTTCTATTTCTGATTAGCATCATTATTTTGGAAACATAAATAGAGCTGGGTAAAATAGTATTAAAAAAATTATATAAATAATCAAGTAGAAGTTGATTAGGCTTATGCTTTGATATTCTTTTATATGAATAAACAAAAAAATATATTGAAATCAATGTTTACTTAATTCTGAAACTTACACGAATTGGTACTCATACATATTTACATATACTTGTGAAACAATTGATTTTAATACTTTTTTTGTTTAAATTAGAAATAATTGAATGTAATCCTGAAATATCGTTTTAACTATATTAGGCTATAGATTTTTTTTAATAATGAAGAAGTTTTACATGTGACTGTGAAGTCTAATTAGGAAAAAATATCATTGATATAAATACAATACATTATAGCAACAGCTTTTAAATGATTAGAATAGCCAATACACCATGCTGGCCTTTTTTATACTTTTGTAAAAAATAATTTTAAAGAGATAAGTTTATATATTTCATACTTTATATACTTAATAAGTTTATATACTTTATATACTTCATACTTTATATACTTCATAAGTTTATATACTTCAATACTTTACGGAAGCACCTTAAATATTCGAGCATCCAAAATCCATGTAAGTCGAACAATTCTTCGAATAGAAATTAACTTTTATAAAACAGTTTATTTTTGAAAATTATATTACATATAATTTATATTTCATCTTTATACTATTATATTTGAACATTAATTAAGAACATCAATATATTTTAATGAACCATAGTCTGCACATGAGAGAAAAGTATTCATTATACAGTGATGGTATAAACTTTAACACTTCGCGATCTCTGGATGCACTCTGTGTACCCTTTTTGTAATTTTTCGAGCACATTGCGGTAGAATACTTGATTTATGATTTGTCCAGGTGGTACAAACTCTTTGTGAACTACCTCTTTGCTGTCGAAGAAGAAAATGAACATGGTTTTCACTTTGGACTTGCTTATTCTCGCCTTCTTTGGCCTTGGCGCTCCAGGGGATAGCCACTGTTGGCTTTGCCGTTTAGTTTCGAGGACATATTGAAAGAACCAACTTTCATCACCACTAATAATTCGATCGGGAAAAGTAAGATCACTTTCAACCTATTCGAGACAATCTTGAGAAATGTTCCTTCGGTGGGCTTTCTGCTCATCTGACAGGTTCTTCGGTACCATCTTCGCGCACAGTTTTTTCATGGCGAAATCTTCGGTTGAAATCTTTCTAACTGTTTCCCGGTTAATATTCAACTCGCCAGCCAACATTCGAATGGTTAGTCGGCGGTCTTGACGAACAAGGGCACGGACGCGTTGCGCATTCACGTCAGTTCGCACTTGAATTGGCTTTGCGCTCCGCGCCTCGTCTTTGATGCTCTCACGGTCTTTTTTAAAATCGGCATGTCACCGAAACACCTGACTACGACTCAGGGCATCACTATCATATACTTTAAGTACTTTTTCATAAGTTCCTGCCGCGGTTTCACCGAGTTTCGTACAAAATTTTTTCGCGAACAAAATTTTTTTGCTCTAAATTTCTCTGTTCCATTTTCCTGACATGCATTACTCGAGCGTTTTTACAAAACACTAAACAGTTGGCGAAGAAATGATTGTTTAAAGATTCTTAAGATCTCAATCGAGAGAGTAGGTATCTATTATTACGGTGGCGGAGTTACAGGTTTGCCGTGTTACAATAGGCCAAGAAATAAAATCAGTTGCATTACTTAATTGTCTGATATCGTATGCCAACCCTTTTTCCTATTTTTAAAACATTTTTTATACTCGAGTTCCGAAGTACCATCAGTTCCTCCTTCGATTCGGCTTTTATTTCATCAATCGAATCAAAACCGTGTCCCCGAAGTGATCTTTTGAGTTTGCTGATCAGCCAAAAGTGACACGGTGCTAAATCAGGCGAGTACGGTGGTTGCGCAACAATATTGGTTGAGTTTTTGGCGAAATGTTCGCGTAAAATCAAAGGAGTGAAAGCTGGTGCATTATCGTGATGCAAAAACCATGAGTTGTCTTTCCATAAATCGGGCCTTTTGAGACGAATAACTTCACGCAAACGACGCGTAACACTCAAATAATATATTTTTTAAACGTTTGGCCTGTTGGAAGGAATTCATAATGCACAACACTACGATCATTGAAGAAAACTGTGAACATAACCTTGATTTTTGAGCGACTTTGACGTGGTTTTTTCGGTCTCCGCTCTCCTTTGGCATGATATTAGATCGATTGATTGGTTGTTTCTGGATCGTAAGCGTGGACTCAAGTGTCATCTCCAGTTATTATGCGTTCCATCTTGTCCTGATAGGCCGAGTGAAATCGAGATTTCACTCTTTTCAGGCACCAAATGTATTTCCAAATGGTGTTGACAGACCCATATGAAATTTGAACTATATTAGCAAACGCTATAGTAGTCAATCGATGATTTTGCAGAACCAAGTCTTTGATTTTGTTGACCTGTAGTCCATCAGTAAATGTTCTTGGTGATCTTTGATGTGGTTCGTTTTTAAGGCATTCTCAACCTTCCTTGAACAATTTGTGACAATCAAAAACACTTGCTCTTGACATTGACTTCTCACCAAAGGCCTTCTGCAATATTCTGAACGTTTGGGTGGCCGATATTTCACTTCGCGCACAGAAGTTAATGTTATTTTGTTGAATAATTTTAAGCATTCTAAACACCGAAAAGACAACTTTTCTTTGTTCATAGAACACAAACTAACTATATATGACAAATGAAGATAATTGCCTGAAATTTGGCACAGATAACTCTAACAGTACTACTAACTTAAAAATAAAAACATTTGTCCGAAGCGATAGACCCGGAAAGGTTGAATTGAAAATTCTTAGTCATATTTGTACACAGTAGTAAACAGTCAGAAACTGTATCTTAACTTACTGGTTACTTACTCCCAAAAAACTAAACGGCAGATGTTGGCTTTTTTGAGATCGAAAAAGGAGTTCATCAGCACAATTGAGAATCCTTCTAGCCGAAAAAAACAAGAAGTGTTCACACACCACGCAGCGCATGCCCACGCACCAAACCACTGCAGTTCAGTTCGCGAATATAAATACCACTGTATAGCTTTATTACTTTTACCCGCGTGCAGTATAGCAGTTTTTTTCTGTGTTTTTTTTGTTCTTTTTTTTCAGTCTTCACTCCGTTTTCGCATCGGTTTTATTTCTCTAAGGCGAAAAAATTGAAAATGCTGCTTTTCTAAAAAGATACCGTCATTCATCAATAAATTCTTTAAAAGAGCTCTATATGTTTCGTCATACACCTGCCAGATTATTTCATTAATATCGTTATACATTTCAAAAGTTTAATATGTTGTTTAATATTAATTGTTTCTATAATTTGGCTGCAGAAATCTATAAAACAAAATTTTTTGAAATATAATAAAACCGGATCTGCTGAAAAAGTTAGAGTGAAATGTTTTCTTAGTTAAAATAATTATAATATCTTTGAATAATTTTTCTATAATTGTGAATAGAAATTATATTGCATAATAATGTATAAAAACTAAATTATGAACTATTTAAAAAATTAATGAAAAAATATAAATAATTCCTCTGTTTCATTTTTTCGGATTTAATTAATTATTGCTATTTAACATCGATTACAAATTAACGATGATAATTGTTAATTTTTTAATAAATTAAAATTGTCATATTTATAACATATAAACTACATAAATTATTGAATTTTTGTTCTATTCATATAGAATCAAATATTTATCCTAGCTGGCATATTATACGTATTAGAAATTTTCGGATATGGTAGATGAATATGTCTGTATTATTAGAAATGTTATTATTATACTCAATATATTTTTCCGCAATATGTAGGTAATAGTACATTTAAAAAATTTTAAAAGTAATGCAACTGTAATATGTTACCTACATACTCCAACAATTTTCCTCCACAAGCATTTTAAATTAAATATGTCTGTAACATTCAATTCGAAATATGACAAATGTAATGTTATGTGATGTTACTAATGAGCTACGAGTATTGCATTGCAGAAATATTACAACTAAAATATTGCAGATATTTATCATATTTCAAAAACAGTGTTAGATAAATATTACATTCATATTTCCAAAGTATATAACCTTCATCAGAAATATTTCTGTAATCGCTATATTTTTGTAAATCTTCATCTGAAATATTTCCTTTGCAATATAAATTAATATTACTCACGTATAACAGATACATGCAATTGGAAATATTTTAAAATTACTATTATATAAATATATTATACATAAATATCAAATATTGTCTTGATATCTATTCAGTCGTGATATTTTGTGTATCATTACATTTGCAATTGATTAAAAAACTTTACTTACCTTTGTCCAACACATGATTAAGGTTAATATAAATTGTGGAAGAAAAATAAGTTTTATTAGATTCGATGCAAAAATATACTCAAAGTTTTTCAGAATTGTTCGAGGAAACTGTCAACTTTTAAATTAATTTGAATTTTTCAAAAAATATACAATGTTACATGGAACCTAGAAAATTTCAGAGATATATCCGTAATATGTCATATGAAATATTTTTGTATTAGTTCATAGTAGTTCATAGCACTTAATAGTAACATAACTAACATATTTCAGTAATATAATATTCTAAAAATGTATTACGTACATTATAAGTTTTCAGACATTTCAAATAACACAAATATTACACAGATACATTACAAAAATACTAAATGTAAAGAACAATGGTAAATCTATAATATATATGAAATGAATTGTACTTCTGTCGACTGCCCATATACAAATTAATAAATATTTTTTTTATTGGTCTTACAATCCAATCAATTCCATCCAAAAATAAAATAAAATAAAAATAAAAATAAAATAAAAACAAAAAATAAAAATAATAATAAAAAATAAAAAACAAGAAATAAAAAAATAAAAAATAATAAAAATAAAATAAAAAAATAAAAATTAAAAATAAAAATTAAATTAAAAATTAAATTAAAATTATAATGACAGTCAGACTGTCCTTGTTTACATTCACCCCTGTAGACTAATCTGAAAATAACACTGGGACTGGAGTCAGTCATCATCAGTCCCTGATGAGGAGCCGTAGCGAGCTCGAAACGTTGGACAAGTCTTCAATTAGGTAAGGGTGTTGGGGACAGTCAGACTGCACTTTACTAACAAAGAATTTTTTCAGCTAATATTTTATTTTCAGATTAGTCTACGGGGGTGAATGTAAACAAGGACAGTCTGACTGTCATTATAATTTTAATTTAATTTTTAATTTAATTTTTATTTTTAATTTTAATTTTTTTATTTTATTTTTATTATTTTTTATTTTTTTATTTCTTGTTTTTTATTTTTTATTATTATTTTTATTTTTTGTTTTTATTTTATTTTTATTTTTATTTTATTTTATTTTTGGATGGAATTGATTGGACTGTAAGACCAATTAAAAAAAATATTTATTAATTTATAATATATATGTATATATTTAATATAAAAATGTATATAATGTTCAGTCAATTTTTATTTTGTTCAATCGAATTTTTGTTCAAAATAATTTTTGAAATTTTATGTATGCTTTGAAACAAATTGGAAAAATTATTATTTTTATGCATGTTCATCAGCTTCTGTCATAAAAATTTAATTTGCAAATAAAATATCTATGCTATTCATAATCAGGATATGAAAAACAAAAAAAAACATTATATATATTAAATGTTGAATAAAATGTGAGAGAATTCATCGAAAATTTGCTTGAAAACATTGAACGAACAGCCGAGTCGTATACATACAGCAGTTTTATTCACACTCTTCCTTTTAGAAGAGGATGTTTTTTTTTTTAACAAACTGCTTTATTTAAGGAAAATGTTATAGAAATATACGATGGATAAAAACATAAGAAAAATAAAATGCATAATAGGCTGCACCACTTCGTTGATTGGAAGTGTATAAGTCGAGTAGGACTTCACACCTTCCAAGAGCAATATCGGTAGGCTAAGTCGACTTCTTTAAGTCTATAGTTCGACATTCTCACAAGCAAGTAAAATAAGTGAATTGAACAGTAGTTTAGAAGCATTCTGAAAAATCGTCCCCAGCTAGGAGGCATGCCTTACTTATAGTTTTCAGTATCCAAACTTCATTGCGGGTAGAAAACTAAGGCATACAAGGCCAGCCCTTATCAGTAGTACTGGAACTTATATTGACATTTCGTTGTGTGCTTCAATAAGTTAAAACTGTATGCTAGTTCCCAGGCATATAAGACTTAAACTTACTATTATAATGTAAGCGGAGTATAACATGAAAATTACAATAAACTGGATCTTGTTAAAATAATTCTTAATATTAAACGCACGTTATTTTCCGAACGCAACGACATTTTACTTCGTCGAAATTGAGAAGATGCAAGGCATAAGAGCAGTAATGAAAAATAACTCGCGTTCAGTATACACTATAGGGGTATGTATTTGCTATAATAATAGATATTCAAAACTATCCACGATAAGCGGATTATACTGATTGATTGGGTCCGTCTCAGTTGTAAAAAATTTCGGCTTTACTCGGCCCCTACCATGCTTTTCCGAGAAGTAAGCCACTTTCAAAACAGATGACTTATATTCTGGTTTTCCACAGGTACTCCCTTTTTCCAATGCAATGATATTATACTCTGTCGAAATTGAGAGGATGCAAGGCGTGAGATAGGCACAAAAAGATGACTAGCTTTCCTTATATAGTATAGGGACATGTGTTTGCTATAACAATATAAAATTCCTTAAAAGTAAATTTTAAGTTGTAATTTAAAATTATAACGCAAAAACTGGGTTCGGAAATTCGGAGACCCTTCTTCATACTCTCTCTCTCTCTCTCTCTCTCTCTCTCTCTCTCTCTCTGTCTCTCTTTGTCATTCTGTTTAATTTTTTTGTTTTATTTTAGGGAAAAATTATTGTTTTACCATATGTTAGAGGATTATCGGAAAAAATTAAAAGAAATTTTGGGAAATATAATATTCAAATTTTCTTTAACAATTTTAATAATTTAAGTAAGTTACTTAATAATTGCAAGGATAAGGACGATCTATGTTTAAAATTTGAAGTTGTTTACAAAATTAATTGTATGAATTGTAATGAATGCTACATTGCACAAACAAGTAAATATTGAAAAAAGATAAGTTATGAACATAAATATAATTTACGTAGTTCACATATTCTTTCGGATTTAAAAGAACATTGTTTGAAGTTTTTACATTCTTTTGATTTTGTGAATGTGGATATTTTGGAACATGATATTAGTAATAATTACAAAAGGGAGAGTCTTGAAAGTATTCACATTTCAAAGAATCGAAATAATGTGAATTTAATGTTAGAGTCAAGTAAATTGGACAATGTTTATCATTCCTTATTAAATTGATTGGTTTTGAACAATTTGTGTAGAGGGGAAATTGTATATTCAAATTACTAAATTTTTATTTTAGTGGGGATAGGGGTATATATAAATTAGAATATTAATATAAACGTTGGACAACCTCAGTCAATCTTCAACAGTCAGAATGCACTTTACTAATAAAGAATTTTTTCAAGTAATATATTTTTATTTCAGATTAGTATACGGGGGTTATTTTAAATAAGACAGTCTGACTGTCATTATAATTTTCAATTAATTATATGTTGATTAGTATTGATATAAATATATATTGACGAACAGAAATATTTATTAATTTATCTAAATACAGTCGATACAAGCACAATTAAAGTACTTTTTTTTTAGACAAATGGAGCCTTTTTTCCTTTAACACAGCGTCAAATCGACTCAATAGTTCGGCGTAGTACTATCCTGTAACCGTTTTGCCCTTCTTCAGATAGTCAAGAAAAATTCCACCTTGAGAATCCCAGAAAACAGTGGCGCCATCACTTTTCCGGCCGACGGGACCGTCTTCCGGAGCAGGTTCACTGAGTAAAGCCCACTGTTTTAACTGCTCTTTGGTTTCTGGAGTGTAGTAGTGAATCCATATTTCGTTGACGATCACGTAACGACGCAAAAATTCTTTTCAATTGCGATTAAAGAACTTCAAACACTGATCTGAACTGATTATACGGATGCGCTTGTTGTCTGCAGTCAGCGAATGCGGTACTCACCTTGGGGATACTTGCTTTCATACGCTCTTAAAAATAAACTACAACTACGATTCGGCTAAAATTTTGTCTGTAACCGTTTACAGGAAGATATTGAACTGTAGTGTATTTCTGATGCGATAGCGGTACCATCTAGCGGTGAGGCTAGGTACTTGTCAAATAACCCACGTATACATAATACTTTTAAGATTGAAAGAGGTAGAAACACGCAATAATTTTGACAAAACAATTTATCAATTACTTAGAAATAATAGGTTTATGATTAAATAAAATCAGTTTTTTTTCAACATATGTTTAAATTATAAATTTATAAAAATATTGTTCAGAAAGATTGTTTCCGATATAAATACATAAGCTATGGGGCGTTAAATAAATATATACGAACTTCTGGCTTCGATGCTGGAGTGATTCATTTTCAGTTATTATATTAGGTTGTCAAATATCTTCCTTCCGCTTTTTTGCTCTTCATTCAATGCTTCATAAAAAGTGTTACAGCGGTTGGATTTACTTAAAATATGCGCCGTTCTGTTCGATAATCTGTTTCCATCTAGATGGCAATTTCATAATATTCTTCTCATAGAAACCCCTCTCCTTATTTGCGAAGAACTCGGGCAGCCACTTTTCACAAGCCTCTTTTGAGTCCAACTTGATACGACCAAGGGCGTTCGACATGGACAGGAACAGTTGGTAATCACTTTGCGCTATGTCCGGGCTATATGGTAGATGCGATAAAACCTCCCATCCCAACTCCCGTAGCTTCTGACGAGTCATCAACGAAGTGTATGGTCTGGCGTTGTCCTGGTGGAACACTACACCCTTCCTGTTGGCCAATTGTGGACGCTTCTGGTCGATAGCCTGCTTCAAGCGGTCCAATTGTTCAGAGAAGATGGTAGAATTAAGTGTCTGGCCTTTTGTATCCAGCCTTCTTCAGATGGTTTAAAATGGTTTGGTGAATAACTCTCATATCCTGGGCGATTTCACGAGATGCCGCATGCCGATCTAACTCGATAAATTCCATGATTTGATCGGTATTCGTGGTCACAGGTCTTCCGCCGGCTGGCTTATTCATGGTGTCGTTTTCACCGACTTTGAATCGTCGAAAACATTCCTCTGCGGTTCGAAGTGATAGCGTGCCATCCTCAAAACATCATTAATCTCACGGAATGTTTCTCTAGCGGACTTTGACGAAGGAAAACTTTAAAATAGCGCGAATTTCGGCGTTAGTGAACTCCATTTTTACAGGTCTTTAACTTTTGAACGCAATATCCAAACTAATCATGCATAGCGATGTTTTGTACGTTATGTCAAGACCTTTCAAATGATGTATAATATTGCTAGATACGATCTCTGTAGCGCTTTGTACATAGCCGCGAAATTCATAAGACAAAAAGGCGGAAGGGAGATATTTGATGACAAATGAATTGACAAATCTTGAGCGGGTTCAATTACAATAGATATGTATACGTATCTCACGGGACACGAACGCGTCCATCTGGTGCAGCCGTAGGTGCGGGGGGAAAGCAAAAGTGGGGAAGACCCGGTAAGCGTACTTAGGGACCAGGAGGACGCGAAGTATCTAAATCAGATATTACTAATGACGGTACTTGCCGAGGAGGACTCCACTGTTATCTTTTGGAGCAGGTCTCTGCACCGTTGTCCTCTGGATGGGCGTGGTAGTTCAGCGGCGGCACCATCAGACGACGACGTATGCGTAATAGCGGTGGGCTATCAATGGATTAAAGTCAAGCGTGCTTGGAGCGAGAGCAAATACTGGGAGTCTCGCGCTTCTGCTCTTGCACGACGATGGTGCGGTCATACACACAAACTGGACGTCAGAAATCTTGTTCCCTCTTCTTCCCGGGATGGTTACACTTCAATGGCCGGTGTGCGAGCGTACTTAAAATCCTGTATATCAGGCGGCGGCATACACAGAGGGAGCGGTAACTGGCGTGCATACTCGACGAGAGCCGAAGCAATTCTCATCGTTGCGGCGCCTCTCTGCGTCGCGTCGACCTCGTGCTCGATATATCGCGTGACATATCGATATTTTTTCTTTCATGATTGTGATCGTTAAAAACGACGATTACAAACTCTTCCTCCCAGAACCGAAGTGGGTGGAAAACCTCTGAGCTTTAACTTACTTCAAATGCAGTACTTAGGGTAAAAAAAATGAAAGGGGAACGATTTTTTTCGCGTATCATTAGTTCAGGATTCAGTCTATTTCGTATCCAAAAAAGAAAAAAAACGGGAATGTTTGACATAATGCTGATCTAAAAGTTAATAAGCTAATCTAATCGCCATTTATATAATGCTAATCTAAGAATTATTAACGGTCATTGCTTACTTATTAGAAAAGAAAAAAAACAACAAATGTGTGTCTAAAATTAGCTGATTCTATTTAATTCTTGTAATATCTATCTTACCTGTGCTATGAAACTATGGATAATCCTACATCTAGTTATTATTCTTATATTACTAATATTATACCCTGTAATTGTAAAAGTTTTCCTAAAATTCTATATATTAACGTTCCTATGCTAACCTAAACTGAGAAAGTAGTTTTCTAAAACTATACTTACAATAACTTAATATTATTATATCCTAGATTATATCCTATAATCTAATTTGAATCTCTATTGCGTTACATACTATTAGTTTAAATATAGTCTTCTATAATTGTCCGTTCGTCTTCTTCACTCTTCCACTGGGGCAGTAGGGTATTTTTGTATACTTTTGTATACTTCGTATCGCCTTTGACTCTTTTTATGGCCAGTGTCTGCGAGAAGTTATTTCTTTCACTGGCTCCTCTGGAAACAGCGAACGTCTGAGTATGTGTATTTTCATCCCTTGCATCTAGGGCGGTATTGATCTGATTGTGAGCTGTATTCAGTATCTGAGTGTATACTGTATACAGTATACACAGACTACAAGTATACATAGACTACAAGTATACAAGTATACACAGACTACAAGTATACAAGTATACACAGACCCCGACAAGATCAAACCTGTAAGCCAATATCCAGTACCTAAGCACTTGAAACAACTAAGGGAGTTCTTATATAATCTTCTTATACAGCCAGATTTATACAATCGCTGGCGAACATCAATCTGCCGTTAACACAGCTATTGAAATAGAAGATTTTTGGGGCAAAATCAGCAAGATTCATTCGAGAAACTGAAAATCTTAATAACACAGGCCCCAGTGTTAGCACGTCCATCACCCAACATGCTGTATATACTGCAAACCGATGCAAGTGATTATGTACTAGGTGCAGTTTGAAGCCAAAACATCGATGGTGAAAAACATCCCATCGCATACATCAGTTGAACTCCAGCTAAAGCTGAGTTGAATTATACCGTGACAGAGAACGAATGCGCGGCAGTGCTCTGGGCTGTAGCAAAATTTAGAAGCTATCTCCTAGATGAGGAGTTTTCGGTTTTTGCCGATCATAGTAGCCTAAAATGGTTACACTCCATCAAAAATCCCTCAAGTCGCTTAGCGTGTTGAGCGACCACTCTGCAGGTATATAACATGACAGTCGTACATCGAAAAGGCACGTTGCACAAAATACTTGATACGTTTCACGCGCACCTAATACTGACACTATACCAACAGGAACGCATGTCACAACTGAGCATGACTTTTGGTATAAGAAAAAAATACATAAAAGTAAAGCCTGGCCAGAAAGGTACCCAGACTGCAAGGTCACAGATGACGTGATCTACAAACATCGTCCGGTTCCTAGAACATCAGCTCTCGGACCAGATCTGGAGGCCTAGATGATGGTGATCTCGTCGAAAGACCATAATACACCGACAGCAAGCCATTTCGGAATTGACAAAATCTTCAACAAAATTAACCGAAAGTATTACAGGCCTGGCATAAGCAAAGGCGTGTACAACTGCGTCAGACACTGACCAGAGTGCCAACTCCACAAAGTAGCGTAGCGATTACTAGCCGGACTAAGATCCCAACTGAATATTGAAGGCCCTTGGACAAGTGTTGCAGCCGACATTGTGGGACCCTTTCCTCTGACTAAAGGGTAATATAAATATTTACCGATTTTTGAAGATCTTTTCACTAAATAGATTGAGGTGACACCATTGCGTAAGGCCACAGCACCAACCATCATCAACGCTCTAGAGAAACTAATAATATTCAAATGAGGCTGTCTCACATTTCTAATAAGGAGCAACGGCGCCGAATTGACGAACAAGTTCATAAAGTGAACAAACTTGAAGAACTAGGTGTAATTCAGCAGTTCATCCCTCCATACCACGCGCAAGCAAAACCCAGTGGAGAGAATCAATAGAACGATGAAATCAATGATCTCAATCTTCATCCGAGATTATCAAGATTGGGACCTCTACGTTCAACAGTTTGCTTTCGCAAAAAACACGTCAGCACATGCGAGTAAACAGGTATCGCCTACCTTCATAAACTTTGAATGTACTCCAAGGGAAGCACCGACATACCGTAATGCATATGAAAACAATGTACATATTAGATCGCTGACACAAGCAGACTCGTTGGACTGTATAAAATGGCTGCCAGCTATCTACTCACTAGTCAAGAAAAACCTGACTATTATATAGCCAGCAAAAGGCAGGCTCACTATTATAATAAACACAGAAGACAGGAAACTTTCAACATCGATGACTTGGTGTCTCGACGAAATCACGTATTATCTTGCAGTTACGACAATTTTTCGACCAAATTAGTACCGAAATATATAGCCCTATGTCGCGTCGTAAAGACAATTTCTTCTGTTATTTACGAACTGGAAGATGTGATCAGCAGGAAGAGAACAAATGTACATATTTCTGATAGGAAGCACTACAACCTGCCTTTCCCACAGGTATTATCTACGATGTACAAAGGATTAGGACGGGGTCGAGAACTACGTCGGTTCATACAAAGTCACTCATTGCTCAAATCCGGGAAGCACATACCCCCGGACAAATGATCTCTGATCAAAAGAAAATGTAGAAAATAAGTTTAACTGAACATTTGGCCGAAACTGGCCCGCCAGAAGAGCAGATGCCGATGGTTAACATGTTAGAAGCCATACGGCAGGTGGAGGAGGATTGCGTTTAAGGCGATCTCATCGAATGAGCCCAGATTTGATCCAAAAGATCGCCGATGATGAGGAACGAGCGAAGGTTGTTATACCGGTCGACAAGATTTCGTTTGTTTCACCGCTCTTAAATAAGAGCAATCCCTCTATGGAAACCGGAGAACAGGACGATCCTGTTCCTTTCAACATCTCTTTCACTCATTCCCTATTGAGCTATACCAGCCGTTAAGATGATCCACCCTGAAACACGCTACAGATACAGACCAGATACAGACCTAATTTACAATCCATTCACAAGGACTTACGACCATTTGGGAGAGAAGATCGCGGCCCATAGTTACACGTACAATAATTTGCAGGAAGGTTGTCGCCCATCGTACCCGAGTGGATGCTATCCTGTATTCGTCAGGGCGACCAATCCAATCAATCAGCCCTCTCACCTAGGGTCCAGGACCCCAGATCCACTGGAGACCACCAAAGATGAACCCGGCTATAGTTATCCGTATTGAACCTATTGTATACGTCAACACCTCAAAAAATGGCGACGTTCATCTTCACCGCAGTGGCCGTTGCGCATTTATGCGATGGGTCGCCACGCAGAAAACAGGTAAATAGACGAGCCGCCCAAAACTTCCAGGAAGACGTCAGCAGGAGGTGAACGGAAAAGTTATCATTCCCACAAAATACAAGCAGCACGAGATGATTTACGGTGTCGAAGAAATCCAGGATCACCTCATCCAGATTCCCCCTTCCACGTCTAGTAAATCCGTTTACCACATGTTCGGACGACTACCACCTAGAATACAGGCCTCGCTTGAATCTATTCGGTAACGCTGCAAAGTCGTTCCTGTCGCAAGCCTAGAACAGCCAATACTGCTGCAGTCACAGGCAACATCAAAGAATCCCGCTGAAAGCTGTTCAGCCATTTCAGCATTCTTAAACTTGACAGTGGCACCCACACTGGATTTTGTGCCTCCCCAACGACCCTATTCATCCGTCCCAGCATCCCTACTATCTTCAGTGATGTGCAGGTCCCTTTCGAGCAAAGGATGCTGAAACTGTACGGAGAAAGGACACCGCTATTCCGACTGTCCGCAGACACGCAAAACTAAGTTTTGCTACAGGTGCGGCAAATCGACATAGCATGTACACACCCGTACCTTTTGTCTGGAATGGTCATCCATCACGGTGTTTTCCTGGGAGAAAAAGAGAGAGAGCGACCGGGATTCGCAGTCTAGAAAGAAAACGAAGACGACGCGACAGCCGCAAGGACGGCAGAAAGATGAAAATCGCCGCTGTGAAGGGAGGAAGCCCACTGTGGAATATCTCACTGCTGTGCAAGCAACACTAGCGCAGACCATCCAAGAGGTCAGTAGCGTGCTCGGCGACACGAGGTAAATGGTAATGATCGTCATACCGGAGGGGACTGTCTACATGAACCAGTATACCGCAGCGCCAGTACGAAGCACATCCCTCGTCTCATAGTAAAAAAATGTCCCCTACCGTCCCAGTTAGTAGACAAATGTATAAATGGCCTCGCCAAATAAATCCATATATAAATGTCGTCTACCGCTCCAGCCATAATCTTCGCCCATATATATAACTGTCCCCTACCGCTCTAGCCATAATCTTCGCCCATGTATATAACTGTCTCCCACTTTATCAGCTATAATCACCATCCCATGTCTACAAATCACCCCTACTGTCTCCACCACGAGTGTGGATCGGGATACGCATTTCGGCGAAGTTTCATATGAGTAAAGAGCAGACAATAGCTCACGAAAGTTAACGGTACTAGCTCACAATCAGATCAATACCGCCCCAGATGCAAGGGATGAAAATACACATACTAGTATAAGTCTGTTTTGATCTACTACATATCCCAGGTATTTCACTTCGGGCAACAGAATTCTGATTTATCCCTGTGAATCTGTAGGCTGACCTCGCGAATTCGGCCTAGCACTGTCTGTAATTACTGTAGATACTCCTCGAAAGTGTTAGTAGCAATGATTCTGTATGGTAATGGTTAAGGATATTAATGATTATGGATGGCTACCACAGTGGCGCGAGTAAAAGGTGAAAACCTCACCGAAAACTTGCCGGAGCATTTTTCCGTCTGTAGGCTATTCTTATATACTGGAATAACCCCTTTTGAAATACCGCAAAGGCGACTATTTCTTTGCTCTATTGGTCAAGAGGAAGTACGCCTGGCTCAGATCGATTTTTGATAAATACTTCGCGTCGCGAAGATTATCTAGTAGCATATCCATATGGGGGAAGTGGATAGGCGTCCTTTTTGGTAATTTGGTTGACTATCCGGTAATCAACACAGAAGCGTATTTGTTATCTTTTGTCAGAACAATGATATGACAGCTGCTCCATCAGCTCTTGGATGGCTCAATGATCCCTTCAGACAGCAATCTGTCACATTTTTCGTGCGCTTGTTTGAACAAGCGGTCCGGTATACGCTTTAGAGTCTGTTTGATAGGGCTGTGACCTTGTACGTCAATGTGGTGTGGAGTCAATTTCGCTAATTGGAGTGTCTCGTAGCTTCGAGGTAGCATGTTGTCTATTTAATATTTCAGTTCTTGTTTTTCGCCCTTATTAACGTTGTTACGTCTTGTACGGCTGATATAACTGCGATATATTGTGGGTGACTCGCTGCTTTATTAGCGAAAGTCCTTATTATATTCCTGGGCATATGCAATGTTGGTTCCGCAAAATTGATGGTGATTTTGAGCTTCATTAATATGTCCATCCCTAGAAAGATGACAAACTTTAAGGCGTTCAATACTTTGAAATGGGTGGTGATTAGTTGTCCATCAATGTTTGGTCATAAATTCATTTCCCCGTCATTCAAGCTTAGTTGACCATCTGGTATCTGCATATAAGAGGTGATTGGCATTATGGTATGATCTGCATACAGGAGGTGATTGGCGTACAGTCTTTACCAATTTGCCTGGCCTTGGCCCAATGTAAAACTTTCTAGCTCCGGGGTCAATTAATGCTGGGAATACTTTTCCTGTTACCACGATAAAAATCTATTTTCCTCATCTTGCACTGTAGCCGTGAGGTGCGAGTCAGTGATTACTGTTATTTTTGGGAGCTCTCTATCGTTTTAGATTGGGGTGGGGGGTATTTCCGGGAAGATGAAAGGACGGTCGTCGTTTATATGTCTCTGGTGATTTCTTTTCTTATATTGTGGAGTGGGTCCGTAAAGGATCGTAGGATAGACTCCATTCTCCTACTCCCTTACGCGTGTCGCGACTGGTTATCGATTGGTCCGCAACGTGAACAGTTTTATACGCGTCCGCAACGTGGACACATTTATAACAGTATATCTGTTTTCGTTCTGGACACCTCTCTATACCTGGTATGTGAATGTTATCTCTCATGTCCGTGCTATGCGCGGGAGAAGTGGGCCATTGCCTCATCGGGTAACCAGGCCATGTCATTGTGCCAGGAAATGCGGGCCAAAAGCATACCGCTGTGGCCGCATTGTGAAGTATGTCCTGATTCATCAGGCGTTTTTCTGCTTTCACCTCCTGGTTATCTCTGACTATGTCCTTATTAAAAAAAAATTTTTTTGGGAATGAATTAATTCTTACTTAAATTTAAAAATTGTTATTTAAACTTTATACAGGTTATTTATGTACAATTGAGTTTTATAAATTAGCTTTATTATTATACTTTCTATTTATTTTCTATAAATGTATTCTGTAAGTATTCTGTAAGACGAAATTTTTATAATTAAAATTGTTATTTAAACATTATACAGGTTATTTAATTTTTTGTATACATTGTTGATACTTATTTAAATCTTCTTAATTTAGTATAATTATTATAATTTCTGTATATCTTATCTCTTTTTTTGTAAATTATCATGATTATTATTATTAACATAAAATCAGTTACTTTAATATCTATAATAAAATTTCAATTAAAAATTATCTCTTCTTTTTTATATTCTACTTTATATGAAAAATATAAATAATATTAATCCAACTATAAAAATATAAGTAAAATATGTATGATATTATTCCATATATACTTTAGCTAAAGTGTGTATGTTCGGGAGAAGAAAAAAAATTATATATATATATATATTCCATACATGTAATAAAAATACGGATATTTTGTATGAAATATAAATGATTGTGAAAAACATATGCTTATTTTACATGTTCTTCTGATATCAATTGCATACATAGAAGAGAGGTAAGATTTATATTAATTAGCGTACATTAATCATTTGATTATTTGTACACATGCATGTTACTAACAAGCGTATGCAGTTTCTCAATAACAGTATATTTTCAATATATATATATGTAACGTTCCTAGCCCCCCCCCGGTATAACTTACGCAGTATTTACTAGGGTAGTTTTGAGAGGGGAGGAAGTTTTTCTGGAATATACGGCGGATCAAGAAAATAAATATTTTTTAAACACAGTTATTTTGTTTAATAATCAAAAAAATATATTTATTCAAGACTGTGTCCTTTTACGCGGTTCTGTAACAAATTTAAAATAACGAATACAAAATAAATAAATCAATAAATAAGTCACGCAAAACTTATTATACTAGGTATAAAAGAACAAACTGGATATATTTAATCCTCAACGCGCGTTAATTTGTGCTACGTTATTACTTCGGCTCTTCTTTGGTCACGAACACTCGGTTCTAGTTTCCATGCGGGGAATTTCAACGAGTCAAGTTGATTTTCTATCGTAAAACTACAGGTACGCGTAAGTCCGCTGGTCTTTTGAGGTGCGCCTCGCAACAGAGATCGGCTTAATAATTCGGACAAGGTTTTAGTGACCGGATTTATCGAACTCCGAATAAGTTCGATAAATCGAATAAGTTAGCTCCGAAACGAGTTCGTGTGAATCGACGTCGGGATAGTCGGTTCACCGGGCGAACTGTCGTTTTTGCCTTTTGCAGCCAATTTATAGCAATATTATTGGTGACTTCCGTTACCGCTCGTCTAACGTCAGACAAGCCGCCGATTTTATAATAACAGTAATTTACAATGATAACAATTTATAATAATAATTATGTGTAATAATTATAGTATTCTTATTGTAATACATAGTGCATTATAATCATTGTAGTATTCATTTGTAATACATCTTTACAACATAATAATGGTATTGGTATTTATAATGATTTAATACAGCATATTAAATTATTTTACTTATGATTATTCGGTATACATATATCTATTTTACGTGTATATGCACAAATGTATAATTACTCACATATATATGTGCATATGTAGCTATATATGCAGACATATATACGCATAATTTATTTATTCGTATAATCATGCTTCATAATTAAATGCGGCGGGTGTTTTTGTTTGAGACACCCGTTATGTATAATCGCAGTATACGCGCTGGTGTAGGAAAACTCAAGTTCCCCTACTATGGTATACTTTTTCACGTTCGCGGGATTCGAACAAGAGAGACAAGGAAAACGCGCAGGTAGGTATTGGAGAGGGATAGTGGGCGTAGGCCTAATACACTCGGTGCGGCTCTCTCGCCGCGCGAGGTATATCCCCTTCCGTGTGCCGGTATAACTTTACTCAGTGGTAAAGAGCGAGAGAGAGAGAGAGAGAGAGAGAGAGAGAGAGAGAGAGAGAGAGAGAGAGAGAGAGAGGGAGAGAGAGAGGAGAGAGAGTAGAGAGTACTCTCTATTTTTTCGAGTTTGCCGGTGTATTTAATGTATTTGTTTCAGTAATCGTCGTGATCTTTTCATGTTTTCGTATACCTATTGTGCGTTATAATATTATTTATTACTCGTGTTGTGTATTTATAACTAATTTACTTATGTGTGATAATCGGCCGTTTATATTTAGTTGTCGCATATATAATTCATAAATATATTATAATATTTATAATATATAAAAGCTTTTATTCAGTCACTAACGACAGGGAAATTGTTCACAAAAGGGATATGTTCTTATATATTTTTAGGTAATAGTTCACCTTACTCTTAATTTACAAATGCATTGGGGGAAAGAAACAACATATTACCATGTTCTTCAAAGAGAATTTACCAAGGTATGACGATAAGAGCATATAGTTGCAGAAGGCATTAAACTGATTATTCATTCCAAGAATTCTCACAACTTCTTATTTATTTTTATTATTCCTTCCTGTTTTTGTTATTTGTTGTTGTTTAATAGAATTATTACATATTTGACGCGATAGAAAATTTATAGGAGAACATTATGTGCTTTACATAAATCATCTATTTCTCTCTCTCTCTCTCTCTCTCTTTAGTGGTCATGAACATTTTTTGCGTCCTCAAAAGCATCGACTTCCACCGGCCCCACGTTAGGCGCCACTTATAACCTTGTTTTTGCGAGGAGCTTACCTTACCTTTGCAAACTGGTCTCATCTCGATGCCTTCGCGGACGCTGTTGCAGCTACTCTTTTAGAGGAGAACAATGCAAAGGAAAGGGAAGAGTAACATACGTGCACACGAGAAGAACGGTGTAAACTCTTAATTTATTAACGCGAGTATAACACTTACATATATAAACATTTATTATACTATTTATATTATCTTCGGTCTAGCCAGCATCTAAGTTAACGGTTACGCACGAGTTGACAAATCACTACCAGATTCAATTACGGGAGATATGGATGAGCGTCTGGCGCTTCTGCTCTTGGACGACGGTGGTGCGGTTGTACACAGGACCTGAATATCAGAAATCTTCTTCACGGGATAGTGGCACTTCACTGGCGTGTGCGTGGACGTACTTAAAATCTTGTATATCAAGCGGCGGCATACACTCAAGGAGCGGTCACTGGCGTGTGCACGTGACGAGAGCCGAAGCAATTCTCATCGTTGTGGCGCATCTCTGCGCTCGATATATCGCTCGAGTTATCGATACTTTTTCTTTCATAAATGTGATCGTCAAAAACGACGGTCACAATAAATACTATAAATTTATATTCTATATACTTTATCTATATAAGAATTACTTTTTAAGAAAATGGACTGAACACTATCCCTATATATATATTGTGACGAGTGTCATGAGTCACCCGCGCCGACTTGTCCAGGAGAACGAAGACGACGCGCGCGCCATCTCACGACGAGAGAAACCTCAACGCGTTTGCGCGCGCCGTCGCGCCTTGCACTCAGTACCCTCTCCGGTCCTCTTAGCTCACCGCTCCATGAGTCACGTACATCCGACTGCGGAGGGACAGTGAGGTTATGTTACATAATCGAGGCCATCGCACGGCTGGAGTGCCAGAACGTACTTGCGCAAGAAGTTGTGAACGATCGTTGTATGCAACATGAATCATCCGCTGAGAGAGGATATGGATTTTGCCAATGTTTTCCAAAGTGGCCCACATTTCGAGGCATTGTTTAATAAGTTTATGTTAAAGGTAAAGTTTAGGTTTAAAACAAAACAATGAATCAAAAAAGAGGGAAAAACAACTATAAATAACATTGATGATACTACAAGTAAATAGTGAATCTAAAACAATTCGGTTAAGTGTTAGTGATAATATTACATATCTAGGTATTGAGAAGAGAAAGGAAAGTCAACTGTAAATAATTTGATAATACTATAAATTAAATGGAGAATCTAAAACAGCCTATGAAATAAACGCGATAATATTTCAAATCTAGACAATGAAAAAGAAATGAAAAAAACAACTGTAAATAATCGTAACAAAATAATGATGAAATTTAATCAATTTAAACAGTACCAATGAGTAATAATAAAAATACTGCAAATCTAGATAATGAATAAAAAAAAAGAGTGATTTAGATAATATCATAAATAAAGAAAAAATACTAACTCTGTAAAAAGGTGGAGGCATAATAGTGAAATTATTACTTCAGAGTTCACTTTTATATAACGGGATCTTTAGACACTATAGGGGATACCTACACTAATTGTTTTATTAACGCCTCAGACTAATTATTTTATTAATCAAATATCCACCCGGTATTGAGTCCCCGTTAACAGAGGAGAAGAAGTCGATTATCCAAATAAAGAAAATTCCAAAAAAGGAAGGGAAACCGACTGTCTATTAGAACGAAATCTATGCTAAAAAATTATAATAATCAATTCACAAAACCAATTTTAGTATACAAAAAAAAATTTATTATTCATAAATAACTATAATAGAATTAAACCACTCTAATAAATATAGTAATCCCCACTCGATCAGTGCTTGGTCGAGCATAATATTTTTTTATTGAATTAACTGATATAGTACGCAAAAAAGTAAACTTCTTATGCAACTTGTTAGCGAGGAAAAAGTTAATTCTATTATATTCTATCTAATAAAACCTTAATATCTTATACACAATCCTCGATCTCTCTCCTTCTCTCTCTCTCTCTCTCTCTCTCTCTCTCTCTCTCTCTCTCTGTCTCTCTTTCCCTTTTTCCCTCCTTTTTCGAACTTAGTATTAGTCGTTAACACGTACAGGTTATCTTACCTTGTACGTGTTACACTAAATATATATATATATATATATATATATATATATATATATATATAATCAAGTTAAAAATGTTAACATATATTTATAAATGGATAAATACAATTTTTACATATATATTATACATTTACCATTTTCTTTATATTGATTATTTTTATATTACTTAGCCGCCAAGTTATATATATATATATATATATATATATATATATATATTTATATTATTTAACATTGCTCTATTTATGCTTCAAAATATCGGTGCTAATCAGCGACGGATGTCTATGACGTGTTTGAAAACAAAGCACATGTAAATTATTACAGCGGTGCATATGTCAATCGGCCGAAACCGGGATTTCAACTCGGATCGCCAAGTTACTACTTCTTTGCTCTAGCGATCTAACCATCGTAGGCCTCAACTTATATTATAATAATATGTCTGTAATATTACATTTAGAATATTAAAATTTCTGCAGTAATTTAACAGAAATATTTCTGTAATGTATCTGTGTAATATGTCGATTGATATATTTCTAATTATATAATTGATATATTTCTGGAAAATTATATTACTGAAATTTGTTAGCTATGTCACTATTAGGTGCTATGAAATAATACAGAAATATTATATGATATACATCCCATGCATAAATTGAAACCAATAAATGTGCATACAACTTAAACAAATTTTAAAGGTTTTTTTTCTTATAAATGATTCTTTCTCTAAAAATGAATATAAAAATGATATGATTTTTTAAAGTGCAAATTTTTTAATATTGTAATAGCTTTGATTACTTAATTTAATTGCTAATTAATTAACTTCTCTGTAAACTTGAAAATTCTACTTCTTGCTTAAATCTTTTTTAGCAATTTTAAATCATTTAAACATAAAATTTTTTTACATAAACAATAATTTTAACAATAGAAGTTGAACATTTTCTAATATGCAAATCATATAATTTTGGCAGTTCTACACATTTTTGGTTTAAATTTTTATATTAATTACTTGCTATTTACCATTCCTTTTTGGAAGATAAATCTTGGGATTTTTTTACCAAAAATTAAATATATTTTTAGTAAAAAATTCGTTTAGTATCAAATTAGTATTGAAAAATTCTGAAAAACTTCGAGGAAATTTTTTCATCAAGACATTGTTTTTCTTGCATAATTTATATTAAATTTAATAATTTATCGTATAAAAATAAGTAAATTTTTTAAATAATTTCAAATATAATGTTACAGAAATACATACATACATACATTATATACGAGGTGTGTTCAAAAAGTAACAAGAATTTTTAAATTTAGCGGGTTTGGGGAGACCGCCAGTATAAAAATTTTTTTTATTATGTTGGTACGCATACTCCTGAAGTACGTTAAAATTTTCAGCAATATTCATTGCTTACTTTTGAAGTGGTAGCCACTAACATTAGAGATGTTTTTTGAGCTCGTCGATTTTCGTTTGTCGAGCCTTTTTCAGTCTTGGCGATGCAGAACGCCTCCACTGGGTCGACTGAGCTTTAGTTTCGACATCATATTAGTAAACCCATGTTTCGTCACCTGTTATAACACGTTTTAGTAGTTCTGCATCTTTATTAACTTCATTTAGCGAGTCCTGAGCAACTTTCATTCGCCGCTGTTTTTGTTCGAAATTTAACAATTTTGGAACAAGGTTTGCTGCCACATGTTTCATATCTAAAACATCCGAAAAAATTCTCTGGCATGAGCCAACTGATATGCCAACACCATGAGCGACTTCCCTGATTGTGATTCGGCGATCGTTCATAACCATTTCTTTCACTTTTTTCACGTTTTCATCGGCTGTTGATATGCTTGGGCGTCCGGGTCAATCGTCATATTCAACGTTTTCGCGGCCAATTTCTTGGAACTACTTATGCCACTTGTAAATCCTTGCTTTACTCATAGCAGACTCACCATATGCTTTTGTTAACATTTTACAAACTTCACTACACTTAATTTTATTTTTTATGCACAATTGAATACAAATTCTTTGCTCCATTTTTTATGACAAACGAAAATCGTCGAGCTCAAAAAATACGTATAACGTTAGCGGCTACCAGTTAAAATGTAAGCAATAGATATTCCTGAAAATATCATAACTTTGAGCCTTTTCATGACGTCGATCGGATTGCCGTTTGTTTTCCTCCTGCACCTCGAACATAGGTTGCCGCGTAGCCGCCTTTTGCTGCATTGTTCCTCTCGGAAATAAGCCAGAATTTCTCGTTCGATGTGTTAACTGAGCTGTATGTTTTCTGACATGTGTAACTTCAAGCCGTAAGGAGCTCGAAAGGACTGATACCGACGGACCACTGACATGTCCTATTGATGGTATGCTATACTCGACTTACGTGTGTAACGGAACCTTTCACCTACCTTTGTCGTGTCCCATCACACGCCTTGTTATGAAGGTTTCTAGTCCCTGTAGCGCGGACGTCCCCAAAGAATCTGGGCATAGGATTTTATGTTTTATTAAGATATTTCATAATATTCATGCATCAATTACAAATAAATTAAAACACAATATTGATTTATAAATATATAAATATTATCTTTTATTAACAATTATACTATACTAAATTTAGTCTTCGATTAAAACAATTTATTACATGCTAATTATAATTTTAGAACGACGAATGACTATTTTTATAATATACAATAATCTTACCGCATTTATTATTTCAAAACTAATTTTTCTGTAATCGTTCACTTCAACTTATAATACTCATTTCTCTGTAATCATTCCGCTCTCTTTCTCTCTCTCTCTCTCTCTCTCTCTCTCTCTCTCTCTCTCTCTCTCTCTCTCTCTCTCTCCCTTTACTAATCTCTTTCAACTTTCTCTCTCCTAATAATTTTTCTCTACCTACAATACAATGATGAGAAAGCTCACACACAATGCCAATTTATTGATTGTAAAGATCCTCCAAGGAAAACTCTGTTGCTTTTGAAGTTACACCGTCGATATAACTCCCCCGGCATCCACAGTAGCCGGTCGCTCCATTTGGCCCTGTGGAGGCCCGAAGGCGAGGTCATCGGTATCACGCGGAAAGGCCTGACTGCAACCCCTTTGTATGCTACCAGAGAGGTGATCGGGAGTCAGGGAGCCCTTTTGTCTGACGGTGAGCGTTATGAGCATCCCTGTACCACTCGCAGTTCCACAAAGTACGAAACCTCCTCCCGCAATTAAAGCAGAAGACTAATTAGCCTTCTACTTGTTCCAATTTGGACACCTAGCATGGGTGTGACTGCTCTGTCAGCAAACGTAGCAGTGCCCTGGGGCAGGATCAATCCTAGGATCGTAAGGCATCGGATGCAGTCCTCCGAACTGGTCACCCCTAAGTCTCCTCCCCAGGTGGTCAAAGCAAGGATCTGCGGCCTCCCTGGATTTCCAGATAAATCCTTCATACTTAGGCAATTTACAGGGAGACCCTCTTCTCATTTAATTGCAAAAACCCAGTGTTTGTCCTCAGTTTGAGCCTACTGTTGCCTCGACCATTGTTCTTCCAACCTGATTTCTTCCTTGAGAATGTCCTCGAGGATATCCGAACGAGTCTCGGTCACCAGAATGTAATTGTCGAGAGACCAGATTGATGGACGTGATAAATCTGGGAGCTTAATAAGCCCTCTTTAAGGTGGATGTGAGTCGCCGTGCTCCTGATTCTGCAGTACCTGTGGCAGTTCGTGTGCAGAAAGGGTCTGCGATTAGAGCGATTATTATTAATCATAGCCACTTCTTTATTATGTATAAAATCCTCTGCTCTCTTCTCTTTTTTCTTGGCGTCTAAAGCTCGTTTTCTGTCTGTTTGCTTCGTATCTTACTTCACTTCCAATACTCACTCCTCTTCTACTATTTAGATTTAATTGGCATTCGTTTATTTTAATTTCTTTTTATCATACTCTATTCCATATTCCACCAATTGGCCAAATGAATTTATTCGTCGACCATTTATCTGTTGCCTCTACCTAGGTAGCAAATTAATATAAATCATGGCTATCAGTTACTGAAAGTCAGGCTGTCTTATGAACCTACTCATAGTATAAATGAATGAATCTATAAAATCTTGAATCGACTCATTTTTACACTGTACTTTACACTGTATCACCTCTAGAATATCATCGTTGTCAAGATAGCCAATGAAACGTTCTTTAAAGGCTTTTTGGAATCATGCGCATGATCTAACATCTGCTTTATTATTCTTAAACCAATCATAAGCTTTCCCTTTGAACACTCTGTTCAGAGCCTTTAACCAGAATTCATCGGGAGCTTCACATGTTTCATAAGCATCTTCCAGTTGCTCATAAAAGCTTTGTGCTTGTTTCGTAGTTCTTCAAAGGAGAGCTTGAAATCATTTATGGTTTTTCTGATACGTCGCTCCAGATGTTTTCACGTGGTTCGTGGTGGTGACTGTTAGGCATGTCCCTTCGACTTAGATTTACCTGTTACGACGGTCCTCTATATTACCGCTTGTATCTCGTTCTAAATAATTACTCATTCTTCTTCTTTCTAGATATATATCATTTATTCTATGATAATGATAAGGTTGTTCTCTCTGTACTCATTCGTCCTCCCTATAATCTCTGATATCATCCAATTCAATAAAATTTTGTTTATTATGAATATTAATTTTCCCATTACCTTCAAAATGATTATAATTGCTTGAATTTCCTCTGTTTGTATTCTGTTTATACAATACTCCTCTACATTTCTCTAATTCTCTCTCTAAAAATCTTTCTCTCTCTCTCTCTCTCTCTCTCTCTCTCTCTCTCCACGTTTTTTCTGCGTTTAACACCGGCTCTGGGGTATCGCTACTAAAGGTTAAGTTCCGTGGATTATCAAAGCATTTTGTGCTACAGCCCTTAGGAACAGTACGTTGTGCTGTACTTGACACGCTTGAATCAGCTGTCTGATCCGATTCTACATTGTTTACCCTCGGTTCTTCAATTTGCTTAAAACTTTCTTTTACTGTGTATTTATCCGACGTTACAAAATTAGTATTTAATTTATCCATTTCATTCTCCATATTTGCATCTGAAGATTCGATGAGATCATAATCAACTTGTACTTTACGCTTTGGAGAGCATGAAACTTCCTTTATATTATGCAAGTTCACTGTATTTGTTGTTGTCGGTCTGTTATTCGACATCTGGTACTGTGCTACGAGGTTCGGATTTTTAAACACATAACCAGAAGCATGGTGTAGTCTCCGTATTTCCCGATTTACACCGTTTCTATCTTGATGCATTAGCAATTGATGATATACAAAAAATTGTCCTTTACGTTCTGTTTGTGATAACGTCATATTTATCGGTACCATATCTACCGGATGTGAACCTAACAGACCTTTTTCTGATCACCTTGGTGTATCTACCACCAGAGTTTGAGGTGGAAATTGATTCAATACGTCCAAGGTTGCATGATGTACTTGTGCCTTAACCATTTTCTGGTTTCTACATTGAGCGTTTTCAAAAGTTACCCTTTGCTCTTTATTCTCTCGTATCAATCTGTTAGAATTTCTCGTATACATCTACTTCATCTTCTACAAAATCCGAGTCTTCGCTCATATTGATTTCATCAATCTCACTATCTCATTCTACTGATGCTTTGGGTATGAGTTCAGCTATTTTAAAACGAATTAAACGTTCTGACAATTCGGTGAGTTCCACGGTCGTTTAATTTCTTATTCCTCAACACTTGTATGATTTGTTGTTGAGAGAGAGAGAGTATGTATTTCCTCCTTACTTTCTCTTGCTCTTTTAAATTTATTATATAAAGTTTGTAGTCTAGGCGCCATTTTACTTTAGAATTATATTTATAATTATGACAAATTAAATGAGTGAGTTGGGAGTACAAAAACATTTATTCAATATAAGAATAACTAATCCAATACGACTCGGTAGATAATATTCTAATTAAAATAATAAAATCTCATTAGCATTAATAAAAGACACTAATAAATCTCATGTTTTATTCTGATACTTTCAATTTGTTATATCTCACTCCTTCACTTTCTCTCTCTCTCTCTCTCTCTCTCTCTCTCTCTCTCTCTCTCTGTACTCTTTGCTCTTGTGATTATAACAATTAAAAAAAAATCTTTTCCTAGAATTTTTAATTTTAATTTCCTAGAATTATAATTTCAGTTATATTAGTTCTTTTAATTTTCGAGAAAAATATCTAAAACCATTTATAAATAATATCGTTGTTGAACAATATAACTAAATATTATTAGTCAAAATTTTAATAAAAGAAAACAAAAAAATCGGCTTACTCTTTGGACGATTTATTTATTTATATCATGACGAATAACAACAAATTTAAAATTTGTCATGCTATTCGAATTATAAAAATGTCGAAATAAATAAAATACACAAAAACAAAAAAATTTTAAGTTTGATAAAACAACTTATTTCTAATATTAAAATATCGTATTATTAAAATATATATGATTTTACTTTGAAAATTAAAATTTCATGAGTGCTTTAATTTGTTATAGATTATTTGCCTATTGTACCCATTAATAGGTTTTCATAAATCTATTTATGCACCGGAGCCCTTTTTGATACGGCCCTGCACCGCACAAATTAATATATAAGATCTATATATACATACATACATATATATATATATATATATATATATATATATATATATATATATATATACTATGTCTCTCTTACTCTTTTACTCTGTATATATATTTATTAACATGGAGTGCTACTATACTTCCTCCTATCTCCCTCACTCACTCACTGCTTGTATATAACCACGCGCCAGTATAGATATATTTCTAATTTACTTCTCTCTCTCTCTCTCTCTCTCTCTACGCGAATAAAATTTGAAAGGAGCTCCGATTGACGAAGTAAAAATTGTTTATATTTATCCAGCTGATAATAAAAAACATCGCTCTTGTATTATAGAAACTACGCCTTCGCATAGACTATCGTTATTAAACAAAGGAAAATTAAATATAAAATGGATTGCTTGTAGTATTGAGGACCATGTGTCTGTGTTACAATGCTTTAAGTGCAACGGCTTTGGTCACATAGCTACTAATTGTAATAAAAAAAATTTTTGTGTATACTGTACCAATGAACACACTCCACAATCTTGTAAAAACAAAGAAAATTTAAAATGTATTAATTGTTTCGAGATCAATCTGACTAACACATGCTCTCACGCGGCCAATGATAGATTCAAATATCCGATTCTTCGTAGAAAAATTGAGCGTAAAATTGCTTGAAAAATTATGACTTATAATAATATAAATGATGTTAATCTACGTATTGTTCATATCAATGCGAAATCCTTCGAAGCACATTTTTCGGACATTATATCTTTACTTAGCGATACAAAACCTCATGTTTTAGCTATTAGTGAATGTTGGCTCAAACCCGGGCGAGCATCGAGCTTTTTCGACATTGCATATTATAATTTTTATCGCGTTGATTGAATCAGCAAAGTTGGAGGAGGGGTTGCTATCCTTGTACATCATTCGATTTCGACAAGGATTATAGACTATTCACAACCATCTGAAATATATATTAAAAGGCCTGAATTGCTTATTTGTATTTTATATGCTGGCAATTTAAAAGTCCTTTTTTGTATAGATTATAGTCCCCCTAAATGTGCCTTTTGGAGTAACATTGAAGAGGCATTTCTAAATTGCAATGCAGCTTACGACTTTTGCATACTCATAGGCGATTTTAATATTAATTGGACAGTCACTTCTACTCCACGCACTTATTATTATTTATTAAAGCTAGTGTTTTGTCTAAATAATCTTGGTTGTGTAAAATAGTAATAGAATTACCTTTATCTGTTTTACAGATTCTTAAATTTTCTGATTTTAATTTACATTTTATAGAATTGATTAATTTTAATTCTTTCTAATTATTTCCCTTAAGAAAGCTTGTTTTTTTAGCGACAATAGTCTCTGCAATTTGACATGTATGTTTTTTGTACGTAAGGTAATTGTTTCATTCATAGTTGTTGCTATTATTATTATTCTTATTATTAATATTATTTAAATTAGTACTATTGCAATTATTTGATTTAATAATGCTATTAGATTGTAATGAGTTTAAAGCTAAATCGGTGTTGACTATCAAGTTACATAAATCTTTTTTATTAATACAATATGGAGAGTACTTTAAACCTTTATGTAATAAATTCAATTCTTCTGAATAGAAATTAACATTAGAATAATTAATGACTCTATCGAAAAAAAATTTTTTATCATTACAGGTTTTTTCAACGGTATTCTATAAGAAAGCGTATTAAGATTAGTTTTATTCGCTAGATTACTTGATCTAAGAGCATTTCTTTTATGTGGATGATGGTCTTCAAGGTGTATCCTGTTGATGTCTTGGAGATAATTTAATTTCTTGAGATGGGTTTGATGATTAAACGATATTATTTGAGCCTTGATCCTAGCATCGAAATCCAACAGATCGAATTCAATATTATTGTAGTGTATAAAAAGTTGTGTATGGATAAGTTCTAGATGTTGTTCCCAATAATTTCTTCTAATATACCACTTCTTATTTTCTTGAGTGATCCAAAATTTGTATGCAAACTTAATAGTTTTTTCAGTTTGGGCAGATTTGTTGTTGCAAGTTAACTTCATATACTTAAGCACTAAATTTAATTTTAAGCATTGCTTATTAAACCATAAGCTCCTTTAAGCTCCCTTAAGCTCCTACAAAAACACTTTTATGCATCCCCAAAACTAACGAATGACCGTTATACTTTTATAAATTATGTACCTTCTATAAGTAATGAAATTTGTAATTATTTGAAGAAACTAGATATCAAAACAATTAGTACAAATAAAACGACTTTAAAAACTATGCTAGTAAATAATAAAGGTAAAATCGATAATTTTAAAAAAAGTGGAGTTTACAAAATTTGTTGTAAAGATTGCGATGCAATCTACATTGGCCAAACAGGTCGTTCAATTGAAAAAAGAGTTTATGAACATGTCAAATCTATAGAGTATAATAAAACCACAACAGGATTATCTGAACATTGTATCACTAACAAACATAAAATTAATTCAAATGATTTTCAATTATTACATAACACTTAAAAAGGTAAAAGGTTAGATAGATTAGAAATTATCGAAATAAAAAAATCATTACTTAGGGACGAAAATGTAACAAACAACATAAAAGATTTTCTGATTTCAGCGTTATTGCAAGTTGCTACTAGTCTGTAATTAGGCTCAGGTCTTTTCCCCCATTATCCCTACTGCTATCGACTTCTCCTCTTTCTATTATTATACTTACTATATATACTTTTGTAAATTTCATATTTTCTTACATTTGTAACTTTGAAGATGAGGTTATAGTCAAACAGCTGTCAGTTTTTCAAAATAAATAAAATTGTGAACATATCCAAGTGTATTTATTAGTATTCCTTACACAATATTAATTTATATTTTATTATGTTTCACCAAGTGTGTAGCAAAGATTCTTTTAATCTAATAGAAAATAATACATAATAATATCAATATATATATGTATATTAAAACAATTAATATTAATACATCAATATACAAATAAAAAATTAGAAATTATAATGACAGTGAGACTGTTCTTGTGTAAAATCACCCCCATAGATTAATCTAAAAATAAAATATTAACTGAAAAAAAAAATTATCTTAGTAAAGTGCAATCTGACTGTCCACACCACCTTTACCTAATTGAAGACTTGCTGTAGTAGTCCTACATTTCGAGTTCGCTACGGCTCCTCATCAGAATCTTTTTCTATTTTTTAATATGCTATGGAATTATAAAATGTAATACAGCAATTAAATAAATATTTTAAGTATAAACACTTATTCTTTAGTTTTAAAAATTAGCTCATTTCATATACACTCTTTACCATCGAAACAACCACGGCTACCATTGCTGTTTCTGATCATAAGATTTTTATTTGTGAAAAAATAATTATGAAAATATTGGTTCTTATACACTTGACAGGAATTTTAATATATTATTGTTTTCTGAATTTTTCGATATAGAATATTTCAGTATGGATATTATTATGTATTTATCGTAATCAAAACTCTCATAGTTTACTTGTACAACAACAATTTGGTTGTCAAATATTTCCCTTCCGCCTTTTTGTCTTATGAATTTTTCGGCTATGTACAAAGCGCTACAGAGCTCGTATCTGGCAATACTATACATCATTTGAAAGGTCTTGACATAACGTACAAAACGACGCTATGCATGATTAATCACGATATTGCATTCAAAAGTTATAGACGTGTAAACATGGAGTTCACTAACGCCGAAATTCGCGCTATTTTAAAGTTTTTCTTCGTCAAAGGCAAATCCGCTAGAGAAACGTTAGTGAGATTAATGGTGTTTTGAGGGATGGCACGCTATCACTTCGAACCGCAGAGGAATGGTTTCGCCGATTCAGAGCCGGTGAAAAGAAGACCATGGATAAGCCAGCCGGCGGAAGACCTGTGACGACGAATACCGATCAAGTCATGGAATTTATCGACCACACACTTCGTTGATGACTCATCAGAAGCTACGGGAGCTCGGATGGGAGGTTTTATCATATCCACCGTATACCCCGGACATAGCGCCGAGTGATTATCACCTGTTCGTGTTCATGTCGAACGCCCTTGGTGGTGTAAAGTTAGACTCAAAAGAGGCTTATGAAAAATGGTTGTCCGAGTTCTTCGCAAATAAGAAGAGGGCTTTGTAGGAGAGGGGTATTATGAAGTTGCCCTCTAGATGGAAACAGATTATCGAACAAAACGGCGCATATTTGAAGTAAATCCGATCACTGTAACAGTTTCTCTAAATCATTGAATGAAGAGCAAAAAAGCCGAAGGGAGATATTTGACAATCTAATATATATTGTGATGCGGCAATTGTATTTAATTTCGCACACACAAAGAATTTATTATAATCTCCACTCACCTGTGACTCCGTGGGGGGCTTCACCGACCTGTAACGGATTCCATACCGCTATATATACTCGATACATATACTCGCCTCTATCCCAAAGGGAGGCTTGCGATGGTGGCGGTTCCGTGGATGGAAGGACAAGCGTGGACGCATCGCGATTCTCCGTCCGGAGGGCGCTGTCGTCCTTGCCCGCAGTTACTCTGTCCCGTTACTCCTCACCCTCACTATCTCTTTCTTCCTTCGTTTCTTTTTTTTCGCGTCTTTTTTCTTAGCATTCTTCTATTCATGCCTCTTCTTCTCCACTTGCTTCTTCTTTCTCTTTCTACTCCCTTATCCTCGATCTCTCTCTCCTTATTTTTCCTTTTGCCACCGTATCCCAACTCTCCACCCTCGCCCATTGCTTCCCTCCCGGGTTCTTACACCTCGCTCCAACTTCTCACTTTATTTAAATCATCTTCCACATACTCCCATCTAGTTCTTCTTCAGCTCTCGCTCTGAAAACCTGACTCTGTCTTCCCTTTCGATATTCTCTCGTTGAGATTCAGCTCTACGCTTTCACAGACGCCTGTTCTTTTCGTGTCTCTCACAGTCACGCCCTATTTCATGCTTCATCTCTTCTTCTCGAAAGCCAGGATAAGAGTGCCATCGCTCCGCGCGTCTCCAAAAATTTCGAATAGGGACCAAATCGAAAAAAGGGAGGCACGTATGGCGACGGACAACGTCGATCAGCTCGCGTTGGACGCGACGGTGACCCACGCGATTTCGAAGTCTATTTATCAACCGACATGTAGGCATAATTTAATTTCAATATAAACATAGACTTACAACTGAGGTCACTAAGCAGATGTGTGTGGGCTTAGAAGTTTACAAACTCAAAAAAAAATACAAAGCTCTAATACATTTTATGTATTCTACATTTGGTGACGAAAAAAATTCTTTTAGACAACTTCTAGTTATAGCGCTCCCAACGACTGTTTAATTTTTATCTATATAGCATACCAAAAACTAGCTTAAATAATTAATCTACAAACTAAATCTGAAAGAAGTTGAACTTTTTTCTTTCTCCCTTCTTGATCGTTTAGATTTTATATCATATATAGTAAATCATTTCTATAATTTGAACATTTGGACTTTGTATATAAATCTATCCGCAATCCAGTAAAAATTTCTGCCCTTCTGATTTTTTTTTCAACAAATATTGTTTTTTTCGATACATTAGGCAGTTTCCTTAAACCTAAAATCATAAATTTCATAACCAAATGTGTCTAGATAATATTTTCATCAGATATCTTTATTATGTGCATTATAAATCTATCATGAAGTATAAAGTAGAATTTGCTCAAATGATAAACAAGTCGAAGGCCCAGTTTCCTTTGATTTCAGTTATGTTCGAAAATTTCAATAACGTAATACAAGTGTAATATTTTCCATAACATTCCATTAAGGTAGTTATTTTATTATCACGATTAGGTTAAACACTTTGGTTTATACAAATAATCAAAGAAAGTTTTGTTATTAATCGCAGTACAATATTACACATCTAGTATACATTTTCCCCTTTTTTGTTGGAAATACCCCTTCCCTTACTTGCATTTTTTTTCATTTTAGACGTAAATTATTAGATTTTTACTAAGAGATCTAACTCGTCTTTGAGTTAGAAAATTACATGTGTTCGCTACTCTTAGTAACTATATAAAGAAAATTAAATATGAAAAAAATAAACTATCTATTTGTTTACAATGAAAATTAGTCGAATTAATTTATTTATTGAACAGCAAAATGCGCCGATAAAGTGACGATTGTTTGTCGCAAAGAAACAAAAAAAATATACCTCCCCCCTTTTTTATACGTAAGGATTGGGATATTAAATAATAGCACTGATTATACATTATTATTTTATATATATTATTATATCTATTATTTAGAAATTATTATCATTATAAATTATTATTCCTGTCCCTTTAATTTGTTGATATTTTTTCAGCGTATTTATCTACATAACTTAAAGAAATTATTTTAGGTCATCATATAAAATAAGTAAGGATTTTTTTCTTTTTCGTTTTTGTTCATTCTTATATTCGTTTAATTTATGCAATACCATTACTACGCACTGGATATGCTACGGGAACTGAGACCATGAAATTAACTCGCGTTTTTTCTTTTCAGTCAATTTATTCTTACAATGAAATTGAAATTCATTTAAGTTGCAATGCTGTTTTACCCATTTTAAGCTACATTTCTACGCAAACATATCACTAAGATCTACTCCTATTTACTTATACTTTGTCCATAACTTATAATTATCCACTATTGAACTTTTTCAATATACAAAAAGAATAATCAAATTTCAACGAGCTTAAAGAAGTACGTCTTCTTTGAGACATCACACACATTATAATTTTTATAATGATGAGATCCTAATCTCGCACTCTAACCTTTCATATTTATGTAATTAGTTTCTCTGATATCGAGATCTGATTGCTTTGTTTCTGTCAAAAATCAAGGTTTACAGTTTCCCTTTCTTTAATAACACAGTTAGTAATCCCACTAACAACCTCTCGCTTACAAATAATTTCAATTAATAATCATACAAACGATAATCTCTAATATACATACATATATAAAATATATAAACTTATACGTAAACTATAACCTATATCTAATATAAATGTAACTTATACCTAAAATATATAACTTATACGTAAACTTTTTAAGTGTAATGCACTGAAGATCTTTCAGTGCAAATGCACGAAATTTTCACAACTGATGGTGGAAAGGCTGAATAATTGGAGAAGTATCCATCTCCATCTTAACAAATAAAGCTCCTTACTTCCTTGCTCCATTGGTTATTATTATTATTATTATTATTGATATACAGCACACATAAAATGTGTGCTCCGCATCGTCCCAAGCCCATCCGCAGTACTTGCATTCTGAAGAGGCGACCCTCTTCTTGCAGAGGTACTTATGGAAGTATCCGTGTCCGGACAGAAACTTTCCCGGGCTGACTTCGGGTATTAGTCGTTTCGTCCACCGTCCTCTTTCGTCCGTCGTCCACCGTCTCTGCCATGTCCCGATGGTCTTCGTCCGTTCTTCAGTCACAGCGTCTTCCCTTCTAACGTTCGGGCTTTTCATGGCGTTCGCGCGTTTCCTGCTATTCATCGCGTCGGCCCAAACCTCCGCCCCGTAAAGCAAAATCGAGTGGGTAACGCTCATCAGCAGTCTGCGAACGTTCTATTTCGGTCCGTTCGTATTGTCCATCAGTCTACTTAGAGCCTTGGTCTTTTCTGCTGCCTTTGTCGCCGCGTTTCCTAGGTGGGGCCAGAAGCTCAGCTTCGTATTCAAGGTAACGCCAAGGTACTTGACTTCGCTCCTGGTTTCCAGTCTTTCCGTCTCTAAGGTCATCGGAACGACCGTCTATATACGTCTGCGAGTCAGCAACAACAGCTCAGTCTTTTGCAGCGCGAGCTGCAGTCCGTGATCTGTCATCCATTCGTTCACGCGTCTCATCACCTGATTCAGCTTTAACTGAATCAAGTCATAGTCGCGTGCGACTATCACGGCTGCCATATCGTCGGCATAGGTAATGAGACGCGCGTTCGAGGGCATGTCTAGTCTCAACAAACCATCGTATTGTACGTTCCAGAAGTTGGGGCTTAAAATGGAACCCTGCGCCACCCCCGCTGTCACGCGTTTCCATTTCTTTCCGTCCAAAATATCATACGTCAGTTCTCGGTCTCGTAAGTAGTCCCGTATGATACGAAGGAGGTAGGAGTCAACCTTGAAAGTCAACTCCAACGCCCCCAGGATCTCTGTTCATTTTGCAGAGTTAAAGGCGTTACGAACGTCCAGGGTCACCAGCAGAACCAGTGGTCTGGTTGAATGACAACCCCTGTTCGCTGCATGAAAGATGTTCGGCACGTCACCTATAGCTCCGATTGTCGACCGTCCTTTCCTAAATCCGTGTTGTTGTTCGGATAGGTCTCCGGCGTTTTTAATTGTCTTTGTCAGTCTTGGTCTCAGCAGTAGCTCCCTACCCTATTTAGTAGACAGAGAGGCCTGTGTGAAGAAGCCAAATCAGGGTTCCCCTTAGACTTACGGATGAGAACCAAGCGAGCCTCCTTCCAGAGCCTGCGAAAAACTCCCTCAACCAGACACCCGTTGTAAAACCCAAAAGGATGTCCGGGTGGCGCGAATCGACCACCCGTAACACCTCACTAGGTATGCCATCGGGACCCGGGGCCTTGTTAGGCTTCAACGCATTCGAAGCTCTGCGGATCTTTTCCTGCGTGAAGGGAGGGATGTCTATATCTGTCATTTCATTTATCGCGTTCGTTCTGTTTGGATGGCTTGGGAAAAGTCTCTCAACTATCCGCTCCATCACTTTCGCGTCTCGTAGTTCCGGCGGACCCCGACCTCTCATGGCGCATGTTACAATTTTATAACCGTTGCCCCAGGGATCCGAGTCCACCTCGTCGATTAGTATTGTCGAACACCGTTTCTTACTGTCATTAATCGCGTCTCTCAGTCACTGTCTGGCGCGACTATACTCCGCAGAGTATAGTCCCACTACGCCTCGACTTCGGGCTCGTTGAGCTTTCCGTCTCAGCTTCAAACAATTGCTTCTGAGATCCGCGATCTCGGCTGTCCACCAGTATTTTTCTCGCCTGTTTCGTACTTTTCGTCTCCTGGGCATGGTGGCATCGCATAGGCGCTGGAGAAAGCCAGTTGTTGCCGCCGCTTACGCCTCCACCCTGTCCCGGTTCGTCAACTCTTGAGGCACCTCTCGTAAGGGAGGTTGCATTTTGCAGATACCTTTCGAGTTCATCTATGTCTAGGCGTTTGGGGTTCCACCCCGTAGATCTTGTGCCCCGTCTCCTCGCCCGTCTGGTCACGTCTGTCAGTTTGAAGGCAATGTACTGGTGGTCACTGGCCGTATAGTCCTGGATCACCCGCCACGCCCCTATCCTAGTCCGAATTCTGTCCGAGGTCAGGGTAACGTCTGGTATGGAGTTACCATACCCCGGTCGTCTGTACGTCGGCATCGTTCCTTCGTTAACTACTGCCAGGTCCAGCCTTGCGGCCATCTCCAGCAGCAGTCTTCCCCGTCTGTTGGTCAAGGGCATTCCCCACTCGATCGCCCGCGCGTTAAAATCGCCCGCCACGATCACGTTACCAGGGATTTCCCGCACCGCGTCCTCGATTTTTCCAAGTTTAGCTGCGTACTCGTAGGCACTGCTGTTTGGGCTCAAGTAAACACTGACATAGGTTATGTCAGCGACCGTCACCCAGACACAGTCCTCCTCAGTTCCGCTGCGTACGATATTCGATACGCCCTTTCCACGTAGCCAAACTGCGGACTTGTCCGAGCTGCTTGCGAACCAAGTCGGTAATCGTCTGTCTTTGTATTGCTAACTGATAATCAGCACGTCGATGTCCAGTCATCGTCATTGTGTGACTGTCTTTGTCTTCTGTCCTGTTAGTGCTATCCTGAACGCGGCACACGAGGACGAGCCAGGTAAGTGTCCCCTGTCTCGGATATTATCCCCAGTTCACAGGAAACACTCCCCATGACTCTTGCAGTCCCTGTGCGAATGACCCTCGAGACCGCATCGCCAGCAGCAGCTTCGTCTGTCCAGTCCTTTACAGTCTTTCCGTACATGACCGAAACCGAGGCATCTATAGCATCGCGAGACGCGTATCCTTGCTCTAATTCTTGATATAACCCACCCGATTTTAATACGCCCTTTCCTTAAAAGGTCGGTAGCCTCTTTTACGTCAAAATCGCAGACCGCTATTCTCTGTCCTCGTCTGTTAACGTCGAAAACATGGGGCCGATGGTCTGCAGTCCGTCCCGTTTCCCGATTTAGCGCGATCGCGATGTCCTCGTCGGTCGTGACACAGTCAAAGTCTAAGAATTCCAGTGTCACCCTGAAGGTCAAATCTTTTACGCGTCCAGTCTCTCCGACAGCGTCTTGAAGAACCTGTCAGAAGTCTGTCTCGTTATTCAGTCTGGACAGCTGTAAAAGTACCGCGCCGTCTTTTGTCTTTCTTATTGTTCTGACTTGAGTATTACTCTTGTCAGGGTCCACCTTTTGTCGTATTGTTCGTATCACATCTACCTACGTCTGTCCCTCAGCCGGCTTGATCATGATCGCTCCTCCCCTGCCTTTGAGGTTAGGGCGATCAGATCCGTGACCTTGGAGTCTCGCTTTTGTCTGCATTTTTGTCGGTTTGTTGTCCGTCTCAGTCGTTTTGGGTTTTTTATGTTTTGAGACCACTGTCGCCCATGTTTCGGTCTCGATCATCCGCTGTTGTGCGGCCGCCTACTCCGGAGTAGAGGTCTGATGGTCTCTTTTCCGTTTTTGAGGAGTTTCCTCCTCCTCACATTCACTCCGTCCTTTATCTTTTTGTTTTTGTCGGAGCAGTCTCATTCGCTTGAGTTCATACTGTCCGATTTCCACTGCTTCATTGATCTCACTCAGACCGTGTTTTATTATTTGACTTATATTTTTTTGTATGCATGTTCTTTCCATCATTTTACTTAGGACTCTGCTTATTCTGTCAAATTGCTCCTGCAATTTACACTCAGCAGCTTCCCAAGTTACCGGCGATCTATAAACATTCGCACTTTCATTCATACTGCTACCTGTAACATTTTCTGTCACACCAGCCAGGTTGCCTACTGGTGTGATACGAGAGCCGGGAAGCTCCATTGACTCTACTGAGTCGCTTGCAGGCGGCACTCGAGAGCCTGTTATAATTTTTTTATCACCTTTCATGATTATAATTAAATTGTGTGAAATGTTTTATATTTGTGATGATCAAGAGGATCACTTGTTGGAGATGACGGTTCAGCGTTAAAAGAATCTGCATGGATTTACACTTACTTTAGTAAATTAATAGATTATTTCTCCTAAATATGAGAAAGAACCGGTTAAAAGCCGTACCTATATGGCACGATTAGAGATATACTCAGGCAATGGACGCAATCCTTCATTAACTTCATCGTAATGTAAAATAAATTATTACACTGAACACATTACACTGAATGCAGGGTAGGATTTCTTATTTAGTCTAAATTTTCTCCATTGTTTAGATACACTGTCACCATACTTGATCTAAATAAACACGAAAATTATCATATACAATATCTATTTATGAATAATCTGCGTCTCTAAAATTATATGAAAATGTAATTACGTTGGACATGGTTTTTTAATTTCTTAATAGACATATCTGTTAACCTCACTTTGCTCGAACAAGTATCCACACATTGACTAAGGTTTATTTCTTTTAATACAGCAGCTAATAACGTGGATTTTGATGTATTTAAGCATAGCGTGAAATTCTTGCTGCACAGCTTTCGTTACCGTCGCTTCAATCAAACCACATTCATAAATGGAAAACTTATTTATTAAATAAACTTTCAATGAAATATACTGTATATATTCTAAAAAAATGTATTTATTAGAATTAAAAATTGTACTTATGTCGACTGTTCTAAATTACATTAATAAATATTTTTATCGATCTTACAGTTTTTATAATATAATTATGAGCTAAAATAATGACAGTTTTAATTCACTCCCGATGAATCTGAAATCAAATTTATTACTACAATAAATTATATGTCAAAAATTAACAATTGAAAATAATACATAAAATAAAAATAATAAAAATAATATTCTATGTTAGTAAATGACAACCGACTACCCCACCACCTTAAATTTAGATTCACCTTTGTTGTCCGACGATACGAACCGCTACGGTTCATCCTCAGGAACTAAACTAAATTGGACAACCCAGCCTGCTACTTTATATACCCCATTCTCACTCCTAATAACATTGACGTCCAAAAAACTTAATTTATTGTCTAATTCTAATTCATTTGTATATTTAATTCTATCATGGATGGAATTAAAAACATCCATCATTTCGTCCACACTCCCTTCTAGTACAATTGTAAAGATGTCATCAATATATTTTTTATAGATAATTGATTCAAAATTTAACTTCCTTAGTATAATATATTCTAATTTTTCCATTGCCAAATTAGCAATCACCAATGATAAAGGTAATCTCATTGGAGAACCATATCTTTATAAAAATTATTTTAAAAAGAAAAAATTGTCTTATTAAAAAGTAAATTTATTGCTTTAATAAATTCATCTTTTGTCAATTTTGTGTATATGTTAATTTCTGGCCATTTTTCTTCTACAATTTCTTTACATAAATCTAATGGTATATTGGTAAAGATATAAATAAAGATACTGCATCTAAAAAGGGCTATCGAGAAGAATTAGAGGTGCATTAAAAAAGCATAAGATTCAAGTTTACTTTAGAAACAATAATAATATGTTAGCGGGGGATTAATGTGCGTCCAATAACTTACACAACACACATGATAAATTGGGTTTTACTCATTTTTATTTATATAAACAATGTCACTGGCAAAAACACTTAAATTAAAATAAAAGTACAAGATAAAAAAAATATACTAAAGTTTCACGCACACGCGTCAATAAGATCTAAACTTCACGCACCCGCGTCTCCTCTCCAAGTCTGCTCTCTCTCATTTTTGCATTCAACTCATCATCTGGCCTTTCCCCCACTCCTCCCTGCATTTTCATACATTCGGACTACATACTTTACATATAGTGTGGTCACAGGTCTTGACCTGTAGGTAGGGTCATTATGGCTAATTCGTCTTTCCGAAAACGTAACGGTATATTATACGACGGGTTTTTATATGATTCTCTGACTGCTAATATGATTCCACTATAATCTTCTATAACATTCGGCCATTCTGCAATTTAGGTTTGTCCTCAAACTGTGTTAATATTATTATTATTTATTACATTAATTACATTTCTTAATACACTCCGTAAAATTGCGGGACTTTACTTTCCTTTGTACTTCTTCGCACGATTTTACCATTTTTGTCGCTTTCGTCATTCATATTTTCTGGTGCATTGGATATGCTTTGCGCATCCTTTTCGCTTTCTTTTTCCGTTTCATACCCTTTCCATATCTTAATTTGATTTATGTGTGCCGTTGTGATATATACTTCGCTATTCTCATACGCTAACCTTCTAATTTTATACGCATCCGCAGGTAAAACGTCAACAATGACCATTGGACCCTTAAACTTCGATTGAAGCTTCCAAGATTCGCCTGTCGCGATTGGATTCGTTTTTATATACACTATATTACCTACACTGTACTTCACATTCTTTAAACGCTTTGAGTCAAATCGCTCCTTATATTTCTTTTGATAAATTTCTATACGCTCTCGAATCTCTTTCTGAATTTCTATAGGTAACTGATATGTTTCGCAGTTAGTTGTTAATGTTCGCGTTAAGCCTTCATCGAATCGTGGTAAGTATCCGTATAGTGCTTCGAATGGTGACTTATTTGTAGATTTACTGATTGTAACGTTTAAATCGCGCTCTAGTTTCTTTATATTCTCATCCCAACCTGACTCTCCTACTGATATTACACCTGTTCTTATTGCGGGTATGATAGTGCTATTTAATCGTTCGATTAATCCATTTGCTTGGGGGTGTCGACTTGAATTTAAAGTATGCTTAATACAGTATTTGTCGCAAAATTTTGTAAACTCCGTGGACGTAAAATAAGTTCCCCTATCAGAGATGATACGCAAAGGCGCGCCAAATAAATTTACAAACGAGTCGTCCATTTTAACGGTAGTTTTTGCTTTCACATCCTTCACTGCATATAATTGGGAGAACTTTGTAAGGTTGTCTATTATGGCAAGAATATATTTATTATTTTTCTTAGTCATGATAAGCGGTCCTAAATGATCTATATGGATGGTTTTAAACGGCCTTCTACCAGGAGGAACAGGATGCAATTCCCCTTCTCCCTTGCCTCTTTTACCCTTCGCTAAAATGCACTCTAAACAATTATTCATGTCAATTTTTAAATATGTTCGCATTCTTGAAAAATAATAATACCTCTGAACTCGCGCAATCATCGAACCGTACAGCTATCTACTTTCTCATAGCTTTAGGCACTACGAGGACCTCTCGCCTATTTTCTCCTTCCGTTATTATTCGATAAAGTAGACCGTCGCGTAATACGTAACCTTTAATTTCTAGCGATTCTAATTTAGTCCTATCTTTTTGGTGTTTTAATAAAATTTTGATTTTTCTACATAAATTTTCATCCCGATGCTGAAATAGTATAATTTTCTCTTCGCGTGTCTCGAATTGCAAAACCTGTGAAACTACGTTTTTATTACGTACGTATAATACGCGCTCTCTCTCGTTATCTACCTCCATTTGTTCGATAAGAGCGCGAAAGCGCATCCACGTGCCTCATTTTCTCTCCTGACTTATGACGAATTTCAAAGTTAAACTCAGATAACATACTGATCCAGCGCGCGATCTGTGGCTGTTTGGTCTTCCATGCATTAATATATATAAGACATTCGCAATCAGTTACTATTGTAAACGGGATACTTATTAAAAATGCGCGTAACCGATCCAAAGCCCACGCGATTACCATAAGTTCCAGCCTACTTGAATGATACGGGGCTTCAACTTCATTATTTTTTTTGCTAATCGCATACACTAGTCGCATAGTACCTACCGAATCGGATTGAAACAGCATTGCCGTAATTCCTTTCGCCGACGCGTCTGTGTGTAATTCGGTCTTCGTCGCTCTCGGATTAAAAATCTGTAATTTGTTCCCGACGCTAATTTTGTTTTCGATTCTCGAAAGGCGCTTTCAGTCTCATCTCCCTATATAAACTTAACATCTTTCTTCGTTAAATCGGTTAACGGAGATGCGGTTCGTGCAAATTCCGGTATAAATCTTCTTAAAAAACTGGCTAAACCTAGAAATCTCCGCAATTCATGTATGTTTCTTGGTTGTGCAAAATTTTCGATCGCAAGAGTCTTCACAGTACCCGGTTCAATTTTTCCTTCTCCGACCTTAAAACCTAAAAATTCAATTTTACGCATACCGAATTTTCATTTCTTTAAATTTAATGTTAAGTCTGCTTTGCTTAGAAGCTGTAAAACATACTCTACATTATACAGAAGCTCATCCCAATCATTTCCTATAATACAAGTGTCATCAAAATATGTTACCGCGATATTTTTTTTATGTGCGGGATCTAATGCAATTTTCAGTACTTTAGCAAAATACATGGGCGCGTTAACCAAACCAAACATAGCCCTCGTAAATTCATTCGAATTCGAATTTCCCGTAAAAATTTTCCTGCGGCGCACCCCAATTTTAACTTATTATTAGCAACCGTTTTTATCTCTTCAATAGTTAGTTTCGTGTTTCTGGTTGGTGCGTAGCATTTGCTCGATAAATGCCCTACTTTACCGCACTTAAAACAAGTCGGAGGTTTTCGCGGCGCTTTACAATCGCGTGCTAAGTGATCCGCTCCGTCGCAGTTAAAACACTTACTACGTTGTTCGATGGATCGATGCAAAACATTTGGATGCCTGAGCATTTCGTCTATCGCTCTTACGAGTGCTGATGATGGTAATGCTGGTCGTTGCTCGAACATCGCCAGTCGCTGTATCACTGCCTGCTGCATATTTCGCTGTTCAAAATAAGATGGTCGATTCGATGATGCGTGCTGAGAACTGCATTGTTGATTGTTTAAGTGCCTTCCTGCGCTGATTCATTCTCTCCGTAGTTTGTCAATTCGCTCGTGTTTTACAATATCGACTCAGTATCAGAGTAATGCTGCCCGAGCACAAAGTGTTCCAGCTCCTTGGACCATAGCCCGGCTACTATTTCTATTTTCGTTTCTTCTATGACCAATCCTAAGTTCTTACATAATAAAACTTTGTCATGAAAATAATTTAACGTATCTTCATATGGTCCTTGGATCCTCTTAGCCATGACTTCAAATTTTTCGACGGTGCTTCGGGTCGCGGTAAACATATTACGAAAACAAATCTTAAACATTTCGAAGTTATTTATTTCATCCATTTTGAACATAAACCACTTGTGCGCAGCTCCGATGAGATGTGATTTTGCGGTGCTATACGCAATCGAATCCGGGAATTGAACGCATTCTGTAAATCAGGTAGCCATGCATACGCTTCTTCTGACGTTTCGGTGCCCTTAAAATCCTTAATCGTATTTTGTACGTCTGGAACAACTGTATACGTTGCAGTGGAGTTGCGTATTTAGTTCTCCATTAACTTGGCCATCATCTCCATAAGTTTTCCAGTTTGTAACTCAAAGCTATTCGGCGTTGATTCCCTAGATGGTTTCGGTGTATCTTGTTTTCGCAGTTCTTCTAACAATAGAGCTCTTTCCTGCTCCATTCGCCGTACCACCTGCTGCAGTTCAAATATCTGCTTTTCGTGAGGTTCACTCATTTTACTATACACCCTTTTGTTTTTTTTTATGTCATTATTAATATAAAATTTGTATTTCGCATTTAAGTTAAGAACGTGGAGGCCCTATAAATTTTATACCAATAAATTTGAAATTGTGATGGGGTATATAAAGTAGCATGCTGGGTTTTTCAATTTAGTTTAGTTCCTGCGGATGAACCGTAGTGGTTCGAAACGTCGGACAAGAACTTGATTCTAACTTTAAGGTGGTGGGGGCAGTCAGGTTGTCCTTTACTAACATAGAATAGTACTTTTATTATTTTTTATTTTATTCATTATTATATTATTCTTTTTATTTCATTATTAATTTTATTTTATTTTTATTTTTAATTTTCTGATATAATTTATTGTAGTAATAAGTTTTATTTAAGATTCTACGGGGGTGAATATAAACAAGGACAGTCTAAATGTCATTATTTTAGGTAATACATTATATTATGAACTCTATAAGACCGATAAAAATATTTATTAATTTAAAATTTATTTATTAATGCAATGATTTTCTACTAAATTTTTTTCATTTTTAGCCCATTATTTGTTACTTGGAAAATTGGAAAAGATATGCGCCTAAGAGGTTGCATTGGAACATTTAATGCTATGCACTTACATTCTGGACTACGAGAATATGCTTCTACAAGGTTAGTTTTCTTAAAAAATATTATTAGATATTCTATGAAATATATTGATAGATAATTAAGTTAATTAATATAACTTTTATTTATATTGAATTGTTTCATACAAATATCTGTTCGGTTCACTGCACTTGAGCTATTTGATCACTCAACAGGCCACCCATCATCCTTCCATAAAGCTCTTATTTTATTTTCTACTTTATTCTTGACGTATAAAGGTTTAGAATATATAATACATTAATTGTGCTTATGTCGACTGTATTTAGATAAATTAATGAAGATTTCTATTGGTCATACAGTCCAATTAAGTAAATTAAAATTAATACATAATAATATCAATATATATCATATTTATAACAATACTAATACATATCAATGTATAATTAATTGAAAATTATAATGACAGTCAGACTGTCCTTGTTTAAAATCTACCCGTAGACTAATCTGAAATAAAAATATATTAGCTGGAAAAAAATTCTTTATTATTTAAGTGCAATCTGACTGACCCCACTACTTTTACCCAATTGATGATAGGCTGACGTTGTCCAACCTTTCGAGCTCGCTACGGCTCCTCATCAGGGACTCAACTAAACCTTATATTAATATTTTAATTTATATATACCCCTATCCTCACTAAACTCAAAATTTAGAAAGTTGAATATACGATCCCCCCTCTACACAAAATGTTCAAAACCAATCAATTTAATAAGGAATGATAAACACTGTCCAATTTATCAGACTCGAACATTAAATTCACATTATTTCGATTCCTTCAAATGTGAATACTTTCAAGCTCTCCCTTTTGTACTTATTAAAAGAACATTGCTTGAAGTTTTTACATTCTTTTGTTTTTGTGAATGTGGATATTTTGGAAATTGATATTAATAATGAAGAATTTTAAATACATATTCGCATGTATTTTATAAAAAATTTATATAAGAGGGTGGATTGATAAGTTTCCGGCCTGACCAAGAGATGGCGCTACTAGGCATACCTTGAGGTGGCGTTCTACAATACCATCCCTAGATAGTTTTTAGCTATAGTCTCAGTCCGATCGCCATGTTCTTTAGGTTTGAGAGCACGCTGAACAAGACGCCTCTGTATTTTTTGTAAAAATGGAAAAGCTGGAAAATCGTGCTGTCATCAAATACTTTTATTTGAAAGGGTTAACACCGAAGAAAATTAAAAAAGAGATGGACTCAACACTGGGAACATCCTCCCCATCATATACAACCATTAAGCAGTGGGTTTCCGAGTTTAAAAAGGGTCGTGTGAGCACTTCTGATGAGCGTCGCTCAGGACGCCCCATTGAGGTTACAACTTCAGATATGATCGAAAAAATCCATCAAATAGTGCTGAAAGACCGCAGATTAAAAGTGCGTGAGATAGCTGAGACCTGTAAGATGTCATATGAACGTGTACAAAATATTTTGCACCAACATTTGTATATGGAAAAGCTCTATGTAAGATGGGTGCCGCGTTTGCTAACAGTCGACCAAAAATTGATTCGAAAGAACATTTCTACCACCAATTTGGCGTTGTATAAATGTAATCCAAGCGAATTTTTGCGTCAATTCGTAATCGTTGACGGAATTTGGGTCCAGCACTACACTTCTGAAAACAAATAACAGTCTAAACTGTGGATTGACCAGGGCAACCAATTCCAAAGAAAGTAAAAACAATTTTTTCGGCGAACACGGTTATGGCTACTTTTTTTGGATGCAATAGGTATTATATACATTGATTACCTTCAAAAGGGTAAAACGATCACTAGTCAATACTACGCAGACTTATTGCAACGTTTGAGCCACGAAGTGAAAATTAAACAAGCTCTGACGAAGAAAAAATCTTGTGTCATCACGATAACGCACCAGCGCACACGTCAATCGTTGCGGTGGCTAAAATCAACGATCTCAAGTTTGAATTGATGCCAAACCCTTGCTAATCTCCAGACCTAGTCCCGAGTGACTATTATCTGTTCTCTAACCTCAAAAAACGGCTTGACGGTAAGAGATTTGTGGACAACAAAGAAGTAATATAGCATAATAAACAACATATAAACAATAATAAACAACGAAGCTGTAAATGGGTATTTTGAGGAGCTTGACGAATCAGTCTATAGAGATGGCATTACTAGACTAGAGCACCGCTATGAGAAATGTATCGGCCTTGGTGGAGATTATGTTGAGAAATAAAAAAAAAATTCTTAAAAACGTTGTTTTTCTTGGTCATGCCGGAAACTTATCAATCCACCCTCGTAATATACTTTCCGAAAGTTCTAAATATTAACACAAAAAGTATTCTATAATCAAATTGAAAATTAGTTCTCTGATATAGTTAAATGTACTACTGATTGTAATAAAAGGAAAAATAATAATATATGTTCTTAGCATATTCAGAAATTTATCAAAATAATTAATCGAATGAAACTGATGGTCACTGCTGTCTAAACTTATTTTATTTTTGCGACGTTTTGGCCCGATTTACTGTACACTTATCAAGTGCTATAAATAAATTAAATCACATTACAATTTGTATAAATAATCTTTTTGTAACATAAAATATTATATATAAGAACACTTGAAATATAATTAAATATAAATTAATACAATTAAATCAATAATGTCTAGGTGTTTCTCTTTGAATAGACCAGTCGAGACTAAACATGTATACGTCGTAAATTTATTTATATTACAAGGACAAATATCAACTATATGTATAGCTACTAAGTATATACAATAATAGATTTAAAGTTTAATATTATTTAGAAATGCAATATAATTTTGACGTAATTTAGTTCTGTAATATTATCTGTTTAAAGAATATCTTTATTTAAAATCATTTCAGAAAATAGATGATTGTATATATTAGTTTCAACATCCATTATTTTTGCATTATCAAAATAAAAAAATATTCTCCTCTCGCGGACTACCCCTCTCCCTCACCGAAACGATTCGGGGCTAAGCCCAGCCGGGCACACCATTTGCAACGACCATGCCCGCCGTCCTCCATGTTGCCGTGTTCGAGGCGGACACGCGCACTGTTACAGAGTATGTGCAGTTTTTACAAAATATTTTATAAATAATGTTGGATAAATCATTAAAATCATTAGATCTTAGATTTACCTAATTTAATAAATTTGTTACATTTATTTAGACAATTTACAATCTAAATATTAAAGGGTTTAAGAACATTTTAAAATTTATTTTGTAAACTCGGTATATATGGTAACACAATGATATTTTTCTTGTATTATTTATGTTTTAAAGAATCTGCACAAACATTCTTTTTGAATAATGTGATTATTTGTTTGTATTATAATTCCATATAAATTTTAAGATAATATATCTTCTATTTTCTTGTTAAAGCTGAGTTCTAAGGTATTCACCCAACTTCACTCACCTGATACTATCGTTTTTCTTATGTACCCTACTTATAAGTAAAATTTAATTACACCTAAAACAGAGGAGATGGATCGTTCCAAATTTATTTTAAATATTAAAGTCTGCGACGAGCACATTATAAAATAAGTCGCGCGTGAATATTAGTGCGTTTAATACCATACATCTCTTTATTATCAACGCTCGATTTAATATTAAAAGAAAATGTATATGTAATAGTACAATGCGGGACTCATTTAATAATAATTTGGTTTTACTATCAATTTTTTCGATTCGAGGTTGCTGGATCAGCGTCGACTCTTTCAAGTGGCGCCAGATTCAGTTCATCAAGGCTTCTCAGATGGATTTGAACCGATTCGGTCTGGTCGATCTTTGACTGCCGAGAATAATGAGGGATCTTGCGAGGTGCCTTGTAGGCTCTGGAATCGTATAGATCCATCATAATTGCAAATAATTAGTTACAAATCAAATGTGTTATTCCTCTATATGAGTACACAATTTATCTACGGCCCACACGATGGCTAAACACTCTCTCTCCATGACTAAATAATTTTTGTCAACTCGTGATAATGCTCTACTCACAAATTTCAGCTTATGTTGCTATACATCAATGTTCTGCAGCAAGACAGTATCAATACTAGTGTTACTCATATCAGTCTGTATTCTGAATTGCGTTTCAAACACTAGTCTGTGAAGGTCAAAGGATAATATCTTCTGTTTAAATTTCTCAAAGGCTGTTTGTTGTTGTTCTGGCTATTCCCATCTTCTGTCTTTACGGGTTAGACTCGTGAGTAGCTCAGCTAACATAGCTAATTTCTGTAGGAACTTTCTATAATGATGCTACACTGAGGAATGGTCTTAAGTGCTTAAGGTTTAGCGACTCCAGGTATCTTATCACTGGTTCCATCTCATCAGGATCGGGTGAGATTCCTTCTCGATTAACGAGAACACCGAGGAATTGTACCTCGATGTGACCAAATATACTCTTTTTCCTATTAATTAATAAGGTCAGCTTCTTCACTTCGCTTGCAAACTCGTTAAATCCATAACGATAATAATATTATCTTAAACAAAAAAGTATAGAGCTCAGGCTCTGGCCCGATTACGTGGTCTTGAAATCATTCCAATGATGCACCTACATTACATAGGCTAAAAGCTGATTGCAATTTCTGATTGATGTTTCCTAAGAATTTAATTCATATTCGGGATTAGATAAACATCCTGTTTTGAAAATTCGTTGACTTTTCTCAAGTCAATAAAAAACCGATACTTTTCATTGCTTTTATATACAATCACTGCTGGGGTAGACCATCCACTCGAAGATCCGTTCGAAGATCCGCTCTTCTAGCATCTTTTTACTTTGAATATGCATTTCCTTTAGAATTTTCTTGGAAACTGAATATTGCCTTTGACGTGTGCGACATCAATAATATGTTCAGCACATGTAGTTACATTTAAATTTTGCTTTCTTTTCAAATAAGATCCTATCAAGAAATTTTTTGAATTTTGCTCGATCTTATGGAGTTATATTCATGAGTCCCGTCGAACATAAGATACCAAAGGATGCTTCTGATGTTAGATGTTACAGCTCATTTAACGTTACTTCTGCAACTTCAATATGTCTCATATAATTCTCACTATTTTGAATGTTAAAGTCATTTGACCCGTTATATAAAGAGGAGAATTTTCCGGTCTTCTTCCTACACTTGAGGCAGGCTGAAATTTTCGTCTGCAGGCTGACTCCAGTTGTAGACGAATACTATACGTTACTGTACGTGACACTCCAGTATTATTTAATCCTCTGATACGGAATTCACCAACACGTACAGGGATCGACCAATGGGTTTCTTCTGATCTTCATACTAGCTGGCATAGATCAAACTCTCTATAATTTGCGTATACCGTTCTCCCTTCAGCGTATACCTTTCTCCCTTCTCCATTGTTTCATCGAGGTAAAATTTGCCTCCAGTTTTTATTCCTTTATCGCTAAACATTTTTCTCGCTAATTTCCTTTTAATATAATTTACGCTCTGTTCTTCATCCTCATCTTGGATAAAGTCATGAGGTGGGTAATTAATTTTTGACCATCTCCTCTTAGACTCAGCTGGAGGAGGCACTCATCAAGCTTCTCAGAGGTCTTATAAAAGCACCAATTTTTTATTTTATCTTTGATGTTGATTGCTATTGGAACTTGTGAGGCGACTATGGTTTCCACTGGTTCATCGTAAAACCTACTACACAACAATTTTTTTTATACGCATACAAGTTTCTTTTGTAAGTTTAGGAGGGATTATAAACTTAAAAAGAGAAAAGACAAGAATATTATATCATAATATATTTTCTTTCTTCTTTATATATACAAGTAAATGATATAATTATACATACTAAACATATGGTGCACCTATTAAAACTAAATATATTACACAATAAATAAATAAAAATTATATATTATAAATTGTATTCTTCATACATTTGTTTAAACAAATCTGACCTTATTTGACAGTGCACTGATGTAGGCTACCGGTAGTTGATGATTATTATGTTTTTTAAATACCCTCAAAAAAATTTTAATAATCGATTGTTAAACTCTAACCTATTATTTTCTCTCGTGTGCAGGTTTTTCTCTGGAGACCACCAGGGCATGAGTAAAATTCTTTTAAAAAAGTAAAAAAGAAGGAAATAACAGGTCCTAGACATTCTTTGCAGAGTGATCCAACAATCATACATTCTTGACAATTTGTTAATTAATTTAGTTCAATTTTATTTAATTAATAAAAAAATAATTTTTTAAAAGTTTCTAAATTAAATAGTTTTTATTTTTTTCCCATTCGTTAAATGTTACCTTTTTGCACCAATAAAACGCGTACTGGAAAGTCTACATGGCTTTTAATTGGAAGAAAACAAAAGAAACGTTCGTAAATATTTCCGTTTTGATTATACCTAAATCACACTGATAACTGGTCCACGTGAGAAAAATCCAGAGCCGAATCGACAAGAAGTCCTCAATATTTAAATTCATTAATTTCAGTTTTAATTTGTTTCATTACTTCTTGCGACATCAACCCAATAAATTCCTCACATATAGTTTTCGACAAATAAAAAATCTGCCCACGACCTTTGCTACTGTATAACTTTGTGTGCTTTCTTAAGCAGGGGTCAAATTGTGCAATGACTTCTAATAAACTAAGATAATTTCCATTATTTGGGGAACCAAACACTGCATCTGTTCTACGAAAAGCGAATCCACTTTCAGCCAAGAACTTAATAACGACTACCACTCTTTTGAAAATTTCAGCCCAATAATTTACTTCGCTCTCCATAGAGCGTGCAAAAGTTTCATCAAATTGATATTTGATCTAAATAATTAATCGAGATCATCATACATTTGTTATGTTCATGACTGATTTCATGACTAGAAACCACTTCATCTATTTTATTCCATTTAAAAAACTCTTTTTTGACAAAAATCTTGTTAAGTTCATTTGAAAAAAGTTTACATACATAACAATAAATAATTGAAGACGATTCCGAAAATAGTAACTATTTCCGTTCACCCACTTCTTTCTTTGAAAATAAGTAGGATTAAAAAATCTATTTTGTTTAACGTACTTACGTTTTTATAATTTAAAATCAGAGCCTTTATTTTGAAAAAATATATATCCTTTATCCAAATATTTTTTTCTATCGAATGCATTATTATTTAAATTTAAAATTAAGTAAAACAATACATATATATCTTTAATTAACAATAACTATTATAATGCTTATATCGATATTTTTAGATGTTAGAGAAGCTGTATTATTTTCATTTTCAGTTTCTACAGTTTTGTGGAAATATATATCTTTCAAAAACACTGCTTATATCGTCACTTTGCATTTCATTATTTTTAGAACTTTTCTAATAAATAGATTCTTCTATTTGAATTTCTGTATTTGTCTTTGTAGATGTAGAATGAAAAAACAAAGTGAGCTTAGAAATTTTTTCTTCAAAATCATATTGCACTTTTTTCGCTTTTCTTTTCGAAAATCCGCCTTTTCCACATCGTTTCTTATGTTCACTCATCATTCACACACACTGTGTGTGTGTGCGCGCGCGCGCGCGTGTGTGTGTGTGTGTGTGTGTGTGTGTGTGTGTGTGATTAACAACAACCAACATAACTGTAATTAAAAAGACTAGCAAAATCTAATGCGCTTGGCGCTCTCCATTATTCTCTTACCACTTCGTAGGCAAAACTCGATTTCACTTGCGCTTGAATGAAAATCATGATTTTAACTTCGTGTTACATTTGCATAAGAAAGCTAAATCAAGTTTCGAAAAATAATCATGCGCGAAATCGTTCTACATCAGAAAAGCATTTCTTTCTAATTTATAGTCTAGTCCAAGCGAGATCTATTATGAATATAAATAATAAATTTTTACCTATTGTATTAGTTCAATATTTTATTTGGAATTTCATTAATATTCAATAATTGAGTTCCGTAGAACTGTTAACTTTTAACGTACAATAAATATTAAATTTTGAGATTGTAAATTTAAAATTAATCATATACTTTAACAAGTATTTTATAGAAAATAAAAACCAGTGATAGCGTTAAGTCCTTCGTTACTTTTAAATCTTTGTTTTTAATTCTCAAAGCCTATTACTTTTGAATATTAAATGTTTAAGAATTTCATTTTTGGAATTTTGAATTCTTACTCAACACACATATTTGCCTTCACACGACTATCGTTCTTTTAAAAGAGAATTAGCTATTTAAATCCGAATTCGCTTCACACCCTTTTTACTATGAATTTATATTAAAAATATGTCCATTTTATGAGCTTAATATTTCTTTTATACTTTCATTAATTTGTACCCTAATTCAAATCAATAATAATTAGCAAAATTTTACTATGAAGTATTCAGAAAATGAAAGCTCTTCGAGTAAAGCATTACAAAACATCATCTCTTTAATGAAATTATTCTTGCCTGCAAGACCTTAATGAGAATTCTAAGTTGAAGTGTGGAGATATAATGAGAAGACTGTAAACTTGAGAAACGGGTATTGAATTTTAATCGAGAATGCAACAGAGAAACTAAAACAGCTTCTAATGAGTGTTTAAAACACGAGAAAGCGCGTGAATTATATTAATTCACGTAATGAAAAGATAGAAGCTATGAATACATTATTTAACCAAGGGGGCAGTAAATGTATTATTTACTGCCAACTGTCTCGCACGCAAAGGTGCTCAATGATATTGAGAAGGTTCGCTGAAAAATAGACGTTTAAAATGAGTTGATTACTGTGGGTCCTAAAGCGGCAATTGAGAACTGCAGAGTAGTCCAAAATGAGAGAATGTGTAGTGGGTTGCATGATAGGTGGTTTGTTTACCAGAATGAGCCCTAAAGTGTTGCTCTCACCGCCTACCGATAAGCGGAGTAATTACGCCCCGTATATCGCTGCAGCGGGCGCGCTGTACTATGCGTAGTGAGTGAACTTATTTTGTATCGTATGCATAACATGAGATGAAACTGATTATTCTAATATCAGTTTCTCCAACAAAAATCAACGGTAATATTAGAACTTCCATTACTTTTAATTTTATTTTGTTCTTTATTTCTCAAAGCTCTTTTCGTAAATTAAATATTAAATGTATAAAATCTGGATTTCTAAAATTTGGCCGCTTTAATTCAACAACCAATCGCATTGAGTTTTCAAATGCTTCATAACATCCAGCCATCATTTTTTAAAGAATGGATATAGAGTATAGTTACTATTGTTTTTGTAAACGATTTCTTGCGTGAAACAACGGTTCATTTTCATCACTCTCAAAATAGTATACGTAAATAAAGCTGACCGATAATTTAGCAATCATCTAACTTTCAGACTAAAAAACTCATGTTATGTATAGTTTTATCAGACGTGGTTTAAAAAAAAGGAAAAAATTAGCTAACATATAAAAATTTACACTATTTACAGTGACGAGCCCTCCCCCCCCCCCCTAAAAATGAGGCCCGAGGCTACAGCCCCTTCTAGACCTCCCTTAATGCGGGCCTGCAGTTGATTAATGCTTTACTTTTATATTTATACTAGAAAATGTAGGTGTACGCATTATATGTATATATATATATATGTACATATATATATATATATATATATATATATATATATATATATATAATATTTCATAAATCGTACAACTTTTTTCTGTTTTTTAAATCTTGAATTATATTTTTTACACAATTTTGAAGCTGGAAATTCTATTATTAAATTATCTGAATTGTTACGTTATTTTCGTATATTTATGAGTCATTGTTTTATGACAAATTGTTACCCTGTGTAGAAATTTAGTTTACAATTCCTTACTGATCCAGTTAGTTAACCCAATTTATAATTGAAGTCTAACAATGAAACCTTAATAAATCACATCGTGTATGTCCTATACTAGTAGGAATATCTGATTAAACAGTTGCATGTAATTAATATCTAGAGAATTCTATTTCAAATATATTCAAATATTTTTATTTCTTCCTCGAAATTTTATGTCATTCCACTACACAAATAACTGAAATATGAAGTAGAATTAGTATGTGGAAGATTAAAATATGAAGAATATATTTAATATACATCAACAATTAATTTAATTTAAGTACGTGCAAATTTTCAAATTTTCTTGTTTCCAATAAATAACTGTATTTTATTTTTTGAAATGTACATTTAAAATAATTTTAATAATTTATATGATTTTCCAGTTTTTAAGATTTTAAAATGATTTTATTTACTATATTATACTATTTTTTAAAGATTTTTTTACACAGATATACATATCAGACCATATTTTCATATATATTATTATTAATTATCTACATACATTATAAATAATAATTTTATTACATTTAAGAAAAATCGTCGACGACTCTCTAGTTCACAAGTTAAAGGATTATTCACTACATCAAAGTTTACGTATGACCATAACGGATATACGGTTATATGTAAGTATATATAAACTCAACTTTGCACAAAGAACGATGAAATTTTTGTTTCCATCTTTGCATAGGAAATCCTAATTTACCCTATTGTAATAAATAAGAAATTACATTTAAGTAGATTCAAAATTTATCAAAATTTAATAAATCTAACTATATTTAATTGAATAATTCATAGAATATTATGGAAATGAAATAATCATAAGAAAATATGACTCAAATTTATTTACCAAAAAACTTTTCATAGGCGGTTCTCAAGAAAGTGTGAAATAATTTTTAAAGTATATTTTTATAGTACTATATTTCCATATTAAAAATAAGTGTGTGCATAGATATGATTCTCAGAGAAGACTTTATTTTATTTCATACTTTTAATAAACAACTTTTTTATTTAATAATCATGAGTAATAATTTCGATACTTATACATATTTACATATACTTGACTATGTAAAAATTGATTTCAATACTTTCTTTTGTTTCAATTAGAAAAAACTGAATATAATCTTGAAATGTCAATTTAGAATTGCATGAATGATTCAAAGCGTATATATATATATATATATATATATATATATATATATACAATTAATGAATGCCTATTTGAGCAACATATTCGCACTTGAATTTTGAAAAAAATGTTAGATTTACTCTAAAACCTTCATACTAGGAATCGATTGTTCCATAATATTAGGAGTGTGAATAAGTCTTTCCCGTTTTTTGTAAGAGATGGCGCCACCAATACTGTGCGAGTATTCAATGGTTACATATGTCATAATCAAAGCTTATTCATATGTCAACAATTCCATACTAACACATTAGTTAAAATTTTTTCGCATCATAAATTTTTGATATCGTGAAAATGTCGAAATTTGAGCCGAGTCGACGTCATTTGCGGGAAGTTTCACTTTATTGGTTCAATTTGAAGAAATCTGCTGCCGAGACGCATCGATTGCTTCAGGAGGCTTATGGAGAAGGTTGTGTCGATGATTCAAGTGTTCGCGGATGGTTTCGACGCTTCAAAAGCGGTGATTTCGACGTGGAAGACAAGGAGCGTTCCGGGCGGCCGCAAATCTTTGAAGATCGAGAATTGGCGACTTTGCTTGATGAAGATTCTTGTCAAACGCAAGAAGAACTTGCTGAAGCATTGGGAGTTGACCGAACAACCATTTCCAAGCGTTTGAAAGCCATGGGAATGATCCAAAAGCAAGGAAATTGGGTGTCGTACGAACTGAAGCTGAGAGACGTCGAACGGTGTTTTTTCACTTGCGAACAGCTGCTTCAGCGACATAAAAGAAAGGGTTTTCTGCATCGTATCGTGACTGGCGATGAAAAGTGGATACGTTACGATAATCCGAAGCGAAGAAAATCATGGGGACTACCCGGCCATGCATCATCATCGACGGCCAAGCCAAATATTCATGGCGCCAAGCTCATGCTCTGTATATGGTGGGACCAGCTAGGTGTGGTTTACTATGAGCTTCTGAAACCGAATGAAAGGATCACAGGCGAGGTCTATCGACGACAATTGATGCGTTTGAGCCGCTCACTGCGAGAAAAACGGCCACAATACTCCGACAGGCACGACAAAGTTATTTTGCAACATGACAATGCTCGCCCACATGTTGCACCGCCGGTGAAAACATACTTAGAAACGCTCAAATGGGAAGTCCTACCCCACCCGCCGTATAGTCCAGACGTTGCTCCGTCTGATTACCATCTCTTCAGATCGATGACGCATGGCCTGGCTGACCAGCACTTCCATTCCTACGAGGAAGCCAAAAAATGGGTGGATGACTGGATAGAGGCCAAACCGGTCGAATTTTTTCGCAACGGGATTCGTATGTTGCCAGAAAGATGGGAAAAAGTTGTAGCTAGCGATGGCCAATACTTTCAATAATTCATTTGTAACCATTTTTTCACAATAAAGGCTCAAAATTTGAAAAAAAAAACGGGAAAGACTTATTCACATACCTGATATATTAATTGCATCTATGACGAAGTTTTTTCATTTATATACTACAGTATTTAAACTTTAAAAGCGAATTAAATAAAATGTTAATTGTTAAAAACTTGAAAGGATAAACAATTCTATTGTTTAAATAATTGTAACATACCCGTGCTAAATTCAAATAGATTATGATAAATACAATTTTGTTCTGTATTTTTTCATATATAAAATCCACCTTTGTAAAAGATGGCATCTCTATTCGATCAAATGTTATTAAATATTTCCACGTACACGTTATACAGTGTGCCGATAGATTTTGTACATAAGAAGATTAGATTCAAATAGTATTTTCCAAAATCGATTTTAGTTGTGAGACAGATATGTTATTATTTGAACAATTGAATTCTGAATGTTTAAAACTTTTTGCAATAAATTTTTTTTAATTCACTCCAAATTAATTGACTGAACAAAGTGTAAACTGTATAAGTTCGACATAGATGAGATCAATATAGTCCGAGTTAATCAGGTGAAGTATAGCAATTTTAGAGTAAATCTCAAAAACTTTGAAACTTTATATTCTCTTTTCGAAGAAAAAAAATTTCAAGCAAAATTTTGAAATAGGTATCCATTGTTTCTACTTATAGAAGCTGTAAACAAATTCATATGGTTATATAACTTTTAACAAAAGTAAAATAGTTAGGCGAGTTTGATATGCCTTAGCATAGTAAGAATTTTAAATACATCTCATGTATTTTATAAAAAATTTATATACAATATTTTTCTAAATTCAGTAATAGATTAACACAAAAATACATTCAATAACGTCTTAAAACGATGGATCATTAAAACAAATGGCTAAGTACATTTTACATGCTTTATATATATATATATATATATATATATATATATATATATATATAAATCATTATATATTAAAAACAAAAACACAGAACATAAAAACCCCCTCACAGATGCAAGTATTCTTCAGTAATTCGTTAGATAATAATTATTAATTAAATTAATCGACTATTCAAATTATTGCAGATAAATTAAAGATATAATATTTTCTTTTTCAGAGTATAATATATATATATTAAAATATTGAAAAGTAATGTATTGATAATTTATATTATAACCTTAAAATATAAATATACAATACTTTTTTATATAAAATCATCGTTCAAAAAATAATTACGTAACAGCAGAAATATCAGCAGTATTTTTTAAAATTCTGCATTGAAATATTGAATTAATACATATTAATATATATAGCGGCAGCGGTCCGCCTGCACCGTCTGCACGGATGCCGAACAAACGCGAACTCTTGTTCCGACGGTACTCAACGACGACACGCGTAGCAGGACCTCCTGCTCGGATCGTTGGCGCTGGCAGCCGCTGGCTCTTGCGGGCGGTCCTCACGATCTCGCCTGCACTTACTCCTCGCCAACCTGGGACGCGTCGTTAAGCACGGCGCGGGCTTTGGCGCGAGTACTGACTTTCTCCCCTGTCGTTTCGAGCACGTGCGCGAAGCCCCGAAACCGAAATCTTCTTTTTCTACGCGGCTTGGACGCACGTGGCTTCGTTCTCCTACCTCGAAACGCGACTGAAAAACAAAAAAATACTCTCCTCTCCGCGACGACTCCGCTCCCCCCTCTTCCCGCTCTGCTCTCCTTCGCGGGCCGGTCGGCCGGTCGCTAAATTTACATTTAGCGCACGCCGCGGCAAACGAGTCGCATTTCGGCTGCGGCCTCGTCATAATATATATATATATATATATATATATATATATATATATATGTGTGTGTGTGTGTGTGTGTGTGTGTGTAAAACATACCAAAAGTCGGACGATGAATATAGTTGTTTGATGGAAGAAGGAAAGTCCATCCAAATACATCGAACGCTCATGCATAACCTTTATTGCATAACAATTTTTAATTATTTCTCTTGCATATATTTGGCAATTAATAGAAAATGATTGCTAGTTCATCAAACAACTTGCGCTTATGTATTGCCGACAATAATTTGATTTGGTTGTCTCGCAATGTAGTTGCGAGAATTTGACGTAACTGAGCGACAAAAAACGCACGCGTGTGTATGCTTGGCAGGCGCTATTATCTGGGTATTGTTATATTAAATCATTTTACTATACTTTATATTATCTTACTATACTATACATATGCTTAGTACTGAACTTTTGCTACAGTTTGAACGGTTTTAATGCTGATATTTTTTCCATATATTTACTATTAACTATATATGTATAGAAAAACGTGTTTCTGACTATTTTCTAAAGGCACACATGGAGAAGAGAATTATTTCTAACCTAATTACTTAATACAGTCGCTGCGATTTATGATTTACGACTTTCATCAACTCTTAAACTTTTATATAATGAAATTTTATGCCGTTTGTGCTCGAAATTCCGAAATCCGACCACATTCTATTTACTCTTTTTAGGATATTTTTAAACATTTTATCGTAATTTGTATAGACAGTTTCAATTTTATACATCATAAATTTCATTTGAAAAAGTAAAGAAAGTATTGCGACGATCAAGCTGTATTCCCCATACAGCCTAATACGCGCAAAATTTTAATTTCAAATAACTAAAGTCTCCGAAATTAAAATAATCGGGCAATGCTCCCGATTAGCGCTCAAACGCGCAATCTTTAAAATAATACGATTGCGTGTATTAAATATACCTGCCTCGCGAACGTAGGACAAGGGAGAGCAGAGGGGAAGTCACGTTCGTCGCGAGAGAGAGCCACAGCCGCGCGGCAGCCAGCGTGGAAAGGATGTCCCGCGTCCCCCGCGCCTGCGAACTCGGGAGACAGTAAAGACATCCGTCGCCGCATTTCTAAATACCTCATTTTTATTAAATAATATAAAAGTCTCACTTTTGGCACTGCATATATTATTTAATATACAGCACGCTAATCAATAAAAGAATAAGTGCAAGTAAATATTATGAGAATACACGAATAATTAAACGTGTGCGAACGTTCTAAAGGACAAAAGATACAATTAATTATTGTTAAAATAATCGTAGTTGCTATGCGCAATTCTAATATTTAATTATTATTATTATGATTATTATTAAATATTCAGAGTCGGAAAGTGTCTTGAAAGTCTCTTATTGTTTATTATTCAGATAATTATTATTAATATAATTATTATTATTTTCTAATAATAATTATTATTATCTTTAATTTGTATTAATTAAAATAATTTGTTACAGTAATAAATATCATCCTAGGTATTATAATGACTAAATATCATTTAAATACGAGCGAATTAAATTAAAAAAAACAGCGCCAGAATTATTATAATATAATTTATATTATAGAACACGAGCGTCGCCTAGGACGCAAATGTCAACGTAATTATTATTATAACAATTATTAGTATTATTATTATTTTTTATAATAATAATTATTCTTATTATTGTAATAAATAAATACCTGAGAAAACTAAATTACGAAGAAATGATTATAAGAATACGAGCAGCCTCAAGGGCAAATTCGCAATTTAGCCGTATAATTAATATGATTTTAGTGCGATTATTATTCTTTCAATTTGTAATTCTAAATTCCCTTTCCTTTCAAAACGATCCTGGTGCTACCGCGTAAGCTATCCCGAGGGGAAAAGGGAAAAGTTACAGTATAAATATTTTCTAAAAATTATAAAAAGTCTTCATGTAGGCTACCGTTGTCGCCGTATAGAAAAGAATTAAGAGTGTGCAGAACGATGTATGGTATATAAAAAGTTAATAAATGTTATCTCTTTAATTGGATTTGATAATAATATTGAAAGTACCTTCTTGCTATCGTCAATTTATTAATATTACATGTGTTTTTAAAATGCATTTTTAATAATTATGATAGTTTTCTGATAATTTTTTTCATAGTTATTTTTATAAATTGTATAATTAGGTTTAAAAAAAGTTTTAATCCGTGAAGGACTTTTATATTTGAAGGGATCCCTATTTATATTACCATGTTCATAAATTTAGTACTGCTCTGATCATTAATATACTATAAGTAATTCACAAGCTACCAATGTTTTGTCCTTTTAACGTTTTTTACACTTTCTATACACTTTATATAATTTAGTTATTTACATTTTAGTTACATATAAGTTAGTTATTTACTGCCGCCAATCTAGTGCATTTTCACGAATGGACAAAATTAAATAACTAAACTTTAATATAATAAAAGATTTTTACATCAAACATTTTCTTGAAACGCAGTCTAATGAATAGCTTTATATTAAGCATAATAAATTACTTGATTAGGTTATTAGATAACCCAGAGAATTTTTTAATATTTTTTGGAATGTCCAGAAAGTCCATAGTTATTTTCTGGGATGCTTAGAAATATAATTAGTAGTTTTTGTAAATTGAAAATTCGTGTAATGGCCTGCCAGTCCCACACGCACACACGCACACACGCATACAAAAAATAAAGGTCGCTCAGTTATGCTTTGTTGCACGTAAACATTCCCGGCCGCACCTAGCTTTAGCTTTATCGGCCGGTTGTGCTCCAAAACTTTTCAGTATTCCTGATCTTTTCTTATTGGTGCAGAACACGCATGCATAACGCACTACAGAAACTTTCGTTATTTATTAAATATACTTAATATTGATTTTTTATATATATTTTGTGTATACGCTAAAATTATCTAGTTCTATAATTAATTATTTTATAATTATTATTTTAGTAATGATAAGAAATATCATATCATATCATATCATACTAATTTATAAAGACCAAGCGTGTTTTTGTTTATAGACGATAACCAAAAAGAGTACTGAACCGATTATTCTGAAATTGGACATATAGTTTATATATTAACTTGGGAAGGACATAGGCTATGTTTTTTTTGAAAATCATTTTACTTTCAGCAATAAATTAAGTTAACTGGTTTAACAGTCAGTTTCCCAGCGACCACTAGGTGGCGACTTGAATCACGAACATCAAATCAAAGTAGTGCCTTTAAAGTAGTGATACCAGGCCAGCTCAAACGAAAGATCATGTCGGTATTACTCTTTTTGTTCTTCAGGATAATCTGGCACTACTCTCACACCTTATGGATATCTTGATTTTTGTAAATTGTATTTTCTCTTACGTAGGAAAACCTCACTTCTCTCTCTCTGTCTTTGTCCGTCTTGTCTTATAAAATGGTTTTTTATGCAAAATCATACTAAATATAATTTATGACGACAAATTATATTGTTATTACAGTTATATTAATTTCAGAACTCAGATAGGGAAGATTCGTGTTTGGATGGTAGAATACTATACCAGATATTTTAGAACAACTTCTACGGGGAGTATTGTGTTTAGTCCTTAGGAAGCGATGTCTCCGGCTTCCTCGGGACGATTTCTATTGGGACTATTGTGTTTAGTTCGTAAGAAACGTTGTTCAGGTATGTCGAGGCAACTTCTACAGGGAGTTTCGTGTCCGGATGATAGAATGCGATGTTCAGGTGTCTGGACGATTTCTACGGGGAGTATTCTATTTAGTTGATAGAAAACGACGTCCAGGTATGTAGGAACGAATTCTAAAGGGAATTTCGTATTGGGACAGTAGAAGACGATGTCCAAGTATGACGGGACGACTTCTACCGGGAGTTTCGTGTTCGCACGATAAAAGATGATATCCAGGTATGACGGGACGACTTGTATGGGAAGATCAATGTTGGTACGTTAGAATACGATGTCTAGATTTTTGGGAACGACTTCTACAGGGAATATCTAAGAGACTTCTATGAAGATTCGTATTCTATCATTCGAAAACCCAAACTCCCAGCAAAAGTCATCTCGAGACACCTGAACATCGTATTCTACTTCGCCAACAGAAAACTCTCTATACCAATTGTCTCAAGATATGCCCTATACTCTCATAATACTCTCCATAAACGAACATAATACTCTCCGTAAACGTTGTCCTATGGCATTTGAATATTTTTTTCTATCACGAACTCAAATGTACAATTTTTTCCATAATATCCGCATATATATGTATATTAAAAACGGTTGTAGATTCTGTATATATAGAAGCGACGATAGGTAAATTATGGTCAATTATTTATAATAATATATATTTTTATATGTAGAGTACTTTTTACGTAGATATTATTGAATTGTTTAAGAAATCGGTTAAATTATTATCTCGGGCGAAGCCGAGACGGGCGATGTTAGTATGTATATATATATATATATATGTATATGTATATGTATATGTATATATATTGTGACGAGTGTCAAAAGGCGCCCCCACCGACTTGTCCAGGAGAAATGAAGACGACGCTCGCGTCATCCCACGACGAGACAAACCTCAAGGAGCTCGTGCGCGTCATCGAACTTTGTGTTCGAAACCGCCTCCCGCCCCCTTACCTCACTGCTTCACGAGCCACGCATACGGGACAGCAAGGTTATGTTACCTAACCAATGCCACCGCATGGTCTGGAGTGCCGAGACGTATTTACACGAAACAAAAAAAAAATTAAAAAAAATAAAATGACGTAAAGTTAATGATGAAGTTTAAGTTAATGGTTAAGTGAGGTTAATCAAAGACAATGAATATCAAGAAGGAGAAGAAAAATAGCTATGAATAGTGATAATACTATAAAAACAAATAGGGAACCTAAACAGTAATAGTGATAAAAATTGCAAATCTAGACAGTGAAAAAAAGTGAAAACAAAACAACTGTGAATAAGTGCAAAGGGCAATAATGACTAGGGTAAAAGAAACAATGAATTTTTTTTGTTACTAATTTACCTGGAAAAAGAATAACTGAATAATTTGAAAATGTTATGAACCGAAAGCAATAAAACCATAGCAATATCGAAACAAAATAATAATGCTAATGCTAAGAATAAAGGTAAGGAAATTGGTGAAACATTTTACATAATATTCAAGGTACTGTAGAGATGGTAGAAATCATAAACCAACTAATTGAAGGGAAAAAACTGCTGTTCATATTTACCCAATGACTCAAAATGAAAAAAAGGGGATATAATAGTTCAGATATTGATGACATATCGTTAAGAAATAAACGAAACAAATTAGTTTAAACAACAACATTGATCCAGTAAAGCTGAAAGCCGCTAAAAATGTTATAGTTATGAGACCTCGTAGAAGGCCAGTACAACTACAAGCCAGTCCTCCAGTTTACTGATTAACGAAGATGATGTAGATAAACAAAGATGATTATATAGGTTGTTTCTATCTAAATAATAGCATAAATTATTTAGGTTCAATAATAGACTAGTAAATAGTACATTCTTCTATAAGCGTATCATATAATATGTTATATGTAAAATATTATAGTATATTGAAGAAATATCTTGAAGAAATGCAGTAAAAAAAAGGAAAAAAAATAATATAAATTAATTTGATATTTTGCCTTATTTTTACATAGCTCATAAGGTTCTTCAAGAGTCAAGTATAAACTCATTATTAGATTATGTAAAACTTAGGATATTTGAGAGTACCTGTCATTGTCATAGTGAAACGTACGAAAACTATCATTTAGTATATTAATGTTGTAAAGCGTACTTTTTGGTTGTAATTCTAACATTTCGCGATAACAACACACTGTTTCTGCAAAGACTGATCAAATCAGAAAAAAATCAAGAAATAATTTTTTTTATCTCATATTAAGTAAATTTAACATTGTGTTGATTATAATTATTACGAAGTTGGTGGGTAAGGAACTGAAGTAATCCGAATGAGCTATCTAAAACGATCTGCTATTTATAAGTATTGTTTTTATATCATTTGCATTATTATTAATTAACACATTATTAATATTATTGTTATTATGTTGTCATGAAAAAAAGTAAGGAAATATTTTTTCTTACATTAATAAATAAAAAAAAATTTTATATTGGTATTACAGTACAATTAAATAGACTAGATTTAATACATAAATATCAAGTATGTTTATATCAATACTATCTATACCAACACAGTCGACATAAGCAATTAAAGTAATTTTCTTTTATCTTTTTGAATTTATGTTTGATCGGGTTGGCTGCTCATGTTACAAACAACCATAAATTGTAAAGAAATTAAATGCGACATAGCAGTGTCATTTATTTGTTTATTTAGAATTGCGTAAATAGTGTCAAATTTATATTGTTGCCAAAAATTGCAATTTTCAGCTTACGCTTAGCTACGGTATTGCACATAGATTCTATTATAATCTTTTCTTTTATATCTTGTTTATAAAGTCAACAGTTCCCGGATTACAATCTAAAAAGTTTTCCATCATAAAGCACTACCAAGATTTATGTGGCTATGAGATAATTATATTACGATAGGGTTATTCGAATAGATATTGTCACATAAGTTGATATTGTTCTTAGCAAAATAAAAATGAAAAATTGTTTGTTTAAAATTATCCATATCATGATCAATTATACGAATTTTTTTTTGTTTTGACATTTACAATTCATAGTTTAAGCTAACAATGAAATTGTCTGCAGTTTCTTCTTTTTAAGCCATATAATCACGTACGATCGTATATATGTTATGTATTACATAAAGAAAAGTGTGCGCCTAAACGTAGTTTGTATACTTGCTCTGATCTTATTGCATTTAGATAATTTGTGCCACATCCGGTGCTTTCCGACCGCCGTCGTACCTCCCCTCCCCCATTCTCCCATCCCTTTCCCGACGTGAACTCGGAAACGCGTGGCGAAAACACTCTGCTACAGGCCGCTGAGCGAGAAAGAAGGAGAGGAGAGTCAGCGGGAGGAGAACGAAATTTAGAGAGATAGAAGATAGAGAAGGTGGAGAACGAAATTTGGAGATAGAGGATAGAGATGAGAAAGAACGAAATGTAGAGATAGAAGATAGAGAAGGTGAAGAACGAGATATAGAGTGAGAATATAGCAGGTGAAGAGACGTGAAAGAGTGAGCCAAGAAGCAGTGAGATAGAGGTAGAAAGCGAAAAGAAGAAATAATGAAGAGAAAAAACGGTGAAAGGAAGTAGGAAGAGAGAGAGAGAGAGAGAGAGAGAGAGGTAGAGGAGCGGAGTGAACCGTAGAGATCGACGGCAAAACGGAAGAAATATCCAAGAGGAGGAGCGAAGAAAATAGAGAGAGGTAGGATTAGAGTGAAGTAGATGATGAGGACGCCGATCTGCACCTAGTCTGTGCTTTCCTTCCACACTGGGCCACCTGCAGCTCTAGCCCCTTCAAAATCGTCGGTACAGGGAGTACACGTCGGGCGGCGACGGGATCTGCCGATTCAATCCTGTGCCCTTGCGTACGTGTACGCGGTTATTCATTTTGTTTTTTCCGTTCCCTTACCCCCCCCCCCCCTCGGGCGCGAGCGTCGGGTCGCTGACCGCGGTCGGGATGCACCGGGTAAGCGGACCGGGAGTAGCTAAAGCGATTGTATTCGAGACGGTAGTTTGTGTGGGCGAAATAAATAGAACGAAACAAATTCCTGGTTGAATTTCTTTTTTGAGACAGTCCCCAGTGAGACAGTTCAGTTAAGTAAGGTGAAAAAAAAATTTCGTTGTGTGCGCGAATTCAGATCCAAGTGAGATTAAATTTCGATCGGTGTTCGCGGTATCACAATATATATATATATATATATATATATATATATATATATATATATAATATAAAGTCGTTTTTTTAATAATCTAAAGGAATGATAATAATATTTAACTATCTATATATTCTTTTATAGCTATTTGTTGCGTAAATTATTTACTACAATAGAATTATCAACCATATTATATACTAATATGCATTAACATTAGTTTTTGATAGAACCATAATAATTATAACAAAATTATTTGTATACATATATTATTTCTAACTTTTGTGCTATGTTTATCAATCAAAAAAGTACATTCATGAAATTTTGCAAAGACTACAATTAAAATTATTAATTGTATAAAAACCACGAGTAACGTTACTATATATAAAACATTATAAAAACGTAGAAAATTTCTTATATAAAAACAAAGATGTTCATTCCCATACATGTTACCCCTGTTGTTCTCCTCCTATATAGGGTAAAATCGATCCAAGCTAGGCCTTCTGCGTCCCAAATATACAGGACTTATGGACTGATATTCTTGGGGAGAGGGAAATCTAACGAAAGGTAGCTCTATGATTCGTTAGCCGAGTTTCCCTCTATAGCTTAATTCTTTTTCTATTTGCACAATGCTCCACAATGCACCCTAGTACGAAACATGAAGATCCCCTAGGTACCAAACGGAAGGTGTTGCACGCATAGTGCGAAGCATCTTCCTTGGCTCATTCCTACGTGTGGAGCATCTTCTCAGTCTATTTCTCTGACTCTGAGAAAATGTGTAGCACCCTAGTGCAAAGCATCAACTCGAACATTTCCTAAGTACCAGACAGAAAGTGTTACACACATAATGCGAAGTATCTTTCTTGGCTCATTACTACGTATAAGAAGGAAGATACAGCATGTTTAGCGTGAGCATCTTTCTTGAACAATTTTTTGCATCAGGTGAAAGGTGTAGCACGCTTAGTACGAAGCACCTTTCTGACGTTTTTCCTCTCCACGAGACGGAAGATGTGGTACGTAAGTAAGCCTTTTAGTTGATTGATGAAATGACGCGATGAGACACACGCTAAAGTTTTTTTGCCGGCCACTCGTCATGCTACCTACCATGGCTCCTGCTAAAGAAAACTTACACCTTAGTACTGACCCCTTTTTCTAAGTCAGTTTATTCTACGGCCAAACTTAGCGCACCTCTGTTTGTAGCAATTAGCATGATCTTACCACCTATCTTTCTTGTGCCCGATCGCACGCTGCGTTAATAAGTTGGTTGTGTCCCTGTATTGTCCCTGTCCCTGAATTACATAAATACTTTAGCAATTCACAAAGATTATTAATAATATATTTACTCCTCGTTACATATCATTTGTTCTTTGCGTTAGTTTGTGTACTCGTTCATTTTCTCATTCTCTCTCTCTCTCTCTCTCTCTCTCTCTCTCTCTCTCTCTCTCTCTCTCTCTCTCTCTCTCTCTCTATCGCACGCTCTCGCGCTCTCTAATCTTTTCTCTGTTATCTCTTTTATCTCTTTTATCTCTAATTCTCACTTCTATCTTTTCACCACTTTCAATCTCATCCGAATCCGATCCACTCTCAATGAACAATAAAGTTTCTTCTTACTTACTAATTATAACGATACGAAGAAGACTCAACACTTCCACACAGTAACATCTATATCTTCGAAACTCTCAGGCAACGATCTCTAATTTTTAAGAAGAAAGGCGCACAGAACCATCGGTCGTGTCGACGTCCAAAGAACGAGAGAGCTTACGAAGCGCGTTTTCTTCACACTGCTCCTCAAGTCCTCTCCCTTTTTCCTCCCATAAATCATCGAGCCTACGCTCGCTGACCTTCACATCTTTCTGCACGCACACCATTACACACACTTTCATATACATACAGAAAAGAAAATAAACTGCGTGATAGAGACCCTTATGCTCGCAAGAATAAAAAGTGACGTGCGCCCCGTTGCATTGCCCCTCCGTAGAGCGGAATCTCGCATCGGGCTGAAGTCTCGACCCCTAAAAAAATTAATATCGAGGGGCACTATCACGCAATTTTTACAATAAATAACAATTTAAGTTATCATTTAAACCGTCTTCCATACAAGATACATCCATTTATATTAACGTCTCCTCTTATCATATCTCTCTTTTTACTCGTTCATGCTCCTTTCCTCTCCCTCTAACCTATCGATATCGTTGCTATCAGATCTCCCCATCACGTCGATGTTTGGTGGCATGTGTTAGTATAATTCAAAAACTGGTCCCGGAAGCGTGGTCAGTAACCCTGGAGGCCAGTTCCAAAATTACACCTACCGAATCAGACGCAGTGTGAGACCATCCAGATACCGCAAGTGCCGGGTTAACAGCGGGCGGTGAGGGCGACGGGAAGGATGGCGGATGCGGAGGGATCAGACTCCTTGGTGGACCTACTCCACAATTGCATGTGACAGATTTACAAACAGTTGCAACTGGTATTGCTGGATAAAGCTAGCATTTAGAACAGGCAGCTGGGTGATCCAAGTCCAAGCCGTAATAGCCAATTCCGGTGGAAGTAGCGGTTCGGCGTAAGATGGATTTCGACTTTCCATTCGCCCATCCTGCAACTGGTGAAGAGAATATTGTGTTTCTCGTTGTTCCGTTCTCACCTATGGTGAGGATTCCCCCAACATCCACTGTAGCCGGTCGCCCCAGTTGATCTTGAGGTGATCCGAAAGAGAGTGTATCTGTAACTGGAGGAAGGACCTGGTTGAAGACTTGTCAAGTGCTTTTAGAGACGTGTCGGTGGCAGGTGGGAAGTGCATTATGATTAGCTCCCGTGTCGCCGCCCATGCTCTCATAAGTCCTTTTCCGGGGAAGAAGGGAGGACTGTGAACCGCATGAGACTCCCTTCGGTAGCGCACGGGAGTCAGGGAGCCCCTTTTTCTGACGATATGTAGCATAGGCATTCCTGTACCGCTCGCAGTTCCACAAAGTGTGAAACCTCCTCCCACAGTGAAAGTAGAAAACTAAATTGGTCTTCTGCTTATCCCGGTTTAGACATCGGGCATGGGTGTGACCGCTCTGCCTGCATACAGAACAGAGCCCCGGGACAGGATTAATCCTAGCATAATTAGGGATCGAATGTAATCCTCCACATTGATAACCCCTAAGTCTCCTTCCCAGGTGATCAAAGCATTGATCCTGTGTTTCCTGACCACCCAAGGAACGCCGAACTCCTGTTCTCTCGACGTTCTCAAATACCTGCCCTCCCTTTGAGTCCTTCTCATGTACTCTTTCATAAGCTGTTTCTCTATCTACTCTTTCTCTTCCCTCCTCTGAATGTCTTCGTTCTTTTGTTCTCCTTTCTCTGCCTCTCTATGCCCTCCCAAAGTCAATCTTCTGCCGCTCTTCCTATTAGACTCTTTCCTCTTTTTCTCTTTAGTCATCTTGTTTACTTCCTCTACCCTCTCTATTTCCTTACTCTCTACTCTTTTCTTCTTTTTCTCTTTCCTCTGTACTCTCTCCACTTAATACTTTTCTCTTCCTCTCAACCTCCCCTACTCTTACCTCCTTACATGCCAATCCAGATTGCTCCGGGACTGTAGACGCCACTACTGATATAATTTTTCTTGAGACAACTTGGGATGGATCAGCAACGGGATGGACAGGATCTTGATTCTCTGGCAGGACACGCAGAGAGGGTCTTCGGTCATTCAGGTGAATTCAAGTCATTCAGGTCGCAGTCCGAGATTCCGATAGCTATAAAAGATACCGGCATGATCAAGATACTTACAATTACAAGATACTTGTTCTGTGAACGAAAACATGGGAGATGCATCAGATCTGTGGTAACTGCGAACCACGGTTTCTCAAGATGCCTACTCGTGATCAAACCTTGCGGGCCTGTTTGTGAAACTTTATATTTCTGGCACGTATCGCATTGTTAACAAAATGTTTTTGTGTTGAAATACATTCGGCTCCAAAAGAATTCCCGTGGAACCGGAAAGAATTAGCATAAAACAATAAGTAAACAAAAAGTCGGGTTACTCTTTTCACGATTTATATAAATATTTAACAAATTAAAGATTATTATTCGTATTAGTTTATAAAAACGTTGAAAGAAATAAAATAAAAAAAAGAAAAGGCTGACAAAAACAACTTAGTCACTTATTTCACTTTGATACACGTGCAACCGTATTTAAAATATATAGTCTTACTCTTAAAATAACTATTTCAGTACATTAATTGATAATGCACACTCTTTGCCTATGACACCAATTAATAGATTTTCTATAAACATCTATATGCACTGGATATAAGTATAAGCGTGCGGAACAATGTACTTATCACTCTTATGTTATGAAAATATTTTCCCACGAGTGTATACGAGGTCAGACAATTAAGTAATGCGACAAAATTCAAAAACCACGTATATTTATTAGGAGTGTGAATAAGTCTTTCCCGTTTTTTGTAAGAGATGGCGCCACCAATACTGTGCGAGTATTCAATGGTTACATATGTCATAATCAAAGCTTATTCATATGTCAACAATTCCATACTAACACATTAGTTAAAATTTTTTCGCATCATAAATTTTTGATATCGTGAAAATGTCGAAATTTGAGCCGAGTCGACGTCATTTGCGGGAAGTTTCACTTTATTGGTTCAATTTGAAGAAATCTGCTGCCGAGACGCATCGATTGCTTCAGGAGGCTTATGGAGAAGGTTGTGTCGATGATTCAAGTGTTCGCGGATGGTTTCGACGCTTCAAAAGCGGTGATTTCGACGTGGAAGACAAGGAGCGTTCCGGGCGGCCGCAAATCTTTGAAGATCGAGAATTGGCGACTTTGCTTGATGAAGATTCTTGTCAAACGCAAGAAGAACTTGCTGAAGCATTGGGAGTTGACCGAACAACCATTTCCAAGCGTTTGAAAGCCATGGGAATGATCCAAAAGCAAGGAAATTGGGTGTCGTACGAACTGAAGCTGAGAGACGTCGAACGGTGTTTTTTCACTTGCGAACAGCTGCTTCAGCGACATAAAAGAAAGGGTTTTCTGCATCGTATCGTGACTGGCGATGAAAAGTGGATACGTTACGATAATCCGAAGCGAAGAAAATCATGGGGACTACCCGGCCATGCATCATCATCGACGGCCAAGCCAAATATTCATGGCGCCAAGCTCATGCTCTGTATATGGTGGGACCAGCTAGGTGTGGTTTACTATGAGCTTCTGAAACCGAATGAAAGGATCACAGGCGAGGTCTATCGACGACAATTGATGCGTTTGAGCCGCGCACTGCGAGAAAAACGGCCACAATACTCCGGCAGGCACGACAAAGTTATTTTGCAACATGACAATGCTCGCCCACATGTTGCACCGCCGGTGAAAACATACTTAGAAACGCTCAAATGGGAAGTCCTACCCCACCCGCCGGATAGTCCAGACGTTGCTCCGTCTGATTACCATCTCTTCAGATCGATGACGCATGGCCTGGCTGACCAGCACTTCCATTCCTACGAGGAAGCCAAAAAATGGGTGGATGACTGGATAGAGGCCAAACCGGTCGAATTTTTTCGCAACGGGATTCGTATGTTGCCAGAAAGATGGGAAAAAGTTGTAGCTAGCGATGGCCAATACTTTCAATAATTCATTTGTAACCATTTTTTCACAATAAAGGCTCAAAATTTGAAAAAAAACGGGAAAGACTTATTCACATACCTGATAAAAATTAAGATACATCGCTGCGATCTTCTTCAAATTAGTCCCCTACCGCATCTATACACGTATTCCAGTGAGTTTTCTAGTTTTCGTAAAAATTCTGGAACACTTCTTGTAGGACCCTCCGAGTACCCTCGTCACAGATTCTTGGATGTCTTCAACGGAGTCCAAATGTCGCCTTTTGTGAATTTTTTCAAATGGGAGAATATTCCGTAAATAGGGCGGTCGAGTTAACGTTGCGATGACTTTAGGCGCCAAAAACTGAGCAACACTAACGCACTGTGACAGGGAGCATTGTCGTGGTGCATAACCTAAGTATTCGCGATCTCTGGACACACTCTGAGCATCCTGCTTCGTAATTTTTCGAGCACATTACGATAGAATACTAAATTTACGGTTTGTCCAAGTTGTACAAGCTTTTTGTGAACCAGCCCTTTACTGCTTGAAGCAACAAATGAAAATGGTTTCCACTTTGAGGTTGCTCATTCTTGCCTTCATTGGCCTTGGCGCTCCAAGGAACAGGCACTGTTGGTTTTGTCCTTCAGTTTCGGGATCATATCCAAAGAACCAACTTTCATAATCAGTATTAGCTCGATCGAGAAGAGTAGGATCACTTTGAACCTGCTGGAGACGCATCGAGACTATCGCGCTCCGTTGCTCTAAATTTCTCTGTTGTATTTTCGTACTTGCATTACTCGCGCGTTATTACAAAACACTATATAGCTGGTGAAGAAATAATCGTTCTAGGGTCGTCAAGGTCTCAATCGAGAGAGTAGGGATCTAATATTACAATGGCGGAGTTACAGGTTCGCAGTATTACCACAGGCCGAGAAATAAAATCGGTCGCTTTACTTAATTGTCTGCTCTCGTATGTATATATATGTTCTTTTTTCCAATCATTGGAACATCGGAATGAATAGTTTTCTTTCGTCGTTTTACCTTGTATCAAAAATAATAAAATGTTTATTCTATTACATTTTATTTTGTAATATATTTGGCTACAACAATTAAATAAATTAAATTGTAACAAACTCTTGGTTCGAGTTAAATAAAATTAACTTAGCATTGGGATAGCATAGGAACCATATATAGGGAATAGAGAGAGAGAGAGAGAGGGAGAGAGAGGGAGAGAGAGATTAAATTCTTGATTTATTTGTTGGCGGCATAGGATAACACCCTAATTGGCTCTTAGTACAGTTACGGACAAGGGTGGTTTGTAAAAATGAAAACTGCTTTTTTTAATAAATCGTTTTTATTTTTCTATATAGTTTCCTTTTATGCTTATACACTTCATCCAACGCTGCTCTAATTTGTTGATCCCTTCCGAATAATAGGTTTTGTCTAAGTCTGTAAAATAGCCATGAATTCCTGTAATCACCTCCTCGTTTGAATAAAATCTTTTTCCCGATAGCCATTTCTTCACATTAGAGAACAAATAAACCTCTGATATAGCCAAGTCTGGGGAATAGGACGGGATATGAAACGTTCGGAACCCTATTTCCATTAGTTTTGTGGACCCAACTGCTGAGGTGTGAGCTGCTGCGTTGTCATAATGAAAGAGAATAAGAGGACTTTTTGTGGAATAATAATATTCATCTCTAATGGTTTTGCCCTTTTCCAGATAGTCAATAAAGAATATAGTTTACAAATCCCAAAAGAGAGTCGCCATTACCTTCTTGGTTGAAGGATTGTCTTTGCCTATTTCGGAGCAGAGTTCACCTTGTAACCCATTTTTTAGACTGCTTTTTCGTCTGAGGAGTATTGTGATGTATCCATGTTTCATCTACAGCGATGAAACGATGCTTAAAGTCTTGTGAACTTCGCTGAAACACCTGCAAAACGTTCTTGCGTGTGAAGTGTTACACGATTTCTTTTTTCAGCTATTGTGAGCAATCGCGGCAGTCACCTGGCGGATAACTTTTTTATATGCAAATATTGGTGTTTTTTATATCCAAATATAGCTGTTTCTATTTGGACCTTTTCCTGCAGCGTCCTACCTTTACCATTTCAACAACTCCATATTTGAAATCATTCGATTACATGAGTTGTATCAACCTCTGATAATACTATTATTCTCAGAGAAGTATCCTAGTGACGCTGAGAGCTCCGTTATAATATATATATTAACACGTATAGACTAGGTTACCTGTACGTGTTATTCCAAAATTAGTATTAATAAATACTAATTTCGAAAATGGAAAAAGGAAGGAAAAAGGCAGAGAGGGAGAGAGAAAGGAGATAAGATATAGGTAATAAATAAACATATATAATATATTACAATAATCAAGTATGGTCAAATTCACGGTACACCGGCTTGTTTTCGACATGTTGATTTTTTCGAAATAGTTTTATTCCATCCCATATTCGTCGAAATTATTCTACATATATTTTAAGAGTTGTTGAGAGATATAATCTTGGTATCATTTCGAGCACATCGGCATATTTGAGGATTGAAATCTCGAAGAGTGAACTTCGAAGTATTTAGCTTAGTTAGTGAGAATCAGGAGAGAACTTTTCTTTCGTCGTTAGGATGAATTCTTTCGGCGTTGATTCTAATCAAGGTCGGTGGTTTGCTTTATTATAAAGTATTTAATTCACGAGATCGTTTATTTTTCTATTTAATATTAAAAAAAGTGTTTGGGACAGAGTGGTGGACAAATATAAGAGAGAAAACAAAGTACATGAAATATTGATTATATAGGTCGCGATACGCGTATATACTTTCCGGAAAAAGCTCCTCTCGAATCTTCCATAAGGTAGCGCTTCAGTACTTTGATTGGTACACCAATTTTAATATAAACGATTCCCTCATACCCCTGTAAGTGTGGAAAGCAGGCGTTAGAGGACCGCGGATGCTGATAGGTAGGTGTAGTATTTAATAATTGTTATAATTATTTATAAATTATAAATTAATTGTATATATGAAAATAAAATTATTATATAAAATTTTTTTGATTTGATATAACATTGTTGTACTTAATATAAGGAAATATATGAAGATATTTCCTTTTCTTTCCCGTTATAATCATCTATTGGTTTCTTTTTTTCAAAATTTTCCTAAAATAGGTTATTTTTATTAAAAAAAAAAGAAATATAGGGAAAAATGGCAAGTTTGTGGAATATCACAGAAAATTTTGCGATCCAAAAAGGTTAATTTGTAATTAACCTATCCCGTTGAGGAATTCTGCCCCTCTGTTAACGGCGACTTCAATTCGGGTTGACATTTGAGATTAAATAAATAATTTCAGATGCGTATTGCTTAGGTGCCGAAGAACCCCGTTAAGAAATGGTGCCGACTACAATGCAATCTAATCGACCGAACTCACGCTACTCTGAAACATTGTCAATTCAAGTCGACAAAAGCAATATATATTCCAGGAGTGCAGGTCGATGAATCATTAGCTTCTTTGCAAAGTACCTGCGGACGTTCCGCGTGGCTGAAAAGGGAATATGACCCACAATATGAGCCACATCATGTTCTTCTAAAGCACGAGTCAGCCATGAAGTCCTTCATTGAAAGAATGGTAGCTGAAGGTAATCCTTCCTAACTTGACTTAACAGCTGATAGAGAAGAGAGGCATTCGTTGGAATTATTGGAGGAGGTAGCCACTAGTCAGAACGCACGCATACGTAACTTAAAGTACAGGCTATCTTTCTCGCGACTTAGAGTCCTTGTAACACAGTTCAGGTAATAAGTGGAAATTCACACGTCGGTTGTATTTCGCGGAAAATATTTGTAATTTATTTCGAATTAACTATTGTACATAGACCCGTTCTTTGTAAGGTCAATCAGTTGATAACTATCTGAAACGCGAATAAATAACGGTCTTTAATTTTTGTGCTCATTTATAATTTGTGCTTATTTATATAAAATATCCAATCCCAATCTCTCCTTCCTCTCCACGTTCTCTCTCATTAGCAATTCAAAGGATTTAACGGCTCGCTTCCTCTCGGGACCGTCTCGCCACCCGCTGCGCAATACAGATAAGTCCGCCAATTTTACCTAGACGATTAAAAAAATCCCAAACTAACTCTGGAGTAAAGTAGCTAAATGACTCGGACGTTATAAATTTAGGCGAGACGGTCTCAAAATCCGATTAGTTAAAATCGTTGGAAAAATCAACTCTTCTGTTAAAGATAGATGGAGTTTTCATGAAGCAGTTAAAGATGTTAATATTCGTAATAATTGTAAGATGATTTCGTTGAATGAAGAATTTTTATTTAGAAATATGCCATTGGATTTATTTAGAGAAATTATAGAAGAAAAATTGTCAGTAATTATAATGCATACAAAATTAACAAAAGATATAAAGGCAATAAATTCGATTTTCAAAAACACAATTTTTTTTTTCAAAATAGTTTTTATAAACAAAGATATGGCTGTCCAAGGCGATCACCTTTATCACCAGTGATTGCTAATTTGATAATGGAAAAATGAAAAAATATTGCATTAAATAAGTTAAATTTGTGGTGGCGGATGTTTTTAATCCCATCTATGATAGAATTAAATATACAAAAGAATTAGAATTAGACAATAAATTGAAGTTTTTTGGACGTCAATGTTATTAGAGTTAGTAATAACAGAGTAAAACAATTGAATTTTACTTTTGTCGACTACCCATATACAAATTAATAAATATTTTTTTATTGGTCTTACAGTCCAATCAATTCAATCTAAAAATAAAATAAAATAAAATAAAAATAAAAATAAAATAAAAAAAATAAAAAAAAAATTAAAATAAAAAATAAAAATAAAAAAAAATAAAAAAAAAAAAATTAAAATTAAAAATAAAAATGAAATTAAAATTATAATGACAGTCAGACTTTAGTTTACATTCACTATTATACTCAGTTTACATTCACCCCCGTAGACTAATCTGAAAATAAAACATTAGCTGAAAAAATTCTTTGTTAGTAAAGTGCAGTCTGACTGTCTCCAACACTCTTACCTAATTGAAGACTTGTCCAACGTTTCGAGCTCGCTACGGCTCTTCATCAGGGACTAAACTAAACCTTATATTCTATTAGGAGTGTGAATAAGTCTTTCCCGTTTTTTGTAAGAGATGGCGCCACCAATACTGTGCGAGGATTCAATGGTTACATATGTTATAATCAAAGCTTATTCATATGTCAACAATTCCATACTAACACATTAGTTAAAATTTTTTCGCATCATAAATTTTTGATATCGTGAAAATGTCGAAATTTGAGCCGAGTCGACGTCATTTGCGGGAAGTTTCACTTTATTGGTTCAATTTGAAGAAATCTGCTGCCGAGACGCATCGATTGCTTCAGGAGGCTTATGGCGAAGGTTGTGTCGATGATTCAAGTGTTCGCGGATGGTTTCGACGCTTCAAAAGCGGTGATTTCGACGTGGAAGACAAGGAGCGTTCCGGGCGGCCGCAAATCTTTGAAGATCGAGAATTGGCGACTTTGCTTGATGAAGATTCTTGTCAAACGCAAGAAGAACTTGCTGAAGCATTGGGAGTTGACCGAACAACCATTTCCAAGCGTTTGAAAGCCATGGGAATGATCCAAAAGCAAGGAAATTGGGTGCCGTACGAATTGAAGCTGAGAGACGTCGAACGGCGTTTTTTCACTTGCGAACAGCTGCTTCAGCGACATAAAAGAAAGGGTTTTCTGCATCGTATCGTGACTGGCGATGAAAAGTGGATACGTTACGATAATCCGAAGCGAAGAAAATCATGGGGACTACCCGGCCATGCATCATCATCGACGGCCAAGCCAAATATTCATGGCGCCAAGCTCATGCTCTGTATATGGTGGGACCAGCTAGGTGTGGTTTACTATGAGCTTCTGAAACCGAATGAAAGGATCACAGGTCTATCGACGACAATTGATGCGTTTGAGCCGCGCACTGCGAGAAAAACGGCCACAATACTCCGGCAGGCACGACAAAGTTATTTTGCAACATGACAATGCTCGCCCACATGTTGCACCGCCGGTGAAAACATACTTAAAAACGCTCAAATGGGAAGTCCTACCCCACCCGCCGGATAGTCCAGACGTTGCTCCGTCTGATTACCATCTCTTCAGATCGATGACGCATGGCCTGGCTGACCAGCACTTCCATTCCTACGAGGAAGCTAAAAAATGGGTGCATGACTGGATAGAGGCCAAACCGGTCGAATTTTTTCGCAACGGGATTCGTATGTTGCCAGAAAGATGGGAAAAAGGTGTAGCTAGTGATGGCTAATACTTTCAATAATTCATTTATAACCATTTTTTCACAATAAAGGCTCAAAATTTGAAAAAAAAACGGGAAAGACTTATTCACATACCTGATAATAATACCGAAAATAAACATAGTGCAGGAATTGATGTTAACGGAGGCAAAATTATTGTCTTGCCATATGTTAGAAGATTATCTGAAAGAAGAAAAATAAATTTTCGGAAATATAACATTCAAATTTTGTTTAAAAATAGCAATAATTTGAGTAGATTGTTTAATAATTGCAAAGATAAGGATGATTTATGCTTAAAATCAGGAGTTGTTTACACGATTAATTGCATGGATTATGATAAATACTATATTAGATAAACAGGTAGATATTTATAAAAGAGAATTGATGAGGATAAATATAGTTTACGTAGCTCACTTATTACTTCCGGTTTAAAAGAGCATTGTTTAAAGTTTTTACATTCTTTTGCTTTTGTGAATGTGGATATTTCGGAACATGGTATTAATAATAAGTATAAACGGTAGAGTCTTGAAAGTATTCACATTTCCAGGAATCGAAATAATGTGAATTTAATGTTAGAGTCTGGTAGATTGGACAGTGTTTATCATTCCTTATTAAATTGATTGGTTTTGGACAATTTGTGTAGAGGGGGAATTTATATTTATTTTACTAAATTTGGTGGTGGGGATGGGTATATATAGATTAGAATATAAGGTTTAGTTTAGTCCCTGATGAGGAGCCGTAGCGAGCTCGAAACGTTGGACAAGTCTTCAATTAGGTAAGGGTGTTGGGGACAGTCAGACTACACTTTACTAACAAAGAATTTTTTCAGCTAATGTTTTATTTTCAGATTAGTCTACGGGGGTGAATGTAAACTGAGTATAATAGTGAATGTAAACTAAAGTCTGACTGTCATTATAATTTTAATTTCATTTTTATTTTTAATTTTTATTTGATTTTTTTATTTATTTTTATATTTATTTTTATTTTTTATTTTTATCTTTATTTTAATTTTAGATTGAATTGATTGGACTGTAAGACTGTAAGACTGTAAGACTGTAGTACTGTAAGACCAATAAAAAAATATTTAATAATAACAGAGTAAAATTAAATTGGTATAGAAAACCTACATGGTCACGTAGATTGTTAAATTTTAACTAACACCATCTACTCGGAAACAAGATAGATACTCTAAAGGGAGTAATCGACAGAGCAATTAAATTATCACACAAAGATTTTAGAAAAGATAATTTAAAATTACTTAAAGAGATATACATTAACAATGATTAACCAATAGGCTTTATAGATATAATGATTGCAGAGAGATTCAATCCGATTTATAATAACACTAGAGAACGTAATATGGGAAAGAGGGATCATAATAATAAAATTGCGGTATTATCATATGTAAAAGGATGATTCGAAAGTATTAGAAGTGCATTCAAAAAGCATAATATTCAAGTTTACTTTAGAAACAATAATAATGTTAGAAAGCTTTTTGATAATTTTAAAGATAAGGATGATAAATGTTTGAAAATAGGCGTAGTATACAAAATAAATTGTAAAGATTCCGACAAATTGTATATTGGAAAACGGGAAGATACCTAAAACAAAGAATATATGAACATCAATATAGCTTACGAAACATGAATGGTACATTCGGGCTAATAGAACATAGTTTAAACTTTTAACATTCTTTCGATTTTGATAATGTAAATATTTCAGAACAAGGTATTAAAAATAATTACAAAAGAGAAATTCTTAATAATATTCATATTTTGAAGAATCTAAATAATGTAAATTTAATATTAGAGTCGAGTAAATTGGACAACAATTATCATTCGTTATTACTATAAAATTTGTATTTCACATTTAAGTTAAGACTGTGGGGTTCGTCTAAATATTATACCAATAAATTTAGTGGGATTAGGTATATAAAGTATCATACTGGGTTTGTTAATTTAGTATAGTTCCTGAGAATGAACCGTAGCGGTTCGATACATTGGACACCAAAGGTGAATCTAAATTTAAGGTGTTGGGGGCAATCAGGTTGTCATTTACTAACGTAAAATATTCTTTTTATTATTTTTACTTTAGTTATTGTTTGATTTTTATTCTTATTTTATAATTAATTTTATTTTTATTGTTAATTTTAATTTTTATTTTTATTTTTCTTTATAATTTTTAATGTAATTGATTGTAGTAATAAGTTTTATTTCAGATACTACGGGGGTGATTATAAACAAGGATAGTCTGATTGTCATTATTTTAGCTAATATATTATATTATAAACTGTGTAAAACAATAAAAATATTTATTAATGGAATGTAGAAGCCTTTCAATTGCACCTGAAGGTGGTTTTATCCAGCCAGACTGGTAGAAGAGGCTTGATCCTGGAGTGGTAGAAGTACTTAAAGCATTAGCTCACATAGAGTTGAAGATCAGGCAGGTTGGAACATCTAGTCGATCGTCTATTTCTCAGGGTGATCGAGGACCGAAATCGGTTGAAGAACGAAGACGGCCTTCGAAACCGAACCGCCAGCGATGGAGGCAAAATCGGGTACCCCGTAAGAAAAAATCGACTTCAACTACCAGTCCTGATCTTTATCTCCAGTTCACTGTATAAACAGATATGAGTGACTGGTTATTCGGGCTAAGGCGTGTAAGTGGAAAAGAATAAATTTTTTTTGTACAAACGTTGTTAATTTAAAAATACATAAAAACACATCAGATTGTAAATGGAAAAATTATAAAATTAAAATACAGTAACCGATATTTTCGATACTGGTATTGGTTGCGCGGTCTGTAAGCTCAGACGTTCCAAACAAGAATGACACTCGCGCCCCCGCTGACCTGCTCGTCCGTTTTTGCCATTCGGAGTAGATAAAAGGCGGGTGGAAGGGGGTAGTCCCTCTACCCAAACCTCAGTAGGCTGAGCGATCACTTGCCGAACATTGTGCACCCTCAACGGTTACCCGTGCCCTCGCGTACCTCCTACCTTCCCGTGCCTATCTGACAGGGTGCCACTCCTTGCAGCCATAGGGTGACCTTATAGGCGGGGCGGAACGGTTCTAAAAAAGTCCTGACGATCCTTTTGGAGTCGCTATAGTTTCGAATACCACTGAGACCTTTCTCGAGCGAAGGCTGTGAGCTCCGCCCGATAGAACACGTGCATCGCGGTGGCACAGAGTGGGAAGGGCAGGGGTGCTTGGACATTCTGCATTTTACACAGCTTGCAATCTTTTTACGAACAGTCATTCTCATATATAAATATAAAACATTCGACATCTATTAAAATTCCCAACACTTACATATTTCACGCCGTTGCACATCGAGAAACTGGACATCGGACAATCTTTCGGCGGATCGTGCAAGTAACATAGTAATAATCATAATACCAATAATAATAAAAGCAATAAAAATAATAATAATATTAATAATAATAATAATAATAATATTAATTTCTTTAAAGGTCCGCCTTAAAATTGCTTTATAATAGACGGCAGTAACATTATTTTGTTCTATCTCTAACAACTGATGTCCTTTTTCGATTTTCTGCAAACAAAGCATAACACTCCAATAAGATCCTTTGTTAACTGATTGGCCGGTTTGAAGGAGTTCATAATGCACGCCATCATGATAAATGAAGAAAATAACGAGCATAACCTTAATTTCTGAGCGACTTTGGCGTGATTTTTTCGATCCCCGCTCTCCTTGAGCACGATATTTGCTCGATCGATTGATTGTTTCTGGATTAAAAGCACAAACCCTAGTCTCATCTCTAGTTATTATGCGTTCCATCTTGTCCAGATTGTCTGAAAGCATCGTTTCACAAACCTCGGGAACGTACTTTTCATTGCTTCAGCGGGCATATATTTCAGATTGTTGCAATTCTAAAAATTATTATAAATTAACTTACATATATTGTAGCAGAAAGTGGAAAAATAATTTTACGATGATAAATGACAACTGATGGTTAAAACTGCAGCTATAACACGCGCTTTCGGCGAACCTGGAATACGATGGATATCTCGCGTGGAACACTGTCATCGAATCACCTAATAAATTTTGCAGAATCTTATTGTAATTTGAATAATTTTTCTCATATTCATCTGTTATATTATTCTCTGACAGAATGTGATGCCTGTGTAAAATTTTTTTGTAAGTTTGAAATCACTTTTAAATACTTTTAAATACCTTTCAAGCCACTGTAACATATTATAATAGGAAAATGTATTTCTAATAAATTAAAGAGACTTTATATATTATTTTTCTAACTTAAATATATTTGTAATAATCAAATTAGAAAAATGAATAGTACAGTTATAGATAAAGTTCTCTGAATTTTCTGGTGAAAAGCATTAAACACTTTGCACATAATAACATATAAATGAATTTGTTAAATATTGTTTTAAACAAGATTTGGAGACCTATCTATAATAAATTTTTTATTGGGTGTACAAATCAGTTTCCGCCGTTTTTTTATAAACAAATAAGAATTTATTGTAATGCAAGCTACAAATAATGTCATTCAAAATATTGCCCATCACTTACTACTTTTCACGATCTTTCGTAAGTCGCAGAATTAACTGTTTATATATGTTAGCAAGAAACCTTTTTTCGAATTATTTTGTACTTAATGTAGAAAAAGTCATTTATTAAATTAGTTAACAACAATATATATATTTATTACCATATCCCTCTACGCGGGTTCGAGTAATTATATCTAGCAACGACGACGACTTCACTTGCTCGGAGCGGGTTCCGTGAGCAAGGAACGTGAAACACGGTAGGGAGGGGAAAGGGGAGATGGTCGCGCGCAGGGCGAAGTGGAGTAATGGCAGGTGGTAGTTTACATGGTACTGCGTAAAAATACGTCCTAGTCCTATGATAGGTGGGAGATCAAGAGCGACCTTTTCTTCTTGTTCTTTCCTTCTTCTCACTCGCCGCGCACTTTCGCAAATTGTACTATGATTGTAGGGCATTCTCACGTTTCGGGCAAACAGTCGGTTTCCAAAAATAGAGACCACCAGTTTGATCGGTCACTATATATATATATATATATATATATATATATATATATATATATATATATTGTAATCTATAAAACCTTACCTGGTTACGTGTAACTTGATACGTAGTAGTATCTCGTCCGGCCACTGTTTCTCGTAGTAGTTGTAGCTAAGCTAAGGGGAAGGGAGCGTGGAAATAAAAGGATGAAACATATAGTTCAACAATAACCATAACTTTTATTAACGCGCCAAACAATTACAATATCTACAGGGTATATACACTGTGACTTACCGCGAGCGGGTTCCGCGACATCATTATCTGCGAAGTAAGAAGTTATAACCGCACACGCGGGGGGTGGGACGCGAGGGGATTACACGGCAACTCTGAGCATGAGTGCGCTACACTACGACACCGACGACGGCGGACGCGAACATATATCTAACTTTAGAATGTAACACTACTTGCTCCAAGCTGACGAAGATGCTGTCGCTGACTTCCTATCGTTGCTGTCTCTCTCTCTCTTTCGCGCTGCTGGATCGCGTGGCGTCTCCTTATTGGCGCGTGTTGCACACGCGTCCGCTGGTGGATCAGCGGTGGCCCTCTCGGAGTACACGGAGATGGTGGTAGCGAAGATATTTCAGAACGACCTGTGTGTAATAGTTAGATGTTGTACGGCCTCACTCGAGACGGGCCTGCTGGCTTGGTAGAGTGGCTGCGGTACAGTATTGTAACGAAAAAGCAACTACTCTATCTGACTTTCGCTGCCTTTCTTGTTCACTTCTCTCGCTGCGCTCTGCGCGCACTCTTTCGACACATAATGTACCTTGTTTGCACATAAACACGCACACGCTCGGTTTTCATACATATATTTTTATTTTCTTTTCTAATCGTAAGTTATCATATTAATTCAAACCATTTTACTATTCGGCTTTCGGTGTGTTGTTTTCTTGTGTATCCTACTCTATTCTATTGATCTTACCTATTTTATTTTTCCGCTTTCAATGCATATCTTTTTCTAATCCTATTCTATTCTGTGAATCTGAACTATTTTACATTAAACCTATGATTAGTTTGAATTTACTCTTCTTGAGTTAGTCTTCTTCTATTATTACACGTCTTGTCAAGGTCTGCGTGGTCTTCTGCGCTTTTTTTTCTGCCGCGTGTGATACGACTGGCATTGTTTTCTTCGGGTTGTCTCTCTGGGTGTTGATGAAATAGTGTTGACCATCAGTAGTGGGTTAGTAAATCATATTTGACTTCTGGGGCAGCGTTGTTGGGCTAGGCAAGTAGGTTTATAGGTGAACCATTGTCTGCTTAGTTTCAATGGTTTAACTCAACTCATTCTCACTCGCCAATGCTGCGCCATTTCTAGCATTCTCATGCTAGTGATAATGATGTTAGTAAATAATGGATGTGTATGGAAATGTGTGTGTGAGTGATCCTTTTCTACCCATATGATCCAGTGTAGTAATTTCAGTACGTCGCTATATTTATTCTAACTAAATTTCGCGGAATTTTTATTCTCACGTGGACTTTGTTAGGGGACTCCAATAAGGAACTTAGTGCGGTAAAGATCATTCTAATTAAACGTGACATGGTATGGCGATGGGGGTATAGTTTTTTGTTAATGTAAACTGTCGCTCCTGGCATGATTACCACCACCGGTTGAGAACCCTGAGCTAGAGCGCCTGTGACCTCTTTTATGGTCTGCGCTACATTATGCGCGACTAACGGGTTTGTGGCAGGCTGCTCTTCTTTAGGCTCAGCCACGTCCTCTTCTTGTGCGCTATCTGTTGCATCCTGACGCGTCGTCTTTATCCTTTTTTTCCGACTGCGTGTCGTGATCGCTCTCCCTCTCCCAAGACGTAGGGACAGGGACTGTTCGCTCTGGACAGGATGTATAAGTGTGTACGTCTCGGGTCACTCTGCCACACCTATAGTAGAACTTACGGTTCTGGGGGTGTGGGCAGGCGGAGTAACGATGCCCTTGCGCACCGTAATTACAGCAGCCAGGTGCAGTCAAAGTACAAATCTCGTTTGATGTCGATATATTCGCTGCTGTCTGCTGAGGAGTCTTCCTCTTCTTGCCTAATATGCTGCCTAGTCCTGATAACGGCTGAGTAAGCAAGGATGAGTGCGACCGAATGGGGGGGGGGGATAAAATTGGGGGGTGGCGAGACCGTTAACTCCATGAGGGCAGTATTGTAGTTCCTCCTGGAATTGTGTTTATGGCGGAATCACATTGCGTCGCCATTGATCTATGGAGTAGGTCTTTTAAACCTGCGACGGAGATTAGGTCCATCGGGACCTTGAATGGATTATAGCCGTTTTTACTTTCTGTCCGGCATGGTTTCAGTTGGTTCTGGGTGCATTCATAAGGACACGATAGGGGAGTGTCAAAGTTGTTATCGGCACAGGCTCGTTCGTCACCGGGGACTTTTTCGTCACTCTTGTACTTTGTCGGTACGATTACTTTCCCATGTATTTGTGTATTCTGAGCAACTGATGTTTTTGGGCGGGTTTTCCACCTGCCGGTCTTGTGCGTCGTGACGATCCTGCTCATCTTGAGCTTCCGTAGTTTTATGTCGTTGCGGACGAGCCCAGACGATGTTGTTTGTTTCCATAGCTTTATGTCTTTGCGGACGAGCGCCATCGAATTCTTCGATGGTATCGTAGGGTTATGTGAACTTGTTTCGTCGAGTGGAGGCATGCTTGTGTCCAGCAGGGAAATGTAAATGAAGCGTTAATGGCCGGAATAACATTCATCGGCTTCTCCTCTTCTATGATAATATCCAGTGTTGCGTCTGGACTGAACGTAATTCGGTTGGTGGTTTCGTTGCCTGTAGCCTCTGGGTTTTCTATTAGGGCTCGCATTTCGAGGGACGTGTCTAGCTTGGGGGTATCCCGACGCGTTTGCATTGCAGATGTGGTCGCGTTTATTGGGGCTTCTCCCTTCGCCTCTACGTTTTCGAGGCTTAGGCCTATGGGGTAATTGTTTCCCCGGGTCTGCGCAACTCTTTGGTCACTATCGATCTGCGTAGTCCTCTGCCTCTGCCTACGCCTTTCTGCATATTTTGCCTGGTTGGATGTGGCACCTGTAAAAGAAGCAGTAGTGATGTTAGGAGGGTGATATCTTTTGATATCAGAAACGTGGGCGCTCGTTGCTTTCCCGCTGTATATGTCTCTCATCTCAAATACGACTGGGAAAACCTTTCTGATGCTACAACATGAGACCATGTATTTTGGCTGTAGCTTTGCTGAAAATTTGTCGGGACCCGATGATAACATATAGTTGTGTCGATTCAACATTTCTTGTCGTCGGCCTTGGTGATAATATTTTGCTTGTTTTGAGCTGGGCCTACATAGGTTTGTTTTTACCAACTGGTGAATTTCTGGTAGTCTTTTCACTCAGTCGATCCAGTCCGCAGGTGTTAGAGACTGAATTTTCTGAGTCTGTCCATGAGTGTGTCAATACGTCGGCATTTCGTGGGCTATATGCCGGCAATGCTTGGGTGCTTGCGTGTACCGAGGTGTTCATGACAAACGCAAATTCCGACCGGTGGAGATCCCAGTGCTTGTGGTCGTGTTTGATGAAGATCGAAATCATCGTCTTTATGGTTCGTTTTACCCTTTCGACAGGATTCACCTGTGCATGATATGGTACTACGAAGCGGTGGGTGATGCTTATTTCAGCCAATTTCTTTTTAAGCAAATGGTTGGTAAACTCTGTGCCGTTATCTGTCATTAGGAATTTTGGGTATTTGAAAATTACCAGTTCTTCTAGCGCCTTGGCGATTGTCTGACCAGTGGCTTTTCTTAGCGGTCTGATTTTGATGTAATTAGTAAATAACTCCTCGAAAATCTATATGTACCGATGTTGACCCTTACTGGCCGGGAAGGGTCTCATGATGTCAGCTGCCACAGATGTCTAAGGGCCTTCAATATTTCTTTGGGTCATTAAACCGGCCGGTGGTCTTTGTAATACCTTATGTATTTGGTATTCTGGACAATGTTTTATGTACTTGTATAATCGCTTCTTATTCCGGGCCAGTAGTACAGCTGGTTTATTTTGTGTGTTATTTTGTCTATGCCGAAATGTCCTGCTATAGGGGTGTTGTGGCACTCGTATAACACCCATTCTTTGTCTTTAACTGGTATTACCAGTTTCCAATCGTCATGGCTTTCGCCTATAGTGTTAGAAAATGTATTTTGTCGGTGTTTATACATTTGATCGACTCTGACTGTCCAATCTGGATGGTTTTCTAGATGATTCTATATTTCGCTGATTTTCCGCTCGTACCAGGAGTCTTTCTCTAGCGACGTGAGGGTGGCGGTAGGGGACTCCTCTGTTTGAGGGGGTCGTGAAAGTGCATCCGGTACGTAATGGAACGCTCCTTTTCTGTGTATGATTTCCATGTTATGCGCTTGTAGTGCTGTTGCCCATCTAACTATGCGGCCCGATAGATTTTTTAGGGAGTGCAGCCATTTAAGACTGCTATGGTCTGTAACAATCGCAAATTTTTCGCCTATTAGGTACCCTCTAAATTTTTTAACTGCTAGGCACTCTTTTTCCGTGACAGTGTAGTTTACTTCAGCCTTAATCAGTGTACTACTTGCGTAAGCAATAGGATGCTCTGCTCCGTTATTTTCTTGACTAAGTACTGCTGCGAGTGCGTAGTTGCTTGCGTCAGTTTGCAAAACTTATGAGCTGTTTTGCGTGAGTCGAACTAGCACAGGCGCTTGCGTAAGCAGGATTTTTAGTTTGTTGTGTAAGGCATCTTGCTGGGCCTGCTTCCAGTGCCATTTGATGTTCTTGTTTTTATGTCCGCTAGTGATTGAACAAAGCGGGCATACCAACATACCATTCCTAAAAAGACCGTCAGGGTAATCACTTACCGGACGGATCTTCTCCGGATCCATGCGCAGACCGTTCTCGTCTACAATCTATCCAAAATATTTAACTTCTAGGCAGCAAAACTCGGATTTATCCCTATTAATCTGAAGCTCAACCTCATTAATGCGGGCGAGCACCGTTGTAAGTTCCTGAGTATGCTGCTCGAAGGTTCTAGTGGCGATTATAATATCGTCCATGTAGACGAATACGGTCGGCTGCCACTGTGGCCCGAATGTGAGGTCCATACCTCGTTGAAAAGTAGCTGGGGCATTGGTCAGCCCATATGGTAGGCGAGTATATAATGTAATAGACCCTTTTGCGGTACTGCGAAGGCGGTAATCTCTTTGCTGCGTTCGTCTAAGAGAATCTGGTGGTGTATGCTTGACTATGGTCTATTTTAGGCAAGTACTTTGCATCCCTTATATTGTCCAATAGGACATCCATGTGTGGCAGCGGGTACGCGTCCTTGCGCGTAATCTGATTAATCGCCTTGTATTCGATACGAAATTTGATCTTTCCATTTTTTTTTTGGAACGACCACCCGGCAATTGCTCCATGGGCTCTCTGATGGTTCTATTATGCCCTCTGACAGCAGCCTATCGAGTTCGTTCTGTGCTTGTTTACGCAGTTGGTCTGGTATACGACGTAATCTTTGTTTAATTGGGCGATGCCCCTGAATATCAATGCGATGCGGTTGCATTCGCGCAATTGGGCGTGTTCCGCTCTGTTTTGTTATTTGGTGGTTTAGCACCTGCTCGAGTTTTTGCACCTCCTCCTGGGATTGTGTTGCTAAACCTTCAACGGTTGCTATGGCATTGATGGTTTCTTGCGCGTTCTTTTTCGACGCCACGAAATGGCAAATGATTTGTCATGGTATATGCCAGGTGGCGTTTGCAAAATCTATAGGCATCTGTATTTTTACAATGATATCCATTCCGAGGATCATTTCGTATGTTAAAGCCTTAAAGACTTTGAAATTTGCCTTTAACAACTGGTCGTCGATTCTCAGCGATATTACAACATTTCCATCGTTAGCGCAGAGGTTTCCGTCTAGCAATTCCATGTATGAGACGGACAGTGTTATCACTGATATTAATAGTCTCTCTGGCCTCGGACTCTCAAACGATCTTCTTGCTTCGGAGTCGATGAGAGCTGGGAATATCTTCCCCATTAGCTCAATATTTAGGAAGAAACGATTTTCTTCATTTCGTATTGTATTGTTCGGGTAGGCATCGGTTACGTCTCAAGCTTTTGGGCACTTATTATCGAGGGAACTTGTCCCCGTTAGTGGAGTCCTCTCGTAAGGGGTGTCCAAGTTGATTCCATCTTTTTGTCCCCTTACAAATTTCCCGAGTGTTTGTAGGAGCTGCAGCGCGGGCAGTCTCGCGTCGTAACGTCTTTTTCTCCACAATTGTAGCAGTGGAGACGTCTTCTATCAGAACATCGATCTGCCCAGTGACGTAGCTACTTGCAGGTCCAGCAGGGTCCATCGTCATCACGCCGTGGTTCGCTTCTTGCACTCTTGGTCTTCGTGTGCAATTTCGTTCGTTGTTTTTATGCCACGCACGATCGTTATATCGCTCGTTTCTGTTCGGCGATACTCGTCTATTATATGTCTGTATTGCTCCGGTGTTGGCGATCGATGTATCGGTCTCGATCGTCGTGGCGTCTGGGTGGTGTTCGGTTTCTATTTTCGTACTATTGAGGTAGTGTTAGATTTCAAGAGGGGCCTCAATAGGTGACGTTGGGAGAAGGGTTTCTTGCTTGCTTCTGCGTTGAATATCGATTATTACGGATGAATAATGGTGAATGCTTCGGTGCCGACCCGTGTTTCGTTCGCTCCTTTAGAGCAAAGTGTCTCGTGAATATGATGGTGTCGGGCTGTAGTTCCGACGTGGTTCTTTCCATTTGTCACGGCGGTCTCTTTATTCGCTAGCTTGTACGTTATATTTTTTTCTTAAAAAAATGTATTTATTGTTCTTGTAATTATTTGATTAATTATCTTAATTTAATAATTATTTATTTAGTTTAATTTTAGTTTATCTTGATTCGCTGTTGTTCCTTTATGGTTATTTTATGTTGACTATTTTTATGTATTATTATATATATTTATATGATAGTTTATTGTTATTTAATCTATTTTATTGTTGCATGTCAGTAAGCTCACTAAAATGCTAGTATTTATAAGTAAATAATTGGATTGCATTAAATAATGATTTATGCGAGGTCTTCAGTTGTTAATATTCTATTATATCATAATCTTCTATATGATTCATTTACGTTCAGCATAAAAGTATCTTGGTTGGTGAAATTATTATTGTATTTTGATTTATTTTAGTTAAATGTTGTATTCGTGGCTCTTCGTTTTACTTCTATTAATTTTATTATTGTGTTTTTTTGTTTATTCGTTAGATTTTGAAGAAGAAAAAATTCTAGATTTGAAGAAAAATTTCTGATTGTTATAAATAATTATTAATTATTAGTATTATGTAACTATTTATTTTTATCTTGTATATTTAATATTATAGTTTTCTAAATTTTCAGTATGACTGAATCTTGATCTTTTTCTCTGTTTGGTTTAAAAACAGTCTTTATATACTTGAATGATGTTCGTTGTTGTTATTATTATTGTTAATCATTTACAAATTTGGATAATGTTTTATGTTTTGTATCCTCTCCTGGTATTCGTTGCTTATTACAACCTTGTTAATGTGCCAAATTATCCTGTAAATGAATAATAAACTGGCTGAGTACGCTTTATCGACCAGTGGTTTACCTTACCAATGTTTATTACTAAAAATTTCTAATTTTTCTTCTTGAGACGAATTTTCACCATTGTGGTGATACTATACAACTTCAGAATTTTCAGAAGTGAAAAATTCCCATTCTTTCCACTGGTTTTGACACATTTAATTATTCCTATCTATAGCCTGTATAGTGCATAGGTTAGGTCTATCTGGTTACTGGTATATATTTTGACACATCCTTGTGTATGTAACTCTTATGTTTTTAATAGTATTTTTCTAATGTTTTTAATAGTATTCTTCACCACTAAAATGGGTATCTGAAGTGAAAAGGAGAATGTGGAAGTGACGTCGATTTCCAAAAAAGTTTCATATCTTATTTTGTGCAAATTTTTCAGTTGTTGCACAAACTTTCTGAAGTTTTATTCCCTGATTCCTGTTATTTTTCCTATTTGGAAGCACCTTTGCTTTTCTTTGAGAAATTCCTCTTCCTTCTGTGATAAAGGGACTTAATAATTTTTCAACAGTGTCATATATCCGGGGACATGGTACTAAGGGTATGTAATTTAAAAATATCTCTTGTGGGCATGAGAGACGTAAACGGCAGAAAGATACATAATTTTCATTTATATGAATTTATATTTTCGATCAATAACAATAATAGCATTTAGTCAATAAATAGGTGCAAATGGTATGTATATGTATAAATGGACGTTTGTGATAAAGCGTATATTCAATTAAGAATATATGTGTGTGTGTGTGTGTGTGTGTGTGTGTGTGTGTGTGTGTGTGTGTGTGTGTGTGTGTGTGTGTGTGTGTGTGTGTGTGTATGAAAATATGAAGGAGATGTAAATGATAAAAACAATATAAATAATTTATATTGTTACCTCAGCATTCAGGGACACATTCCATATACCACTCATGCTAAACAGAGAAGGTTGACAAAGTTTATTATATTTCTCGAAACTCATTAAGGGTAAGCTGAATTTTCCAAACAACACATTAGAATATAAAATTGCTACTTAGTCTGTGAATGTGTAATATGCAAAGGAGCCTTACCTTCTGACATCTATCACTAGCATATGTAATACATAAGCATTTATCATTTACCTGCTATTCATTACATATTTATCACTATTTTCTAGTTACATTTAAATTACAATAATTACAATAAAGGGTCAGGTACACAGACGGACAGTAAATTTGGAGCGCGGGAGACAATGAGAAAAAAATTTTTGTATTACTTGCTGACTTACTTTTTATTATCTTCAGCTTCCAGCTGAAGCCACTGCGCACTCGCATGCGCACAAGCAAAATGGCTGCTACACCTTACTTCTCACCTTGCCTCGTTTGATCGAGTACAATTTTTATACGAATACGATGCTACGTACAATTTTACTATAGAATACGGACCTTTATACAAAGATTCTGTGAATTACGAAAGAGGCTCCATAAGTATTTATGGGTCTCACTATGGCCGTGTACATCCAGCGCATGATGTATGGCTGTAATCCCCATCTTTTTCAAAGATTTTTCTACAAGTACAGAACACATTATCCGTTTTATCCGGGTTTACACTCAATCCGTTTTGTCCTGCCCATTTGGAAAGTTCTTTTAAGACTTTTAAGTTATCTGCATAGGCTATTACTTTTATGCTTTTGTTTACTAGGGTTTTTAAGAACTTATTACTATGATCCACAGGAGGGGAGAAATGACTTCCTCCTGCTGATCTATAACTTTCTAACCCTATTCGCAAACGTCAACACATTGCCTTTATTGCAAATAATCAGATTTATAGAAGGTATATAATTGACTCACCTCTTTCATTGATATCCTTACTTCCCCATTGGACATGGTGATCATTGGCATCGCATCCAATCACCAGTAGATTTTCTTTGTCGGTGGGTTTGTTGACAAGGCTCTAGAATTCCTGCGGTGGCCGTTCTTCTTCGTACGGCATATATAGTGATGCGAGGATCAACGGAGTTTTGTCCCTCTATTGAATTACCGCCGCTGTCATATCATGTTGTGAAAGAAACATAAGTTTTAAAACTCCTTTTGCTACTATACACGTTCTTTTCTTACCTTTCGTTTGGAAGTAGAATAGTTCATAGTGTTTCGCCCTTAATCTTCGGATTTTGTCTCCTAAGATTCAAGGTTCCTGTAGAAGGGCCATATCTATGTTCCTCTCCATCATGGTCAGCATCAGGTCCTCCGAGACTGCTTCGCAGTGGAGCAAGTTCATTTCCTGGTTTCGCCATGCTGCTTCCTTTGATTGGGAAGTCGCGTTTTCAGTGCACCTAGCCCGAACTTGATACTTCCTTTATTCTGTCTTAACGAAACAAGGGATTCGATATCCACGGCGATGATCAGGTCTACGCCGTTTCCACTCTTACTCTGTTCTGAGGAAATAATTCTCCAGCTTTGAGTATTTATTCTCTTATTTTGGTTTGTAATAATTTTCATTACAGTTTCATAATTCACAACCGGCGGACGCATCTAGACTTATATTATTTGTCTGAGTGGTAGCTGCGTCCTTGAAATCATCTCGTGTTGATCCTTCTGCCAAAGTTCGCCGCAGTCTTGGATGATACACTTTAGGAAGTCTACAGATTTCCTGTTGCTGCATCCTACGACCTTGAAACCTTTCTGCTACCCGGCCCCGTCAATATTCGTTTCTTCGACGCTGTCTTACTCTGGTCCATCCGCGACAGCCTGCAGAATCCTCGATTCCACCTCCAGCCACCTTTTTGGAGTCCATTGTGCCATCTGGATCGTTTCGATCTATGATTGCTATCTGGAATTCCTCTGGCGACTCGAAGCTTGTCGAGGGTTTCGGCTTTTCACCGTTCTTTCCTCCTCCTCATTAGATCGAACTCTTTTGACCGTCTTTGGACCCGGTTGGGATATTTGTTCTTTGGGTCTCTCTACTCTCTACGGGGAAGAAAACTACAGCTTCAGCCCTCTGCAGCTGTCGTTTTTGCTTATTAACTTTTAGGGAGGTCTTCTCGTCATTTACGGCCAGAGCCTCTTCCCTAATCATTTCCAACTGTGGGGAAGTCTTATGGTCTGTTTCATACCTCCGCAGTTTTTTTATTTTTCTTCGGATAAACTCTCTCTTTCTCAGAGTGAATTCATCCTTTTTATCTGCTATTTTCTTTAGAAACCTAATAGTCCTCTTATAGCCTTTCTTGGCTTTCAGCTCGGTATCAGATTCCTTTCAATTCTTTCCTCCCTCTTCCTCCGGCTTCGACATCCTCTTCGAGGAGCATCCTTTCGGCTTTAGAATCTGCTGATTCGAGTTTGCTCGCCTGTGACAATAAGTCTTCGGGAGCTTCGTCTATTTACATCTCCTTGAATCGTCCGGATATGTTCCCCGGACTACCTTTGCCAGGTAGGGGTTGTAAGCATCCCATTTCACTTGTAGTTTTTTCTCGCGATGTTCCTTGGGCCAAGTGATAAACCACAGTTGCGGTGATTTGGTTAGATTTGATGAGCCCCTGCCAGAATTCGAATGGAGCTCAATCGCTTTTTCAGCGGGTGGATTTTACATAGGATTACCACCTGGGTATTTAATTTGATCATCGCTATTAATTTTGTTATTTCTGCTTACCTTCTTACTCCATTGTCCGCGATCGCATTGTGCGACTAGCCGAAGAGGGCGAGACTAGTCCATCCATCCCGATCCCTTTCGGCCGGTCCACGATCCGCAACCTGTGGACGCGCTCGGTAGCATAGAAAAGTGCTCTTCCTTTTTTAAAAAGTCCCGGGGACACATGCGTAATAGATGACTATTTAAAACATAAATAATATAAACAATTAATAATAAATAAATAAACAAATAAATAAATAACATACTATTAGGAAAATGATCAGACAATAAATTTCACATTTAGAAGGACAAATTGAGAAGGCTAAACCAGACAGAATTTTTATTTATCTAACAACTAATGAATAATAAACATTTTTTTTATATAAACAATTAAAAATTGTTTTTGAAATTTTCTCTGCCTGTATCTGGACTCAAGAAGCATTTTGCAAGAATTTTCTATAACTCTAATGATTTTTTAAAAATTTTTTTTGGTTTTTCTGTCATGTTATGCTATTTAGAATAATTAGAAAATTTTTAGAGCCTCAGCCAAAATTCATAACTATTGAAGCTTTCTCTCAATCCATTACAATAGTGCAAGAGTCCCTATATAATAAAAATAATAGAAATATTAACTAATAATAATAATGCTATTTATCATATACTATTACTTAATAAATAATAATAAATTAAATAAAATGAAAAAAGGAGAGGGAAAATACTTACCAGAATTAAAACATCAATTTTAGAAGTTGAATTTAGATTATAATTTTAGAAGCGAATAGAAATCTAGCATATGTTGAGTATTATTTTAAGAAAAAAAATTACCTTTAAAATAAGAAAGACTGACTAATATAGGTTATAGTTAATTCTAACTATAAATAATCTAATTTCTTTTATAGTAGCTGTGTTTATAGACGAAATAACGCATATAACAACTAACTAAACGAATTTAAAACAAATATATAAAATTTTTATTTTATATTCATATGGTATAAATAAGCGTTATTTAAACCGTATAATAATTGAAAATTTTTATGCCATGCATTGGCTGACGAGGAAAGAAGGTTACATAGCCTTTTCGCGGAAATGTTGCCAGAGCAATGAATTCAAGAGGCGAGACAATAAAATATATAAACTAAAGGTGAAATCGAAGCTCTTCGAGACAGACTAATCCGATTTGAGCTCTGTCGACTTTTTGTAAAGGAAGTGCCGAGTAGCATAAGGCGAGCAACGAGGTTCATCCTGATATTTCGGAAATATCGGAGATTTTAAACTCCACAGAGCTAAATGCAGCAGACGAGATAAAAACAGACAAAGTAACAGTTGTTACGAAAACTGTTAATACACAAAATGTCGACACTAAGCAGAACCCTCAACTAGAACCACTCACGACAGCACCGTCATGGTTTTTTTCCCATCAATACCCTATTTAGAGGATATAATATGGACTAATGGCCATCACCATCGGCTCATAGTACAACTGTACTCGGTGCGGAGAAAATGCCAGCAAGCATGGCAAACCTTGGTATTATCTACCAGGACCATGGAACGACCCTCGTAATGTATGGATGCAGCAATATACTGCGAGCATGCAGCATTTACAACAAAGACCACTTGACGTCAAAACTTAAGACAACAGCAGACAACCAGAATATCCAGCACCATCACTGCCGTATACGTCAAATAAAGTTCCGAATTCACAACAGATCGTATGATAGCACATACCTCAAAGAGACAAGAGTTGGGCAGCTGCTAAGACAGTGAAATGTGAAGCGAGCGTGAAGAGATATGCGAATGTCTAGAAATCCTGGCGGCAGATGTAAACTATACGCATAGTGGCCCGAACAGGATGACGTCGGAAAACGCCTAAGGGAAGATATATGTCTAATAATCTATAATCTATAATCTATTTATTATACAAATTAATAAATATTTTTTTTATCGGTCTTACAGTCCAATTAATTCAATCTAAAAATAAAAATAAAAAATAAAAATAAAAATAAATAAATAAAAATCAAATAAAAATTAAAAATAAAAATTAAATTAAAATTATAATGACAGTAGATATATAGATTAGAATATAAGGTTTAGTTTAGTCCCTGATGAGGAGCCGTAGCGAGCTCGAAACGTTGGACAAGTCTTCAATTAGGTAAGGGTGTTGGGGACAGTCAGACTGCACTTTACTAACAAAGAATTTTTTCAGCTAATATTTTATTTTCAGATTAATCTACGGGGATGAATGTAAACAAGGACAGTCTGATTGTCATTATAATTTTAATTTAATTTTTATTTTTAATTTTTATTTTATTTTTTTACTTTTTATTTTTTATTTTTATTTTTAAATTGAATTGATTGGACTGTAATACCGATAAAAAATATTTATTAATTTGATATATTTATAAATAAAGAAATTACATTAATTACAAAATGTAAATAGCAGTAAAATTCATTTTATCAAAAACACTACCATATCAGAATATATTTTACCAATTTATTTTTAAAAAAATATCCGATATAATCTAGTAAATTGAACAGATATTTTAGGAAGTTCATCCATAATAATTATATCATATGGCTGTATATATATATATATATATATATATATATATATATATATATCTAACAGAAATTTTAAGAATGGCGTACCGATTTCATTATTTTTATACAATATATGATAAAAAATACAATTTTACGTATGGCATGTTGATTATTTTATTTATTAAATATTTTATTGTTGATTCTACTATAATTTTTCAGTGCTTTTAAAGACTCTCGATTTAATCCCATCACAAGAGAAGAGTTTCCAAAATTACATGTAAGCGTATCAATTTTACATCACTTTGAAGATGGTATTGATTATCTAGATTGGACTATTGGCCTACATGGAATTAGAATTGAATTTTTGAATGAAAAAGGAAACAGAAGAACTGCAACTTATTTGCCTGATGTAGCAGCAGAACAAGGTAAATAATATTGGAATAAATGTATACATATCATCATACGGCGTCCCCTGTTTTGAATCGTTAGTAATTGGAAAATATATTAATTTAAGAATAAGTATTTTTTTAACATATACTAACCAGTTTTTTTTCATTTCAAATATATTATATATTAATAAATAAATAAATAATGTATACATATACGTATATACATACCCTCACACACACACACACACGCACGATATGTAACAGATATATTAGGTTGTCAAATATCTCCGTTCCACTTGTTTGCTCTTGATTCAATGCTTTTTAAAAAGTGTTACAGTGGCCGGATTTACTTCAAATATGCGTCGTTTTGTTCGATAATCTGTTTCCATCTAGACGGCAACTTCATAGTACCCCTCTCGTAGAAGCCCGTCTCCTTATTTGCGAAGAACTCGGACAGCCACTTTTCACAAGCCTCTTTTGAGTCCAACTTTACACAACCAAGGGCGTTCGTCATGGACAGGATCCGAGCTTCCGTAGCTTCTGACGAGTCGTCAACGAAATGTGTGGTCTTGCGTTGTCCTGGTGGAACACTACACCCTTACTGTTGGCCAATTGTGGACTCTTCGGGTCGATAGCCTGCCTCAAACGATCCAGTTGTTCACAGTAGATGGTAGAATTAAGCATCTGGCCATATGGGAGCAACTCATAGTGGATGATTCCCTTCCAATCCCACCAAACACACAGCAAAAACTTCCTGACCTTTAATCCCGACTTGGCCACGTTTGGGACGGTCACTTGTTTGGGACGGTCCAGCGGCCTTGGACCACGCCTGTTTTCGCTTGATATCGTCGTATGTGATCCATTTTTCATCACCAGTCACCATCCGCTTCAAAAATGGGTCAAGTTCGTTCGGTTTCAGCAGCACATCGCAGGCGTTGATTCGGTCCAGAAGGTTTTTTGCGTCAAATCATGAGGCACCCAAACATCAAGCTTTTTTGTGTCCAGCCTTCTGCAGATGGTTTAAAATGGTTTGGTGACCAACTCTCATCTCCTAGCCAATGTCACGAGATGCCACATGCCGGTCTAACTCGATAAATTCCATGATTTGATCGGTATTCGTCGATACAGGTCTTCCGCCGACTGGCTTATCCATGGTCTCGTTTTCACCGGCTCTGAATCGTCGAAACCATTCCTTTGCGGTTCGAAAAAATAGCGTGCCATCCCTCAAAACACCATTAATCTCACAAACGTTTCTCTAGCGGATTTGCATTTGACGAAGGAAAACTTTAAAATAGCGCGAATTTCGGCGTTAGTAAACTCCATGTTTACATGTCTATAACTTTTGAACGCAATATCTAAACTAATCATGCATAGCGTCATTTTGTACGTTATGTCAAGACCTTTCAAATGATGTATAATATTGCCAAATACGAGTTCTGTAGAGTTTTGTACATTGCCGCGATATTCATAAGAGAAAAAGACGGAAGGGAGATATTTGACAACCTAATATTTGCGAACTCCGTGCCGTTGTCGGTGAATAAATACATTGGACAAACCTACTTGAAAATAATTAGCTCTTCCAGAGCTTTTATCGCCATCTGCACGGTGGCTTTTCGCAACGGCCTTATCTCTACATACTTCGTGAAGAGATCCTCGATCACCATCAAATATTTATGTTGGCCTTCACGGGGGGTAAATGGTCCCATAATATCGGCAGCAATCGTTGACCATGTGCCTTCTATATTCCTCTTTCCCATTAATCCTACGGATGCTCTGTGCGACATTTTATGGATTCGGCACTCAGGACAGTTTCGCACATATTTATAGGTGTCTGCTCTCATTGTAGACCAGTAGTAATTTTAGCTCACCTTCTGGAGAGTCTTCTCTGCTCCGAAATGCCCTGATGTTGTGCCTTGATGGTGTTATAGCATTCGTGCATTATTCTCTCTCTATCTTTCGATGAGACTACCAACTTCCAGCCCTTTGTGCTTGCTCCAAGTGTTTCAGTTGTCGTATCAGGTCGATGTTTGTATAGCAGACCGTTTACGACTTTCGAAGCTGCTAGTATTTCGGGTTGACGGAGTAGCTGTTTGAGCTTACGATGGTACCGTGGTCGAGATAATGTGTTAGGTGCCTAGTGGAGTGTGCGTTTCCTATGGATGATATTCATATTATAGGCCCGTAAATCCGTGGCCTATTGTGCCAGACATCTTGCCAGATTTTTCAGGATATGCAGCCACCTTAAGCTAATATGATCGGTGACGACCGTGAAAGCCTTATCTAACAGATAAGCCCTGAATTTCTGGACAGCCCAGAGCACCACTAAACACTCTTTCTGCTACTATAGAATTGATCTCAGGCGCAGTTAGCGTCCTGCTGGCGTATGATAAGAGATGCTTTTCTCCCTGAATTATCTGGCTCAGCAGAGCTGCCAGAGCGTAGCTGCTGGCATCCGTTTGTAAGGTGTACGGACTGTTGTGCATAGGCCTTGCCAACACTGGCGCTTGCGTTAGCAAAATTTTCAACCTATTAAAAGCGTCCTCTTGTTCGCTTTCCCACGTCCATGGTACGTTTTTCTTAAGCAGTTTCGTTAGGGGTAGCTTGACTTCTGCTAGATTTTCAATGAAGCGTACGTACCGCCCAACCATTCCGAGGAATGCTCGAAGCTGCTTTATGCTTCTTGCAGCTGGGTATTCGCTCACGGGCTTAGTTTTGTCGGAGTCTATTCGCAGGCCGTTCTTATCTTACCGTAACTATTTCACCTCTGGGCAGAAAAATTCGGACTTCTCGCTGTTTATTCGAAGTCCTACTTCCTTGAGGCGCTGTAATACGGCTTTCAGTTTCTGAGTATGTTCTTCGAACTAGTTGGTAGCGACGATAATAGCACTCATATACACAAAAACTGACGGTTGCCACTCAGAACCAAGGATGAAATTCATGCCGCGCTGAAAACTGACAGGGGCATTGGTAAGTCCATAGGGTATTCGTGTGTTCTGATATAGACCCTTGTATGGAACGGCAAATGCCGTTATCTTTTTGCTTTTCTCATCTAATGGTATTTGATGATAGACCTGCCTGAGATCTATCTTGGATAAGTAACGAGCATCTTGGAGGTTATCAAGAAGTACATCCATATGCGGCAGCGGGTACACATGCTTTTTAATAACTTGGATTACCGCTCTGTAATCAATGCAGAAACGGATTTTGCCGTCTTTCATGGGTACTATAAACTGACAACTACTCCAGGAGCTCTCTGAAGGCTCAATAATTCCTTCGCTCAGTAGTCTGTCTATCTCGGCGTGCGCCTGTCGGAGCAATTTGTCGGGAATGCGACGTAGCCATTGTTTAATGGTACGGTGCCCTTTTACGTCGATATGGTGTGGCGTAGTTTTGCCGATGGCAAGCTAGATCGTGGTTCTGGCAGCAAGCTTGTCCGGCTACTCTCAAGTACTTCTCGCTCTCTTTGATTAAGGGTGGCTACAACTGCTACTGTTGCTAACGGAGTAATCATCTGCAGGTGGTCTCCCTTCCTATATATATATATATATATATATATATATATATATATATACATATAGATACCTAACGTATAGAAACTGATTTGGCTAATGAAGTTTTACGCTGAGAATAGTTTTCACTCATTCCGTATTTTTTAAAAAAATAAAGCATATTTTAAAAAAAATAGCAAACTATCTAAAATAATAAGTCAAGACACATTCTAGTAGATGTAAGACTATTATTAAAAATATTATGTTAAGTTCTTAGAAAGATTTCACATAATATAATGTTTATGCCTTTATGAAGTTTTTAAGTATTTTCCCATAAAAATCCAAAATGTATCCAAAACTATAACGATATTAATAATCAGCATACCAAAAACACAAATGTGCCAATTGTAAACGAAATCAGATATGAGTGCTTTCAGAAATATAGCCAGAACTCGCAGATTTTCGAAGCAACTCTAGATGAAATTGTTAAATTTTTCTTCAGAAATATCGGTATACGAAAAAAATGAACAGAGCAAAAAAGATGCTCTTTTATGAGATGTAAAACTTTCCTTTGAGAAAATGTTTTAAAAATATTCTTATTATCCGAGTTAATATAAAAAATCACCATATTTATGTTATTGCTTTGATTCCGTTATTCAAGTTAAATTTCAGTAAAAAAGCATTATGATGTTCATGATAAGTACCGCAAAAAACATATGTGCATAAATTTTCAGCAAAATGGAATGTGGACGCTGTTCCGAAGTCCTCACCGAAATGTATATTTTCAAAACGGTTTGAATAGCAGCAAAGCAATTATTCAAATGTGCGTAGTGTAATGTACATTCGTATATATATATATATATATATATATATATATATATATATAGTACGTTTACCGGAGGACCTTTATGCGCAACAAAATCATTATATGAATTCTAATTATAAATTGTACTTATGTCGACTGTTCTGATTTAAATTAATAAATATTTTTATCGGTCTTACAATCATTATAGTATCATATATTAGTTAAAATAATGACAGTCAGACTGTCCTTGTTTATGATCACACCGGTAGAATCTGAAATAAAACTTATTACTACTAATAAATTATATCAGAAAATTAAAAATAAAAATAAAATAAAATTAATAATAAAATAAAAATAAAAATACAATAATAAGTAAAATAAAAATAACAAAAATAATATAAGTATTTATTCTGTATTAGTATAGGACAACCTGACTGCCTCCACCACCTTAAATTTAGGATCACCTTCTTGTCCGACGTTTCGAACCGCTACGGTTCATCCTCAGGAACTAAACTAAAATGAAAAACTCAGCATGCTACTTTATATACCCCATCCCCACTTTAAATTTATTAGTATAACATTTATAGGACCCGCCCCCCCTTTTTCTTCTTCAACTTGAATACGAAATATAAATTCTATATTAATAAGGAATGATAATGTCCAATAATTGGTTCAATAATAATGTCCAATAATTGGTTCAAAAGTCAACTTATTTAATGTTAAATTAAATTTTGAACCAATTATCTATAAAAGATATGCCTATGACATCTTTACAATTGTGCCAGAAAGGTGTATAGACAAAATGGTGAATGCTTTTAATTCCATCCATGATAGAATTAAATATACAAAGGAATTAGAATCAGATAATAAATTAAGTTTTTGGACGTCAATGTTATTAGGGTTAGTAATAACAGAGTAAAATTAAATTGATACAGAAAACCTACATGGTCAGATAGGTTGTTAAATTTTAAGTCACACCATCTATTCGGAAACAAGATAGGCACTGTAAAGGGGGTCATCGACGAGCAATCAAGTTATCACACATAGATGTTAGAAATGATAATTTAAAATTAGTTAAAGAGATATTCATTAACAATGATTATCCAATAGACTTTGTGGATAAGATAATACAGAGTGAGTGGATCATTATTTATAATAGCACTAGAGAACGTAATATGGAAAAGAGGGATAATAATAATAATAAAATCGTGATATTACCATATGTATGAGGGTTATCCGAAAGAATTACAAGTGCATGTAAAAAAACATATGTTTTTATCTTTAGAAACAATAATAATATTAGAAATATATTTAATAATTGTAAAGATAAGGACGATAAAGGTTTGAAAACAAGAGTAGTATATAAAATAAATTGTAAAGATTGTGATAAATATTATATTGGACAAATGGGAAGGTACCTAAAACAAAGAAAATATGAACATCAATATAGCTTACGAAGCATGAATGGTACATCCGGGCTAAAAAAACATAGTTTAAACTTGTTACATTCTTTCGACTTTGAAAATATAAATATTTTGGAACATGGTATTAAGAATAAATATAAAAGAGAAACTCTTCAAAATATTCATATCTTGAAAAATTCCAATAATGTAAATTTAATGTTAGAGTCGAGTAAATTGGACAGCACTTATCATTCCTTATTAATATAAAATTTATATTTCGCATTTAAGTTGAAGAAAAAAAGGGGTCCTATAAATGTTATACTAATGAATTTAGAGTGGGTATGGGGTATATAATGTAGCATGCTGGGTTTTTCATTTTAATTTAGTTCCTGAGAATGAACCGTAGCGGTTCGAAACGTCAGACATGAAGGTAATCCTAAATTTAAGGTGGTGGAGGCAGTCATGTTGTCCTATACTAATATAAAATAAGTACTTATATTATTTTTCTTATTTTTATTTTACTTATTATTGTATTTTTATTTTTATTTCTATTTTATTATTAATTTTATTTTATTTTTATTTTTAATTTTCTGATATAATTTATTATAGTAATAAGTTTTATTTCAGATTCTACGGGGGTGAGCATAAACAAGGACAGTCTGACTGTCATTATTTTAACTAATATATGATACTATAATGATTGTAAGACCGAAAAAAATATTTATTAATTTAATTCAGAACAGTCGACATAAGTACAATTTATAATTATAATGCATATAATGATTTTGTTGGAGTAAAGTGTAAAAGCAATAAAACCAGATGTAGTAAACATCTTTACTTTCTATCTCGCTCGAACATATTACAGATAGATGACATTTGGAGAAGAAAGCCTGCGCCGAGATGCTCGACTCACTCATGGAACGATGTATATTGTGTACGTATACACACGTGAATTGCATACGTGTATGCTTCATGTTTTATTGAAACATAAAATCTCATTTATATGTAAAAACTACAATAAATGCATCATATAAAATATAATATACACATATATAGTTGTATCTCCTAATTTTCTTTTATAATTTGAGAATTCTTAATTTACTTGTTTCATTTAAAGTAATCGGCAGCTGAAATACATTGACTACTCATGAAAGCATATGGTGATGTTAATTTTAGCGAGAGAAATTGTGAGGAGTGGTTCCAAAAATTTAAAGTGTAATTTTGACGTGGAGGGAAAAACACGCAGTGGAAGGTCCAATGTGTATGGTGACACAGAATTGAAAGCTTTAATGCAAAAAGATCCGTCCCAAACGCAAGAACTTGCACAAGAGTTAGGAATAACTCAGCAAGCTATTTCATAACGCCTCAAAACGCTGGGTATGGTCCAAAAGCAAGGCAATTGGGTTCCTACGAACTGAAGCTAAGAGAGGTCGAGCGTCGCTTATTCGCTTATAAACAATTGCTCAAAAGTAAAAATCGCAAAGGATCGGAAATCATGGGATAAACTCGGCTACGCCTCTACTTCAATGGCCAAGTCAAACATTTATGGCAAGAAGCTAATGCTGTGCATTTGGTAGAATCAGCTTGGAGAAATCTATTACGAATTACTTCAACACAATCAAACCGTCACCGGGGAACGTTACCAACAATAGCTAATGCAGTTGAACCGAGCATTGAAGGTGAAACGTCTACAAAATGCCAAAAGGCATGATAAAGTCATTTTTCAGCATGACAACACTCGGCCACATGTTGCAAAAATCTGAATTGAGACGTCCTGCCACATCCGCCGTTTTCACCAGACATTGCTCCTTTAGGCTACCACATATTCCGGTCGATGACTATTGGTCTGGCTGAGCAGCACTTCACTTCTTACGAGAACGAGGGATGGTCAAAAGTAGTAGAAAGTGATGGGAAATATTTTGAATGACTTTATTTGTACCTTTTTTACAATAAATTCTTATTTCTTTAGAAAAAGAAACGGTAGAAACTTATTTGTACAATCAATATATGTACGGTACTGATCGCTGCTTGTTCTAACGCCTCTTTGAATATGCCGCAAATAAAATTCTCATATATATATATATAGATATATATGTATATATACACGTGAAATACGTATATGTATGTGCATGTATTTCGAAATAATGATAAGTAAAATAATTTAATATGTTATATTAACTTATTTTACACACAAATATTGTTATAAATTATTATCATTGTGATTATCATTATTGTTATTATTATAATCAACGGCTTGTCCAATGTTCGACGAGCGGTGATAGAATTCACCGACAATTTCGTTGTAAAATGGCCTGCAAAAGGAAAAATTGACAGTTCGCCCGATGAACCGACTACCCTGAAGTGAATTCACACGAACTCCTCTCGGAGCTAAAACCTATCCAGAGCTCGGTAAAATCCTGATATAAAAAACCTTTACCGAATTATTAACTTGATTTCTGTTGCGAGGCACTCCTCAAAAGGCAGATGGTGAATAATTTGCTTTTTTCCGAAGAGAACGTGATCCTGGTTACGGGGTACTCCTCCAAAGACAAGCGCAATTAAGCGTACCTTTTGATTTACTATATAAAATCAACCTGTCTCGTTGAAATTCCCCGCGTGGAAAATAGCATTGGGTCTTCGTGCGCAAAATAGCGCCAAATTAGTAACTTTGCGGAAAATAGCGCCGAATCAGTAACGTTGCAGAAAATAGCGCGCGTTTACAATATCTAGCTTACTATTATAATTTATCACGTCATATTTATACTATATGTAATTATATATTGTCATTTTATTTTTTTGTTACAGAAGCGTGTCAAAAAAACCCAATACTCAATTTTGAATAAATATTTTATTTCATTATAAACAAAATATAACGGAAGAAAAACTTTCAGAAAAACTGCCTCCCCTCTCAAAACTACCCGGGTAAATACCGCCTAAGCTATCCCGAGGGGGATAGGAACGTTACATAGCCTCGAGTTCTTTCAGCGATGCAATTTTTATCTCCTCAGTCGTTGAAAATCGATGTCCTTTCATGGGCCTTTTCAGTTCTGGAAAAAGCAAAAAATTACTAGGTGCTAAATCTGATGGATATGGAGGTTGAGGCATGACTGTGGTGTTGGTTTTGGCCCAAAAATCTTTCACAAGCTACAACGAATGAGCAGTTGCATTATCCTGATGCACAAATCACAAATAGTTTTTGAAAAATTCCGGAGATTTTTTACGTACCGCCTGTCTCAAACGTCGAGTACTCCTTATTGACCTTGTGACCTTGTGGTAAGAATTCCTGATGCACTACGCCACAGTAGACAATGAGCAAAACCTTGACATTTAATCGAATTTAACGTGCTTTATTCGATCTTGGTTCTTCTGGGCTCTTCCATTTGGATGATTGGGATTTAGTTTCGACGTCATTCGAGTTCACACATATAATTAATTTAAAAAAGCAGTATATTTAAAAATTAAGGTACATCGCTGCGATCCCCGTCAAACTAGTCCCCTACCGCATCCATACATTTATTTCAGGCAGTTTTCCAATTTTCGTAATAGTTCTGGAACACTTCTTGTGGTACCTCTCCGAGTACTCTCATCACAGATTCTTGGATGTCTTCAAAGGAGTCAAAATGTCGACCTTTGACGAATGTTTTTAAATGGGAGAATAGGAAAAAGATCATTTGTACCTTTTTTGGCCTTGGCGCTCCATTGGACAGCCATTGTAGGCTTTGCGGTTTCGTTTCGGAGTCATATTGAAAGAACCAACTTTCATGACCAGTAATAATTCGCTCGAGAAGAATAGGGTCACTTTTATCCTGCTCGAGACAATCTTGAGCGATGTTCATTCGGTGGGCTTTTTGCTCATCTGAAAGTTTCTTCGGTACCATCTTTGCGCACAGCTTTTTCATGGCGAAATCTTTGGTTAAAATCTTTCTAACTGTTTCCTGGTTAATATTCAATACGTCAGCCAACATTCGAATGGTTAGTCGCCGGTCTTGACGAAATTCATCTTGACGAATTTCAGTGACAAAATGTCTCATTCCTAAAACATCTGAAAAAATGGCATGGCATGGGTTAACTGATATTCCAACATCTTCAGCGATTTCTCTCATACTGGTTTGATAATGTTTGAATACAATTTCTTTTACTATTGGAACGTTTTCATCTGTTTTTGGTATGCTAGGCGCGCAAGGCGAGGTGTATCTTCGACATTCTGTCAGCCTTTTTGGAACAACTTGTGCCCATTATAGATTTTCTTTTTAGTTATAGTATACTCACCGTATGCAACTGTCAACATTTCAAGAGTTTTAAAGCATTAAATTTCATTTTTGATACAAAATGCAAAGTCTTTGCTCTATTCTTTTGGTGAAAGAAAATCGCCGAGCATACGAAACAGTTATAACTTTGTATATCTGTCACAAACAAACAAACAACGCTAATCCGTGAATGTATGATCGGTACACCTGTACCAAAACAAAATGAAAAAACAATTGATAATCGAACGGACGTAGCCCTCGATATTTGCAAAGTCACCTTATTATTTAAAAACACCTCATAAGGTTTAACCCACACTTATCAGACAGAAACCCTATCAACTATAAAATTGTTGCATGTGTCTTTCATAAAAAGCTGGACAAAATGAAAGTCTGCGGATATTTTTCACCGATTTCAGAGTTGAACAAAGATACACACTTAAATAAACTTACAAAATTATTTTTAAATTCTAATAACAACACAGAAGATTGCATAGAAAATTGTAGTGTCATTGCTTTAGGAAAAAAATACAGATAAATAAGAGAACTATGAAAAAGGCTCGAATATATGAAATTCAAGAGTTGCATATCATAGTGAATTGATTTGAACAAAAAACAGAGATATTTAGTTCAATACACAGCATATAAGAGCCAGATTCTACCAATACAAAGAATAGTAGATCCCAAAAGGTATACAAGCTTTATGATTTATATAAACTTTATGTTAACACGGAAGGGGACTATTTTGAAGCAAATAAATGAATTATACAGAAATAATTTATTGTTTTTTTATCTGAAAAGTCTAGGCACTTTTGAAACGGACCTTGTACATTATTATATTCTCTCTAATAAGCTCTCCAGAGTAAAAACTTAAATTCCAATGCAAGTCACAGACACCTCAAAGGCAGTTCTTGATAAAGTTCAAATAGATATAATTGGACTTCTTCCTCCTACTGCGTCTAGTAATAAATCCTTTACATTTCAATCCTTTTTGATAAAATATGCTAATGCCATTTCTTTCATTAACATTGATTTGGTATCAGTATCTGCTGCCTTAGCTGGAGATTTTTATTTCTCTTCAGTATCTGCTGCCTTAGCTGGAGATTTTTATTTCTCTTCAGTATCTGCTGCCTTAGCTGGAGATTTTTATTTCTCTTTAGTATCTGTTCCCTTAGCTGGAGATTTTTATTACAATTTTTATAGTAGAATAAAGAGCGCCATTCGTAACTTCTTTAAAAGAAAAAATTTGAATGTACATCCTTTCTTTCCCAATCACTGGAATCGCTTGAAAGATCCCACAATATCTTTATAGAATACCAGTACGGTATAAATAATACTTGTGATCATCGAATAAGTTTTGAAATATTTCAATACAATAATTGCATTATGAATTCCCTGATTACATCTATTATGAAGCAATTTTGGTAGAAAAGCTAGAATCCATTTAGAATTTGTGAGACAAGAGCAAGAGACACCATTGATATTTATTGAAATTTTTGATAATCTTTTTTATAGGATAAGCAATACACAGAAAATGTCAATAAATTTAGAGAAATACATAATATCTAGAATACAAAATTTATAATATAAAAAATATTAAGATGGACTATGAAATGTAAAAGAAATTAAAGTAGGTAACTACGTATATTTATTAAAAGAACTGCATACCTCTATATTTGACAAGCATTATTGAGAGCCTTTTGTAATTGCTGAAAATATTAGGCGACAATAAGGGTCAAATCTAAATAAAATCTGACAATAAAATGGTTCAAATAAATAAAATAGAAGCAGAAAACTTTACATTAAACAGAAGAATTAAAAACATATTGTATCAAATATACGAGGGTAGGTCAATAAGTCTTAAGAAAAAGATAGAAAACCATTTTTTTGGGATAATTTTTTTTTTATTTTTTAACATATTGTCCTTCTAGTTCAATACACTTTGACAGGCGTATGTCCAATTTTTTTAGGCCTTGAGAAAAGTATGATTGTTGTAGTTCCTCGAAATAAGCATTTGTGTGAGTGATTGCCTCCTCATTTAACGTAAACCGTTGTCCGCTGAGCTATTTTTTAAAATTTGGAGATAAGAAGAATTCATTCGGTGCCAGATCTAGTGAGTACGGTGGATGGTCTATCAATTCAAACTTCAAATCCTGAATTTTAGCCATCGAAACTGCGCACGTACGCACTCATGCATTATCCTAGAGAAAGAGGACTTTTTTTCTTTAAATGAGGACGATTTTTTTTATTTTCTTATGTAGCTGACTTAATAATGACGCATAATACTTTCCAGTAATCGTCTGTCCCTTTTCCAAATAGTCAATAAGTATAATACCACGTGTATCCCAAAACACAGTAGCCAAAATCTTTCCAGCTGATTTCAGCGTCTTTGTCTGCTTTGGAGCCCATTCGCTTTTAATAATCCATTAAATTAAATCCATCATCTTCTGTTGATGTACGGCTACATTTAAATTCATTTATCCAATTATAAACTTTTGCAAAAACAGGGGCAGATGTGCCATGAACTGAATCCAACTCAGCTTTTTACTTCTTTTGCAGTTAAGCCTTTTAAATTGAAATTTTTGAAACTGACGATAAAAACGAAACCATTAGAAAAATATGGCTGCAACTTTGCCAGATACCTAGTGAGGAATGATGCTTACTAGAAACAGACCAGTTGCGATGCTACGAGCGCCATCTCTTAGATTTTTAAGGACTTATTGACCTCCCCTCGTACTATTATGTTATTCTACGATATATTAGTACAACTATGGGAACATAATAAATATACGTTTGCAAGAGACACAAATCTATTGTCTGGAAAATGATAGAAGATATGCACACGAACGGTAAAAACGGTATTAAAAATTTAGAATTGAGGTGCAGAGATCTAACGAATATGTTAGAAAAGAATACACAGAAAATATTTTTTTCTTAAATAAATTTAAGAAGGAATATTATAAGATAAAGTAAAAATTGCTGAATTAGAGAAAAGTAAAGTATGAAAGTCTGAAAGTACATAAAATTAAAACTACATTATGGAATTGTCATTGCATGACATTCAAACATAGATTTAATATATTAATAGTAAAATCCGCTTTAAGTTCAAACACCTATTTTTTACTAGACATATAAACAGCTCCAGTCGGAGACGTTCGTGTAGTGGTGACCTCATATATGTTATACATTTATATTTGCCAATAGTAAATTGAGTGATCAATGTTTGTATGAGAGAATAGGTATAAAATCTTGCTTAAGCTAATAAATTTTAAGTAGAAATTACTGAAAATATTAAAGCTCTCTGTATTAAATAAAATCAACCATACTATTATATTTACGAAATAAATTTTTAAATAAACAAGATCAACGAGTCTACACTTTTTACTAATAAAACATTATGCTTTTTATTTAAGGTTGGGATCACGTTCAAGCAATAGATTCATTATTACATAAAGGTGGGTATAAGGGATTAATAACAGCGGAAACTCGCCAAAATATTAAGCTCACAAGATATCAAAGTGAAGAAATTACTGTTAGTTATCAAGACTATATGAATCATTGGAACAATCAACAAGGCTAACAACTAATATAGAATTTTCTATTAAAACTATTAATGTATACAATGTATATCTTACACTTGTATTTTTAAACTACTTCTCAATAACACTTATTGCAAATATAAAATACTTAGTTTCGATTACAAAATAATTTAGAATTGTATCATATTATATATTAGCAATAATAAGAATTGATTTATATCACGTTTTTTCTTAGTTTATCAGTTGCTTGAGATTCTATTAGGAGTATGAATAAGTCTTTCCCGTTTTTTGTAAGAGATGGCGCCACCAATACTGTGCGAGTATTCAATGGTTACATATGTCATAATCAAAGCTTATTCATATGTCAACAATTCCATACTAACACATTAGTTAAAATTTTTTCGCATCATAAATTTTTGATATCGTGAAAATGTCGAAATTTGAGCCGAGTCGACGTCATTTGCGGGAAGTTTCACTTTATTGGTTCAATTTGAAGAAATCTGCTGCCGAGACGCATCGATTGCTTCAGGAGGCTTATGGCGAAGGTTGTGTCGATGATTCAAGTGTTCGCGGATGGTTTCGACGCTTCAAAAGCGGTGATTTCGACGTGGAAGACAAGGAGCGTTCCGGGCGGCCGCAAATCTTTGAAGATCGAGAATTGGCGACTTTGCTTGATGAAGATTCTTGTCAAACGCAAGAAGAACTTGCTGAAGCATTGGGAGTTGACCGAACAACCATTTCCAAGCGTTTGAAAGCCATGGGAATGATCCAAAAGCAAGGAAATTGGGTGCCGTACGAATTGAAGCTGAGAGACGTCGAACGGCGTTTTTTCACTTGCGAACAGCTGCTTCAGCGACATAAAAGAAAGGGTTTTCTGCATCGTATCGTGACTGGCGATGAAAAGTGGATACGTTACGATAATCCGAAGCGAAGAAAATCATGGGGACTACCCGGCCATGCATCATCATCGACGGCCAAGCCAAATATTCATGGCGCCAAGCTCATGCTCTGTATATGGTGGGACCAGCTAGGTGTGGTTTACTATGAGCTTCTGAAACCGAATGAAAGGATCACAGGCGAGGTCTATCGACGACAATTGATGCGTTTGAGCCGCGCACTGCGAGAAAAACGGCCACAATACTCCGACAGGCACGACAAAGTTATTTTGCAACACGACAATGCTCGCCCACATGTTGCACCGCCGGTGAAAACATACTTAGAAACGCTCAAATGGGAAGTCCTACCCCACCCGCCGTATAGTCCAGACGTTGCTCCGTTTGATTACCATCTCTTCAGATCGATGACGCATGGCCTGGCTGACCAGCACTTCCATTCCTACGACGAAGCCAAAAAATGGGTGGATGACTGGATAGAGGCCAAACCGGTCGAATTTTTTCGCAACGGGATTCGTATGTTCCCAGAAAGATGGGAAAAAGTTGTAGCTAGCGATAGCAAATACTTTCAATAATTCATTTGTAACAATTTTTTCACAATAAAGGCTCAAAATTTGAAAAAAAACGGGAAAGACTTATTCACATACCTGATATTATATTTAGTGGGCATTGTTTTCTGCTAAATAATGATATATTATAGATTTAAGAAAATTTCTATCTGTCGAATGTTAATTAATTAAGTTCTTTATACTAAAGTTATTTATACTTGCACTGCCCTTCAAATTAATCAACTTTAACAAAATATTGATTAGTGACGATATATGATAAAAAAATTTTATGTAAAAAATCTCTCATATTAAAAATGTTGTGAGCCTTAATTTTATAAAAATAAAAAGACAATTTTTATTAAGGCTTTTTCATACTACAGGCAAAGCCGGTTAAATATCAACTACAATTTACAGTAATTACATTATACGATGCAATATTTACCGCAATCCGATTTTAAAATGACCTTAACTTTTCTACGAAAATGATGCAAAAGCACAAACCGTTTAAGAGCCATTTGAGAGCTATTTCACAGAGGCGCCAGTTAGGTAGACTGGATAATAGGACGATTAGAGCTTATACAAAAGTTTACAAATGATATCAGTCAAGCTTGATCTTACACACTGTGTATGTACGCAGATTAGATGTAAGTAACTTTGAAAGCAGCCATGTCCAGTGAGCGCCTGTGTAAGGTACGACTTTGTTCAACATACCGTTTCGAAATTATAGATCCAGTTGAAGCACCCAAAATGCAGAAACGTGAACAATATATTCTTTAGTTGCAAAGGCAGATTTTCACGATTAAATTTCAAGGTAACTTTACATAAATTACCAGGCATACTATCTTGGATTTCTAAGGAAAACAAACCATCTTTCTCCACGGTAACGTGTGGAGATAATACCAAGGATAAATGGTTTCTATATCTATAATAAATTTCTTGCTCGGTTAGAATTTATGCTCAGTAATTTTGTTAAGAGTAGCTAGATCCACTACAGACAGACGTAATATATTCTAATTAATAATATTTTATTGTTAAGTACATATCTATATATACATACTTACGTATTGTACTATGTATATATATACTTATGTATTTATACATATGCATAAAAGGTGAACTTCAAACTTTCCTTGCGAATTCAGTTGAGTTTTGCTTTCTTTTCAGATAGTAAATAATTCTCGATCTGTTCACCAATTTCACTCAATTCATACACTACAATTTCAGCCACTTCCATTGCCTCTTATACGATATATCTTCTTTTCATGCCTTCGATTGCGTCCACCGCTTCCATCAATGGATACATTTCATACATTACTTCCACTGCTACATCGCATTCAATATTTATTGATTCACCTAAACAAATTTGAAGTATCACCACCAACTGTGTTACAGGAGTATTCGTTTCAATATTTCGTCTCTTCAATTCTACATGTACGTTTATAATCATTAATCGAATTTCAATGCCGATTTTATTTCCCACTAGCTCGGCATTCTCTATCACTTCAACCATGCTTACGTTGCTGTCTACGAACCCCTTCTGTTTTTGCATCCTCTTCGCTTTTCTTCCGTCTACCTTGTTAGCAGCTTGCCATCTGTTCTTCCATGATTATATATGGTTCCAATGTCAAATAATACATATTATATTTCAGGAAGTATCTCTTATCTTCATACGGACTGAGATCAATGTTTTGTGTTTCTTTTCAGTATAAACTATGTGCAATTGCAAAATATGCAAAACTATATGAATGAAAAGAAATGAAATTATTGCGTACTTATCTCATTATCTGTACTTTTATGCCCACCATATATGATTTGTATACAGATAATAGGTCGTTAAATCTGCATTTCAAATATTAGCATATACTGTATGCTTTATGAAATTTAAAACTATTCTTATTTTATTCGCTTTAATAAGCAGTCGACATTTGCATAAATTAAAGAAGGTATTTATTACAAAGAATCTTAATGTTTTCATAATTTCTAAATTTCAGATATTTAGTCGATGAGTTCAATTTTATCTAATAATCATTATAATTTTTACAATATTTTTCATGGCTTTTTACCCTTATTCAACTTAAAAAGTTGTAAATATTTTGCATGAATTATTCACTTGGTATGCACTTGTATCATTGGTACTCACTTGTAAACCTAGGTGTCCAGAAATACATGTAATCCCAGCGTAATGGTATTTATACAAGTTACTATTATCATCATAATAAATAGTATTCTCTATATTACTCCGTATTGATTTATGTAGAATTCTAGAATTTGGAAAAGATTTACACGTTTCTCCTCCTTGTTTGATATATATCACAAAGGGATACTTTATGCTTGGGTTCAAACTTCCTAAGCATGTAGATATTTACAGAAGTATTATTCAGTTTTTATAATTTATGTAAATAAATAACAATTTAGGTTTTTGCTTTCTAATATTTTTATTTTAAAAAATTTTATTTATAAAAATTATTTGCAACACTTTGGTCCAAAATCAAAATTAAAATAATCAGGCAGTGATCCTTATTAGCAGTCGAATACGCAAAATCAAAATAATACGAGCGCGAATATCTACTATACCTGCTCTGCGAACTAAGGCCAAGGGAGAACGAGGAGGACTCGAGCGCCGCAGCCAGCGTGGAAAAGATGTTCCGCGCGCCCCGTGCCAACGAACTTGGAATACAATAAAGGAACTAGCTACTTCATTTCGGGCGTTCGATTTTAATTAAATAATATAAAACTCTCACTTTTAATACTTCATTCTTAGGAACTAGACTAAATTGAAAAACCCAGCATGCTACTTTATATACCCCATCCCCACTCTCAATTTATTAGTATAACATGTATAGCCCCCCCTTTTTTAAACTTAAATACGAAATACAAATTTTATATTAATAAGAAATGATAAGTGTTGTGTAATTTACTTGATTCTAACATTAAATGTACATTATTGGCATTATTCATTTTCAAGAGTTTCTCATTTATATTTATTTTTAATACCTTGTTCCAAAATATTTACATTTTCAAAATCGAATGAATATAACAATTGAACTATATTGATGTTCATATATTCTTTATTTTAGGTATCTTCCCGTTTGTTCAATATAATATTTGTCACAATCTTTACAATTTATTTTGTATACCACTCCTGTTTTGAAACATTTATCATCTTTATCTTCTAATATTATTATTGTTTCTAAACTAAACTTGAATATTATATTTTTTAAATGCAGTTCTGATTCTTTCGGATAATTATTTTACATATGGAAATACTAAATTAAACTACAATACATTATATGAAAGTAAATACAAGTTAATTTAGTTAACATCCTCCATTTAATCATATCTAATGTTAAAAATAAGATCCTTCTGAGCGCTGAATTTTTGTAGAGAAAAAAATTGACTGCATATTTTAGATGCTAGTTGTAATTTTTTGATAGATTAGTCTGCTATCCTCTTTTGGTTGTCTTAAAAAAAATTGAATGTAATGAAAAGATGTTTGTCAATGTAAAATTACTCGTCCTGTTAAATTCGAAATAATATGTCTTCTGCTGTATGATATGGTTTAATTTATGGTTCCGAACTCGTGTAGAACATATTGGTTTTTGCAATTAACAAAGCAATTAATGCAATTAACAAAGCAATTAATTATTATTTTATTATCGTATCTTAATAACGTCAAAAGCCTTAATAGGACAGACATAATTATTACAAATAATATTTTGAAAATTCAAAAAGTTTCATTATTCGCAAAGTTTTTTTCTGTGTTAAATACAATAGCTTTTAAATAGCTTTGTTTCTTTGTAGAATAAATATAAAGACATACGTAAAGCCATATAATTATATATACAAACACACGTATATGTAAAATGAATAACCATACAAATGACGATAATTACAAATCGATTGAACATAGTGTAATTTGTTCTGAAATGTTATACTTCTTCCCAAGAGATAACTACAATTTTCATAATTGAATGATAGTAGTAGCGACGGCTGATATAGGTGAAATGTTCCCCTTTTTCGTTAGAAAGAGGAGATAGATAAAATGATTTGGGCGTCTTATTTATACTGGTAGCAGGAACTTTCCTTTCGATTTTGATGTGCGTGCTGAAGTTATAAAAAATTGTAACTCTTACATTTTTACTGACTTGAAGGATTCATTTTCTAGTTGGTTAGAAATATTTTCCTTGATGATTTTCCAGTTCGTTGCAGAAGAAAATTTGCTTGATTTATGGAAAACGAATTTGAAGTTCCTTGTACCTCCCTCATCCTCGCTTGCTAATCCAGCGCCTTGTATCGCCTATTATGTTCTCAATAAACAACCAAACGCTTAGGAGATAAGCTGCGCAAAAAGCACCTTGGGTAACTATTCAGAGAGAGGTATTTTCACTTGTTGCGTCCAGTAACCATATATGTATTTTTGAGGCAGGTCAAATTGTACGGCGCGTCATCAAAATTTTGGAGACGTATAAATAGTATACGAGGGTATTCGCCAATGTATATGGGCGACTAATTTGAAGAAGATCGCAGCGATGTATCTTAATTTTTATCAGGTATGTGAATAAGTCTTTCCCGTTTTTTTTCAAATTTTGAGCCTTTATTGTGAAAAAATGGTTACAAATGAATTATTGAAAGTATTGGCCATCGCTAGCTACAACTTTTTCACATCTTTCTGGCAACATACGAATCCCGTTGCGAAAAAATTCGACCGGTTTGGCCTCTATCCAGTCATCCACCCATTTTTTGGCTTCCTCGTAGGAATGGAAGTGCTGGTCAGCCAGGCCATGCGTCATCGATCTGAAGAGATGGTAATCAAACGGAGCGTTTCTAAGTATGTTTTCACCGGCGGTGCAACATGTGGGCGAGCATTGTCATGTTGCAAAATAACTTTGTCGTGCCTGTCGGAGTATTGTGGACGTTTTTCTCGCAGTGCGCGGCTCAAACGCATCAATTGTCGTCGATAGACCTCGCCTGTGATCCTTTCATTCGGTTTCAGAAGCTCATAGTAAACCACACCTAGCTGGTCCCACCATATACAGAGCATGAGCTTGGCGCCATGAATATTTGGCTTGGCCGTCGATGATGATGCATGGCCGGGTAGTCCCCATGATTTTCTTCGCTTCGGATTATCGTAACGTATCCACTTTTCATCGCCAGTCACGATACGATGCAGAAAACCCTTTCTTTTATGTCGCTGAAGCAGCTGTTCGCAAGTGAAAAAACGCCGTTCGACGTCTCTCAGCTTCAGTTCGTACGGCACCCAATTTCCTTGCTTTTGGATCATTCCCATGGCTTTCAAACGCTTGGAAATGGTTGTTCGGTCAACTTCCAATGCTTCAGCAAGTTCTTCTTGCGTTTGACAAGAATCTTCATCAAGCAAAGTCGCCAATTCTCGATCTTCAAAGATTTGCGGCCGCCCGGAACGCTCCTTGTCTTCCACGTCGAAATCACCGCTTTTGAAGCGTCGAAACCATCCGCGAACACTTGAATCATCGACACAACCTTCTCCATAAGCCTCCTGAAGCAATCGATGCGTCTCGGCAGCAGATTTCTTCAAATTGAACCAATAAAGTGAAACTTCCCGCAAATGACGTCGACTCGGCTCAAATTTCGACATTTTCACGATATCAAAAATTTATGATGCGAAAAAATTTTAACTAATGTGTTAGTATGGAATTGTTGACATATGAATAAGCTTTGATTATGACATATGTAACCATTGAATACTCGCACAGTATTGGTGGCGCCATCTCTTACAAAAAACGGGAAAGACTTATTCACACTCCTAATATTATTATTATTATTATTATTATTGTTATTATCATTACTAATTATCATTATTACTTTTACCATTATAATGTAAAATATATATTTATAATCTATAATGATTACTGATTATTTAATATTTTGGTTGTTTTACTATATACTCAAGAGTATATGTTTATATATACTTTTTTATATTACTTTTTTTTATTTATATATACGTTTATATATGTTTATATATGAACCAAATTATACTACTATGTTGAAGAATATTTACATCATATTTTATATGTTATACTGTACCAATCTTTATAATTACTAAATAGCCTTTCAATTATTCTTCTCAGTTTTATTTTGAAAAAATATGTGTATATATATATATATATATATATATATATATATAGAACTAAGATAGATTTAAGAAATTGTGAGAGATGAACGGAGGCTGCTTTGTCGTTAAGAAAAGCCCCCTTCCATCTCCCCACCACAACCGAATTTTCCGTGGAGAAAATTCGGCGGCGTCGCGGCCCGGGTATAAATACGGGCCCTCGAACACGCAAAAGCCAGACTGCCGGCCGTGTTCGATCTGCGCCTATCTTAGACTTTTGTAAGAGATATATAGAATTAATAAAAAGTAAGTGAACCTAAATCTCGTTGCGTCGTTTTTCTTTTCAATTCGCGAAACACGCGCTCATCTTTAGGTCGGGGGACGCTAGTCTTTGCAGGCAAAAAAATTGCTGCTGGACATTGCAGTCCCCGCTAAAGTTTAGCGCGGATAGCTAGTGAGATGAACTGGTGGCCGAGGAAGCTCGCGTCCCTACTACCTCCTAGAAATATCAAATCGTGTGGCCCTCACGAACGGCGAAATTACGCTAACGCGCCGCGAATACACAATCTCGCGATCCGCCCCGCGTGTCCCTGGCTTCAGCGCTAAAGCGTGGTCAAAAAACTAAGGGGCAAACAGCCGAAGTCAACGGCAGTAAATCGCCGTTGTTATGTCTGTGTGATACCAACGCTGTTGGACGTCACACAATTAAAATTTTCTAAAAGAAGCAATTTAAGATAACTGTGCGTAAGTGAAAGTACCTTTAAGTAAAAGTAAAAGTTTCATTCATTCGAAAACTGTGCAAATAGATACGATCTATCTAAAAACTTTATGATCAAACAATATAAAAATATTTACAACAGCTGCAAATAAAAATCTGATACACTGGATGACGCTCCACAGACTCTATACTTCATTCCTCAATTTGGAAATGTAACAAAAACAAAAAATCAACACTATCACAACTATGAACGCTTAATATAACAATAGCCATTCATAGATCTGAGCACCCATCAAATGCTTCTATTGAGGTTTCTGTCAGGCTCTCTCTTTCTCTCCCGCTCATTTTCTTGCGCAGGTGTATACTTTCGCAAGTCAGGCATATAGTTATTATTTAAAAACTTTTACTATCAAGTAATATCATATGTAATTTTCGAATGAAAACATTTTATCCAGTGAATAATTTCTTACACAGAGAGTGCTTTCTCTTCTTCAAATAAGTGCACAAAAAATTGTTTGATAATCTCAAGCAATGAAAAAATGTCAAAATTTTTTCCTTGTTTGAGTTATTTCTTGTATAGAGCGAGTACGTATAATATCTAAAGTGTAGATCACGCTCGCTTCAGAATAAGTTTCCCTGTCATAAACTGTAATCAGTTGGATCTGAAAAAATATAATATTATCGGCTTTCTCGTAAGATTATTTCTGCAATTTACTCAAATCTTTGAACATAAAATTACATGATTTCCTCGTAATTTAAAATTGATACTTATAATTTTTAATACTTAAAAACATTACAATAATTTTTATACAAAATTTCAGATAGAATATAAAGATGATAGAAACAAATAGATGTGTTTAATATTGTTCCGCATATTCGAAAATCGAATAAGTTCTTGCGCATCTAAATATAGGGCTAAGCCCCGAACACCGCTTGATATTTGATTGCATGGAAATTGAAGATTAACAAATTATACCTATGTGGTAGAACACATAATTAACGAGACAATGTAATATATGTATAAAAGATATTAAACAATAGAGTTAGACCTTGAAAAGAAAGAGCTAATGGCCAAGACTATTAGCAAAAATTAATTCCTGCTAATTGAAGGTAGAAGAGCCAGTATTAGATCATTAATTTCTAATCAAAAAAGAGTAATTTTAAGGATTAAGAAATTTCCTCTAATTTTCACCATAATATTTGTAGTAAGTATTCCATAAAACATAATTAAACAATTTTTTAACGTAGTGGAGTAAGGTGATTAATACAATATACAGTTACAATCTCATTTTTGTAAATTCAAAAAGGAAATAGATTTTACTGTCAGTAATAAAATAATGCTTAAGAGAACAAATCATCTCCAAAAGATTTTATAAAATTACATTTTTGTAAAAAGTTGTAATTTCCAAAATTAATTTCTTAAAAAACATTTTAAGTTAATATAAAAGATTCCACGTTCTGTAAATTAATTATATAATAACATTGTTATGTTAAAAACTCTCCAAAATGGAGAGGTTCCACGATTTCGTTTATATGTTGGATGGTTATGTGTATACAATACATGAATAAACAGAACTGGAGCCACAAATTAAATTAATTTATTGGCTCTTTGAGAAAAAGCCTGGTAAGCGTAAAAACTCCACGAAACGTATATTTATTTTTTGATTCTGATTTTGTCTGATTCGCATAATGTGCACTGATTCGTATTAACCGCTACGCTTGTACCATATTTAGGTAAACATGGCGCCCCGGTGGACAAATAGTTGTCCTATATAGTCGTATAATCGTATATATATATATATATATAATCGTATATATTGAATTCTATGAATGTATTGAATGAATTAAATAATTGTGAATGATTAAATATAAAGTAAAATTTTATAAAACGATGAAACTAATGTGAACGTATTATATTATTATAATAATTTAAACGCGTACAATAGCAAGTAAATCTGAACTCGATGAAATATCGCGCTGAACTGACTCTTAAATTCGATGGGCTCGATCATCACGATCACGCTCTCTTTGTCAGCATATTAACCCGATATCTTTAAACAAAACAAACCTGAATTCGTTGAACTAAAACATCCGTTCACGGAACAAACATTTATTACATTTTTATATAGTAAGTTTTATTTAATTGCTATTTACATTATAATATCATGCAATTTACTCAAGAATATAATTTAAATTGTACAATCAGACTGAAAAAAATTTGTAATTTGAGATATTTTATTAAAAGAACATTTATTTGAATTCAACAAATAAGTTTCTTTGAATACAAAAAATATATTTATTGTATTACGCATAATCAGTGGTTGAAACATTTTCATAAATATTTCTTGACTTTTATTAAACAGAATTATATATAAGTGAATTCAAATGAAATATATATATATATATATATATATATATATATATATATATATTGTAGCCATGCGCGTGTCCGAGGATGGCAGACACGACCATTGCAGAAGGTGTAGCTAACTTGGTTAAGCCCCGAATGAACCGGCGAGGTACATAGACGGTTTACGAGGTGCGAAGTATCGTATGCTAAGGGAAGCGGAAATCACTAAGGCGAAATGAATACGAAAGTAATTGAAAATAAATTGAAACCTCTAATTTCGTAAAATATAGAAATCACAAGTACATTGGTATGCGGAGTAATGAAGCACGGATCGCAGGCTGCCAGGAAGAGACAGCGAGAGATAGAAAGAGAACAAATGAACTGACACTTCCAGCGAGTTCTCTAGTGTCGTCAGGGTCTATTGGCGACGGGAAGGCGGTGGTGGCAGACCCTCGGGATACAGCGGGCGGCTCTCAAAGCCACCGAACGAGGCGGTGTTTCCGCAGTCGCTAATCGCGGGATAGAGAGATCGATTCGTGCTGGTTTGGAGCCGAATGGCAGATTTGCTCGGACTCGGTCATGGTCACGTCCGCGTAGAAAGCTCGCAACTGTCATCCGTGAAGGCGGCGATGAGTGCGGAAATCGAAACTCCGCGGAGTCTAGGCGCCAGCCGAATGCAAACTTAGTTTTCATTTACTTGATCTCACGCATAATCGGGCAGAAACCTAAGGTGTGTTGGTGCAATGGCCTGGAACATAATTATAAAGTAAACACATATACATAATACCGTATATATACATACAGGGTAACCCATTGTAATCGGCGCAGTTGTGTTACTTGCAACCTAAGCCAGATAGGAAAAAGTGATTCTAACAAAAGTTGTAGAAAACAAAGGGGGCAACACAATAGGGCTAAAGTTTTTGACCTCGGATTCGGAAAGAACCAGAAATTTTATGTTTAAAATCATATTGAAAAAAATTCTTTCAAGGTCATTTCAAGGTCGAATCAGACAGGCTAAGCAACCTTGACATTGATGTACCGCATTCCAACATACCCTTACAAACCTTATACAAATATTGCTTGCTTGGGGGGTATGTTTATAAGGTTTGTAAGGATATATGGGGATGCGGTACATCAGTGTTAAGGTTGGTTAGCCTGTCTGTAATTAAGGTATCAATGATTTTAATCCCCAGTTTGATCTTGATTTGACTTTGAAATAACCTTAAAAAAAATTGTTTCAATATGATTTTATATGTAGAATTTCCCGCTGTTTGCAAATCCGGGGTCAAAAATAGGTGTTCCCATTTTAAAAAATCACTTTGATCTTGAAATAACTTTGAAGGACAAGTTCAAAGTCAAAAACTTTAGCCTATTGTCAAACGTTCTGAAGAAAGTTATGATTAAAAATGTCAAATTCTCAATTGAACACATAAAATGGCGTTTGGAAACTCTTGATACGCAAAGGCTGAAAATATAAATAGCAACTCCCCTATATAATTATTAGAGAAAGAAAAGTTTAAGGTAAAAATATTAGTTTTTTAAGTAAATCAACTATCATAAATTCTTAAAAATCAGCTATTAAAAATGATAAATTATAATAACTTTTAATCTATGAAGCAACTATTTATATAAGATTCTATCCATTTGTAATTACATTGTTTCATTATATTTTTAGGGATAACGACCATGCTTTAAATTTATAAATAAAATATATTAAAATTTTTATAATTTAATTAAGAAATACTCGTATTGGGCCGCAACAAGTTTTTAAAACAGGGCGCAATAAGTCTACAGTCAACACGCATAAACGTGGTGCATGTGTATGCGTATTAGCCAGTCTATAAAAGAATATTTAGTAGAAGCACTTTTATCTGTTTAAAATTTGAAAATTTTGTCAGAATTCTTTTAGTTCTCGCATTTGTCACTTTGCCATTCTTCATTTCAATAAATTTATTTTCATATCTCACATATCATGATATTTAATATATACATAAAGACTTGTATAAACTATCACAGCGTTGATTTTTTCTATTGTCGTTTTTATTTAATTTGAAATGTTGTTCTTAAAATGAAGATTATTTTCATTTAATCAAATTTATTGTTATTAATGTGCAAACATAGTTAGTTATTAGTGTTATAGGGCAAAATATATTGAATGTACTGTCTCTTTCTCTACTCACTTTATCGCTCGGTCTCTTTTTTTATGTCAAATATAATTATTATATGTAATAATCGGTTATATAGATATATATATATATATATATATATATATATATATATATATATATATATTGTGACGCTGTGGCTTTGCCATGGCCACCGACACAGAAGATTTTAACCACACGTAGCACTTACCTGCTGGCTTATCCGGCTATTGATGACCCGTCCTCTCTCCACGGGAGGATCCGCTGATGAAAGCGGGGCAACGGTAAAGAAACAAAAAGGGGCGGCAATCAATAAATAAACACCTCGATCACCGTAATCATTTGATTAATTATAAAGAAGAACGTAAAATACTTTCCAACCGTACTCTCTCTCTCTCTCACCTCCACTCGTATCTGCGTACACACAGTCGGGCTCACGGTGCACACACTCTCTATCTCTCTCACTCACTCGCACTCCCGGAACTCGCTATTCGGTTCTTTCTCTCCCGCACTCCGTCTCGCGCCACACGCACTCTCGTTCTCTCTCCCTCTCTCTCACTCATACACACACACGCACGCATACACACGCACACACACACACACACATTAGCTCGCGGCCTCCGCTAACTCGCTGTTGCCTCTACTTCTCGGACGACACCCGCGGGTGCTCACTCTTCTTCTTCCTTCAGGCTAGGTGTACTCGGCTCAGATAAGCCGCGATGTCTCTCCTCTCGTCCAGGCTGGTGGTGATCGGCTCGTGTGAACCGCTGTCCTCCCTCTCGCTCTCGTCCTCTCGGGGTCAGCCGAGCGGACGACCAGCTAGGCTTTGCGGTTATCTTAGGTTGTTTCGACACGATCACTTCACGCGCGTTTCCAGCTCGAATATCATCTCTAGTTTCCCGTAAAAACTCCGAATACTTAGATACAACGGCAGAAAACCCAGCAAACTCTCTCTATTTCGATGGCTCAACCAGCAACCATCTCTTTGTTTTGTGCGTGCCTTCTCCCTTCTCTCTCCGCCGGGCTCTGCTCGTTCCACTCGCTCTTTCGCGTAGCGGCGGCATACGCATGTCGCTCTTTCTACCTATACGGTGCTTGCGCGTGCATCGATTCAGGCTCGTTACCTTTGCTCCAATCTTCCTGCTGTGGCTTAGTTCGACTACTCCTCGAAGGAAGGAGAAAATGGCGATTAGTCGCGAATACGCACACCTTCTTCCGAGGCACCCGGGGCAGCGACCGTCGCAAATACCCCCCTTCTAAGGAGGTCCTCCGTAGGAAAGACCGATGGCTTACATCATATACAGTGAGCCGGCCCAGGCCCCAAGTTTCTCGGAACTAAAGTACAACGATAATTTAATGATAATAAATAATAATAATACTAATACATTACAAGCACAGCACTTATTAATTAACCTAATACTCGTGACTCGTTCGTCGTCCCGCCCCGAATCACATGACTATTTGCATTATTATTTCCATTATCGTGATTTTTTTTTTGTTTCTACCCTAAAGTGAACAATTTAATATCATCTATTTTCTCTTACCCAATCATGAGCTTCCCAAATACAACCCTACTTTATTTGGTCCTTAGCTGCTTTCTCTTCCTCTGTTCTCTCTCTACTCTCGGGTTATTTCGTCTTCTTCTCTCTTGCTTTTTCTCTCCTGGGCTACGCTCTTTCGCTAGCCTCGCTGCGCTCGGTACTCTTTCAACTCTTTCACATGAGCCGTTCACATCTCCCGTGGCCAATACGTATACGGTCGGTGATTTCACCTCGGTGATCTCGAAAGGCTTTTCGTAGTTCGGCGCCAACTTTCCCGAAAATCCTTATGCGTCATTTGACAATACACGCACTCGGCGTAGTACAAGGTCGCTTACGGCGTATCTAATATCGCATTGGTCTTTATTGTAGTGTTCAGCTTGCTTCTCCTTGGCAACGTCAATATGGCGTGCTACGAGGTCGCGCAGAGCATCGAGACGCTTCATGCGCTCCTGCCATACCTCAAGGCTCACTTAAAGTACCGGGCCTCTCGCCTCTATCTCTCGTGGTACGGTCTTCATCGGGCTGGTATGCCTCCCGTAATTTAAAAATGCAGTCGTCACCTTCATGTTTGACTGCACCACTGTATTGAGGGCGTGCCGCAGTTCGTACAGGTGCTGATCCCAGCTCTTATGATCGCTTCCGACAAACGTGGCGATCATTGTCTTCAGTGTCCTGTTGCTCCTTTCAACCGGATTCGCCTGATGATATGGCGGTGTGGTCACATGATTTACCCCGTTATTCTCTAGTTCCTGTTTTAATACTTTGTTGTCGAATTCCTTCTCGTTGTTGATCAGCAGCTAATCCGGAGTTTCCCACCGGAAGAGAATAAGCTCTTCCAAGACTCGTGCGACTGCCTTGCCGTCCACACTGCGCAAAGGCTTTATCTCGGACATCTTAATCCATCGGGTGAACAGGTCTTGAAACACCATGATATAGCGATATTGTCATTTACTCTTGGGGAACTCCGTCCTATGACCGACGAAGCCTACCGGCCCAGTCTACTACACTTTATATGTCTGACACACTTCACAGCTTGCCGACGTATCCGTAGATATCGTACCATACTCCTAGCCAGTAGTACTCGCGGGTTACTCTGTCATAAATCTTCTGAACTCCTAAATACCCTGACGAGGCTATGGTATGCACGTCCTCCAGTACTCTCTTCGGAACTTCGACCGGCACCACAAGCCGTCATCCTTTCTGAGGGAATTGAATGGGATCAAGTAGCTGGTCCTTACGGTGCTTGTAGAGTAGTCCATTCTCAACCCTCCAGCTGGCGAACTTGCTGGGGTTACTTTACACCTCCTGTACTCTCTGCAGATACCGCGGGTCGTCAATTTTCTCGAAGACAACAATCTCGTCCTCTTCACCTACTCCTCATGATAAGGAAGTGGTCAGGGACGTGGTGCATAGCTTCTTTACGATGAAATATTTGGAAGCTCCATTGTTGCATCTGCAGTGCTCATCTTGCTAGGCGTCCCGTTGGCTTTGTTAAGTTCTGAAGCCATCGTAATGCGCTGTGATCCGTTATGGCCTTGAAGTGGTAGCCTTCAAAGTACATACGCAGTTTCTTTCTAGCCCAAATAAATGCTAGGCACTCCTGCTCGGACATCGTATAGTTTCTCTCCGTTGACGTTAATACTCTGCTAACGTATACGATGTAGTGCTCTCCGTCCTCAAACTCTTGCGTGAGCACGGTCCCAATCGCATAGTCATTTGCATCACTTTGGACGGTGAACTCTCGGGCAAAATCAGGTTGCGCTAGCACAGGCACTTGTGTCAAGGCTATCTTTTGCGTCGGAAATGCCTCCTCCTGATCCTCGGCCCATATCCACGCTTGGTTATTTTTCAGGAGCTTACACAGGGGCATTTTTATTTGCAAGTCATGTTCGATGTATCGGGCATACCACTCTATCATACCCAGGAAACGTCAGAGCTGCCTCTTATTCTTGCGTGCTGGGTACTCCAGCACGGGCGTGACCTTCTCCGAGTTCGTTTATAGTCCCTCTCGGTCTACAACGTAGCCCAAGTACGCGACTCTGGTGCAGCCGAACTCGTACTTCTTGCGGTTGATTTGCAGTCCCGAAACAACCAGTTTCCGCAGTACTACTTTCAGATACTTGAGATGGTCCTTTAAGCACTCGGTCACGCCAATGATGTTGTCTAGGTACGCGAACACACAATGTTCGTATTCGGGTTCCAACAACACATCCACAAGTCGCTGAAACATCATCGGCGCGTTCATTAGCGAACGGCATCCTGTTGAACTGCCACAGCCCCGAGCCTGGTACGGCAAAGGCAGTGTAGCGTTTACTGCTTTCGGCCGTCGATACTTGAAAAAACGCCTGCTTTTAGTCGATGGTCAAAATATACCGGGCTTTCCGTAGCTTGTCCAGAATTGCGCCGATGCTCGGTATCGGATAGGCATCCTTCTTTGTCCACTTGTTTCGGTTTCTGTAGTCGATACAGAACCTGTAACTTCCGTCTGACTTCTTAACTATCACGGGCGCGCTGCACCAATCACTTGCGGACTTTTCTATAATACCCTCTCGGTACATTCTCTCGACCACTTCCTGCGCTATCTGCTACATTGTCGGTCACATGCGCCTTGGATGGTGCTTCGCCAGCGCTTTGTCCTCTACGATGATCTGGTGCTCAGTGAGATTCGTGTTGGCGTTTTCTCGTTGGCTCTGGAACATCTTCTCCACTCGTCTCTCTATCTCTTGTTGCTCTGCGGGCCTTAATTCTGAAATGCCTACTCACTCGGCTATAATTTCTGCTATCTAATATTCAGCATCGCGATCAAATTCTCTCCAATCTCCGTCTCGAGCATTCGATAATCCACGGCCTAGTTTGGCTTCGATATTCCACGCATAATAGAAATCCATACCAAATATGACATCGTGGTTGAAAGCGATAAGTACTCTTACCCTAACATAATCCTCCTGAGCTTTCCTTTGATGACCTTCGTCACAATATATATATATATATATATATATATATATATATATATATATATTACAGATATGAATAATTTTTCTGACTGCAGATTGCGTCAGGGTCTAAGCCCCTTTGACTTGTGGTTCCCATCTAGCACTTCCTTAAATAGCCCCGGCTAGCTGTAAAGATACGACGAGGGTTCGAGGGCGGGTCTCCAAGGAATACGCCGTCTATTATTTATTATTATTTATATTAAATATACAAGGTATATTTAGCAACTGTTCAGTAGCCTGTATATCCCATAGCCCTCATAACAAATTCCATATCCGTGCCTCGTCGTCGGGCTTGATTCTGGTCCGTCGTTCGTTCTCGCTTTTCTATCTTACACCCCTTTATTCTATTTAACGCTAATTACAAGTGGGGTTATGAACGGGAGTCTCTTACGAGCGATATCCGGAATACCCGCTCATGACCGTGGAGAGGCGTCCGAAACCCCCAATCGACCAGGCTATATCAGTCCCTAGCACAAGGAAATTGCCTAGGCAGCGCCCCAGTCCGGCCCCGGCGAGATTAGCCCGTCACGCACTTTCTCAGGTCCTTGTGGTGATTCCTTGCCCCCTTTCAGACTTATTTAGTAATCCTGCCTTGAGTCTAATATACTGGCCCCTTGGCTCACCAATATCGAATACAGCAAAGTTTCTGAAAATCGCTCACTTCCATCTCCCTCTGTGGTTTTACGACAACCGAACCGGTTCAATTTAGATAGCCTCCTTTAGGTAGCCGCTCCTGTTCCCTTCCGGGAGAATAGGGCGATATTGAGCATAAAAACTTAGCCCGCGTGCTTCCCGAACCTAACGTTTTTTAGGCGGCTCGTGCCCCCCCCCCCTCACTATGCCGACCATATTGTACCTTAACATAGTACGGCCACTGGGACAACCAGTCAACTGCCCACGGCGTACGTAATCATCGTACTTCGATGTAACCTCTTCAAATTCGACCTCCGCGACTCTTGTTTCGGCTGCGGTGGAAGTTCTTCTATCTGTTTTATGTCTTTCTTCGTGGATCGAGCTCTAATGATCTTGCCTACTTAGTGATTATACTCACTGCATTGTAATCGCATTTGAACTGTAATCCGGCTCCTTCTGAGCTCGACTTCTCGATTCTTCGGAAATAATATTCGAGCATTATATAATCTAATTTTATAAATTTTAGTTACAACGGTCAAGACTCAAGACCTCAAAGCTTCGCAGGCATTTCCAAATTACAATATATGTATATTCATATTTCGTTTTATTCATTTTAATTTTTAAAAATATTAATTTCTACTTTTATGCAATCTTAATAATATACATATTTTCCCGAGCCAAGCTATATTTATGTCCATAAAATCTGAGCAATACCAAAGAAGATATACATGTATAGAAATGTAAAGTCCATTCCAAAAGTGCCACAATCCCGAGTTAAGGTACTACCCTGACATACAAAAGGCACAGCTGCTTCAAACCACGATGGTAATAGATTTTTACAGACTACCAGTCTCTAATTTACCACTTCACATACCAACGGAAACTACAGTGTTTTACTAACTGCACTTTAGCATATAACATATTTACTTGCTGAAGTGCAGTTAGTAAAAAATTGTAATTCTTCATAAAAATACTTCAGCATTACTTGCTGAAATGCAGTTTGTAAACAAACTATAATTCCTGTCGATATATGAAGTGGTAAAACAGGCATTGATAATATCAAAAAACTATTACCTTCGTGGTTAGAAATAGTTGTGCCAACTGTATATCAGTGTAGTAATTTAGCTCCGAGGTGTGGCGCTATTTCTATGGGCTTCTCGCTTCAATCCATGTCTGCCTTTGTTGATACGTTTCTGAATAATCGATAAAACAAAAATTAATTTGTATGCAACAGCATTTTACTAATTCGTCGCAATATATTTTCTAACCTTGTACTGTAATAGATTTTAACTTTCGCTTTTGGTAAGTAGCACTCTGAAGAGTGTTCCATATGGCGTTTGCAGCACTATGATGAACTACTAAACCGAAAACAAATTTAATTTTCGGTTTTTGCGTCATTTCGCATTATTTAGAGTTTAAAAAATTTTATTCAAATCTTCAGATTAGTCTACAAGTGGAAAAACTACTATCTTAGGAAAATTAATTAATCTATTCTAAAAACTCAAAAATATTGGTCTTACGAATCGTCTTCTCCACGCAATATAATGTCTTTCAGATCTTCCGAAGAAAACATTTATTTTGAACTCCATGCATTGGGCGAGCATCTAATTAAGTTTTTCTACTTGTAGAATAAAATAATGAACCAAATAAAAGCAAATTGCTTTGGCAGTGAAACCATATATCCAATAAATAACTATAGTTGTAAGCAAAATAGACAGAAATATAGTTACTGTATATGATAGAATTAGCGCAGCACGACATGTTTAATATCGTACGATTCCAGTAAAAGGGTTCTGTGTTTTACCTTTTTTTAACTATTTTCTGTATATACAGGATAACAAACTATTATGCAAAAATATATGTATATATTTATTTAGTTTAAATGTTTTCTTATATATTTTATAAAAAAGCTATATTTATACTTACAGCTATTTTATATACTATAGCTAGTTTATACATTTGCAGACGATCATATATGCATACTACATCTATGTAGTGCTCGATCTTATACACGAAAGAGCATTCTTTATCAAAGCTTCTTATTACAAGATCATATTACATTGCTTTGCTGTGTCGTAAACTAATCGCAGATATTCACGAGTAATATGTAGTATTTTAAATTTCGCCAATAAGTTCCCAGTACGTACATACGGAAATTCTGAAATGCATTCTCGTTATTTTTAATAAAGTTTCTGATATAAAACAATTGAATTGTACTTCTGTCGACTGCCCATATACAAATTAATAAATATTTTTTTATTGGTCTTACAGTCCAATAAAAAAATATTTATTAATTTCTGATATAAATATAAATATTCATAGAATAACTTTTAAACTGATACATATTGTTAATATATATATAGATATATATATATATATATATATATATATATATATATCATATCATATCATATCATATCATACTAATTTATAAAGACAAAGCGTGTTTTTATTTGTACGCGATAACCGAAAAAACTATTGAACCGATTGTTCTGAAATTTGACATATAGATTCTATATTATCTTGGGAAGGACATAGGCTATATTTTTTCTTGAAAGTCGTTTTACTTTTAACAATAAAATAAGTGAGCAGTTTTAATGGTCAGTTTTACTAGCAGCCAGTAAGTGGCGTCTTGAATCACGAACATCAACTTAATGTAGTCGGCTTAAAGTATGAATACCAGGCCCGTTCAAGTAAATGTTCATATCGAACTTTGGAATTTGTATCCTAAAGAAGGTGGGACGTTAGTCGGTATTACCTTTTTTGTTCTTGAGGTTAATCTGACACTACTCTCACACCTTCTGGATATCTTTTGATTTTTGTATATTTCTGAATTTTTCTCACGTGAAAAATGCTTTCTCTCTCTCTCTCTCTCTCTCTCTCTCTTTCTCTACCTTCTTTTATAAGATGGTTGTATGCCAAATCATACTAAAAATAATTTCTGGAAACAAATTATAAGAATAATTTGATATTTTTTTGAATATTCTATTTTTTTTTCTATGCAAGAAGAAAATTGTATAATTATTTTGAAACATGATTTATACAGAATGTTCAAATAAAAGCATCAGAATAACCAAATCATTTTTGAAAAGGGTTTAATCTACAATTTTCAGATTTTTCCCTTGCTTAATGAATTGTCAAACAGAAATCAAATTATTTTAATATTATAAGGGGTTTTCAGTATATATGTAGTGTGTATATATGAGTTGTGGTCTTATCGATTTTTATTTAAAAAAATTAATTTTAAAAAATAGTTAAAATTATTTAAATTAACATATATCTATATATACTACTTCATATAGCCAAAAATGTACATTTCAATATAAATTGTTATAAGCGGCATCCCTTATAAATTGTGTTTTGTTTTTTTTTATTAATATACATTTGTGAATTATTAATTATTTAAGCAAACAAATTGAAGTTAATTTCAATTGGGGTCTCTCTTTGATACGTCAACAAGTACAACCTCCTTAAAACTGTTATTTATTTAACCTATTTAAATCATGACAAAATTTCGAAATTTCAAATTCAAATTTTAATGTTAATTTATAATTATAAAAATTGATATACTTATTTTGGCCGTTAATTCCATCAGCGATTCTTTTACTTCTATATGAATTTATACTTTTCATTATATAAATTAAATTTTCTACGACGTTACTTTGATCAATGTTGTAGTTCTTTTGTTTCGAAGCTAAAATAAACTTAATTCTTTGGTTTTTTAAAATTATCTGATAAGTTTTGGCAGTACAGGGTGTAATTGAAAATTTTATTTTAAAAAAGTGCTACGTGTCAAAAAATCACATTTCGTTTTTCAATGCGTGCACGTCGAGCACTATCGCGGCTCGCGCTTCGTGCATTTGTGTGTGTGTGGTGTGTGTGTTTGTTACACACAAGAACATTTATTTCAACAAAATTCTAAAAGAATATACAGAATATAAAATACCTATTCTGAGCTTATAAAATTTTAATGTAAATAAGTAATTATATTCGAGTAAAGAAATCATTTTTCTTATTTGCCATCGGGAAATACAATTTCCAAAACGAAAATTTGCAGTAAATAAAGCATATGTAGCAGTAAAGTTAGTAAAATTTTACAATTAACATTAGTAAAATCTACAATATTTATTTGAAACGTTCTGTTGATACACTTACAAGATACGAACGAAATACAATACGATACGATATAAAAAACGATACGAAATAAAATACGATACGAAATACAAGGTACGAACCGTTCATGGTTTTCGTAATTAAATTCTTCGTGCCGCAAATTTTTTATGTGACATTTCTAATGAACGACTGAGTATATATCTGTAGTATTATTTTAAAAATTATATTGGTAGAATAATAATCAATAAAATTATTCAAAAATTCATTCATTTATACATTCGTACAAAACTATTGAATTGTAATGCTCAAAACGAATTGATAAAGAAAGTTAGACAGCATAAAATTCAAGCTTATTGAATTAACGAATATTATTACCAATCAATCAGAAAAAAAAATTTGGCTATATCTCAAACTATATGTGGTGTATTAGTAGCTAATGCTTTAGATTGCACATCAAAAGATTAACCGGAATTAACGCTTTGAGACCCGATTAGGTAGAAAATAGTTTTCAGCATTTTTTCAACTCCATAAAAATCATGAAATTATAATATGACATCTATATTAAAAATTAATAGAGGTTAAAAAAAATCATTTGTAAATATTCGGAGGCGAACTTAGTTTCTTACCTTTTAAAGGGAAGGAGATTTATGATGGAAAATGGATACACGCTTGCTTAATCAAAATATTTTCCGTCATTTTCTACTACTTTGTCCCATCTTTCGGGCATTATGTTGATAGCGAGACGAAAAAACAACGACGGTTTCGAGGCGATCCAATGATCCATAAATAATCGCACTTCTTGAACATGTTGGAAGTGCGTATGAACAAGGTCGTACTACATCTATCTGAATAGGTGGTAATCAGCAGACTCTATGTCTGGTGAGTACGCTGGGTACGGAAACACTTCCTATTTGAGCTCCAACAGGGTGTTTTTGACGACTTTCGCAACATTGATGATCTATGTCCGATAAATTTCTGTTGCAAATCATTCAGTTGGCGTTTGTACACTTCAGAAGGGTCGCTTTCATTCGGTTTTAATAGCTCGTAGTACAGCACACCCTCTTGGTCCCACTAAATGCCAAGCAATACCATTTCGCCGTCGATGTTCCGTTTTGATGTCAATATGGACGGCTGGCCTGGTTCCACTCATGAGCTTTTGCGCTTAGGATTGTCACAGTAAATTCACTTTTCATCACCAGTCACAATATTCCACAGAAAAATCTTCTGTTTTTGCCGGGAAAGCAAAGATAGTGCAATGCTTTTTCGATTCATAATGGCACTTTCGGCTAAACCGTGTGGAATCCATTTTCCTTTTTTATGAATCTTTCCCATCGCATGTAAATGTTTGCCAACTATTCTCTCACTGACTTCAAACTTATTAGCGAATTCTTTCTGCGTTTGAGCTGAGTTTTCGTCCAGTATCTTCATACTTTTTCGGTTGTCCAGAATTCGTTTTGTCATTAACATCAGTATCTTCACTTCTAAATCGCTGAAACCACTCTTTACATGTTGTAAGTGATGCAGCTTATTCGCCATAATATTCTTGAACAATCGATAAGTTTCTACTATACTCTTTTTTCAAATCAAAATAGTGCCAAAGGACATGTGGGAAAAAGATTTATAACGATTCATTTTTTACAAATCATGGTACCTATTAACTGAATTTTATTGGTGAATATTAAAACAAAAAATGGGTACTAGATCCATCACATCTAACTTTTTATTCTACTTAGATCGCTATTTAAACTTAAAGATCGGAAACTAAGTTCGCCTCCTAATAATATCGTAATGTAAATTAATTGCGTTTTTTTTGTAATCTAAAATCAATCCAAATTAATTTAAAACGAATCGAATGAGTGTTAATAATTCAAATTAATAATAAAATTACAAATTAAAAAGAATAAAAGAAAACTATAGTAGATACACCAAGAGGGTTCTTGGTGTCTACTGTATGCAGTTAGAGAGAAAAAGATTTTTCTATATAAAACAGGCCACTCAGACAAACACACCAAAACTTTTTTAGAACACATTACAACATTAATGCAACTTTTTATCTCTTTCTCGAATCTTGCTGCACGCTAGAGAGGGAGAAAACTATATATCTTATTGCTGTACGTCAATTGGATGTGGTACTGTTTCTCATTCACAATGCTTATATTTTTTTCACGAGGAAACGTTCTACTTTGTCTATGTTTCGAGATAGTATTTTTTTTAATATTATTAGATTCTGTAGAGCACACGTAACATTGTATGCTGTGCTATGATTGATGCATACTGTTAGAGTATTCTTGCACTTCTGTTTCGTCCACTCGTAGAATGGTAAATGCACAGTGTTTATATCGTAAACGATAAAATTATATCCTTTAAATATATCTAGTTATTCTCTTGTTATTTCTACATTGGTGAGTATTTTAGTTGCTTTCGGTAAATTTTCATAAAATATATTGATAATTCATTTTAAGACAATTATTTTGTGCTCTCATATGATCTGCAAGTCGTTCAGAAGAAAATGGCTTTTTAAATAAAATGTATCTTGAATGTAGTGGGAAGGAGTGGATGTTCATAGATTTCTCGTATACGAAAACTCATCCAAATTGAATGATCATTTTACATCTGTCTTATGCCCGGGGTATATGCCCAGAATATATGCCCGGGCTTACCTCATAAATTGTTGAATCCACTTTTCGGCTCCTGTCACGATTCGATGTAGAAATCCTTTATGATTTTGCCTTTTGTGCAAATGGTTCGCAAGCGAATAAGCGACGCACGACGTCTCTCAGCTTCAGTTCGTAAGGAATCCCATTTCCTTGCTTTTGGACCATACCCAGAGTTTGGGCCTTTAATTACGTGTTTGTCCTCCGCGTCAAAATCGCCACTTTTAAAATTTTTGGAATCACTTCCGACAACTTCTCTCACTCAAATTAACATCACCATATGCTTCTATGAGAAGCCGATATGTTTCAGCTACAGATTACTTTAAATGAAAGAAGTAAATTAACAATTCCCGCAAATAATGCTTACTTCCCTCAAAACTTAACATATTAACAGGATGAAAACTAAGTGATGCTAGCAAAAAGTCAGAGGTATTAAAAGATTATACTGTTTCCAGATGTCAACATATACTATACGACTTTTTATAGCTGACAATTTCGATGTTATCGTATCGGAGGTACCATCTTTTCAAAACGGCGGAAACTTATTTGTACACCTAATACTTACCATTAAAATTTAAAAAACACAACTAAAAAGATGAATTCTCTAGTTGTATGCTATCTTCCTTAAAATTTAATATGAAATCAGCAGCCGGTAGCTGTCCTATCAGTTGAGCAGATGACTCAGCACCAACGAACGTCATTTTGGGATTCAATTGCATTATCTATGATTGTGGTTGAGCAAATGCTTTTAGAAAAAATATGTGTTTGTTATTTTTTTAGAATGACTGCTTCGAAAGACTGCTTGAGGACAATTGCAAAAAAAAGTAGGCATTGAATGACTGAGTTTTCTCTATAATCTCGTTTTTGCGGTTATTCTCCTCCCTCCAAAAGAACTATCTCTCCTCCATTTTGTATCTTCTTGTCGAAGTGCTTCCCCATCGTTTACGCAAGCTCTGTCGCTCATCGCGCACTATTCCTATCCCGACTTGCTTAGGTGACCTTTGTAAAGTCTTATCGCTTGCATCTTCTCCCGTACATGTTTTAACTTTTTCAATTGAGCAATGTACTAAGTTACGAAGCTACTACTACCTTCGCATTCTTCTTTGATGGTTGCAACTTGTCCAGTAGACAGTTGTAGTATTTCTGCATTTGCATTGTTGTCTATAATTTAATAAATCTTATTCATTTAATACACGTTCATATTCACGAATGTTGTATGACCCCAAGAAAGAACGAGCTTGTTTATTTTATTTTTCCGTTTCTAGAATATGAAGTCTCCAGTAAATATTATGCTGATCTCTATGTAAGATGTTTTTTTCTTCCAAACATTGAATGTCATCTGAATATAATCTGCAGATTAGAGTGTCGAGTAAATCCAATACGGACAACCCAACATATATATGTTTTCCCATATGAATTTGAGTTCTCAGTGACTGGACAACAACAAAATTTTTTATAGGAGTTGCAGCTTGTCTTAATCTGATGCTAAGACGTATGACATCAATCATTCAAATTTTGTAATTTCGATTTTGAAATTTTTATATAATCGTGCGTTATCAGGTGGTCGCAGTGTTGCTGTTTGCATAATTGTGTTTCAATCGTTGCGTGACCTGACTAGAACAAATTTATGTTTGTTTAGAAATTTTGTACTTTACAACGCTGTACCATCATTTTTTGTAAGTTTACCGCATATTCGTAGTGAACTACGTGAAGTTACAATAGATATACGAATAGATATATGAATTTCATTGTTACTAAAATTAGTTGTTTTGTATGGCTGGTGCACGTGAACCTCGGAATGCACTATTGAATCATCAAATGCTATATGAGATTGTATACTTAGAACGCCGTTTCGCCATTTCGTTGCATACAGTTGAAGAAAATACAATTTACTCTACACCAGGAACGATGACTTTTAGTCCTATATTTGTTAGTAATTTTATCTTTTGTGGTGTAACACTTAGACTGTTTGCTTCTGTTTCAGAGCCGTCATTTGATGAGAACGACGATGTCACTTTAATTTTTTTTTATTTTACTCAGGTAACTGATTTGATAGCTGACATGACGGGCGATTCATATACACGGAGCGTTGCATATATTTCCGATCGCTTACTAAGCTATTTATTTAACGTGTAATCGGATAGTTATAATCTCTCCTTGGAAATTCACTAGATCTCCATTTTGATCGGCAATGCGTAATTCTTGATGGTTACTGGAAAGTAATGACATGTAAAGGTACTTCAATGCTCTTATATACTGGTGGTAATAAGGAAAAGAACTCTTGAATTATATGCATACGACGCTCATTTATATAGACTCTATTTCTATATTTATTTATATAAACACTCTATTCTCAAAGAATGTACCTTTAGAATAGTCACTGGTAAATCAGAGTTGTGGTATTCAAGTAAATCCTTAAATTCGATAGCGGTACAAAGCGTGCAATTATTAGGCTTAAGACTTAATATTAAATCTTTAGAAGTTTTTGAAATACGAGCTTATTTTATTAAATCAACGTCAGATAATAGTCGATCTGGATATTCTATTGAGAAGGCTTTTTTTAATCCTTTGCTTTTATACGGTTTTTGGAAGATATCTCCTGTTACTTTTATACGGTTTGAGATAAAGACCATCACCGTTTTTGTAATGTTTCAAATAAAAAGATCTTTTCCAAGAGCAATTGATTTGATTGTTTTATTATGTCTTCGATTTTTGCCTTATCGCTTTTGTATCATTAACAGCTCTGGCTATTCCAGCAGTACCCCATACCGATGCTTCAATTGTACTTATACCGACAACTAATGGTAAAAGAAATGGTAAAATACCTCCAAGTTTGTGAGGAACCGGTAATATCCTTTTGAAATTGTGACATTACCTATACCATCCACCTTTTTAACAGCCTTGCGAGTGCCCTTTAATGTAGAGCAAACTATTTTTTGAGAACTAGACCTTCGAATTATAGAATATACAGCACATTTAATTATTTTTTTATGAAAAATAGAGCAATTGTGGAAATTTAATCTAGCGATGAGTGATTCTAACATAGCGTCCACCCCATCTATTTATTAACTTTACATCAACTATTGTTCTTTCATTTTCCATAGTCTTATCGTAAATAGCATTATTCAAAAATTTAAAACATAACATCTCAAATTCATTTTTAGCATGATTTCTCTTTTCACTGTTGAAATTAATAGAATGTTTAAGCCATGGCTTCTAATTAAATTTTAATACTCTATGTATTCTTTTTTAACTTTAAGCCATATTAAAGAACTTGTTGTAAGGCTCGATAATGTATAATGCAGCGATTTTTATCGTGTAATGTCGTTCAGAAATTTTTCAGTTTACTTACTCGAGGTACATATGTTCGGAGCACAGAGGTAGATCTTTATGTAGATCATGTACATTTTCAGGATATTCTAAATCGATCTCTAGTGTCTATCCCGTAGGATAGTCTTCTGTTATATGAAGCAATTTGGCTTCATCATTCACATCTTGAACCCACAAAGCCTCCGCAAAGAATATATTGTGTAATAGTCGAATCGTAAAGATTATTTACATCAGAATAGAGCAAATATGTTTTTTTTGTCTCATCAAAGTTACTACTCATATATTTATTATTTGCATATACATATCGATTTCGGATGTTTTCGAATACATCAGAAAGAAATAATACATCTGTCTTCAAATATAAATCTGAATAGTCACAGAAAGTTTTAATATTAAATTTTTGCCTCACTAATGAAGCATGCTTATAATCATCATTAGTAATGGTTGGATTAATTAAATTACTATAAAATGGATCTTATACTGGTAGCTGTGATTCTCGTAGACTATGAAAAAATAAAATATATTCATATGGGCAGATTCCCTTTCTTATAACTAATTTAATTTGATCATTTGTTCGAAAATTACTCTAATAAGTATTTTCTAAAGCACGGTGCTCTTCTATATACAAGGTTAAATTTGTTGAGATAACAAGGCATAAAGCGAAATGATTTAACAATCTGAAAGTAATGCTAACACCTTTTACATATGTAAATAAGATATGTTTTTTCTTTTCCTTATTTTTTGGTAGAAGATATACTCAACTATCAAAAATTTTGTTAGCTCTTTAATAAATAAATGTGAATCATACCCCGAAAAATTATGGAATATAACTGGTATAACTTTTCAATCATTATAATTCAAATTACATAAATTATACGCAAGTCAGCGATATCTGAAATTGATATCGATGTGATTGCTGCAGATACATAATCCATCCTTCAAACGATATGCTCACTATCACCCATATTTCTACATGCAAATAAACAAGATCCTTGGAGCTGCTGAAAGGCATCCTTATAATATGTTAATAACGCCATAATATATGACCACACTATTCGAAAATAAAATAATTTAATATAATTCAAACAATATAAATTTAAAAAAAAAACTAATTCCCTGTAATTTATTTTCTATAAGGTTACTATAAATATCAGTAACTTAAAATAATTTAATTGTACTTTTGTGGACTGCTTATATACAAATTAATAAATATTTTTAGAGTAATAATAATAATAATAATAATAAGAGTAATAAAACAGATCAGAACAAGCTACGAATATAAATATATATAAAGATGAGAACAGTGTTAGGTTCAAATCTATACTATGTAAACTTTCTACTTCCTCTTACTTGTGTAACTAAAGAAGCCTCAATATTTTGTTTGTTAAAGTCACTTTCTACAGAAGTAAACCTTGATATAGCAGAATGCTTAACTGTATTCGAAAATTCCCTTCCGCTTTTCAACTAAAACATATATCTCTTGCTTTAAATGAAAAGCTTAACTAAATTAAAAATTACTATATAATACACATAATAAATAATATGTAATATAACAATTGTATATACAATGTAAGAAAAATGCTGGTCATGTTTATTTCTCTATGACAGCAATTGAAAAACTAAAAGAAATCATTCTTACTCATTCAATTAATTTTTTACTATAAAAAAATATATTATTAAATTAATCTGTGTATATCAATATACGTATATATGCCAAATAATTATTTACTTTGATTCTCGTGCACTTAAGTAATAAATATTTATATCCGTTTACAGTTTTTGTACAAATAAATATAAAGATAAAAGGTGATATAAAGTGATGACAGTCACACTGTCCTTATTTGAAATAAATGGCATATAATAAAAAAAGTTGAAAATTACTATTTATTTAGTTAGTGAAGGACAAAATCTTACTGTTACAAATAAAATTGAATTATAACCTAATACAATTTTAATCTTAGTCAAACTATCCTTATTTATACTAATAATGTTAGTGAAGGACAATGTAAATGTTATAAATGAAATTTTATTATAAAATAATATAATTATAATGGCAATCAAATGACTTTCCTAAATATATATACTTGTATACAGTTTATTAAAGTTTTTGCTGTTTTTATAATATAGATCAATACTGATAATATAACTTACTGAATCTAAAGTTGATTAAATAGACACGAGTAATGCTTGCCTAAAGTTAACATTAGTATACAAAGCGAATAACCTCCATATTTCAAAAATTGTATATTTAATACATAGATTGTAGTATTAATACACATACATTTATATCTAATTAGATGCATATTTATATAAAATTTAAAATATATTTGATTAAAATAACAACTATTATATAAACTTTATAAAATGTACTTCTACTTTAATATAATTATATATAATATACATATAAACATTTAATTCACAGCCCTTTTTAGCGTAGGTATTTGTTTTTTGGTTTTTAATATATTTCATACATGGAAAAACTTTTCATCGCGGAAACATTGAAATCTGCTGTGCTGTTTTAACTTTTACTATATATACATCTAGATATGTAAACATTCGTACAGGGTGCCCTAGATATAACTGTTCATATTAGCAGCATTGTATCGGGAAGGACAAGTTATATGTAAATATTAATATTCATTTAGGTCAATTGTTCACAGTGTTTGCAGTACTCAATAATCAGGGCTCAGAGAAGTGGGTCATTTGCCGTGCGCAAGAAAGAAGGAGGTCAAACGAAGGGAAACAAGACGAAGTCGAGCGAACGAGGCAAAGCCAGTAGTTGTTATTTTTTCAATCCATTGTCAACGCTCGCATAACTGCTCGCACATACGGACGCATTGACGAAGCAACGTTAACCTGTCGTGTGAATAAAGATTATCTTTTTCCGTCACAAACAACCGCTTCCCTTTTTTTTTTGTCAAGCTACCCTTTCTATAACAGCCTACTCCACTGCCATAGAAATAATACAAAAAGGGCGGATGTTTATTCTTGGCGAGAAAATAGGTTTAGCCGCTGGCGTGCTACGCTCACCCCAGCGCGTACACGTGTATTTTATAAAAAAAAATTTGCAACTCAATTGTCGACATGTTACGAAGATTGTAAAATAGATATTTGGTAATAAAATTCCAAAAAATGAAAAATACTGATTGCAAGAAACTTTGAATGGTAAAAATCAGATAGTTTGGGCTCGAGTTACGTATAAAATAATTATGAAGGTACTGCATAATTTTCATCAATCAAATTTCCTTGCAAACATTATTTTTGAAGGTTTTGAATGTGATTATCAAATATGTATGTTACAACCTTCGTAACATTTCGCCAATCGAGTTGCACATTTCTTCTTATAAAACACATGTAAACGCTCCCGGTCAATTCGTTCGCGCCAGCGACTATACCAATTTTCTCGCAGGTCGAGAATAAACATCCGCCCTTTCTTTATTATTTTCAATGTAGTAGAGTGGGCTGCTATAAAAAAGGATAGGTTGAAAAAAATGAGGGAAGGAGTCACTTGTAGAGGAAGAAAGATTCTTTATTTACTAGACGCGTGAAGGCTGCTTCGTCAATGCGTCCGTATATTAAAGCTGTTACGCGAACGATGGCAAAAGAGAGGAAAAATCACAACTACTGGTCTTTGCCGCGTTCTCTCGAGTTCGCCTCGTTTCCCTTCGTTTGATAACCTTCTTCTTCGCTCGCAGACGATCACCCACTTTTCTGAGCCATGATTGGCTCACAGACATTGGCCCGTGCTGCAAACAGTGTGAACAATTGACCTAAGATTTATTTCAGATTCTATGGGGGTGAATAAACAAGAACAGTCTGACTGTCATTATTTCAACTAATTATATGATATTATAAAAACTGTAGGACCGATAAAAGTATTTATTAATTTAAACAATTGACATAAATGCATATTAATATGTACACGTAACTTTCCCTTCCCGAAACAAAGCCGCTAATATGAGCAGTTATATCAGGAACACAGTATATATATATATATATATATATGTATATATATAGATATACACATATAATAATATTCCATGTTTGGCACCTTTAGACATGATGTTTATTACTTCATTTGGTATCTCCTTGTCAGTTAGATTCCTAAACCAATTTTTATTGTTTGCATTGTTAATCTGATAGCTTTGAAATTGTTTTTTATTTCTTAAACATTCAAATTGCCTTTTTAATGTTTGCCTATTAATATATTTTGTCTTAATAAAATGTTTGTTTTGACCAAGAAAAAATTCATGTAATTCATTTCTTTCTATATTTTGATATAAATAATGTTCAATCTTTAATAAATATCTATTTAAGGAATGAATCTGAATATGTAAATCTCTAATTTCTAAATTAAGTAATTTATTTTTGAAAAAGAAAATATTCTTCTTTAGATCAAAACAAACATTATTACTATAAACCTGCAAAAATATTCATCATGAAATCTATTATTAATGTGTACCGGAAATATATTTGATTTCTTGCATCTAATAAGGAATGTAAGTTTTTCTTTAAGAATTACAACTTTTAAATTCATTTTAATCCATTTTGAACAATAATCTTTAATAGTACTGCCATATTTACAATAAATTTCTCTAAAATAAATCATGACATACCCCCTTAATTTAAGTTAAATAGACCTTTTATTTTAAAACAATTGAATTGTACTTTTGTCGACTGCCCATATACAAATTAATAAATATTTTTTTATTGGTCTTACAGTCCAATCAATTCAATGTAAAAATAAAATAAAAATAAAAATAAAAAATAAAAATAAATAAAAACATAAAATAAAAATAAAAAATAAAAATAAATAAAAAAATAAAATAAAAATAAAAAATAAAAATAAATAAAAAAATAAAATAAAAATTAAAATTAAATTAAAAATTAAATTAAAATTATAATGACAGTCAGACTGTCCTTGTTTACATTCACCCCCGTAGACTAATCTGAAAATATAATATTAGCTGAAACAATTCATTGTTAGTAAAGTGCAGTCTGACTGTCCCCAACACCCCGACAGGTAGGTTTTTAGATTTTAATTCACACCACCAATTCGGAAACAAAATTGGAGCATTAAAAGGTGTCATTGATAGAGCAATTAAATTGTCACATAAAGATTTTAGACAAAATAATTTACAGATAGTTTGAGAGATCTTCATTAATAATGGTTATCCAATTCAATTTATTAATAGATTAATTGTTGAGAGATTGTTTGACATTTATAATACCGAAAATAGACATAGTGCAGGAATTGATATTAACGGAGGCAAAATTATTTTCTTACCATATGTTAGAGGATCATCTGAAAGAATTAAAAGAAATTTTCGGAAATATAACATTCAAATTTTCTTTAAAAATAGCAATAATTTGAGTAGATTGTTTAATAATTGCTAAGATAAGGATTATTTATGCTTAAAATCAGAAGTTGTTTATAAGATTAATTGCATGGATTGAGATAAATATCTAAAAAGAGAATTTATGATCATAAATATAGTTTACGTAGCTCACATTACTTCCGGTTTAAAAGAGCATTGTTTAAAGTTTTTACATTCTTTTGATTTTGTGAATGTGGATATTTTGGAACATGGTATTAATAATAAGTATAAACGGGAGAGTCTTGAAAGTATTCACATTTCCAGGAATCAAAATAATGTGAATTTAATATTAGAGTCTGGTAGATTGGTCAGTGTTTATCATTCCTTATTAAGTTGATTGGTTTTGGATAATATGTGTAGAGGGGGAATTTATATTTAATTCACTAAATTTGGTGGTGGGGATGGGTAAGGTCTGAAATAAATTAAGAGCTCTGGTTAGTGATATTTTGCAAATTATTCAATTATTTTTCGTAGATCTAAATATTAAATATTACAATTAATGCGTTGTATAAACAAATAAATTGTAGTGTATCATTTATAAATTATACGTGGCGTATAATTGAGGTTAAAGGAGGCAAAATTATTGTCTTGCCATATGTTCGAGGACTGTCTGAAAGAATAAAAAGAAATTTTCGGAAATATAACATTCAAATTTTCTTTAAAAATAGTAATAATTTCAGTAGATTGTTTAATAATTGCAAAAATAGGGATGATTTATGCTTAAAATCATGAGTTGTTTACAAGATTAATTGCATGGATTGTGATAAATACTATATTGGGCAAACGGGTAGATATTTAAAAAAGAGAATTTATGAGCATAAATATAGTTTAGGTAGCTCACATATTACTTCCTGTTTAAAAGAACATTGTTTAAAGTTTTTACATTCTTTTGATTTTGTGAATGTGGATATTTTGGAACATGGTATTAATAATAAGTATAAACGGGAGAGTCTTGAAAGTATTCACATTTCCAGGAATCAAAATAATGTGAATTTAATGTTAGAGTCTGGTAGATTGGTCAGTGTTTATCATTCCTTATTAAGTTGATTGGTTTTGGATAATATGTGTAGAGGGGGAATTTATATTTAATTTACTAAATTTGGTGGTGGGAATGGGTATATATAGATTAGAATATAAGGTTTAGATTAATCCCTGATGAGGAGCCGTAGCGAGCTGGAAACGTTGGACAACTCTTCAATTAGGTAAGGGTGTTGGGGACAGTCAGACTGCACTTTACTAACAAAGAATTTTTTCAGCTAATATTTTATTTTTAGATTAGTCTACGGGGGTGAATGTAAATAAGGACTTTGATTGGACTGTAAGACCAATAAAAAATATTTATTAATTTGTATATGGGCAGTCGACAAAAGTACAATTCAATTATTTTAAAAATTCTTTATATTTATCCAATTTAATAAAAAATAATAAATAATATACTGACTCTACCTAGTATGCACCTACGCGACACTAACTCACCATAGTGTTACACGCAATAACTAACAAATATTCTCTACGCACGCGGTTATCACTATTACAGTATATTATAGTTACAGTATTCTCTCGCTCTCGCTCTCTCTCTCTCTCTCTCTCTCTCTCTCTCTATCTCTCTCTCTCTCTCTCTATCTCTCTCTCTCTCTCTCTCCCTCTCTTTTTCGCACTTGTATATCGCGGCACTTTAAATATTTTATATTTAAATGTATTGTTTACATATAGTTTCAATTTTAGCCAACCGAAATGTATACAATACTTGATACAGCTTAGTTTAAGATCAAGATAGAGAGAGAATTGTTTATATTTGTAAGTCGAGTGTCGAAAAGAAAGGCCTCTAAAAAGACGCGTCTAGAACGACGCGGACAGACTGTTGCGAGCGCTTGTCGAGTGAGGTACCTCAATTAAGTAACGTAATAAACGGTTTAGAGAAACTCTGATTGTTAGTTAAGATTGTAGTTGCATTTTGTTGTTAATTTTAGTATATGAATTTTGTGCGTTAGGGGAGTGTTGCTCTGCCCTGAAGTGTAACTAGCCCTAAGCGGCACTTGCGGAATTGTGTGATTTCCAGCGGCTCATCGTCTCGATCTGGGCATCTGCCCCGAGCACAGCCGTGTCTCCTCGCTGATAGGCCCCTGTCGCCTCGAGAGAGACTCCGATCTCCAAATCGGAGATCTACTTCAGGGTACCAGGCCATACCCGACGGGGTTTGAAGCTTGCGCATAAAACCCAATTCAATTTGTTATGACGCATATCATATCATATGTTAGACAGTAAGTTCTATATATATATTTATTTGAATGATCATTCAATTTAACCTTTATTTATTTAGTGTGTATGTGTCTAATTCGGAAATATTGGCTTTTTCCTTCACTCTTCAAGTGGAGGTTTTTTATGCCGGTATTTCAACAAATAAACGATTTATGTTAATTAAAGTGTTTCATTTCATAATCGTGTCATGAGTTCACTTATTATTATTATTACAATTATTATTATGTATTCCACCAAACCTTGTCCTCTAAAATAATTAAGCAAAAAGAACATATATAATATAATCCACGATCTAATTTACGTAAAGTAAATCCCGATAAAACTCTATCTTATTAAATAATCACACGACACATAAATATTAGGAAAATAAAATAACCTTTGATATCGACACTGTAAAATAGCTACCCAACGATGAGACTAGATAGGTACCTTTATTGTCCAGTTGTAAAAACGTCTAATTTCGCATCGTAGTAAAGTATTAGCGCAACAAAATAGTACTTTCTACAATATTATAACAATAAACTTTACCAAACAGTGCATTCTCGATAGAAAATAGATCGAAAAGAACTATATAAAACTATTAATAAAAAACGATAAAATTTCAAGGGAGAAGAAGCTTAGGCTCAAAATTAATTATCATTATATTTTTATGAAACTATATTATAATATCTATTTCATGAACTATACTTATATCTCTATCTCTTTCAACTTTTCATTTTTCCCTTCAATTGCAATTTCGAACACATATAAAAAGAAATTTATAAGAAAAATTAATAAAACTTTATGTAACTGATACTTGAAATAACTTAAAAAAAAAAACAAAATCCTCATTAATAACAAAAGCTATAAAGGTAGTAAAAATTATTTATCTGCCTACAAAACCAACCATACTTCAACCTATGGAGGGCAGAGAGAAGAAATGAAATCTCTGCTCGCTTTACATGGGAAAATCTTATCAAAAATTAGCCGGAATTGGTAGTTCAGATTTGTCCGGTAGACGTTGCTGTCTTGGATATCCCTCGATGGTTCTAGGTACAACAGAGAGAGAGAGAGAGAGAGAGAGAGAGAGAGAGGAAAAAAGAGCCAAAGCGCGTAAGGGGAAGAAAAGAAGCAAAAGTGGGGGAGTAGAGATTTAAGTCTCCGCTCTTTACACACTCACTACATACCCCCACTCTCTTTTTTACAGATATGCATTTGAACGAGCAACCTCACAAGATGTCGCCGCCTTGAGACCAATTCTGTCCTGAAGTCCTGCCATATAATTTGCTACGATTTTAGCGGAGTTTCCACTCCTTCTCTCTACCCTCCATACTTCAACCTATATAATTATATATTAGACCGCCTAAGCCAGAGCGAGCGAGCAATATATGGAGTTGTGTTGTCTCTCTCTTTCTCTCTCTCTCTCTCTCTCTCTCTTCTCTCTCTTACAAGCGAGGGAGTGGGGAGAAAAGGAAAGTAGGGTAACAGTAGCAGTAGAAATATACGCAGCAGAAATATACGTTTCTTTAATACTCTCTACTATGGTTATTGTTAGGCTGCCTCCCTAGTCTTAACCCGGAGCAAGAAAGAAATCACGGTCTATCTCTGTCCTTCAATATGGAATATTTCTGACTATATCTGACGGGTATACATTATGTGGTGAAAAATTGAAAGCGATAAGTCCAGTAGTTTTGGTAATTATAAAGGACATACATACTATACAAGCATACATTCTTATATATATATATATATATATATATATATATATATATATATATATATATATATATATTAGGAGTGTGAATAAGTCTTTCCCGTTTTTTGTAAGAGATGGCGCCACCAATACTGTGCGAGTATTCAATGGTTACATATGTCATAATCAAAGCTTATTCATATGTCAACAATTCCATACTAACACATTAGTTAAAATTTTTTCGCATCATAAATTTTTGATATCGTGAAAATGTCGAAATTTGAGCCGAGTCGACGTCATTTGCGGGAAGTTTCACTTTATTGGTTCAATTTGAAGAAATCTGCTGCCGAGACGCATCGATTGCTTCAGGAGGCTTATGGAGAAGGTTGTGTCGATGATTCAAGTGTTCGCGGATGGTTTCGACGCTTCAAAAGCGGTGATTTCGACGTGGAAGACAAGGAGCGTTCCGGGCGGCCGCAAATCTTTGAAGATCGAGAATTGGCGACTTTGCTTGATGAAGATTCTTGTCAAACGCAAGAAGAAGTTGCTGAAGCATTGGGAGTTGACCGAACAACCATTTCCAAGCGTTTGAAAGCCATGGGAATGATCCAAAAGCAAGGAAATTGGGTGCCGTACGAACTGAAGCTGAGAGACGTCGAACGGCGTTTTTTCACTTGCGAACAGCTGCTTTAGCGACATAAAAGAAAGGGTTTTCTGCATCGTATCGTGACTGGCGATGAAAAGTGGATACGTTACGATAATCCGAAGCGAAGAAAATCATGGGGACTACCCGGCCATGCATCATCATCGACGGCCAAGACAAATATTCATGGCGCCAAGCTCATGCTCTGTATATGGTGGGACCAGCTAGGTGTGGTTGACTATGAGCTTGTGAAACCGAATGAAAGGATCACAGGCGAGGTCTATCGACGACAATTGATGCGTTTGAGCCGCGCACTGCGAGAAAAACGGCCACAATACTCCGACAGGCACGACAAAGTTATTTTGCAACATGACAATGCTCGCCCATATGTTGCACCGCCGGTGAAAACATACTTAGAAACGCTCAAATGGGAAGTCCTACCTCACCCGCCGTATAGTCCAGACGTTGCTCCGTCTGATTACCATCTCTTCAGATCGATGACGCATGGCCTGGCTGACCAGCACTTCCATTCCTACGAGGAAGCCAAAAAATGGGTGGATGACTGGATAGAGGCCAAACCGGTCGAATTTTTTCGCAACGGGATTCGTATGTTGCCAGAAAGATGGGAAAAAGTTGTAGCTAGCGATGGCCAATACTTTCAATAATTCATTTGTAACCATTTTTTCACAATAAAGGCTCAAAATTTGAAAAAAAAACGGGAAAGACTTATTCACATACCTGATATATATATATATATATATATATATATATTTATATATGTGTGGGTGGATGGGTATGTATTTCACGCTTAGGCTAGTTTCAATAATTATATTATTACTTTGTCGCTGGCATGCTATTACTTCGAACCGCAGAGGAATGATTTCGACAATTCAGAGCTGGTGAAAACGACACCATGGATAAGCCAGCCGGCGGAAGACCTGTGACGACGAATATCGAATATCTAATAATAAATCTCGTTCAGAAGAATAGAGTTAGTCACTAAACCATTTTAAACCATCTGCAGAAGGCTAGGTACAAAAAAGCTTGATGTTTTGGGTACCGCAGGATTTGACGCAAAAAAACCTTCTGGACCGAATCAACGCCTGCGGTGTGCTACTGAAACGGAACGAAGTCAACCCATTTTTGAAGTGGATGGTGACTGGTGGCTAAAAATGGACAGCCAGGAAGGTTTTACTGTGTGTTTGGTAGGATTGCAAGGAAATCATCCACTATGGCCAGACGTTTAATTCTACCATCTACTGTGAACAACTGGACTGGTTGAAGCAAGCTATCGATCAAAAGCGTCCACAATTGGCCAACAGGAAAGGCGGAGTGTTCCATCAGGACAACGCCAGACCACATATTTCGTTAATGGCTCGTCAGAAGTTACGGGAGATCGGATGGGAGGTTTTAACGCATGCACCATATAGCCCCGACATAGCGCCAAGTGATTACCATCTGTTCCTGTCCATATCGAACGCCCTTGTTAGTGTAATGTTGGACTCAAAAGATGCTTGTGAAAAGTGGCTGTCCGAATTCTTCGCAAATAAAGAGAGGGGTTTCTGCGACAGGGGTATTATGAAGTTGCTGTCTAGATGGAAACAGATTATAGAACAAAACGACGCACATTTAAAGTAAATCCGACCACTGTAACACTGCATTGAAGCATTGAATGAAGAGCAAAAAAGCGCAAGGAAGATATTTGACAACCTAATATAATAATAGACAAATATTAAAAAGGAAATTTGAATGTTTAAGAAATAAAAAACAATTTCAAAGCTATCAAATTAACAATGTCAATAATAAAAATTGGTTTAGGAATCTATGATAGCTGACAAAGAAATGCCAAATGAAGTAGTAAACATCATGTCTAAAGTTGCCAAACATGGAATATTATATTCTAAAAATCATCTCCCGCTAATGAAATCATCGCGGAGGTTGAAGCTAATCTTTTTGCTTTAAATCATGAAGTGACAAAGGAATGTAGGACATCTTTGGTTAATATCATTAGTAATTTTAAAAGACAAAATAAGTTTGATAATTTTTTAAATACTTATTTTATACATGAATTAATTACTGCGAAGAATTTTTTGAGAAATAACCGTAATATTATCTTCCAAAAGGCCGACAAAGATAATATTACTATAGCTTCCAATAAAATTGATTACAGAAAGCGCAAACCGAGACGTTCGACCTAGTCATGGAACGTTGTATATTGTGTACATATATATATACATGATCTGCGCACTTGCACGCTTCATACTTTTTTGAAACATAAAATCTCTTTTATATGTAAAAACTACAGTAAATATTTAATGTAAAATATAATCTGTACATAAATAGTTGTATCACCTAATTTTCTTTTATAATTACTTACGTAAAATATGAATTTGAAATATTACAAAAAGCATCAGAGTTCTTTTCTATTCGATAATATATGTACGATATTGGTTGCTGTTTATTGCGACATCTCTTTGAATATGCCGAAACTAAAATTATCTCTTTCTTATCTACGAAAATAATGATTATCAGTTGCAGATGATTTCGTGCATTATAAATTTACTTCGACGTCTCATTTTGTTTATACAATACGTAGAGAGGTGAAGCAAATTTTATTTTATTTATTATTTTGTCCTACAATTGGGGACACTCGAATTATATACGTATGTAAATGATACCTAAAATTTGTAATAATCACTTTCTTTGAAAGCACTAGCATCACGTGGAACAGAAGACAAATTATTACGAATGTTCGTTATTGTTTTTACTCTACTTAAAGATATGTTATAGACTCTAGGAAAGTTTCGTCACTTTTAGATATCTAAAGATATATAAAAAAAATTTTTTAACAGTCTACAATCAAAATTGAGAGTGCAACGACCAAAGATATACGGTCGCGTAAATTATTACACACAAATAAATTAGTTATAAATACACGACACAAATAAGGAATAATATTATGCGCTTATAATTATCTAATATGTCTGCAAGACAGAACGAATATTATACGCGAAATAATATTATAACGCGCAATAGGCCCACGTAAAAAGAAAATGTCGCGACAATTACTGATACATGCGTAATAGATACACCGGCAAACTCGAAATAGAGAGAAAGCGCACTATCTACTTTCTCTCTATCTCTCTCCCTACCACCGAGCATAGTTATATCAATACACGAGAGGAGATACACCTCGCGCGGCAAGAGAGAGCCGCGTCAAGTGTATTAGGCCTGCGCCGGCTATGCCCCACTAATGGATATCCGCGCCCTACCGTTCTCTCTCATACTCGACTCGCGCGAATATTCAGAAGTATACCGTAGTAGGGGAAACCGAGAGTTCCAACACAACAGGTGTCCTGAACGAAAACACCCACTGCATTTAATTATTAAACATGATTAGATGGATAAATTGTGCGTATATACATATATATATATATATATATATATATATATATATATATCTTTATGTGTATATATGTATATATTTCCGAATAACCATAACTAAATAATATAATTTGCTATATATTAAATTATTATTAATAAAAATATTATTATTTTGTTGTAAAGGCGTATTATAAATGAATATTATAATAACTATAATGTATAATATTAAATATTGCAATAAGAATATTATAATTATTAAAGATAACTATTATACATTCTTATCATTATAAATTATTTTTATTATAAAATCGGCGTCTCGTCCAATGTTACACGAGCGGTGACGGAAGTTGCCGATAATATTGCTATAAATTGGCCTGCAAAAAGCAAAATGATACCAAAAATTTTTAACTGTTAAATGGCCTTACCGTAGCAGAAGTACGAGCGCGCAAGAATGAACAGGCCAGACCAGCTGTACCGAAATGACGTCAGTAGAATTTTTTCGATTATTGCAAGTGATTTAAACGTATTTTAAATAATTTTTAAATGACTCGTATAAGAGAGTCTAATAATTTCAGAGTGAAAAGGTCCCCAGGGTAATTTTATATGGGTAGGTATTTTGAAAAAAAAAAGAAATAATTTTATATCTACAATTCCCTTGTTTATCAAAAAACTGTTCAAAAACGGGCCCGTAAGTGAAAATAATTTTTAAATTATATTTTGATAGTACTGTGTTGCCACGTTATAAATACGTACGTGATAAGTTCGCGATTTTAAAACCACTGTTCGCGCGCAATCGGAATTACGTGTAAAAAAGTGCAACACAGTAAGCATGAATGGGCGCCCATCTTAAGTTGTACGTGCAGATGTGCGCCGTAGTCTAGCAGTAGGCCACTGGCAGCAGCAGCCAGGTTAAAACAGCAAGCACTATATTTTGCGCAACCAATGCTCCATACCTTTAATTTATAACAAAAATAATATGATTCCCTTCTTTTATTGTAAAGAAAATCAGTGTCCCTCCATGTTGTCCCTTGCCCATTATATATATTTATCAAATAGTAGCAAACTAGAAATAAAAGCAATTGAAGCAGTAGCTCAAGGAGAGCAGGCGTCCGGAAAGACGTAAAACTACCACAACATCAGAAAAAAAGAAGAGGAACGTCCAGAAAGACGTAAAATTACTACGACATCAGGAGAAGGAGTAAAGGAAAAAGAACAGAAGAATAAGGTGTAAAGGAAGAAAGAAAAGAAGAAGAGAAAGCAAAGAAAAGCAAACGGACTGGACCTACAATCCGTTTATCCAAAAATACGAGGATCTCGGGGAAATGATCGCTGTGGAGAAGAACGATAGCGGTGATTCCCATAAAACGGGGCCGCTAGAGGCGTCCCGCAGAAAAGTGATCGTAGACCGAAACCCGCGAGACGAAATACCATATACATTCGGGAGGCAAATAAGATCGATATCGACCAGGCCAAAATATCCGTCGAACTACTCCCAAAAAGCACCCCGCAAATAAGCCAATTGTTCCCATCGTCTATGTAAACACAGCAGAGGAGGGCGAGGTCCGTCAATATCGCTGTGGCCGTTGAGCCTTCATGCGCTCGGTCGTGACACAAAAGACGGACCATTGGAAAATTCGCCCAAAATCCCAAGATAATGAAAACACGAAGGAGAAAGAAAAGGTTATAATATCTACACGGTACAAACCCCCCAAGAACGACGAGGTCTGGAAAGATAACGAGATTCTCTGTACACTACCGCTCCCAGAAACATCCTTTAATTGGGAGCCTTACAAATTGCCGACACCAAGAATGCAAATAAATGCCTTACAGGTAGCAAGCATCCAGGAGCCACTCAACAGACCACAGACGTCCTACATTACCACCGCTCAGGTAAGCTTTATTACACATAAACATTCCCGGCCGCACTCTAAGGCCCCATTCTCATCTTGCCAAGCGTCCAATTCCGTTAAACAAATCCACACATTTGGATTGTACCGCTTTCAAATGGCAGCCGATTTTAAGGTGTTCGCCGAAGTGGATTCCATGGTATCTCACGCTTTCTAATCTCTTCACCCTCGAGGGCGTGAGAAGTCAGAGGGGGGATTTTCGGGTGAAGGTGACCTCTTAAGATCAACATTCCACATTTATGAAAAGCCAGCTTCATTTTATTGAGCCGACACCAGAATTCCACTTCTTCAATGTAACTCTGGCCTATCCTTTAGATCTCATTATGCGAGTCTCCCTTGACATGGAGCGCGATGTTATCAGCATAAGCTATGACTTCACACCCAAGTCTTGAGAGCTGCCAAAGAACATCAGGGACAACATTCCACAGGGTTGGGCCCAGTACAGATCCCTGTGGGCATCCCTTACTGATTCCAAGTTGTACTTCCTCAAAGCCATCTCGTATGAGAACTCAACGGCCCTTCAGGTAATTTCTTATTAGTTTATAGAGACACCTGGGGCACGCTTTGCTTTTCAATGCTGTTAATACAGCGGGCGACCAGACATTATCAAAGACGCCCTTTATGTACGAGAAAATTGCTATAACATATTTTCTACTCGATTCACTCACAGACCTACGCAACTGAACCACGGCTTCCTCAGATGATCGCCTTCCCCTACAGTCATATTGTCTTGGAGATAATCTTGCTTCTATGATCCTGTTTAATCTGTTCTTTGGGGTTTGCCGAGTATTGGAAATAGGCAATGTAGAACACGGGGTCCTCAGGTTCGTTGTCTTCGCTATTTCGTATTGTGATGACTTGATCGACCTCCCACTCATTGGGGAAGACCGAAAACGTCGAGCACGAGTTTCCCATATTCCCACCAGCTTAGAAAGAGCAGTACCGGGGCTGATGGATTTAAAAGTATTGCCGCCCCCCAATTTCACTCCCCGGACGGCCATACCCTTCACCACCAGCCAGGCCACTATCGTATTTATCTTTTGTGCCCAATAAGCATATAGCAATGCCCCTGAGCAACTGTTGGAACTGTAGTGAAGCTGATCATGGTTATGCCATCTGCCCACATCCGCGGAGTAAGAAATTCTGCTACAGGTGTGGCAGACCGACCCGAGATGTACGCACTTGCGCATGCGACCCAGAGCGTTCGACCCCTGCCATATCGTCTTAGGAGACCAAGGTGGTCGTGCAATCGAAGACACAGGCGAAGACGACACGCCAGGTGTCTGCACAAAGTGTATCAGAAAGGGAAGAGGCGCATGTGAACAGCGAAAGCTCCACAGTTGCGCAGACCCTGCAAGAGGTGGCAGGCGCAATGGCAAATGCGCATCCAGTTATGATCCTCCTTTCAGGGGTAAAGGTCTACATAAAGAATAGAAGTGGATCTAATGAGCAAATGGTCTCTGACTTATCAGCTATTGTACTAGAAAGCTTACAAATTTTATCCCGTTACGAATAGCTAACATAGTTTTTAAATGGTCTAATTTTAATAATGGTATAATTTTATAATTTAATTTAATTATGAAATTATACAGTCAGAATGTCCTTGTTTACATTCACCCCCGTAGACTCATCTGGAAATAAAATATTAGCTGAAAAAATTCTTTGTTAGTAAAGTGCAGTCTGATTGTCCCCAACACCCTTACCTAATTGAAGACTTGTCCAACGTTTCGAGCTCGCTACGGCTCCTCATCAGGGACTCAGTCCCACGTGATTTCTCACGTGAAAAATGCTTTCTCTCTCTCTCTCTCTCTCTCTCTCTCTCTCTCTCTCTCTCTCTCTCTCTCTCTCTCTGTGTGTGTGTGTTTTCTTTTATAAGATGGTTGTATGCCAAATCATACTAAAAATAATTTGTGAAAACAAATTATAAGAATAATTTGATATTTTTTTGAACATTCTATTATTTTCTATGCAAGAAGAAAATTGTATAATTATTTTGAAACATGAATTATACAGAATGTTCAAATAAAATCATCAAAATAACCAAATTATTTTTTAAATTCAACTCTTTTCAGTCTACAATTTTCATATTTTTCTCTTGCTTATTGAATTGTCAAACATAAATTAAATTATTTTAGTATTATAAGGGGTTTTCAGTATATATGTAGAGTTGTGGTCTTATCGATTTTTATTTAAACAAATTAATTTTAAAAAATAATTAAAATTATTTAAATTAACATATCTATACTAACATCCCCGTCTCGGCTTCCCCGAGATAATAATTTAACAATTCAATAATATCTAAGTAAAAAGTACTCTTATATATACAAATCTATAATTCTATAAATAATTGACCGTAATTTACCTATCATCGCTTCTGTATAAAGAGCTGCTTCAATGTAGCATCCACTTCAAAAAATTAATATTTTGCCGACCATTTTATACTATCATATATATATATATATATATGGCTTGGATGAAGAAAATTGTACTTTCGAGTTCAAGAAGTAGAACAAGATGTCCAAGTCTCTCTTGATGACGTTTTCGGAGAGTATCATGTTCGGGCTATAGGAAATTTCTCGGGTCGCCTGCTATATAGAGTTTTGTGTTGAGGAGTTGACAAGAGAGAGAGAGAGAGAGAGAGAGAGAGAGAAAGAGAGCGAGAGATAATGGATTTTCAGTGCCGAAATAGAGAAAAGAATTACTACACGCATTTCTTATATATATATATATATATATATATATATATATATATATATATATATATATATATATAACTTATTTGTATATATTGATTTTTATGTTAAAAGCAATTAATAATTAGCAATTAATATTTATTAAATAAAATAATTATATCTTACCTTTTTTAATACACTACACAGAAGCTAAACGTATTCACTAAGCAGGACACACATACAAAAACTTTAACTTATTCTAAAAATAAAAATAAAAAATACTTTACAAAAATACTAACTGAATAGAATATTAAAAATATAATATATATAATTATAATATAATACAAAATATGTAATATATATCTATAATAATTATATGTAAATATAATTGCATAACTATATACAATAAAATATAAATATCGATATAAAATATAAATATAAATATAATTGTATTAGTAGCGTCCTCGAACAGCTATAGATCGCATGCTATTGCACAAAGTTTTCTATCTAGGCCTCCGAACATACATTGTATCTTATATGATTTTCCGAAGGAAAATTTTGAGTAAAGGTCGTTTCCGTATATCATATAATAGATAGAATATTACATGTATATATATATATATATATATATATATATATATATATATATATATATATAAGGACCTTTACTCAAATGTTTTCTTTGGAAAATTAGAATATATATATATATATATATATATATATATATATATATATATATATATATATAATATCTTTTAGCAACCTTGTCTAGGGTGACGGGAGAGGGGAGTAGAGGAACCCAAGGGAACGTGGATGACCCGATTAATGGGTGTTGCAGTTGTTTATAGCTGCCTATAGCATGCGTGTTCGTTCGCTCTATACCTATCATTCTCTCTCTCTCTCTCTCTCTCTCTCTCTTTCTCTTTCTGACCTGACCATCTGCTTCGAAGCTGTGTGGGGCCTAGCGCAGCGGTGTGTATATAGTATATACATTACACATCGTTGGTAAAGTGATTACCTAATTTGCCAATTTTTTATATTTGTGTCGAATTTGCCAAAAAAAATAGCCTATGACCTATTCCTGACTGTGTAGAAGACGTGGTTAAATTATGAACGCGATCGGTTCAGTAGTTTCTGAGTTTATCCAAGACATACAAGCACGCATACATATATTTTTATATATATAGAAGACAGAAGATATATAGATTAAGGAAAGCATGTAGTGACAAGTTTCATATCTACCGATAGATTTAGGCTTGGTAGGATACTGAGTTTGGGTCGATCTCGGAAAAGCCCCTAGGAAGGTTAAGATATGCACACGCTGGACAATAGAACGAATGTACAAAAATATAGCAAGGGGAGAAACAAGTTGATGTGCTGAGTGATAGATTTAAGAGTCAACAGATTGAGAGAAACGCGTGTGCGTGCTATACTGATTGGAAGGCGCGTGTGCGCAAGCATTTCGTTATTTTATTCTATGTTAATAAATTTTTATCTGATTAGTTTTAACTTTAATTTCATCAACTTGTGTGTGTGATTTATTTTATTTTCCTGACCATCCGATAACAACGCTAACAGAATTATAATTATTATAATTATAATGCAATGATTATTAATATCTTATTGCAAAATGATTATTATGTTTTTCGGCGGCAAAAGCAGTTCTCTCGGCGATACAGCAGAAAGAAACTCTCTAGAGCTCTCCCGATCCCATAGCTCTACTTATCCGGCCTGTTCAAAAATCCTGAATACTAGAGTCGCGACCCTGGTTGAGTGGTGCTTCATTAGAGATCAGCAGGCTCTACCATCCCGACTGAGGCCTAGTGAAGCTTGACCCAGGTGACGTGGTGCTCCATTAAAAACCAGCGGCCTAACCCAAAATCCCTTCTACACTTTAGTGAGGCTTGAACCTGATTGCGTGGCACTCCATGAAAAACCAGCGGCCGTACTATCCCTAAAAAGACTTGATTCTGGGTGCGCGGCGCTCCGTTAAAGCTCAGCGGTCTTACTCTTAGCCCTGAACAAAGTCGTGATCCTGGGTACTCGAGTTCTAACATGTTTTAGTGTTTGCGAAAAGAAGCTAGTGGCGCATTGAGCGACCAGGAGCCGATACGGGTTGAGCCAGAACCACGAAGTAGCAAGGACCGAGCAACGATCAGATAACTCGTTATAGACCAGCAAGCTACGTTCATTCTCCATACTTCCCCATCCCCAGTAAAAACTTATATTATATATATATATATATATATATATATATATATATATATACATAGTGCGAGAGATTCCCGAAAAAAAAACTAAAACAGTAATAATATTTTATATGTGACCTTAAGCGTTTTTCTTTAGAAATTCTTCCTCGGGGGTCCGTGACGTGGAACTTATTGTCGATCCCATTTATCATGGTCCATCCGCATACTCCAACGTCTGTGACTCGAGTAGTAACCGTTTGGTATTTGAAATATTTTTATATAAAATAAAATAAACGTTAGAGGGTGGTACGATCGGCTAGGAAATTCTTCCAGGGATAGGTATGAAGCTAATTGATTACAATTTTGATCGCTCTTACATAACTGGTTTTAATATAATATATGTGTAGTAAATATGCGTAGATCATGGTAACTATATTTAATAATGATTCACACGTTATATATCTTATTCTTACGTTATATTATACGTATAATGTATTTTATATTATCTAATATAGTTAATATATTATTCCAAATTACTGTACGAAAGTCGTAAATTTGTAACTATACATGCAAAGTACAGCACTCGATCTGAACGGAAAAGCCATGAAATTTAATATCCTTTTGGTCAGCGTCATGCGTACGATTTCTTATCTTAAAATTAAGGCGAACGAAAGAAGAAACGGATGAATCTGATACCGCTGATCTTTTTCTGGAATATTCGTTTACACCCGAAAGAAAATTTAACCCTAGCATAAATATCCGCAATACGTGTCGAGAGACATACAGACGTTCAGAAAATGCGTATTAATTAATTTAATAAGCCAGAGATTTTGTGGTTCGATTTAACTCTTTGTGGCTTCGATTTAAATCATTGCTTCCTGTCACAAATAGATAACAAAGCGGATGTTCATAACCTTATTACAAAATCCAGTTTTAAAAAAAGTTATAACGTAATCCATCTTTGAAAATCGTTTCATATGAAATAGAACGTCCCGATAAAAATATTCTTAAATCGTGTACTTCTTGAAGAAGGTCGTCATATCAAATAGTTGATTAGCGTTGTTACCCATATACGACTAGTGAGATTAAGACTTGAGTTTTATATAATAGCTACAGGTTTAAATTGGACTTCTATTTATTATAAATAAAAGTCAATCAATAAAATAAAATATATGGAAAAATGATATCTACATCATTTTGCAAAAGATGAATTGTATCACGTTCAATTTCACTGCTAGAGAATACGAGGATGTAAACCCATAGCTTTTATTAAGCATGAAAATTATGCGTACAGTAGATCTGCCTACGTTAATTCTTAAGCAAAGCTCGCAGAGTTTACAAATACATCAAAGATGTCAAATTATTTAATCTGGACGAACTTAAATTGAATAAACAAAGAACATATGATATCTTGGTCAGCCAACGCAAAGAACCTCATGCGGCTATTAGAAACGTGATCGAGCATATTCCACCATCAATGACAAATACCGAAATAGCTAGTCGATATGAGACTATACAATAATTTTATAAGACTCCTCAAGAATAGCATCTACATCAAAGATTTCATAATGTGGAACATAGAATGCGTATGAAATATCACGAATTTAATTCAATAAGCCGCGTACACAGATCAGTAAATGAAGTTATTCCAAGAAACGAGAAATTTTCTGCTATAATACCGGATCCAAACTTTTTGCGTATTTATTAGACCAGTTCAAAATTTTTATTACGACTATTTATGGAGCTTGATTAGTAATTTAAAGCATAGCAATGATAGTTTTCGAATTAACAATATATTTATTTTACAAGCTATCAACCTATTTTTATGAATATGCCTGTTGTAAATGGTGTTCGTAGGAAAAAGAATTTAACAATCGATAGCGTTGCACAGAGATTTATACTTTCCATTAGAAATAACGATAATCTTTGTTTACCGCGCGGTCTCGTCGTTGGTGAAGTATGCATCTTTTTAAAATTACATAACACGAAAGAATTTAAACACGAGTGGGATATTATTCGTGATGCTCGGCGAAAAAGGCAAAAGGAGTGAGTCGTAAAATTTATACAAAAAGCATATGTGAAAATCCCCGACAGAGATTGTACATTGCTGGAAGTAAATAAATTTAAACAGTATAATGAACCTCGCGGTAAAGCGATTGTTATTTTCGATAAACATACTTATAGTTACGGTGACTCTATACTGTTTGACGATCACAATTCTGTAATAAATAGTAAAACAGAGATTTCCTATACAATTATTTTTTTTATGATGCAAATATAAATCATTTTGTTACAATATTAAATCTGATTGTGGCTACAAAAAAGAAATTCTTCTATTCATATTATAACAAGCGGTATCAGTATATAGACCAGCATGTTTGCATTAAATTTTGTTCTTAACGTTTTTTACCATTAGCTTGCGAGCAGAAGAATACCAGTGATTTCATTAAATGCGTAGCATGCAATCGTGAATTTTTCAACCAAACTTGTTTCGAGAATTATAAAAATTCTAAATTAAAGAAATTCTAGAATCAAAAAGAAAAGGTTGCAAAAAGGAGAAAAAATAGATACCGTTAATATATGTATTTTTGTTGTAGAATGGTACATTGTGATCGGGATAGACAGGAGTTTCGAACGAATTCGTGTAAATTTTCTAAAAACTCACATAAATTAAGAGAACTTTGTTATATCCAGCCTATACGATATAAAATGAAAAATGAAAAAAGAGAATCTTTTTATTTTTTATAATTTTGAGACTCGATAAGATACGGCATATCAAAATCATTCGGCTAAAAAATTCATGTAACCAATCTGCATAGTTCAACAGATGTATAAGGATTGCTTGTATTTAGATGATGTTAACGATGGCTGTAATACTTGATGAATTAGGCAATATACATTTCAATATGATCCCGTTCGTCGTTTGATAGGCCTTAATATATGTGAAAAATCCGAATTCAATGAAATAATTTGCATCGCACAGAATTCTAGTGGATTTGATGCCCAATTTATGAAAAGGTGAACTGAGCAGCGATTGAATGACCAGATAATGCGCAGTGTAGTTTTAAATGGTAAAAATATAGTCATTTTGCAATGAGATCGGATAAGATTTATTGATAGAATTATTTTGAGGGTTATTTTGACAATAATTACGAATTGAGTAAAGCTCGATATTTGCAAGAATATAAGGAAGCAAAGGGCATACAATTAAGCGGAACACATTGCAAAAAATTCAGGCTAACGTTCGGTGGCCAATCTCTGCTTCAATTCGTTTTGGGGAAAAGTTGGTCAACGAGATACTTTAAAGCAAACGAATTGTATTAAAACGCGAAAGGATTTACTGGAATTATTGCTTGATCCCAAAAAAGAAGTTTTCAATTTATTACTCGTAAGCGACGAGATTTTATACGTTAGTTGATAATTTAGAGATGAGGCTATAGAGCAAACTACGGATACAAATACTGTTATAGCTGCTTAAACTAGTACGCAGGTTCGATTGAAACTGTATTCTTATATGAATAAATTCGATCGGTGAATTCTGAATTACGATACAGATCCATGTATATACGAGCGTATGTATGGCGAATGTATATATGGCAAATACGGGCTCCTACAGGTTCATTATTAGGTAAAATGACGGATAAATTAAAAATTACGGTTCAAACGCTAATTTAGAAACATGCATATCAGAAGATCCAAAATTTTATGGATTTAGAGTAATTAATCAATCGCGGGGACAAACCCGCCACGGTCGGCTGCTGAATTGTAGAAAAACGTGTGATGATATAATGTAAAGAAAACGTTCGTATAGCTTAGTTGCAAAGATAGATACGCGAGTGAAGCATCCATTTACTTTTTGCGTGTGTGGTCCCACTAGTTACGGTAAAACAATTTTCGAAAAAAGTTTTTTATTTCATCTCTATTTACAAAAAATATGCAACGCTCGTTTTGACGACGTTCTTTTTTACTATGCCGAATGGCAAGAGGCCTACACAACGGATTTCAGACCGAATGGCGGTGTACGCCATTTAAAATTTTAAATTTATTTACAAAAGGTAGTTACTATAAAAATATAAGAACAAAATAAATATATAACATAAAAAATTAGAGAATAAAAATATAACCTAAAAGTATAAGTATTATTTTCATAACCTAGAATATATTTCACAAAGGTAAAGCGCAACGGGATATAAGTTTAAATACAAAGCACATGGTTATTTTCAAAAATCCTCGCGATCGTCCTTCAACACAACATTTAGTGCATCAAGATTATCCGAAAGATTCGAAATCTCTGCAAACATTGTTAATGGACACCACAAAAAATCCTTACTCTTATTTGTTACTTGATTTATTGCAAGATCCCATCGGTAACTTTTGTGTACTGCATATTTTCCTACGATGTGTGACATTATGCTAACGTTCTTAAACATCAGAAATCTTTCATTGAATTTGATAAAAAAAGTAACTCTACAAAAGATGATGATTATAACAAAAAATGTGTTAAGTACGTGAGCTTCAGTTTTTCGCATTCAATGGCTCAAACAGCATCGAAAAATCGTAAAGAAAATTAGAGCATACTCGGTCAAAATTTTACAAAGAAAGACGCGTCTCTGTTACTCACCCTCAAAGACGGTGATAGCCAAGCACGTAAGGCACTTCTCAAGTCTAGCAATAAAACAACTGTAAGCTGTATATGCAAATGCGTGTTGCATATTCTGAAAGATGTGGTTCCGTTAAAAAATTCGGAGCGTAAATGTTGAAAACAGCATCGACACGTACTACGTAAATTATTTCACGTTAAACCTACGAATGGTTGGAAAAAAAGAAAGAAAATTTTGCTGCAACACGGTAGTGCTTTCTTTCCATTAATTATAGCGCCTATAATCGATGCTCTTATTACCACATTAATCGGTAAATAAAATTTAAAACCTAATTAAGGAGCGAGCTCGTAAAATGATTATCGTGTCTGAAGATATGATTGAACGCTTGCAAAATAAATCCGAACCTATACTCCAAATGAGACAGCCAACAGGAAAAACTAAAACTACTGAATATACAACTTAAACTAGGAGGAATAATGTTTCGAGGCTCGATTCTGAAATGCATGATATATTACATTCGAAGAAAAATTACGCAAACGAACGGCAAAAATGTCCAAATTATATACAGGTCTTACGTCGATATCTGTTTTTCAAGGAGAAAGAAAAGGATACAGAGCGAAACATTGATCGTGAACTAGATGATGTAGAAGCATATCTTACTCACCGAAGAGAGTATAATGCAAAGCCTAACTAAAACTTTCGAGCGAAAAGCAAGACTTTTACTCCGACACTAAAAGCGAACGTCACCGGCACGATTAAGTTGGGATAATATAGATGCAATTACTATACATGATTGGAAAACTGAAAATTCAAATATAATCGAATTAATAAAGGATACTTTAAAAACCGATAAAGAAAAAAATAACGCAAAGGAAATGAAGACAATTGAAGAAATGCCCAGCGGTCTTTTAGAGTATGCAAAATTTCTCCAGACCTCTGAGGACCATTGACAAAGTCAACCAAGCCTTTAAAAATACGTAAACGTCCTCTCAGTAAAACAGGCTGGTGGCAAAAGCGGGGTGATGAGGTAAAGAATGTTAGTATTTCGCTAAAGAAGAAAACTCAAAGTACTGCGAAGAAATAAAATAGCAAATGGCTCCACATGAACATGTGAGAAAAGAGAGTAAATAGTTAGAAAAATGCTTATGATGTAAAAATGCAACAGCGACAATCCACATTACATTATATTATAAGAAAAAATTCGCCGTATATTCGGTTTTTTAGATAACTCAGAAATTCTCGAATCTACTGAGAATACATACATATATATATATATATATATATATATATATATATATATACATATGTGTGTGTATATATATATCGGTAGATGTCCAGCATGTTTACCCGATCAATTGTTTATTTACAGATATTTCCGAAGTGTATTCGGTTGGTGATATCCAAGCTTCTCATTTGCATATGGTGTCTATAAATACCAATAATCAACAGTTTGGATCAATATTGGGAGACATTTTTAGCCTGTTCTCTACATTCCTTTGTCACAACATAGTTTTCGCTCTATGATCATTGATATAAGAAATGAACAAGGTAATCGTATAACATTCTAGTACAGGACGTGGATTTCACTTTAAGCTTCACTTTAAGCGCAATCGATGAAAAGATAGAAAAAGAAAAATCAAAAAATATATCTTATTACATGAATTATTATAACGATTAAATCGGTGGCGGAGGAATAAGAATTTTTTTACTGGTTCGACATATCAATGATGTAGGGGAGAGGAATAGTGTGGACATTGCCAATAACGGTTCTAAATTTAAAGACTCGTTCAAATTACGCGCCAAAGAATCTGTTAAACATTTAAAGATAAAAACTGTTAATAAAATTACTTATTTAATGAAAGACAATGGCTATAAATCGATTGCACCTAAACTCAGACGTCAGTCTAAAATGATACATCTAACAGACATCACTGTAGGAGCTCGTAAAAACAAAGAAAAGAAATTAGTAAAAAAGTAGTAAAAAAAGTAGGAAAATATTTAGTTACAGAAATCTAAACGATATTTTTGGGCATCGCTAAATCATGGCCTCTTTACACACACGCGTGTGAGTGTATGTTCAGTGAGTTAGAGATCTTCATTTTATCGGCGACATAAACTTCTATAGAGAGTTGCAGTTACTTAAATTATAAGCATATATCTTCAATTGGCAAAGAACCGACCTTGGAATTTATCCTTCCAAGCGCGAGCGCACAATACATAGAGCTTGCTCATACTATGCTTCATGTTCAAACGCCAATTCTCTCTGTAGATACAGAGGTAGAAAATGCAAAAGTTGCACATATCAATAATTTTTTACATTCTGTGCTCAATCAAATTGACGTATCTTTCAAACAAAAAGTAGTTTCACCTCCCAATAATACATACTCTTACAGATCTTATATAGAATACTTACTCAACTACTCAATGGCTGCTAAAGAATCACATTTAGCGCCATGCTTATGGTACGACGATACAGCAGATAATTGAAGCTGTACCAAACGCTATGCGTGCTCAAGCTAATAAACACCTGTTAAACTATCACGTGTTTTCACTAGGTGGAAAAACCGTTGATATGATCGGTCACTTACATTGGGACGTTCTTAATCAAGATAAAATATTAATAAATTCCTAGAAAGACGCGTTCGCTTAGTGAGAAATAAATACGCATTCTGTCTCATAGATTCATCTGACAATGGGAGATTTAAGGTTAAAATAAAAGCAGCAACTCTCATTATTAGTAGAGTAAAAGTTAATTCTGGTATCTGACTCACACACGCTAATGAATTAAGTAAAACTACCGCTAAATATCCTATCACACAAGTGGAGGGAAAGTCGTTTACTAAAAAGAATTATTTTTGTATTTGTCAACAACAGAGCTTGCCGAATAAACCATTGCAGCTCAGTTTTACACCAAACTCAACTCTACATATATACGCCTTTTATACGCTATTTTCGGGTGTACACTTATTTACAGGTATACACTTTCTGAAAGAAGGTATTGGAATTAATCGAGATAATTATTCAAAAGGCTATTTTCTTACCGCCGTTGATCTCACACCTGACTTATCAACGCACTCCGCCACGCACTGGAATCTCGTCCACTAGAGGAGCATTATAGTTTATACAGAATACGACAATGTTGTAGAGATTGACTTAAGTAGATAAATTATAGCTGATTATAGCGCTTAATGAGTGGCGCTGATAGTAAAGGCGGTGGTGACGGTGCTCATAGTAGAGGCGGTTTTATAAAATTCATCATTACTTTCGGTGAAACTCTTTGGGCAAGAGCAATAAAAAGAAATAGATTGCATAATCGTTATACAAGATCTATGCAGTGCCAATAAAGTGTTTATACCTAATGAAGTAGCTGTAGCTGAGGTTGCTGGATTGTACAACCAACCTGTAATTTTAAAGACTTACCTTAAAATATATGCAAGACTAATAATTATTGCATTTTGAATTTACACGGAATTCATTGGTTTGAAGGTTCAATTTCGCTTCATAAATTACAGTATCATCTAGATAATACAACTAGAGAAGTGCAACGAATATACGTACAGTATACTCAATATTTGGAATTAGCTTTGATACGATGCATAACTAATCTCGAAAAAAAACAATACAACTAGTTTTGATTGACTGAGAAGCTTTATCCACGTGCTCATGCATGTAACCTTCGCAGAATACGCAAATTTAAGTATAAAAGGAATTACTGCGCTTATTTCAAGAGCTATTTAATCAAAAAATGGTTATGTTTGCATGTACTTGAAGAATATTATCCGCGACCAGCGAAACTTTCTATACCGCACTTTTGAATGATCAAGAGCAGCAACGTAAATCACATGTTAATTTTCACTCTATTACTGAAGCCGGAATGACAAAGTCGACGAATCCGAGGAAGATGGCGAAATATCTTTCTCAGATATATCGGGATCATGAATACTAGAGACATTATGCAGACTCTATGAGATGTACGAGCCCAGTCCGTAGGTGTATATGCGGCGGATCATATACTTGCACTTGAGTCTTCCTGCTGCAGTAATATCAAACACACTTACCTCCGAATAACCTGACTCTATGGATATGGAAGCTACTTCGATAGCTATGGTCTTCCACCAACATCGCCATATAATCTTAAGCGTCTTACTGTGTAAGATACGAGTGGAATAAAAATCAAATTCAAAGTTTCGATTCGGAAGTGTGCGGTTGAATATTGCGTTGCATTTCTGTATTTTACGTGTACCGGTCGTTGCACTCTTACTGTAATATTTACACGCAAAATACACGGCGTAACTACGCGTTGGTGGCAGTGTTTTATAAAAACATTATTAAAAAATTAAGAAAAAAATATAAGAAACCCCGCTTACCAATTAATGCGTTTCCTCGCACCATTTCTATCGGAGCTCGATTATGTAATCAAGCTTGTACCTCGATGCTGAAATTATTGTAAAAATTAAGATTTTTATACATAAAAATATAATAGAATATTGTAATAAATGCAGATCTTTTTAATTCTATGCGTTTATTATTTTTACCTATTCCACTATTTCTTTTACATCCCACGTGTACATAAGAATGTATAATAATTAATTATTTCAAAAAAAAAATTAATAAGTCGATGTTGATATGAGTCTAGAAGTTACGATAATGTGCGCTCAGAGGTTACATGTCTAAGCTTGCAAGACTTACACAAATATTTAAAATAATAACATCCGGTATTTTTGGGGGTCATTTTATTTAGGGGCTGCAGAAAGATTAAAACTTCTCAGAACGTGTTGAAACCTGATATATAACGTCTTTTCAGTTTAGGAGATGTGTTATAATTTGAAGTAGATATACGTGACAGAACCTGTTGCATCATGCTATGCAATGTTATTCGACTAACGAGGGGGGTGGAGTTATAAGATATAAAGAGGATTGATTCGAGTGTCATTATAAGCGCTCTTGAAGAAATGTGATCGAAAATATACGGGTGTTTGACTTTTTCAATAATACACACAAACCTCTCTTTACATGCTGTCAGCGATGGAGCTTGTCCTCCATAACATTCTTGAAGCAATCGATAAGTTCGTGCTACACTTTTTTTTCAAATCAAAATAGTATAAAAGACATGTCTAAAAATCGATTTATCACGATTCATTTTTCACTGATCAAAAAATTATAATGTTTACACAAATGATGTCGCCTGTTAACTGAATTTTATTCATAAATGCCAAAACTGAAAAAAAGTACTAGATCCGACACATCTGACTTTTCGTATTACTTATATGACCATCGAAACGTGAAGATCGAAAGCTAAGTTTGCCTCCCAATATAATCAATAAATTATCTACAAATGGCTATTCGACAAATATAATCTTGTTATGCAGATATAAAATTAAAACCAACTCTTTAAGAACGAACAAATTTGTTATCAATTACTCATCAGTTTAGTCTCTAAGGAGGAGCCAGAGCGAAACTACATAGCTCGAAACTGCATAGCGAGCTTAGACAACTACAGCAATTCTTCAATCAAGTAAAGGTGGTAAGGACAGTCAGATTTCAATTTACTAATAAATAATTTTTATAGCTAATATATTTTTATTTCAGATTAGTCTACGGGGGTGCTTTTAAACAAAGACGTCTGACTGTCATTATAATTTTCAATTAATTATATATTGATATGTATTAATATTGATATAAATATATATTGATATTATTATTTATTAATTTTAATTTATTTAATTAGACTGTAAGACCAATAGAAATATATATTAAACAATTAGATGAATACTTCCCACTCTAACCGTTTCTCACCCTCTGGCACTGCCCTCTATCGTTGATTTTATTTTATATAAAAATATTTCGAAGACAAAAGGGTTGTCAGTCGGTTCAGGGACGTTATAGTGTGCAGATCGTACATTAAACATCTGATCTTCGATCAGCCCAGTCTGTGAACCCCAGGAAAAGAATTTCAAAAAGCGAAAAAAAGTAAAATAACATATTAAATATTCTTATTTGTCAAATTGTTTTCGAAAAATAATAGCAGTTGAGACGAGAGGTAAAACGCTTAAGAAAAAAATTTTCGTATAATTATAACGTGATCTCTTTTTATGTCTCTATCTCCACATCGTATTTCCTTATCAGTCGGGAAATAAATATAATATCAATGGTTAACTTCCTGCTTCAACGCTGAGCAGCCTTTGCGAATAAGCAACGCTACTTGTCGATGGATCTTATTAAAAAATTTAGTCAGTATCTACATGTAACAATTAATGTAACTGCTAATGAAAATTTTTGTGTAAAAACGTTAAATTATTATTCCTTCGTATAGATATTATAGCTCGGGCGCTCCCGCAGTGGCGGCCAGTACACAGAGCGAGGAAGCCTCGGTGCGATGCTCGACACAAAAAAGATAGACCGATAGCTGGCTTCACCGCTGCTATCAGATCTATGACGCAACGACTCTCTCTCTCTCTCTCTCTCTCTCTCTCTCTCTCTCTCTCTCTCTCTCTCTACGTGTGCATGCGCGCGCGTATATATATATATATATATATATATATAGATATTGTAACCGCCGATTTGGCGATTGTATATTTAAAAGATCACACTCGCGAATCACGAAGCAAAAAAGAAACGGAGCAACGAAGAACAAAAGGAGCAAGCACTCTCCCCTTTGCTACTCAACCTTGGAAGCGATAACGCCTCTCCTGATCAGCAGTATGCAAATAACATGTGTACCGGACCCAATCATTGTGAGGCCTGCCGATACCGCTCTTCCGCACTATAACATCCCAGCAACGAGCTTTAGTGAGAAAGTCATAACCACAACCCATCCAGTTTAGAGGCGCACCCGTGTTTCCGCGACAGTAGAGGTCGTCGGAGGCATAAGAGCGAGTGAGATAAAGAGAGAAAGAGCCACCGCTGCTAACGACACTCACAGTAGAGTGAGCGAGCAAGAGAGAGATTTGCGTCACTCCGAGGACAACTGCAGCGACGAGCGAGCGAGCGAAAGAGAGAGAGAGGGAGAGAGAGGAAGAAAGGTTGATAAAAGGAACATCTTCGCGGTAAGTAGTTTGTTCAGGTATATGTATTTCATATTGCTAATACGCCGCCGCGTGCCAGGTAAGTGTGCACATACCGTCCGCGTCCGCAAAAAGGATATTTCCGCGAGCGATCTTCCCCCTTCCTTTTCTACCATATTCCCCTCGTGCCAGTACACGTAGAGACTTTGTACATTAATCCCCGTATATTTTTTCAGCGCATCGCGGAGCCCCCGAGGAGTGGGTAGTTCGCGAGCTACCGCATATTAATCTTATGTTGATGACTAATTGTTAATAAATTATTTATTATTTTTAATATCTAAGTACATTCGTAATTGTTTCCACCGTGCTTATTCCCTCTTTTCTCCATTTCCCCTCGCTAGCTGCCGCCGGGACCAGCGTGTGCGCAAAATAGAGTACGTATATATAAGCCAGCAGATGCACGAGAACTGTAACTCTTACTCAGGGTTACCATATATATACATATATATTTTTACAGATACAGATATATATAGATACACACACAAAAAAAAGAAAGGTCGCTCAATTATGCTTCGTTGCACATAAACACTCTCGGCCGCACCTAGCTTTCGCTTTATCGGCCGGTTGTGCTCCAGAGCTTTGCAGTATTACTGATCTTTTCTTATTGGTGCAGATCTGTACATCATTGCGACTTTTGTGGACCTACAATTTATAGTGGGTTCCAAACCACTTTTTATCGCACCTTGTATGTTCAGCCTAGAGTTGTAACCAGTGTGCTAATTTTGTATTGCGATTTGTAGACCAGTGTATAGTGCTGGTCTACTTATTTAGAAAAAATAATATATTTATGTATATGTATATATTGCCATGTGATTTGGTTGCGGTTAGTTGATTTACAGTTTTGTGAACCGGTGTATGGCGCCTGTCCACTATATCATATCATATCAAAATTTTTATTTATTTGAATATGATCCTTTGTATATATTTTCCTTTACAACTACCTATTCAGGTTACTGTATTATATCTGCTTCAAGCAGATGCTCTATTGCTTCAAGAGACTCCTTTGCCTGTAGGAGCTCTTTTACCAGATTTTCAAACGCCTTATAGTATGCTACTGGTCAGGACATGCTCTGGTGTGTCCACCTCCCCGCATGTGCATGTATCGCTCTCTCTCAGATGAAAGCGAGAGAGATATGACTTAAAGTCCCCATGCCCAGTGAAGAACTGGATTAACCATCGCGACGGCCCCATCCAGTCTGCCTCTATCCTATCTCTGACATTAGGTAGATAAGAATATGTCAGCCTACCTTTTCTCGAGTTATTTCAGATTTCCTGCCAGTCATCGAGATATCTTTCAGATATCTCTCTCACGGTACGACGTTGGTCCTCAGCTGACGCTGCATTTTTATGGTTCGCGTATAGTTCCGCTCTACGCCTACATTCTAGCACGATGGGGAGTTTTCCCGCTATCACTGCTAGGGCGTCTGTTGAGGCAGTACTGTACGCGCCGGTGACTCTAATGAGCGCGTGTCTTTGAGTACTTGCCAACTTGCGCTGCTGTTATAAACACATCAAATCGTGCCATCCTGCCGCTGCGTAAGTGGCGACAGGTGTGACAAGCCTGGTATAGATAGTACTAAGTGCCTTAAATTTAAGGCCCTATTCCCATCTTGCCAGGCGTCCAATCCTGTTAAACAAATCCACACATTTGGACTGTACCGCTGTCAAATGACAACCAATTGCAAGATGTTCGCCGAAGTGGATTCCAAGGTATCGTACGCTTTCTAATCTCTTCACCCTCGAGTTGCCGACCGTAATTCTGGGGGGGGGCTTTCGGATTAATTATCTACATGGGATTAGAGTTCAGTGCACTCACCAGACATTGGAGGACCGGGGATTTCTTGTTTCTGGTGCCAAGGAGGCGGAGAGGGGAATTTGTTATGTCTCGCCGTAAGCGTTTATATACTACTCAGAGATATTGAACGTTCGAACAGAATTTGATAACGTGTTATTAAAATCTTAATATTAAATATCACTTAAAATTAAATACTATCTATACTAATGTACATTTGACTGAAATAGTGAAAATATACTTGTGAATGCAGTTAAAAATAAAAAATCCAAAATATTTTTTTGATTTGCTCTTGTATGAGGCCAGTACACTTTCTATCAGTCAAATAAAGATATAATCAATGACAGATTTCGATATGACATGTCTAATAGGAGATATTTAATTTAAAAGTTTCACTTTAACGTTGTGAAGAAAAATTTTATCTCAAATTTTGGCGACGCGTACATTTTTGTTTAACTCATTTGTTTGTGTTGTTACAGTTTTATTCTTTAATAGGTTTCCATAATTTTCTCAATTTTCACGTATAATTATTTTATATGGTTTTAATATTTTAACTGTCCAGTACATGTATATTTAAATCAGGAACTTTTTTTATTTAAAGTTTATTTTGTATAATGAACCATGGTTAAAATAGCATCGTCAAAAATTCTATATGGACAATTCTTTTACAGTATTTGCACAAATTTTGTGAAAATAACTGGATGCTTTAAAATCGTCTGGATTTTTTACAGCTTCCCATTATAAAACTAACGAAGACCTATTCTAGAATTTTAGTGAAAAAATTTCTACGAGGAAATTTTTTTACACTATTTCTACGAGGAAGTTCTAAGAACTTTAGACTTTGGTTGTGTCTCGACAATGATTGAAAGAAATCTGATGCTGATATAATTCAGAGCAGCACAATATTACAATATTTTAACTGAATTTTTCAAAATATCATCAAGTTTAAATAATAAGCTAAGCAGATGGATCAAGATTTCCTTTGCAGTTGGTATTTAAATTCGACGTCAAAATTTCGAATTTTAAAATACAATTCTGAATTCAAACTAATAAACATTTAGAGAATATATTTAGAGAAGTGCATTTATAATATAAGTATCAAGATGGCAATGAAGGTCTAGAAGAACAAACGAATGGCGAGCGATAAAACAATAATATAATTATCGAAACTAATGCATCCTTAGGGATCGAAAGCACGTGCCTAAGCGTAACATATATATATATATATATATATATATATATATATATATATATATATCAGAGAGAATATGTATATATGTCCTTTATAAGCGCTAAAACTACTATATATATATATATATATATATATATATATATATATATATATATATATATATATATCAGAGACAATATGTATATATGTCCTTTATAAGCGCTAAAACTACTAGACCGATCGCCTTTTTTTTACCGATCTCAATTTTTTACCACATTATCTATACCGTGAGGATTATTGGCTTTTTCTTCTCTCTCTCTCTCTCTCTCTCTCTCTCTCTCTCTCTCTCTCTCTCTCTCATTTTTTTACTTCTATATATATTTGAAAGATAGAAGTTATGTAATTCTGAACTTCAGACAAAGAATACATTCAATTAATTTTGTATCTAATATATAAGGTGCACATTTGTCAAAAGTTTTAAGGAAATATTCTTAAATATAATAGCATTAATAACAGATGCAAAACTCTTATTAATTTTTATAATTTTAAATTAAAAAATAAATTAATCGATGTGGTTAGATCTAGTTTCTCTGGAGATTTTCTTTCATTTAAAATTTTGTACATTTAAATACACGCTTTTTTAATTATACAAATAGTTTATTCATATATCATTAGTTAACCATTTATTCAAAATAAGTAATTTATACATCTAAAATATTGAATGTTTCTTTAAATATATTAATTATTTTTTTATGTACAAAAACTAACATTTATTTTAAGAAATTCGATTCTTATTAATTTGAAAAATATTTATTTGCTTTAAAGAAATATTTTCTAAAAGCACAATTTTTAATTTCGTATCATACAAAGAAAATAAAAAATGATACTGTAGAATTTCAACTTATTAGATCGTCGTTTTCGTAATCTTCAACTATATAAACGTACTATATATATTATATTGCAATTAATATGAATAATTATATTTACATATTTTGCTTATGTATTACATGAATATATATATATATATATATATATATATATATATATATAAAATATTTTGTGTTGGTGTATATATATATATATATATATATATATATATATATATATATATATATATATAGTAACAAACAAAATATTACATTTGTATTGTACACAGCGCAACGTAACTTAATTGCAAGTGCAAAATCGCCGACGTTGAATCTGTACATATATAAGTATAAATATTATAAAGAGTCTTTTTATAAGTATAGTAATTGGAGAACTAAAAATCTTGAGTTCATCTTTTGAACAAATCAAATATTAAAATTAAGGATATGCTAACGAAATTAAATTTAACGTATTGAAAAAAAATGAATTGGATTTAGCCAATTTAAATAAATTTTTTTAGATAAATATTGATGTTTTTTTTAAATTAAAAGAATATTTTATCAACTAAATCAGTTAAATAGATTGAAATATATATTTTTTATAATTAGTAACAGTTGTTTATTAAACAAATGTTTCGTTCTTTCCATTTCAAGAAATGTATTTATTTAAAATTATCAAATTTTGTTTCAGTGTACTTAAAGTTACAAAAAATATTTGAAACAATAGTTGTAGATCTTATGAAAATATATTGTTATATTATGGGTTTAATTTATACGTTTATATTCTATAATCAGCATTTTTCAAGAAAAATGTATTTGAAGGTATCTGTGTTTCGCATGATCATAGAATTTCGTAGGGGATATGAGACGAACCATTTGACCTTTTCTCCAAAAATTTTGTTTTTGGATTATTTTTTGATTATCTTACAGTCACAATCGATTTCATAAACAATAATATCTAAGTAAAAAAGTACTCTATATAGGAAAATCTTTATTTCTATAAATAATTGAACGTAATTTACCTATTGTCGCTTCTGTATAAAAAGCTGTTTCAATGTAGCGTCCACTTCAAAAAGTTGATATTTTGCCGACCATTTGATACAATATATATATATATATATATATATATATGCATATTAAATACGGCTTCGATGGAGAAAATTATACATTTGAGTTCGAGCAGTAGAAAAACATTTCCAAGTGTCTCGAGGAAACGTTTACGCAGAATATCATGTTCGGACTATAGAAAATGTCTGGTGACGACTGCTATAGAGATTTTTGTTTTGAGAAGGTAGAATACAATGTCCAGGTATCGCAGGGCGACTCTCGCTGGGAATGTGCGTGTTCGAATGATAGCATACGAATCTCTTCATAGAAGTCGTACTGACATACCTGGACATTGTTTCCCACGAATTATACACGACACCCCCGTAGAAGTCTTCCAAATCATCTGGAAATTGCATTCTATCATTCGAACAGGAAACTCCCCGTAGAAGTTGTCCCGACATACCTGAACATCGTTTTCTATCAACTAAACACGATACTCTCCATAGAGATCGTCCCGCCATATCTGGACATCGTCTTCTACCGACCGAAAACGAAATTCCCCATACAAGTCGTTCGAAAACGCCTGGAAATCGCATTCTATCATCCGAACACGAAACTCCCAGTAGAAGTTGTCCCGACATACCTAAACATCGTTTTCTACCAATTAAACACGATACTGTCAGTAGAAGTCATCACATGAAAGCTAGCATGGCTTCCTAACGACTAAACACGATACTCACCGTAGAAGTCGTTTGAAAAGACCTAGATATCGTATTTTACCATCCCAACACGAATCTCCTCATAGAAGTTGATTATTTGATACCTGCACGTCGTTTTCTATCAACTAAATACAATATTCTCCGTAAAAATCACCCAGGGACACCTGAACATTGCATTCTATCATCCGAATACATAACTGCCTCTAGAAATCATCTTCAGAGAACGAAGTATCGAAGTATCGTAATCACCCGTACACGCCAATACAATAATTTTCAATAGAAACCGTATTGAAAATGTGTATATATAATATGTACAATATAATATACATACAATATATATATATATATATATATATATATATATATATCCTATACAATATATATATATATATACATACAATATATCCTACATATGTGTATATATATACATACAATCTATCCTATATTCCCATTTTTTTAAATTAAATACCCTGAATATTTTCGTTGTGATGCCAAATGAAATTCAAGCAAAATGTTAGTATGCAAATATCATATTTTTTAAGCAGCTGATAGATATTGCTCTTTTATGCAAAAGTGACGATATATTATACATATACATATATATATATATATATATATATATATATATATTAATAGCTTCGAGGTTGTTGGTACAGAATCCTATTTTGTCATCATTTCTTTTGTTCATATTACAAAAAAACATAGTCTCTTGTCACAATTTTGAAGTTAATATAATTTATAAAAACAAAAATATAATTTCTCGTCACAAACTATATTCAGTATGATTCGGCATACAGAACCATTTTATAAGAGAAGGAGATAGACAGATACAGAGAGAGAGACAGAAAGAGAGAGAGAGAGAGAGAGAAAGAAAGAAAGAGAGAGGGAGAAAGGTAGAGAGAGAGAGCGAGAGATTTTCCCACGTAAGAGAAAATAAAATTTACGAAAATCAAAAGATATCCATAAGGTGTGAGAGTAGTGTCAGATTAACCTGAAGAACAAAAAAGGTAATACAAACTAACGCCACACCTTCTTCAGGATACGAATCCCAAAGTTGGATATGAACATTCGTCTGAGCTAGCCTGGTAAAACTGATTGTTAAAACCATTAACTTAATTTATTAACTTAATTTATTGACAGGCCGCTGGTAAAACTGATTGTTAAAACCATTAACTTAATTTATTGATGAAACTAAAATGATTTTCAATAACAAACATAGCCTATATCCTTCTCAAGATAATGTAGAATCTATATGTCAAATTTCAGAACAATCGGTTCAGTAGTTTTTTCGGTTATCGTGTACAAAGAAAAACACGCTTTGTCTTTATAAATTAGTATAAGATATGATATGATATGATATATCTATTGGCGATAGTGGTGCTTTCCAGTGGTTGGATAACCCAACTACTAAAAGCTATTAATAGTGCTCCATACCGCGATTCCAGCACCACGATGAACTATTAAAACGGAAATGAAAATTTGTAAATTTTTCATCTTGCATCCTCATTTTACGTTTTACAATATTGAAACAAATTTTATCTGAATCTTTGAAAAATTCTACAACCGGGATGGCCCTTACTGCTTTTATAATATTTTTCAAAGTTAGTTTAAAAAAATAAGAAAATTTATGTCTAACTGTCATCTGCACTATAGACATCGCCGCTTTGCAGTAATACCAAATAACAACAAATATTAGAAATTTTATACGTAAAGTATAGATTAAACTTGGATCAGTTCGGATGTAGAATTGAATAATGAATCGAATGAGCCTTGTTTCATCTTTCTAATTATAGAATTGAGGGAGTAAAGCATTACGGTTGTAATGCAAATTGTCTGTATTTTTATATATATATATATATATATATATATATATATATATATATGCATGATTAGTTTGGATATTGCGTTCAAAAGTTATAGACATGTGAACATGGAGTTTACTAACGCCGAAATTCGCGCTATTTTAAAGTTTTGCTTCGTCAAAGGCAAATCCGCTAGAGAAACGTTCGTGAGATTAATGGTGTTTTGAGGGATGGCACGCTATCTTTTCGAACCGCAGAGGAATGGTTTCGACGATTCAGAGCCGGTGAAAACGAGACCATGGATAAGCCAGCCGCTGGAAGACCTGTGACGATGAATACCGATCAAATCATGGAATTTATCGAGTTAGACCGGCATGTGGCATCTTCTGACATCGGCTAGGAGATGAGAGTTAGTCACCAAACCATTTTAAACCATCTGCAGAAGGCTGGACACAAAAAAGCTTGATGTTTGGGTGCCGCATGATTTGGCGCAAAAAACCTTCTGGACCGAATCAACGCCTGCGATGTGCTGCTGAAACGGAACGGACTCTACCCATTTTTGAAGCGGATGGTGACTGGTGATGAAAAATGGATCACATGCGACAATATCAAGCGAAAACGGGCGTGGTCCAAGGCCGCTGGACCGCCTCAAACACTGGCCAAGTCGGGATTAAAGGCCAGGAAGTTTTTGCTGTGTGTTTGGTGGGATGGGAAGGGAGTCATCTACTTTGAGCTACTCCCAAATGGCCAGAAGCTTAATTCTACCATCTACTGTGAACAACTGGACCGCTTAAAGCAGGCTACCGGCTAGAAGCGTTCACAATTGGCCAACAGAAAGGGTATAATGTTCCACCAGGACAACGCCAGACCACACACTTCGTTCATAACTCGTCAGAAGCTACGGAAGTTCGGATGGGAGCTCGGATATAGCGCCAAGTGATTACCACCTGTTCCTGTCCATGTCGGACGCCCTTGGTTGTGTAAAGTTGGACTCAAAAGAGGCTGGTGAAAAGTGGCTGTCCGAGTTGTTCGCAATTAAGGAGAGGGATTTCTACGAGGGTATTATGAAGTTTCCGTCTAGATGGAAACAGATCAAACAAAACGGCACATATTTTAAGTAAATCCGACCACTGTAACACTTTTTATAAATTATTGAATGAAGAGTAAAAAAGCGGAAGTGAGATATCATATCATATCATATCTTAAAATTGATATATTTATTTGGCCATTAATTCCATCTGCGATTCTACTACTTCTATATGAATTTATACTTTTGTTTATATAAATTAAATTTTCTACTACATTAGTTTGATCAATGTTGTAGTTCTTTTTTTCGAATCTAAAACAAACTTATTTCTTTGGTTTTTTAAAATTATCCGTTGAGATTTGGCAGTAAAGGATGCAATTGAAAATTTTATTTTAAAAAAGTGCTACGTGTCAAAAAATGACATTTCGTTTTTAACTGTTGTTTTCAATTGTATTAAACTGGTGACTCCAATAACTTTTTCTACCATGCAAAAATGGATTTCAAGGTTGCAGTTTCAAGATTTTTCAAATCTAATAAATTTGGCAAACTGTACAACTAGGTACAGTTAATTTTTTAAACCGAACGTAGATTTTCTTACAATCATATTGATTAAATTGTTATAGTTAAATATATCAGATCCTCAAAGTCATATCATTTTATACTTCATATCATATCATATCATATCATATCATATCATTATACTAAATTATAAAAACAAAGCGTGTCTTTGTTTATACACGATAACCGAAAAAACTACTGAACCGATTGTTCTGCAATTTGACATATAGATTCTATATTATCTTGAGAAGGGCATAGGCTATGTTTCTTTATTGAAAATCATTTTACTTTCATCAATAAATTGAGTTAATGGTTTTAATAATCAGTTTCACCAGCGGTCACTAGGAGGCGTCTTGAATCACGAACGTCAACTCAAAGTATTAATACCAACCTAAAGTATTAATACCAGGCCAACTCAAACGAATGATCATATCCAACTTTGGGATTTGTATCCTCAAAGAGATATGGCGTTAGTCGGTATTACATTTTGTTCTGTTATTTGTTCCTTTTTTGGACATCTTTTGATTTTTGTAAATTTAATTTTCTCTTACGTGAGGAAATCTCTCTCTCTCTCTCTCTCTCCGTCTCTGTCTTCCTTTCTCTTTCTCTTATAAAATTGTTCTGTATGCCAAATCATACTGAATATAATTTGTGACGACAATTATATTTTTGTTTTTATACATTCTATTAACTTCAGAATTGTGAGAAAAGACTGTTGTTTTTAGTTTGAACAAAAAAAATGATTGCACAATAGGGTTCTTTTACCAACAAACTCGAAACTATATATATAATATATCGTAACTTCTACATAAAAAGGAAATATCCATCGCCTGCTTAAAAAATATGCTATTCGCCATACCATTTTGCTTGAATTTCAGTTGACATCACCACGAAAATATTCACGGTATTTAATTGAAAAAACGAAAATATATGAAATATTGTATGTACATTATATTGTAAACATATTGTATGTATATTATATTGTAAATATCGTATATACACATTTTGAATACGGTTTCTACTAAGAAATATTGTATTGGCGAGTACGGCTGGTTAATTATATTTCGATATCCCGTTGCCTCAAGACGATTTCTATAAGATAATAATCTATTAAATAATAATAATAAAATAAAAAATTGTACTTATGTCTACTGTTATGAATTCAATTAATAAATATATTTATCGGCCTTACAGTCATAAATATTAACTAGAATAATGACAGTCAGACTGTCTTTATTTATATTCATCCCCAAAGAATCTGAAATAGAACTTATTACTACAATAAACTGTATTAAAAATTTTGAATTAAACATAAAAATAAAATTAATAATAAAATAAAATAATAAAAACAATATTTTATGTTAGTAAAGAACAACCTGACTACCCCCAATACCTTAAATTTCAATTCACCTTTGGTTTCCGACGTTTCAAACCGCTACAGTTCATCTTCAAAGACTAACTCTAAATAAATTTACTTAACTCTAACTTTAAATTTTTAATTTAATTTATTTTTTATTTTATTTTCTAGTAGTAAGTTCTATTTGAGATTCTGCGGTGCTAATTATAAATAAGGGCTGTCTGACTGTCATTTATTAGTATATTCGATTGTTGTAGAAAAACGTAAGACCTATAAAAATTTTTATTAATTTACAGTAGAATTCTCTACCTTCTCAGCTGAAAAATTTGCTTCAAATATGCTAAATACTTCTTAGTATCAGATATGCCGAATCCATTCGACACACCTCTATCTTTATATGACCGGATTCAAAAGGTGAACTAAATTCACTGCACTATCTCAACACCATTAATTCAATAGTTAATGAAATTAATTATGAACTCATAAAATTCAATAAATCAAGGACATATACCAAAATACAAATCTTAAGGACATCTGCTTATTTCAATAGCACTGAAGATAGTATTCCCAACAAAGCAGCCAAAAAAGTAGCTCCAATACAGCCTGAAACATGATATATAAGAACACCGTAAATACATTAGCACGCAAAAAGAATTGCACTATACGCGATAGAAATATATTTTTATAACATATGAATAGGGAAAAAAACACAATTACAGATAATAAAGACCCATTTTTTCGTACCAAGTTAAATTTTGACTATAAGTATGTAACGTTCCTATTCCCCTCGGGATAGCTTACGCGGTAATTTTCCAGGGTAATTTGAAAAGGGAGGAAGTATATACAGAATCGGGCGGCGGGTCAGGAAAATAATTTGAAAGAACATAGTATATATTTGTTGTAACAAAAATAAAAATATATTTTAAAAAATAATATATTTCAAAAATATATATATATTAAACAAACACTTCTATCGAGAAAATTCTAAAACAGACAATAAAATGAAAATAATTACTCAAAAGAAATAAATGAAATTAAAGCTAAATACATATAATAGATACTAGGTTCGCGTTCGTTTCCGCGACGTTTATTTAATCCGGTGCCAGTTTTCACGTGGGAAATTAAACGTGCAGGTAGAATTTAATCTAGGTTGAAACTAAGGTAAGCTTAATTCCGCTGGTCTTTTGAGGAGCGCCTCGCAGCTAGAATCAAGAATTAAGACGACAGTAATTTAATTAGAAAAAGAGAACAGCCGATCTTTTGAGTAGCTCCTCGCAACCAGGATCACGTTCACTTCAGGATATTTAAAATTATTAACCGTCTGTCTTTTGAGGAGCGCTTCGCAACAGAGATCAAGGTCGTCGTTTCGGAAGGATATTTTAGGCAGAAATTTTCTCACCTCTGGACAATTTATAGCTCCAGGAGGAGTTCAAGTGACATGACTTCGGGTCAGCCGGTTCACTGGACGAACTCCCTGATTCTGCCTTTTTAAGGTCCTTTTATAATTAAATTGTTGGTTATAATCGCCGCCGCTCGTCTAACATGCGGACGATAATATTAATAATAATAATAATAATAATTAATATTAGTTCTAATGTTACCGTTATAATTCGTATGGCAGTGGATTTGCTGCGTACAAATATTGGTGTATGTACATACAATAACGTATATATATGTATGTATGTATATATATATATATATATATATATATATATATATATATATGTATATATATATTTGGTGTTAATAATATCAATATTCTAATTAATATTCTAATTTATTTATAAATTAAATACAGCGTGTGAATTCGTTTGGGACACCCGTTGTGTATGCTGGAGTGCACGCGCCAGTGTAGAGGCTTGCGCGTTCCCCTACCATATTATTCACTGCTGGCGCGTGTCATTGAACGAGAGAGTACAATAGTGTGCGTGTGGGCATGTATTAAAGGGGAATAGCTGCCGCCCACCTAATACACATGGCGCGGCTCTCTCTCTCGCCGCGCGAGGTGTATCCCCTCTAATGTACTTTTCTTACTCAAACTAGCGGTAGAGAGAAAGACTATATATAGCGTTCTCTTTCTATGCTTCGGTTTTCGGTAGTCGCGTCGACTACCTTCTACAGTAGTCGTTGTGACCTTTGCCTGCTTTCCGTATGTTTACCGCGTGTAATATATTAACTTAATTTCGTAGTTGATAAATTCGTTCTCGTATATTTGCTTAGCTTATTATTATTTTCGAGTGCATTACAGAAATAAATAAATTATTATTATATAATTTATTTCGTATTCTCGCGGTAATTTTATAGAAGTAAAATTTGTATAACGGTCGCGACAAATTTGCGCGGCTATATTTTTGGTCGTCACAAGTAAAAAAATACCAGTAATATAATAAAAGTGAGGATAATGCATACAAACAGAACACATCTCCACCTAACTACCAAAAAAGATAAAAAAATGCTTTATTTGTAAGCACATAGTATATACTACTTCAAAAAGTACAATAAGCAAAGAAAAATATTCTACATCTCCATAGACATCTTCAGAATCTTCTCAAATATAAACTCACTGTACAATGTAATGAACTATGCAAATTAAATTGGCTTGACTAATTTAATTTAACGTTACTGAATAAACTTTTACTGTTAATGCTCTATCTATTAGAAAATAAAAAATATGTAAATATAACTGATTACGATGTAACATGCACAATTATTAAAAATTATGTAATATTAAAGCTATAATTATACATTATATAGCTAAGATCATCTGGTCACTCATGACCTCATACAGTTAATGTGACATTCAACTTAATGAAAAAAAAGTTAAATGTTCCAGTTGTAAAAAGTAATATAATATTAAATTTTATAAATTCATTGAATACTAGATCTTTAAAATGAATTGAAATCTCCAATAAAAAATTTTATAAAAGTAAAATAGATAGTCGAGGTTGATATGTTTTTAGCTTATTAAGAACTTAAAAACAATTAATCTTATTATTTATTTTATAAAAAAATTATATAAAATATTTTTTATAAATTTCAAAATATATTAACACAAAAAATATTATACAATGAACTTAAAAATCAGTTCCTTTGTCAGATGTTAAATAGTCAGATGTCCTGTGTACGATGATGGGAAATATAATAATGTATGTAATTATACTAAATATGTTCAGAACGAAAAAAATTTTCATATACCAAAACAATATTCATATAAAAAATAAAATATATCTCGAAATTACAGTTTAAAAGTAATGGCTAAGTTCATTGTATATGTATCTCTATAAATAACAGTATGTATAGTTTACACAAATTATATCTAAAATTCCGAAAAACACTTAAAATTTGATTGCTTTTAACGAGATGGTATAATAATAAAGTAATGAAGTCATTTCTGAATAGCAGAGTTCATTTTTATTATATAATAAAAGTACAATGTAAAAAAGTAATTGGATCATTTAGAAATAGCCAATTTGATTTTCATATAATTTTTATATCCCGAATAAGTCAAATGCCAAGTTAACTTTTCTAAAAGTGTTAATAAAGGAATACACCCCACGGTAATCGAAAACAACCATAAGCTTACTTTGATTTTCGGTGGATGGGCAACTTGCATGAGGCAAATTTTCGAAGACTCCACGACCTTCACTGAATGCTTTGTGTCACTCAAATACTTGCGTTCGCGATAAAGTAGACTCTCCAAAACTCTTCTACAACATTTTCAACGATTCCATAGCCGTAATTCCATTAGAAACACAAAATTACAAGCAAACTCACTGATTAACTTTTTTTCCATATAAATTTTGCCAGAAAAACTTTTGGCGTCGTAAACAAGCTGCTGACAAACACATACTAATGAAGATATGGCATCCAAATTTTACATGGGCATGAAGAAAGGTTGTACCAATATAGGGAAAAAATTTTTACCGATTCAGTTTGTGCGTGGAGTTTAAATGCATCAGTCCGGGTCAAATGATCCAGGATCATATGGTATATAATTATAATCAATAGACGACACACCAAATATAAGTATTCACTTGTGGTCTCATAAAAGGACATTATCGAAGAAAATTAAACAATTTACATTTAGTGTACTTTATCAAAGTATACGACTGGTATAAATATATTTTTGTTAAATATTAGATTTGTTGACGTGTGCACATTGTGTGGGCGGGCCTGATAAAGTTATATCTGTTTTTAACAAAAACAAATTATTAGAATAAATATGACAAAAACGTTTACATGCAAACCATCGATGATTTTCGGCGATTCCTTTCTATAAAACCACACGCTGATAGCATAGAAAATATAACTAGATATATCACATGTTCTGGAGGTACAAATGATGTGAAAATTAACTCAATAATTTATAAATGATCTTATTATTTTTTTAAGCCGTAATGTCGCTATACAATTCTATATATTTATATATATATATATATATATATATATATATATATATATATATATATATGTATATATAACATAGGTATATCTATTAATAATCTCATTACTTTAAGCTGTAATTGCGTTATATAATTTATTCTTTTTATAAATCATAATTAATATAAAAATTATGTTCCCCTTCATCTCAACCAGGACACCTGAATATTTCAATAATCTGATTTCGTTATATAATACGTTTTGTCTTAGTATATTTCTGAATTTAAAACAAATATTTTATATAATTTTTTTATAAAATCAATCATAAGATTAATAGTTATTTATTTTTTAAAGTTCTTAATATTCTAAAAATATATCAAACTCGCCTAGTTATTTTTCTTTCTTTATATTTTATTTTAAATATCTACTTAGTCTGTAGTTTTATTTTTTAAGTCGTTAAAAATTTAGTAAATTTTTATTATTTATTAGACTAAATGTCTGAATCTCAAATTTATGTTCCTACAGAAAAGTCCTCTTTTTGAAACATAGTTGGGGGACTTTGTCGTGATTTCAGCACAAAGTCATGTACAACCTAAACCGGCGACTGAATGTATCTTTTTAAAAAATGATCTCTTTTATTTAATTTTAAATAAAGCAAATATACTAATTGGTTTTTAAAAGTAGTATTTTTAGTTTTTATAAGTATAGTATCATTTTCGTATTGCAATTGGATTTTTAGTTATTTTTATTGTTACAGGTTTAAATATTAATTGCTATATTTTTTGTAAAAAATTAAGAAAAAATGATTTTGAAAAATCAGCTTCCGCCCTTAAAATCTTAATTTAAAATCTTGTTCTACTTAAAATTAAAGAAAATGTTAAAAACCTATTTAAGAAAAAATGGTAAAGAAATTTTTTTTGTGTTATTTAACGTCGCTCTAGTTATGCTTCCAAATATTGGTATTAATCAGCGACGAAGGTCTACGTGTGTTTGTAAACAAAGTACATGTAAATAAACTAAAAAGTAAAACATAAAATAATTTCCAGAAAATATTAAATGTATGAAAAATATTAAAATATAAAATATAAGAACAATTATGCTCTATACAGCAAAAAAATCTGACTATGTTTAGGTGATCTGCAAGTATCTCTGCTAAAAAGATAGATTCAATTTCAGATATAATGAGTACTCGAATATATTATAATCAATAGAAATAGTCTAGTGTGCCAGCTCATACTTTTTTATTGCTTCTCCTCTCCTAGTATCCCGCTCCGCTTTGTTCCACCAGAGCTAAGCACAGATGGTCATAGAAATAGAAGATCTTGGTTCCGTGACAGCGCCAGATTTTGCGAAGAAACACGAACAACGTCCCGCTGGCTCTCCTCTCGGTCTCGCGCACTCTTCGCCTCAGACTGCCCGTCCTACGCGCTTCACTGCAACCGAACTTTGCTCCCTCCCACTTCCCGCTCTGCTGTCCTCCACCAGCTGGTCGGCCGGCCGCCGCTTCGAGGTCGTGCCGTGTTTACATTGAAGCCCGCACCGCCGCATTTTTCGAATTTCGAATGCGGCCTCGTAACACCCCCCGTCTAGACGCTGCTTACTTTGGTGGGCAGCTCTGCCACAGAACTGAGGCGCTAACGGAGTATATTGTCTTAAAGCCCATGCTGTGGAAGGGGCATGAGAACGAGGATGGGTTTGAAGGGAATGAGGTTTGATACACACCTTTAATACGGGTGGAACACATCTTTATTTCTGGCCACATACAAAAAAGGACAAAAGAAATAATTAGCTTTTAAAAATAAATGCACGTGGCCACTGACTGGCGGCTACGCTTATCAGATAACCGTGGAACCAGTGACTGGGGCCGCCCAGACTTATTTGCGGACAGTTCCTGGACTTACGCGCCCCGGAATGTCCGCAGATGTAGCAGCTCCGCGAACAGTACTTGCGCGCGGGCCCGCTCTGCTTCCTGACGGGCCCGTCTAACGCGTTGGTGAGCGCGCGCCACCTCCTCGTCCAGCTGCCGTTGCCGCTGCACGGCCTCCTCCTTCTCGCGACGGGCGCGCAGCAGCTCCTCTTGGTCGCCCGAGCATCGGGAGCGCTGCCGCTACAGCTAGGGGCCGTTCCTCGATGACATCCTTCCCCTTGGTCAGCGTGGCTGCGTACGCCTCGTAGGCGGACAAGAATTTTTTGGCCGCGAGGCAGCTTCGGACCACTAGTTGCCACATCGCCCGTATATCCCCGAGCACTTCTGCCCCGCGGTCTCCTACGCGCGGCCTCCGGGCATCTTGGCGTAATGCGGGTTGGAACTTCTAAAAGGGAAGAGATGGAAGGCATCGTTAGTAGGACATAAGCAATGTTAAGGCACTTTTCGCGGTCGCAGTCGCCGTGGCGTTACACTAGGGGTTGGGGCTCGCCTCGCACCCGTACGCTGGTTGGTCGACCTCTTCGGACGCCCTGGGCCACGCTTCGGCCCGGTTATATCGCCCACCCTTTCGCTCGCACGCTCAGTGGCCCGACGCACCACCGTCACAGTTTTTCGCGATCGATCGTGTTTCGTCGCTTGGGACGCAGATCCGGCGCGGGTTACATTTGCCTCGACGCGCCGAGGACTTTGTGCGAGGCGGGTCGCCCGTCGCCTCGTTCCCTACGTCGTCCATCGGTGGTGGACTTGGACGTGGAAAAATACTTCGGGCGTACCGTAGCGCAAGACAATCCTCTCACTCAACTCTCGGATTATCGCAGGCGCGTTCGTGGTTCGGATCGGTACACACTCGATCCACCACGTAAAAAGAGGTCTTCAAAAATTAAAATATACTCGAATCCTCGCGTGCTTCTGGGAAAGGGGCCCATAATATCGCTCGCAATTATTTGCCATGGCCGGCTGGCCTCACGTCTCCCCATCAAAGCAGCAGGAGCCCGATGTTCCATTTTTCATTGCTGGCATACACGACAGTGGCGTACTTACGCTGCCACGTCGTCGTAAGCACCAGGCAAGTAGTAATAAGCCGTCACGCGGGCGTAAGTTATTTCTCGGACCAAGTGTCCAACTGTCGGTTCATCGTGGCATTCTTGCAGCACGACTTTGTGTTTTTCGTACGGTACGACGAGATTCCAAGCTTCGTCACCCTCCGTGGTGCCAGCTATTCGCATGCTCGGGCAATATTTGTACAACTGCCCGCTGACGATTTTCCAAATCGGGTGCTCCATCGGACTTGTTTGAACCGCTTTCAACTTCTCAAGATACCACTCGGCGGTCGTTTCGACAGCCCATGACACAGCAGTTATCGACGGCTCGTTTTCTTCATATATGCGTGAGAGCGCGTCAGGGACGTAATGAAGGGCACGTTTCCGGTGCTCAACTTCATAGCTATGGCCCTGCAGCTCAAGGGCCCAGCGAGCAAGGCGTCCGGTAGGATTGCGTAGATTACCCAACCACCGTAGACTGCTACGATCAGTGATCACTTTAAAGTGATAACCTTCCAGATAAGGGCGAAATCTTTTAACTACCCATAACACAGCAAGACATTCGCGCTCCGTTACGCTATAATTGCGTTCGGCCACGGAAATTGTGCGGCTCGCAAATTCAAGCACGCGCTCCTCGCCATCAATCATTTGGAGCTACGCATCGGTTTGCACGATCAATAACTCAACGAATCGCGGTCGCTGAAGCACGGGCGCCGATGCAATGAGCGCTTTCACAGAAGAAAAGGCGCTCTCCTGCTTCTCTGCCCACTTATATCGAATATCTTGCTTCGTCAAGCGCGTCAGAGGTTCCGTGGTGCTGGCGAAATCTCGCAGAAACTTCCTATACCAGGAAGCCATGCTCATGAAGCGCAGGAGCTCCTTCAAATTTTTCGAAGCCGGATAATTCAGAACCGGCTCGATCTTAGCTGGATCGGGCCGAAATCCCTCTCAGTTTACTAGCACACCGAGGTACCTGACCTCACTTCGGCAGAACTCACTTTTTCCCTTGTTTACAGTGAGTCCAGCCTCCTTAATGCGCTGCAACACGTGCTCGAGCCACTTCATATGCTCGTCGAAAGTCTCGGTTACGATGATTATGTCATCGAGATAAGAGAACGCGAAGGGCTCGGGCGTGGCGCCGATGACACGGTCGATCAGGCGCTGAAAAGTCGCGCCTGCCTGACTTAACCCATAAGGCATCCTCGTCAACTGGAAGGGGCCTTTTCCAGCGACCGTAAAGGCAGTGAGAGGCGTGTTCGTCCATTTGAGCAGCGTGTGCCGCCTCACTAGCACTCGTATTGGGTGCCGCGGTATCTCGCGTTTCGCCTGATGCGGACGGTTAAGTTTCCGCTTCCCGCGGTCCGCTTTCTTCGTGCCGCGGTTGACAAGCCTGCTGAACAGAGGCGGAGGCGTCTACGGCCTGTTTTAAGTGCGCCCCGTCCCGTTTCCCGAACATTTCGGGCACGTACGAGATGTGTACCTGGGGAGGCCACAGTCTCAGTACTTCAAGTCGGCTCTCGGCGCCTTCTGCTTGATGCCGGGTTCAGAGTCGCTCGATCTTGGTGACCATGGTCGAGAGGACAATCGATCGTTCCTTTCTGGTCTTTGACTTCGTCGCCGTTGGCTGCCGCTCTCGTATCATCGAGGCGGCGAGCGACGAGAATTTGCTTCAATTTTCGCGCACGGCGGCGAGCGGTGTGAGCTCGCGCGCGGAGGTGATCTCTTTAGACTACCTCCACTCTTCCTACTGTTTATTGGGACGTTCTTCTGCCGCTGGTTTGCCGCAGAAAGCGAGGAATTGCTCCCGATAGCAGGCGTGCCCATTCGATCGAAACGCTCTCGGATTTTACGCATTTCGTCGAGTAGGTCCTTGTATACCGGCTTGCTAGCATTCTTTGCAGATGGTGGCACTTGGGTGGCTGCGACGCCGACAGACGCCGCGTTTGCCTTTTCGTTGGCGGGTTTGCTCTTTCCACGCGTTTTTGCAATTTTTTGCTATCGCTTCACGTACCAATAAGAAGCTTCTGGCACGATGAAGCAGGCGGCTTGAAGAATTCTTCAGCCTCGATCATCTGTTCGATTAGTATAGCGACATCGATAAATTCTTCCACCGAATGAATTTGATCCCGTCGGATCCGGCCTTAAAGACGCGGCTGCATATTTTTATGGAGCAGCTCGACTTGATGCTGCTCACTCGGCTGTGGTATCTGTTTTCTGAAGATCGTAAGCAGACACGTCAAATAGTCGCGCACGGGCTCGTCTGCGTCCTACGTGCGATGATTCGCTTCCGTTACCAGACTTTGCTGGTTACTGCGGTTGTTGCCGTAAAATCTGCGAGCCGCTTGACAAAAGTCGGCCCACGTATGCCATCGCTCGCGGTTGTTTTGGTACCACATGCCCGCAACACCCTCCATGAGCTCTGAGAGCGATGATAACACTTCGCTCTCGTCGAGGCACGCGAGAGTTCGGCACTCTTCTATTCTTGTCAAGAAGAGGTTGATTCTCTCGTCTTTATCTCCCGTAAAGCGGGCGTTCCACCGTCGTACGATGTGTCCGACATCACGGGATTTTGGCAAGCCAGAGCTCTTCACGGAGCGACGCGAGTTTATGTCGCTTGTGTCGATCAGTGAAGCGCCCCCCTCCAGACTGTGGTCGCGCCCCGCGGCGCAGTCAGGGTATTCGGCGGTTCGCTTGCAGTAACAGGAGCATGAAGCATACTCTGCTCTGCTGCTGTTGTGGGTGGTTCATCGAAGTAACGACATGTGAACGTCTCTTGAAAATTCACATTTGATGGTGTTTGCGGCTGTCCATCGGCCGGTGCGATCGCTGACGGTGGCGGATATTGCCCGACAGGCATAAATTCGTGCACGTCAGCATTCATGCTAGAAGTGGCCACATGCTGACTGTTTAAAACAATCTTAGTCAGCTGTTCCACCTGTCGAACTCATTACGATTGCAATGTGCGCGTCGACCGTATGTACTCCATGATATCATTCAGATTCACGTCGGCCGGCGCGCCAATATCGTGCATGTTGGACTCCGTCGGTTGGGACTCGTCATGGTGATCCGTAGTTCGTATGACTTGTCGTTCCGTAATCAATGGTTCTACGGTGCCTAACGGCGCGAGCGGGTGCCGCAAGTGTTCGGCACATCTCTCGCCTATGAATGTGCGTCTGAACTCGGCCCGACGGGTGAAGGTTGTCGCTTCGTCTTCGCCATCGGGCGCGGGAATGAATTCACTCGGCCTCTGCTCTCCAAGCAGCCACACACATAGACGATTGCATTTACGGAGTTGTGAGCCATCGGTGCTCAGTTCTGTGAAGTGGAGGAGAGCGTTTAGCTCCTTCGTGCCGAGAGAAGTAATCCAGTCTTCGATCTCGTGCACGTAATCGACTTTAATGCTGCTTTGCTTCATTTTCGAGCTTAAAATTATATACGCCGCTGGACTGAGAGTAATAGCGCCCGCTTAATTAACGCTGGTTATATTTAGAAAGAGGGAAAGGTATGTTTTATTTTATTTATTGCGCTGTATTGACAAATAAATGTATTAATTCACTCTACCTAGCGCTATTTCCCAGTCCTTAGTGTGTGTGAGTTTAAATCCGAGAAAAAAGGAAAGAAAAAGAAAAAAATTCACCTTGATATGCTCGGAGAGCTGTTTTAATTTATTTACAGCTCTCCATCTCACTCACACACACTAGTTGGCTTTGTTTAAAACGAAGCCACGCTAGCTCGCAATGTCGCGGTCACACACACTAGTTGGCTTTGTTTAAAACAAAGCCACGCTCACCCGCAATGTCGCGGTCACACACACAACAGCTCCCGCGAACACGAGGAATAACTGAAAAACAAAGTCGATTCTGTCGATCTAGTCGCATACACTAGGATTCATCGATTCCGTGTAAGAGGAAAGGAAATACTCCACTGTTTAATTCTCTGAAGAAAATTAATTAAAAAAATTTAGAGAGAATTCTCTGGTCTTTGTCTCGATTTTACGAAACAAATGTTGTTTAATTTTTTTTATTTAATAACTTAAATTTATTAATCCTAAAATTATTGAAATGTGGATATTGTTGTAAATTTCACGCGGTTGCTGTTTTGCCGCTCGCGAAATTTATTCAGCAGAGAAAAAAAGAACGCTTTTTTTCCTTTTTATCTACTCGATAAATATAAGAGAGGTACGCGTTCGGTATGGAACGTCGAATTTAAATCATCTCTCAAACGTTGGGCGCCATTTGTAACTGGGTGGGTTCGATTAATAGAACTCAGGAATATCGACTCGAATATCGACGCGCGACCGCTCCCGTAGGGTCCGCGCGCAACCCACGTTGCTCCTTCTCGTCGTCCGGGGAATAAGCGCCCATCGGCGTTGGAGTTTCAGCGCGTCACAATGCGCCGGCCCGTTACAAAGTTTGACTCGGGAATGCGCGAGTCTACTTACGTGTCGTGCGCGGTGCTCTGCCAAGGAGCACCACGTCCGCAGCAAGGCAGCTCCTCCACCAAGAAGGTGCGCGGCCAGCTCAGATCGCGTGGCGGAAAGCCTTTGCCGCGTCTGCGAACATTTATTTTAGCGCATCAACTTACAACGGGTGAGACACCGAGAAACGCAAAACTCGTGCGTCCAAAGTAACGAATAAGAGTACGGACGTAGGTGTAGAACGGTACACACGAACACTCGCGAGCAGCGGACGGCAGCGATCAGTCTACACCATCTGCGCAGTTTCACAACAGATACGCACACGTGCGCGACGCGCGTCAGACGCCGACCGTCTCGGCGGGAGTTGAAGGAGCCTCCTTCTAGACACCGGCAACACCAGCTGTCGGCGGCTCCCGCTGGCTCTCCTCTCTGTCTCGCGCACTCTTCGCCTCCACGAACTCGATATATACCGCCGTGGATAGCACGGAACTCGTCGCGGCGTTTCCTCCGCCTTTTTCCATTTTTCTCGATTGCTTTTTCACGAGGCTGGGACGAACGTGATGCTATTACTCTCGCGTTAGGCAGACTGCCCGTCCTACGAGCTTCACTACAACCAAACTTCGCTCCTCCCTCTCCCCAGTGTTTACATTGAAGCACGCGCCGCGGTTAACGAGTCGCATTTCGGATGCGGCCTCGTTACAATATATATATATATATGTATATATCTGTAGTCGCACCCGTTGTTTCTCCTTCATTGCTTTACATGTGTTATTTCTATTCGGACATTTTCCAGTAGTACACTGCGATTACCGATAATCGACATCGCAAATGAACCTTGTTCGGTTGTGGCGCTAATGTGGGATCATTGATTTACATGGGCCCTGACAATCTCGGGTCATATCTGGTTCCACACTAACATATACTATATTTATCTATTTACATAAACTTCTTGTGACAAAACTATCACTCGCAATAAGCTACTCCGCTACTTATTTCATAAGAATATTATAAAATATAAATTTTGTATGGATCGTTTATAATTTGTATTTATAAGTTGGGCTACTACAACTCTGATTAATAATGGAACAATCGATAAAACAGAACAGGATTTTCGTACTTTTGAAGTTCCATAAAATTCCGCAATATATTAAAATTCAGGCGCTGTAATCGATTTGAACTTCCGTCAGAGGTACGAGGATCACTCTTAAGAGTATTGCATACCCCGATAGAAACGCAACGCTGCACTACCAGAACGGAAGTAAATTTACTTTGACGTCTCAATCCCTCAATTTTGTTTGTAGAAAGTTAAAAAAAAAAAATTGTATAAATCTTTAGAAGTGCCTATAAGTGACGAAACTTTCTTAGAGTTAATAACATTTCTTTAAGTAGGTTAAAAAAAAGAAAGAAATTTCGTACAAATTTGTCTTCTGCTCCACGTGGTGCTAGTGCTTTTAAAGAAAATATTTATTATAAATTTTCGATGTCATTTACATATATAATTCGAGTGCCGCCATTTGTAGGACAAAATAATAAATCAAATAAAATTTGTTTCACCGTTCTACGTATTGTATACACAAAATGAGACATCGAAGTAAATTTATAATGCACGTAATCCCCTGCAACTGTATGCGGCTAGTTCCGTACAAGACATGTCTGAGCTGCGCGGACCCGTTTTAGGGAGCCGCGAATTAACTTTTCCCTCGAGCAGATCAAATATTTTTCACTAAAACTTTGTATTTGTCATACCTTGTCGATACGCACAATCACCCTTTTCTATATTTGTAGAGAAATAGATTTGCTATTATATAATTTGTATATACTTGCAATTAGTAAATACCAAATTCCGATGTTACCTTTCATTTAGTTTTTATCGAGAAATGGCGACTCCACAAAAAAATATATAGAATAAAAAAAATTTTTTTTATAAAATTTACGAATCTTATTAAAAATATTTTTTGATATGTATAGTAGTTTTCGAAACCTATTTGTAAAACCAGCATTTTTAAGGATTTCTTCTGATTTTATGAAAATTCACAATATGCCTAAAGTCACTATGATTGAACAATATCATTCATATTTCAGCAGAGTTATACTATATATATCTATATATATATATATATATATATATATATATATATATATATATATATATATATATATATATAAAATACGGGCTCCACTTCAAATCCATCAAAAATTATAATAAAGTTACTTCTCTGAAAAGTCGGTAGTGCAGAATATTCTGTTTAGTTCGACAAACCACCTCAATTAATTTTTCTAGTAGTCGCTGCAATGAATTCAGACTTCCGTGTGCACAAATGTTCTTCTATAAACGTCTATCTTCTTTGGTAGTATCTAAATACCAAAAAAATACTTATTATAGTATTGATTGATGTAAGAATTATTGAACGGTTCTTCTAATATGAACATATAATGCACATGTCTTATACAAATTGCAATTGTAAGTATTCAAGGTATACCTTTATAAAGAAAAGATAAATATATGTTAGAATAAAATATTGTTAACAGTTTTTATTTGACCAAAGCACCGTCCACAGTTTTATTTATGAGTTAAAGATTTTTTAATGGTTCTAAAAATAATGTCAGAATAACAGAATAGTAGCTTAAATCAAATTTTAAAAAATCAATATTTCAGAAATTATTAAATAGTTCAAATTTATTATTATATGTTTTATTATTCTTCATTTATTCACTTATAAAAATCGTTAATTTGAAAACTGATTTCTATTAAAAATGTGATCTAAAATTTAGAGTATAAATATGTACTGAAAATCAAAATGTAAATTCTCAATATATACATTTTTTATATTGTTTTAGTGACATATCTATTTATGCCTTACTTTCTTAACAGCTCTCATTTTCATCCATGTTTCTTGTATTTTGATATTTGTAATAGTATTGATGATATCTTAATAGAAAGTTTTTATTAAAGCAGACCAATATAGTTTTTTGCAATCTTTTGTTCTATGTAAACTACGATTTTATGCACATTGACTCTTGAATATAATCATTTTCACATTCAAAAGAAATAGTTATTTTTTTAAGCAACTTAAATATAAGATAAGGTTCATGATGTTTATTAGTTTTTGTTTTTATATTTCTAATTTTCTGTTTTAAAATATTAATTTGTATTCTAATTTATAAAACATTCTTTTCAGAATTAAAATAAAAAATCAATAAATAAATTTATAAAACTCAAAATATTCAAGCGAATATAATTAATTAAAAATTTTTAATATTGGAAAATATTAATTAAAACATTGTATTATTTGAATAATAAAATAAAGTACGTACTATGTTTTTTTAACACAGTACACGCTTATAATGGTTTAATAGATGAATGAAATCTCGTAATAATTAATTAAATTATTTACAGAACAATTGTATAGTTTTTTTGATTTTTATAATCATTGATATTTATTTTTTATATGGCTAAGCATTAAATTAAAAAAACCTTGGTGAATAAATAAAAATAGTTCATTGTTTTTGCAAGTATTAAAATATTATATTACAACAACTGTTGGTGTATAATATCTATCTTGAGAAATAACAGTAATAAAGAACTTTGTATATAACAGTAATATAATTTAATATATGCAGTATAATAACCCCCTAAATTATTTGCTTTATAATTATTGAAATGATAATTTTATATAAATATTTATTCTTAATGTTATCATTTTATCCCGAAGCCATAATACTGAATACAAATGCAGTAAAAATTAGGTGCTATTGCACGAAATGGAAATACATTAAATTGGATTTTATTTATGGAATCAATGGTTGTAAAGTTCGAGATCACATCTAGACAAAATTAAAGTGGGGATATGCAGAGAGCGGCAAGTTAAATTTCTGATCGCTTATTGTTACTTCTTGTCTTTCCCTCACTCGCTTTGGCTTTTGCTTTCTCTCTTTGTTGCATGCAGAACTATCAAGGGGTTTCTAAGACAGCGACGTCTACCGAACAGATCTGAACTACCATCTTCGACTAATTTTTGATAATCTTTTCCCATGCAAAGTTTTCAAAGTCATTGCAGGGTCTGATATCAGAGATAATAGAGGCATAGATAATAAGGAAAGGTCGCCGACGCTTATGGGAGAGACTGCAGTAAAAATTTTCGGTTGAAAACGAGGGCCTCTAGTGGCCAAAGCGAGATACTGACTGTTTCGTGTGATATTCCATATGTTGTTTTTCGAGCTCGTGCGCTGGTGCGATTGAGGGGGGTAACGACTGTCTTCAGCGCATGCAGGGGGAAAGCTTAGTGAGACAATAGGCAATGGTGATCGTGATTATCTCAATGTTAAGTTAATTTCATCAAAGCGATTTTGTTGTAATATAACTGTCTTTGTTAAATAGAGAAACATTACATATTAAATATAATAGATTAACTATGTTAAGTAAGAAGTACAAAGACAATATAAAGTTATGCATTCAAAACACATAAATATATAGTTATTGCAATTAGACTATCTAGACCATAAAATATATATTTTTTTTATTCTATTGAATTCGTCTTTACTAACAGTATTTCTCGAGAAAAATGTATACGAATGTATCTATGCTGAGTATATGCAAGGAACCATTTAGGGAACCCCGAGACGGAATTGTTAAACTTTTGTCCAGAAATATTGTTTGCACTAGAAACAGTATAGAACAAACAATATATATTTTAATGAGCCTTATGATTTTGGTTTTAAATATGTTGCAACTTTTTTTGTTTTCTAAGAGAAATTCAAGAAACTATGACCTTTATAGAATTTTCGTGGATTTAGGAATAAATATTTACTTTCCGTCTAAAGCTGTTACGATATTCATAATGTGCTCCTTAAAAATCATAAATATTGAAATAAATAGGGTGGGGGGCTATCTCAACACTAACTGAAAGCAGCCACACCACTGACAATGTTTCAGGGGTTCTGAGGTAGGATTCTTGACTTTTTTTCTAAAAATAGGTAATATATTTTTATTCAGAGAGTATTTTTTATACATACATTAATTAACTGTTTGATAAGTCGATTACGTTACTAAATCGTCACCGAATTGAAAAAACACAACTAAAATAAAAGTATTATTAAAACGGGTCGCATTGACATTATTTGAATAATATTTTGAATTTGAATGTTATTTAACCTGAGAAAAATTTAGTAGAAAATTATTTTAATAATTTTGTAAAATATTTTATAATTATTATAATGTAAATTCATTTAAAAAAAAAAAATTACTTATCAAGGGCAATTTTCTCAAAGTGGAGTTTTTAACAGTAATTGCAATTCGAAGAAAACTTGTAATCGTAAATTGTAATTTTACATTGTAACTTATGAACCAAAATTTAATTACATAGTTTTAAGGTTTTACCATATTTATAAAACTAATACACGATTAAAGATGATTTATTTGGACCAGTTTAATTAAAACAATAGTTGGCTCATATACAAACTATTTAGAAAAATTCATTTGAAGCTTACCGGATATTATCATTTTCAACATTAGAATTTTTTGTTAGTGTAATGCAACACGAAGTTGAAATTTTGCAAAATTCATTTCTTTAAAAAATTAAAAAATATAGATTTAATTCGTTGTTGTGTGTTAGTGTGTTAGCAAATTTATGTAATTGGCAGTCAATATCTTATAATTTGCTTTATTTTTTCTGAAAAACTGAATAATAAGACTACAAGATTATACAAACATGATTTTAATTATCTAATAACATCATTTACATTGTACAACACACTGAAAAAAAAGCTTAAATGCACATGAGTGAATTTCGTAAAAGTAAAAGTGTATTGATTTCAATTCAACAAATATTTATTCAAATTATATTTATTTGAACCACAAACATACATATTAAAATTAACGAATATTTTGTAATTTTGAAACAATCGTGTATTTGAAATGAACGGTTAGGTTTCTTTACATAAATTAATTATCTATGCAACATGTATTACAATTTTTTATTATAGATTTTATTTTTTCTACTTACATTATCATATCGTTCAATTTTCTAAAGAATATTATTTACACTGTATTACACATTGAAAAAAAGTCTAAATACAAATGAGTCAATTTTGTAAAAGTGTATTTATTTGAATCCAACAAATATTTCTTTAAATTTTATATATTTGAAACAAAAATATACATATTTCATACGAGTGAATATTTTGCAATTTTGAGTAAACTATGTTTTTGAAACTAATAATTAGGTTTATTTGAATAGGTAAGATTTAATAGAAAAAATATGTTTATTACATTACACTAAATAACTTACAAATAATAAACATTTCTTAAATATTTCTAAACAGAATTATATGCACGTGAAATATAAAATTAAATAAGTAAATGTTCGAAAATACTGCACTGAAAAAAATAATTTCTTCATTCAAGTAAGTCGATGTACTATTTACTGACTTATTTGATTCAACGTATTGAAATATTAAAATAAAGAAAATATTTCTTATTTTAAAAAAATATTTGTTTCATCTGAGAAATTTGAATTACTTAAATGGAAATTTACTAAATTCCAGTAAATATTAACTTGAATTCAGGAAAAATTTCTAAGAATTAAAAGATGATTTTCTTAAACCAAGAGAGTCAAGTAAATATTTATTTAATTATAATGTTCTAATTACATAAATTTAGCTCATCATAATCTGAAAATAAGCACTTTCATTTTTTAGAAAACGTTTCTTTAAAACAAGCTGATCAAAATTAAAATGAAAAACCTGAGTTTCTTAAATTTAGTAATCATATACCTAAATACAATACTTTTAAATCTCTAAAACAGGCTTTACAGAATGAAACTAATATTTTATAGAAATTATTATTTAATTGTTTTTTATACAATTATTTATACTGCAAGATATTACGCAATACATGTATAAATAAATACGTTTTTAATCGAAGAAAACAAAATTTTGAATCAGAAGGTTATTATATTAAAACAAAAATATAATATATCCAATTCAAAAAATCTAATAACGATTAGGTTGTCAAATATCTCTCTTCCTCTCTTTTGCTCTTCATTGAATGCTTCATAAAAAGTATTACAGTGGTCGAATTTACATCACATATGCTCCGTTGTGTTTGATAATCTGTTTCCATGTAGACGGCAACTTCATAATACCCCTCTCGTAGAAACCCCTCTCGCTATTTGAGAAGAACTCGGACAGCCACTTTTCATAAGTCTCTTTTGAGTCCAACTTTACACCACCAAGGGCGTTCGACATGGACAGGAACAGGTAGTAATCACTTGGCGCTATGTCCGGGCTATATAGTGGATGCGATAAAACCTCCCATCCGAACTCCCGTAGCTTCTGACGAGTCACCAACTAAGTGTGTGGTCTGGCGTTGTCCTGGTGGAATACCACACCCTTCCTGTTCTGGTCGATAGCCTGCTTCAAGCGGTCCAGTTGTTCACAGTAGATGGTAGAATTAAGCGTCTGGACATATGGGAGCAGCTCATAGTGGATGATTCCCTTCCAATCCCACAAAACACGAGATGCCATATCACGAGATGCCACATACCGGTCTAACTCGATAAATTCCATGATTTGATCGGTATTCGTCGTCACAGGTCTTCCGCCGGCTGGCTTATCCATGGTCTTCTTTTCACCGGCTCTGAATCGTCGAAACCATTCCTCTGCGGTTCGAAGAGATAGCGTGCCATCCCTCAAAACACCATTAATCTCATGAACGTTTCTCTAGCGGATTTGCTTTTGACGAAGGAAAACTTTAAAATAGCGCGAATTTCGGCGTTAGTAAACTCCATGTTTACACGTCTATAACTTTTGAACACAATATCCAAACTAATGCATAGAGAACGACTACTGAATCCGAATTTTAATGTTGAAAGTATATGCAGGGTCCATGCAGCTAAAGAAACATAAATAATATCGGCATGAGTTTTAAAATTGTTTCTAAAATATGTATGAAAATTCTACTGTGCTTATGTCGCAGCAAAAGAAACGCAAAAATATTCTTTTATATACATTAATTAGAATGCAACTTATTTTTTTTCTTCCTAGTTTAGTTTTTCCTTTTTTTTATTGCTTGCATATGGTGGACTGATTTTGACTATTTAAATATCTTTCCTCATTTTGCCTTCATATTGAATATAGGTGATATAGGATCGTTCCTCGAATTTGTACTGTCGTAAGATAGTATACGTTTGAATATACATACCAAAAAAAGAACAGTTACCAAACGTAAAATAATTAGATCAGTTTCATGTGTTCGGAGCATAGTAAGAATTTAAATACATTTTCTCATGTATTTTATAAAAGATTTATATAAAATACTTTCCGAAATTCCAAAATATGATTCAAATTCAAATTCAAATTCAAAAGTCAAAATGATAAAAATACTTAAATTATAAAGTCCAAAATGATCAAAATACTTATATTGATCAAATCTGTTATCAAAGATAAGATTTTTCTGATATTATCAAAAGAAGAATATTATCGAATTAATTAAATAAAAATTTTCTTAGTTTAACAAATAGATTTTTCGAAATAATTCGTTAAAATTATATACTGGAAAAATTCTAATCTGAAGTAAATATTACTTGATTCAAGAAATCTATGCGCTTGTTCTGTACCAAGTACATATTTTCTTTAACCAAGCAATCGCATAAACTTGAACCAAATAAATAGTTACTAAAATAAGCTTATATTTTCTAAACAGCAGAGCACAAATATTGGAAATTAAATAAATATTTTCTTATCAAAGGAAAATATGTTCTTGAAACAATAACTAAATATTTTGAATAAAAAAATTTAGTTATTTGATTCCAGCCGATAAAATTAAATGAATATATACTTGGATTAAGAATTTTAATACTTCAGTCAAGAAATTTAATTTGAAATGAAGAATTCGATTCCTATCTTTAAAACAATAATTACTTGAAATACGTTTTTATTTTCTAAAAACATGAAAATTCAAGCATGTTAAATTTTTAAAAGTAGTGCATAGTTTCTTGATTCCAAACATTATTTTCTCAACTTTGCGACGATCAGGCTGTATTCTCGATACAGCCTAATACACGCGAAATTTTAACTCGAATTAATAAAGTTTCCGAAATTAAAATAATCGGGCAATGCTCCCGATTTGCGGTCAAATGCGCAATCTTCAAAACAAGACGATTGCGCGTATCAAATATACCTGCCTCGCGAACGTGGGACAAGGGACAGCGGAGGGGAACTCACGAAAGTCGTAAGAGAAAGCCGCAGGCGTGTGGCAGACAGCGTCGAAAAGATGTCCTGCGCTCCCAGCGCCAACGAACTCGGGAAGCAGTAAATACATTCGTCGCTACATTTCTAAATACCTCATTTTCGTAATATATTATGAGAATACGCAAATAATTAAACATATGTGAACGTCCTAAAGGACAAAAGATATAATTAATTATTTATAAAGTAATCGTAATTACTATGCGTAATTATAATATTTAATTATTATGAGTTTTATAATTAAATATTCAGAGTCGGCGAATACTAAATTAATTCTTATATAATATTAAAATAACTATTATTGTTTATTATTAGGATAATTATTAGTATTATAATTATTATTCTTTTCTAATAATAATTATTCTTATCATTGATTAATATTAAATAGATTAAATTGTTATAATAATATCATCATCAAAGGTATTATAATACCTAGATATTATTTTAATACGAGCTAATGAAATTAAGAAAAACAGTGCCAGAATTATTATAATATAATTTATATTCAATACGAGCGTCGCCAAGGACGGAAATGTCAACTTAATTGTTATTATAACAATTATTATTATTATTATAATTTGTTATAATAATAATTATTCTTATTATTATTGTAATGAAGAAAAACCCGAGAGAACTAAATTACGCCGAAATGATTATAACAATACGAGCACTCTCTAGGGCAAAGTCGCAAATGAGCCGTATAATTAATATAATTTTAATTAATTAATATTATTTTCATATTGTAAAATTATTATTATTATTTTTCGGCGGCTCGATACGAAATTAGTCGAACGGTGGCGTAAACACCCGATCGACTAATTTTTCGTGTATAAATGGGCGAGTTTTCCGCCCCAAAAGCAGTTCTCTCGGCGATATGGCTGAAAGAAGCTCCTTAGACCTATCCTGACTCCAGAGCTCTAGTAATCCTGCCTGTCCGAAAATCCTGAATAGGAGAGTCGCGATCCTAGTTGCGCGGCGCTCCGTTAAAGACCAGCAGGCTCTACTATCCCATCCGAATCCTAGTGCAGTTTTATTCTAGTTGCGTGGCGTTCCATGAAAGACCTGCGGCTTCACTAAAAACTCCTTCCTCTTTCCTGATGAGACTTGATCCTGGTTGTGCGGCGCTCCGATAAAGACCAGCGGCCTTATCAAAAACCTCTTCTGCATCTTAGTAAGGCTTGATCCTAGTTGCGTGGCACGCCATTAAAGACTAGTGGCCTTACTATCCGTCAACGAGACTTGATCCTGGGTGCGCGGCGCTCCGTTAAAGCCCAGTAGTCCACTCCTATCCTCGAATAAAGTCCTTATCCTGGGTGTAATAGACCAGCAGGCTACGTTCTTCCTCCAAACTCCCCGCAGCCCTAGTAAAAGTTTGTATAAATATAGTGTGCGACGTTAGTAAATTAAGTACGTTTAAAGTTAAAATTGTAAATAATTGAATTGTACTTTTGTCGACTGCCCATATACAAATTAATAAATATTTTTTATTAGTCTTACAGTCCAATCAATTCAGTCAAAAAAAAAAAAAAAAAAACAAAAAAAAATTAACAACGAATGAATTTATTAAAGCAATTAATTTGGTTTTTAATAACACAATTTTTTTCATTTGATAATAAATTTTATGAACAAAAATACGGATGTCCAATAGGGTCGCCTTTGTCACCGGTTATAGCTAATTTAGTTATGGAAAAGTTGGAAAGTATAGCCTTGTCAAAATTGCTTTTTGAACCAATGATATTTAAGAGATATGTTGATCATATCTTTACAATTGTTCCGGAAGCTTTTGTGGATGAAATGGTGGATGTTTTCATATTTGTACATGACAGAATTAAATTTACAAGGGAGGTTGAAGTTAATAGTCAGTTAAGTTTTCTGGACATTAATGTAATTAGATGTAGTAATAATAAGGTAAAACTTAATTAGTACTGAAAGCCTACTTGGTCAGGTAGGTTTTTAGATTTTAATTCACACCACCAATTCGGAATCAAAATTGGAGCATTAAAAGGTGTCATTGACAGAGCAATTAAATTGTCACATAAAGATTTTAGACAAAATAATTTACAGATAGTAAGAGAGACTTTCATTAATAATGGTTATCCAATTCAATTTATTAATAGATTAATTGCTGTGAGATTGTTTGACACTTATAATACCGAAAATAGACATAGTGCAGGAATTGATGTTAACGGAGGCAAAATTATTGTCTTGCCATATGTTCGAGGATTGTCTGAAAGAATAAAAAGAAATTTTCGGAAATATAACATTCAAATTTTCTTTAAAAATAGCAATAATTTGAGTAGATTGTTTAATAATTGCAAAGATAAGGATGATTTATGCTTAAAATCAGGAGTTATTTACAAGATTAATTGCATGGATTGTGATAAATACTATATTGGACAAACAGGTAGATATTTAAAAAAGAGAATTTATGAGCATAAATATAGTTTACTTAGCTCACATATTACTTCTGGTTTAAAAGAGCATTGTTTAAAGTTTTTACATTCTTTTGATTTTGTGCATGTGGATATTTTGGAACGTGGTATTAATAATAAGTATAAACGGGAGAGTCTTGAAAGTATTCACATTTCCAGGAGTCGAAATAATGTGAATTTAATGTTAGAGTCTCGTAGATTGGACAGTGTTTATCATTCCTTATTAAATTGATTGGTTTTGGACAATTTGTGTAGAGGGGGAATTTATATTTAATTTACTAAATTTGGTGGTGGGGATGGGTATATATAGATTAGAATATAAGGTTTAGATTAGTCCCCGATGAGGAGCCGTAGCGAGCTCGAAACGTTGGACAAGTCTTCAATTAGGTAAGGGTGTTGGGGACAGTCAGACTGCACTTTACTAACAAAGAATTTTTTCAGCTAATATTTTATTTTCAGATTAGTCTACGGGGGTGAATGTAAACAAGGACAGTCTGACTGTCCTAATAATTTAAATTTCATTTTTAATTTAATTTTTATTTTTAATTTTTATTTTATTTTTTTATTTGTTTTTATTTTTTATTTTTATTTTTTATTTTTATTTTTTATTTTTATTTTTATTTTATTTTTAGATTGAATTGATTGGACTGTAAGACCAATAAAAAATATTTATTAATTTAAAATTGTAAATACCGTTTAAAAATAAGTAGGGTGCGACTAGTGTAATAAGGTATTGTATAAGGTTTTAACATAAAATTCTGTATTGTCTGTTGCAGATCGGACGGAAGCCAGAAAAAATTATTAATATTTACTTATATACATTTTATTCTATGTATGTTCTCTTAGTATAATATATTTTGTTATTATTTTTACATCTGAACACAATTGAGTAAACGTAATTTTTCCCGATCTTGTCAAAATTCCCTTTCCTTTCAAAACGATCTTGGCGCTACCGCGTAAGCTATCCCGAAGGGAAAAGGGAAACGCTATATGGCGCTCGAACAGGGACTACCTCTTAAACATTCCGTTTTTTCTGGATTATTTATATATACTCAGTTGTGTTCGTTATAAAAAATTTTGTTTATTAAAATTTGATATTAATTAATATAAAGATTTTTATTTGATTCATATTAATAATCGATTTTTATTAACTAATCTAATTGTTGATTGATTTATATTGATAATTTATTTTCTTAACCCAGTTCTGAATCAATTAAGTAATATAAACGTAACGTATTAATTAATTTTTTTTACGCCGAATAAAAATAAATTAATTAAAAATGGCCAGACCACGAGCATCTTGTGTCTACACATTGAAAAAGGCAGCAATAGAGAGCGAATTAGAGTTACACAGAGTAAGTACTGAGGGTACTCTTATTTCACTGAGCAGAGTTAGCAGAACTGGAAGAAGCTCTGCGGATATTTTATCGGTCTCCCAGTGAACTGAGTCACCTTGACAGACAAATACATAATAAGATACAGGAATCAGGTGAGAATATACGTAATTTTGCTCACTCACTCATCACGTTGATGTAAAGCGACGTGGCTTCACGGACAAACAACAAACAGAAACTATGTTTTACAATATGAAAGCTGAATACCGTCTCCATATTCGCTGTGACAGTTTTAAAAATACAACCGATATAATCCAGCTAGTGGAAGAACTATTAGAAACAAAGAAATAAATAGAAAAAGAAGAAAATATAATGAAAATAAATAAAGCAAGTAACTATAAACATAATAATAGACCAGAAAATCCGAAATATGCACCGAAAAGTACGTTAGCTATGATCTATGAAAGGCAGCAATGCTGTTGGAGATGCAAAGAAAAGGGGCATGACAGATTTAAATGTCCAACTAGAACAAAGATTTTCTGTTCATATTGTGGGAAAGACAATATCTACACTCGAGATTGCAAATGTCATACGCTGGGAAACGATCCACGGGCCGAGTCAACATCGAATCCAGCTCGGCCCGAGCAATAAAGCATGAAAAACACAATAGAATCTTCGTTAGAGTTATGATAGGAGATTATGATAGATGATATAAAAACCTATCCAGAACATATGAAACTATTACAAGAAGTATTCCGGCGATTACGAGCTACATGTTTGAAACCAAACGTGGATAAATGTAAATTTGCAGCACCCTAACGAACAGGAGCGCTGTCAGCGAATATGCCTTGTATCGGATAAAGAATTATTTTTTTAATTAAAATTAAAAGAAATATTTTCTTAGATGGCGAAATAAGTTGCTTAAAATAGAAAAACCAGAATGTAAAAAATTCCTTCATCATGAACTTATTCGCTTGAATTAAAACGACATAAGATAGATATTTTACAACATCCGTTCAACTAAACCGAATGAGTTATGGATTTCTTCAAATTAGCGAAAAAGTAAGAAATTACTTATCTAGATTACCTCGTATTTTTTCTTATTGCTGAATTTCACGCAAAAATTATTTTATTAAATCTAGAGATTATTTATCACCCTAAAAAGTAAATTTCCTATTTTTTAAGTCATACATAGTAAAATATCAATCTTATATTTTTTTAATTCAAGCAACCAAAATTTTGATGAAGGAATTTTTTAGATACTGGTTTTCTTATTTGAAGCAACTTATTTCACAATCTACAAATATTTATTTAATATACAGTCACATAAAAATTTATGGATTATATTTTAATCAATATTTACAAATATTTATCTAGTATTTTTTAGTTCAACAATTAATTGAATAAATAACTACTTTCAAGATCTTTATTTCATGCATTGAGATATTGGTTTCATAAATTAAGAACATAACAACCTTGCTTTTATTAGTGTAAAAAACAAATATACTACTCTTTAGTTTATAATGGAATATATTAAAAATAATAAAGAAAAATATATCACATATTTATATTGTAACGGGATGTTTATTTAATACATGTCCGGTAAAAGCAACCATTACCAGAGGTGTAAAGAACCCTAAACGGATTAAATCGTTTTAAATACAATTTATTTGGACCGTAGGTTCTTTACTAGTATTTTTCCTCGGACTTACCTTATATCCTGGAATTTATTTATTTTTAATTTATATTAATAATAAATTATATTAATAGATTATTAATGATCCAGGAAAGAATGGGACAATTATCAGGTACAGGGGGAATATGATGATATTTTCTATTACAAACAAAAAAAAAACAGAAAAATTTATTTATTTGAATAAATAAAAATTTTAAGATGTATTAAATTCTATAAAATTATAATAAATAATATATTATCCCTACCTATTCTGCACCCGCGCTATGTTAACGCACGTTTCCGTTCACATAGGATGTAAGAGAGAAAAAATTTACAAGTATATCAAAGAGATAAAGCAACAAGAGCGCCGTGTTACGGAGAACAAGAGGAATTACTGTCGAAAGATGCCAGCGCGCTTGCTGTTCTTATAACTACTACTCTACATTAATATCTCTCTATCTCTCTCAGACTTTGATTTGATAAATTAAATATATACATAATATTTAAATTGCTATACAAATCGTTCTATACTGATTAAAACCAATAAAAATTATTATTCAACGGATTTCAAATAAATATTAGTATTCAGAAGATTCACCAACCTTATAAAATAACGCCGAAAATTTTCTACCCAAGTTGAACAAAAAATGTGGTCTCCAAACTCTCTCTTTACGATGAAAACTCTCCCGAGTTTTCGTCCAAAAGAATACCAGCCGGTTTTTCTATGTAAATTCTAGTTCAGACGAACAATGTCAATATTGGAATTTTCAAAAATTTTTATACAATTTTTTTTTTTTTGATTAATATTGAAAAAAAATACCAGAGCACAGGTACCCAATGATTTTATTTTTTCAAGAACAACTGTTCTACTATAGTAAACTATATTATAATTTCAAAATTTCTTATATTATATTAAAAATTTTTCTCTCTCTCTCTCTCTCTCTCTCTCTCTCTCTCTCTCTCTCTCTCTCTCTAACCTATACATGTTACACTAAAAATAATAATATATTTAATTAATATTCGGACGTAGAAAATTTTATTAATTATCATTTAATCAATATTTACTAATTATATCTATAATAATATTTTTAGACTTGAAGAAATTGGTTACTTATTAATTAACTTCTCTCAAAAACTCAATTCCTTATATCAAGATATTGGTTTCAAAATTTAGCAATATAATAATCTTGACTTGTACACTATAGTACAAAAATGGGTAGTATTGAGAATTGGGTTCTCCTATAATTTTGAATTGAAATGAATAAGTTCTTCAATAAGGAATTTTTTCTATAATTTCTTATAATATTTTCTATTCATGTATATAGTATATGCATACGTAAAGCATAATTAATTTCTAAATGTTGAATTCTAAAAAATTTTTTAACTTAATTTTTTTAATTACACAGAAATATTGACTTGATATGAGAACCATTTTTTTCTGTGATATAAATACAAAAATTAATTATTTTTCGATTTCGTATACGTATTATGATTTAATTTAAGAAAATATTATCTGGATGTAGAAAATCACGTTTTAAAACCAAAACGATGTATAAATTGTTATAACATAAGTATATATTGCATATAAATGCATGTACTGTTTATTGGAATCCATAAATTATTTTCATAATGTTCTATAAGAGATCTAAAATTGATATATAAGATTATTACGATTGTCGACAGCGTACTGCGATTGCGTAATTAATAAGGCATTACGTTGCGAATCCAAAGGTCTGCGAATCGAATCTCGGTCAGTTTGAAGTTTTTTTAAGAGAAATAAATTAATTATAAGACTTTAATAAAATAATATACTATTAGTTTAAAATTAAAAGTGATCAAATAAGTGTAATAAACGTATATTAACGTATAAATTGTAAAAGAATTCAAGAAATTAATCGCTTAGTTTAAACTTTTGATTTTTAAAGTCAAGAAAATAGTGTTTTAAGATCAAGAAACTATGCACTACTTTTAAAAATTTAACATACTTGAATTTTCATGTTTCTAGAATGTAAAAACGTATTTCAAGTAACTATTGTTTTAAAGATAGGGATCGAATTCTTCATTTTAAATTAAATTTCTTGAGTGAAGTATTGAAATTGTAACGTCGGAATTGATCGTCGACACACCTCCCATTAATTTTTCCTCAGATTTCGGCCTAGGATTTCTCTTAATATCCGGGTAAATTACAGAATTCTTCTATATATAAAAATGTATGGGATCTTAATTTTTTTCCCTGAGACTTGACAGGACAGTGTAATATGTTTGGAAATCGTCTGCTTGCTCGAAATGGATCAAAGAGAAGACTCCCTAGATCGTAACTACGTCCAAGTCGATATTAACTAGCTCACTTGTCTCGAGCACGAAAAAAAAAATGTGAAAAAAAAATTTTTGCAAAGAGATTCTATTTTTAAGGAGAATATTGAACCCTGATATAAAGAATCCTTCTACATCTCCGAATAAAAGGGATAGGACAGAAAATAAGAGGAAAAAAAATGAAAATACTGTGATTTATTTTACTTACTTTTTATTCATATTTTTGCTCCTACTGGATCTTGCAGGACTTTGGAGAGTGAGGTAGTTGTAGTTGTTGCTGTTGCTACTGTTGTTGCTGTTGTTGCTGTTGGAGAAAGCTCGAAATACTCGATAAAGGCACTTAAAGTATCGAACTCGATAAAAGAAATTTAAAAAAATGAAGACTTGGGGAAATGCGCGAACTGAGATAAAGATCTTGAAGGCTGAGAGAAATCTACTGAAGGAGAATCTTGGACAAAAATCTGCTGCCACAAAAGGAAAATTCCTCCTTTTAAGCGGTCGCTTTTTTTGGCGCTCAGGGCATCCATCTCGATCATCATCTTCAAAATCATCTTTTTCGTTGGTGGCCGCGCAATTTTAATTGCCCATTAATTTCGTCGGAGCCAATCGTCTTTAAAGGACTATCGCTGTAGTGTGGACCCAAAATTAGGTGGAGGGGTTTCCTCCTGGTTCTCTCAACTCACCAGAGATCACGCCACAGGTCTCATTTTTACATTTTTTGGCTAATTTATTTTATTGTCAGTTCTTTGTTATTACTTTATTGTTAGCAACTGAAACATTTTGTTTTTACTGAATTAATAATAAATATTGTTTATAATATGTGTTAGTATGCCTTAAGTAATTAAATGTATAAAATAATGCTTTTATAAATTATTGTTAAATCTTACGTATTGTTTAAATTAAAACTGTACTTAAAATATATAATAAAAAGGTGCAATGTTATATATTGATGGTGAATATATAATTTCTAATAACACATTTTAAATCGAGTTGAATATTATTAATTTCATTTACTCAATTTAGCATTTCGTTTATTAAATTAGATTTACATAATTAATTATTTAAGAAATAATATTAATGCAAATTTTTAGTAATAATTATATATTTCAGTAAAATAATATTTAGATCGTATATGTACCAACAAATAAATATTTTTTATTTTGATTCATTAATTAATAAATAAACAAATAAATAAATGCGTGCGTAAATATTTATTTATTAATGTAATTAATTATTTTAAAATACTTTCTTAAATCAAAATCGTAATAATGCATTCAATGTTCTGTTATGTAGCATTAATAATAATAATAATAATAATAATAATAATAATAATAATAATAATAATAACAACGTATAATAATATTAAAAATAAGATTAATAGTTATTGTAGTAAAATATTAGTAATACCAACAACATCAAGCATCACTAATATTAATATAAATATAAAAAGAAAGCTGTGAGTTTTATTATTATATATAATTATTATATTAGGTACTAAAGATTTATAAATAGTATTCATAATTATTTAAATATCGGGGCATCTTAAATCTAATATAATCTTTAATTTAATTTTGAGCAGTATCATGCCTTTGTTAGTTTAATTCTCACGTTCCCACGGTGCGAATCAAAACCGACATTTCATGGCGCCATAGAGTCGCCGAATTATATTTTATGGGTCAGTTTGTAATCAAACTCCTATGCGTTCTGTGGAGAATATGTCAACGCTTACTTCGAGCATCGGGATTTTCTACGCGTATGAGAAAATGCAGCACACAGTTCCATATACGTTCAAAAAAAAAATTTTATTTTGACTTAATGAATAACGTCATTGTTAGCAACTTGTAGGTGTAAATTAAGTTATTTGAATTTTATAATTAATTTTTAATATCCAAAACGTCTCACGATGTAACAAAATTCTTAATCCAAGTATATATTGGGCTTGAATCAAACAAATAAATTTTTTTATTCAAAATCTTCAGTTATTGGTTCAAGAAAATATTTTTTCCTGAGATAAGAAAATATTTATATAATTTACAATCTCAGCCACCCACTTTCTAGAAAATGTGGACTTCAATTTAGGAGATATTTAATTAATTAGAACAGACCTTTGTGAGTGAAAATTTGGACGAATCAGTGCAAAATATTGTAATGTGCTTGTCTCTGTGATTATTGAAGTGCATGTTTTACATTGATTGAGAAAAAAACATAGCCATCTTTGTTCGATGTTTCTTACGTTGACCCATTGCTTGGAAGGTCATATAGAGAGACCGGAATTCTCAGAATTAATCGTTTTGCTTATTTTAAATAAGTAAGTAAATTTTGAATAGATTTGTGCACCTGGACACTGAAAAATATAATTGGAAATATTGAAAATGGCTAACCACTTAACAGTTAATGAGCTAAAAGAAATTTTACGTGAAAATAATATTAATATAACGGGAAATAAAACCGAACTTCTGATGCGATTGAAATAGTTAAATACAGAAGGTATATTGGTACGAAATTGGATGGAAAGAAAAGATGCGGCAAAAGATGCAGAAAAGGCGGAGATTGAAAATGTAAAGTAACAGCTTAAAAACCTACAAACGACGATAGCAGAGTTAAGTCAACAGTCTAAGCACATTGGAAATATGACACCATCGACCTTCAGCCAACAGCAACAATCGACATCAGGGCAGCAGATCAACACAGTGCTAGGTCTCAATGATTCCGGGAGAGGTAATTCGATAGCGCCGATAAACAATGAAGCGGTAGAGACAAACCCGCGTATTACGATAAATGCGATATGTGAGTTATTGAATTCTTTTCACGGCGATAGCGAAAATTTCGAAAATTGGTCAGAACAATTAGACATGATTCGTAATGCTTATAACCTAAATGATGATGTTACGCGTCTTGTAAAGTAGTAAATTGAAGGGAAAAGCATTATCTTGGTTTCACTCTAAATCAGAACATTTACGATTGCCAATTGATGTATTAGTTACAGAAATCAGAAAAATGTTCTTTCCAAGATTGAAAAAATTGTACAGAAGTCGGAATTTCACCATAACTTTATATTTCGAAAATGATGGAGAACAATTTGATCTTAAATTATTAGCTTTATTAGAGAGTGGCAGTCCAATCAGCTTTGTAAACCACAAATGCCTCAACCCAGACGTTATTTCACCAATCAATGAAAATGACAATGAGCACCATGGTGTTAATTATTCGAAATTAAATCTTATTGGTAAAACCAAAACATATTGCACTTTAAATGATTGTACGCGTATTGTTGAGTTGAAAGTAGTAAAAAATGATACGATGACTTCATCGATTGTTCTAGGCCGAGACACTTTTAAAATTTTTAATTTAGGAATCTGTGAAGTAGAATCATCAAAAAATTGAGAAAAATAAAAATAACAGTGTAATATATATTAATATTGAAAATTAAAAAAATTCAAATTTCACCGAAATCAAGGGTATTATGAATATTGATGTAGATAAAACAAATATTATTGAATCACTAAAAATTAATCTTAAAATTCCGTAAAAATACCAGAGAGAATTGACAGAAAAATTTGAAAAAGCGTATTAGTTAACTAAACAACATAGAAAAATAAACTCGGAAGCCATTCTTTCTCTTCGGTTGAAACCGCATGAGCCAGTTAAATATGCGCCACGTAGATTAGCCTTTACCGAAAGAAATTATTTAAAAGAAATCATTCACGACTTACTAAAGCGTGAAATTATCAGGCCCAGCGATTCGGAATATTCTTCTTCTATAGTTTTGAGAAAGAAAAAGAATGATAAGACTCGCATGTGTATCGACTTTTGCATCTTAAATAAATATCTGATATCGAACAACTATCCATTGCCTATAATAGACGATCAAATTGTACTATTTAGAGATAAGAAATTTTTTTCGAATCTTGACCTTAAAGACGGGTTTCTAATTACAGTGTCGATAACGAATGTATCAACTTCCTATCTTTTGTCACTCCATTTGGTCAATATGAATTCTTGAAAATTACATTTGGACTAACAGTAGCACCTAGATTTTTTCAGAAAAACGTGAATAGAATTTTCAAACAATTTATTGACTCAAATGATATCATAGTTTATATGGACGATATTTTAGTTGCAATACATAGTCTTAAACGCCATATAGAAGTATTGGAACAGATTTTTAAAAATTTTAACAGAAAACAAATTTGAATTGCAACTATCCAAATGTGAATTTCTTAAAACGGAAACCGAACATTTAGGATATAAATCAATAAGTCAGGAATTTTGCCAACGGATAAGCATATTAATTCAATAGAGAATTATCTGATTCCGCGAGATACAAAATCAGTACAGCGCTTTGTCGGTTTAGTATCATACTTTAGAAAATTGCGAAACCACTTTATGACCTATTGAAAAAAAACAAGCAAATTTAAATTTGGAAAAATTGAAATTGACGCTTTCAAAAATTTAAAAGAAAAATTGGTCAATTCGCCAATCCTTGCAATTTTTAATCTGAATGCAGAAACCGAGCTGTACTGTGACGCTAGCTCGCGAGGTTTGGGAGCCATTTTATTCCAACGTGGCAATGATAACAAGCTGCATTCTATATTTTATTTCTTTCAGCGTACTACTGACGCGGAGAGTAAATTGCACAGCTTTGAGCTAGAAATGTTCGCGATAGTCTATTCATTAAAAAGATTTAGAGTTTACCATATGGGTAAAAAATTTAAAATTGTTATTGATTGTAATTCATTAGCGTTAGCGTTAAAAAAGTTAGACATTAATCCAAAAATATGCAGATGGATTTTAGAGTTAAAAAACTATGATTATGTAACTGAACACAGAGAAGGATCGCGCATGAATGATCTCGATAGTCTCAGCCGATGCAATTTCGTCGCTATTATCGACGACAATTCGTTCGAAACCAATTTAATTATTTTACAAAATATTGATAAAAATATTTCGGAAATAAAAACACAGCTTGAAAAATCAGAAAATAAAATGTTCTAAATGAGAAACGGCGTTGTTTTTCGTAAAATGAGAGAACAACTACTCTTTGTTGTTCCATGCGAGATGGAAAAAAGTATTTTATTTAAATACCGCGATGAATAAGGGCATATGGGATCTGAAAAAGTTATTGAAATCATAAGTAAAACATATTGGTTCCCAGAATTGAGAAAAAAAGTTCTCAATCATATAAAAAACTGTTTTAAATGTATTGCATATAACCCATCGAGCGGAAAAATAGAAAGTAAGCTTCAGGCAAACCGTTTCAAACACTACACGTAGATCATACATCTGTATCAGACTCAGGCGTAATCAGTAAAAAATATATTTTCGTAATTGTCGATGGCTTTACAAAATTTTCAAAATTATATGCGTCAAAGTCAACTAATACAAAAGAAGCAATTGTTAATCTTAAAACTTATCTTTCATATTGTGATAAACTTAAAATTATTGTATCGTATAGAGGGTCATGTTTTACTTCGGATGAGTTCTCTCATTTTATTAAAGAATTTGATATCAAATACACATTAATCGCGACCGGTTCACCAGATGCTAATGGTCAAGTTGAAAGGGTCAATAGAATGATAGCACCCATGTTGGGGAAATTGTCAGATTACGATATGGGGAAAAATTGGCCAAAAACTCTGGGAGAAATTGAATTTACAATGAACAATACAGTTCATAAAACAATAGGAAAAACTCCTAGCATACTCTTATTTGGAGTACCTCAGCGAAGCAAAATACACGACCCAATAGCCGAATTTATTAATACTGAAAGAAATCAAAATCAAAGATGTTTGAATAGCTTAAGATCTAAAACAAATGAAAAAATTGTAAAATCAGAAACAAACTATTGATCAAGCTAATAAAAAACGAAAAAATGTTAAAACATGAAACAGGTGATTACGTTATGATAAAAAGTTATGATAATAGTGTTGGAATTTGATCAAAAATCGTACCAAAATTCAAGGGTCCATACCAAGTAACTAAAATTCTAAAAAATAACAGATATTTTCAAGTAAGCCGAAGAAAATATGAAGGCACTTGGGAACCTGTAAACATGAGACTCTGGAGAAAAGGAATTAATTGATACCTTTTTATGTACATAGAATTTAAGTAGTTATAGTATTTAAGTATTAAATGTTATTATGTATTGGAAGCGATTAAAAATATATATAATAGTTTATTCTAAGCGTATAAATTAAAATTAAAAAACTGTTCTTATGTCGAATAAATAAATATATAAAACTAATGTGAGGTTCGAAGACGAACAATTGTCAGGACTGGCCGAGCTGTAAGATTATAGCATATAGTGCGTGTAATGCGTACGTATATAATATAGAACGTATGCGTGCGTTAGCAGAAAGAGAGATAGATGTCGCGATTACCGAAACCGAGAAATATGTAGTTAGTCTTCATCGGAACTTGCTCTCGAGGGCGTGTATATAATATACGTATAAATTAGTATGTATTCAGTTAATAAATTTATAGTTACATTCGAATTAAATGGCATCCTTACTTACTAAACCACCCCTCACATATTTATTTGATTTTATTAAACGAAGCACAAGGATTTAAATGTTAAATGTAATAAATAAATAGTAAAAACTACAAAATGTATATATAAATCAAAAAAATATTTTCTATTTTTGAAAAAATTATTTACTTATAACATATAAATAGTTTTATTAAAAGATTTATTCATTGAATTTTAATATGTAAATCTTTGCGTTTCGTTGAATAAAATCGAAGAAATTTTTATTAGTTTTTAAAAACTTTTGGGTATAATCAAATAAATATATTTCACCTTTTTATAAAGCTATTTAATTGTTCATATTGAATAGCTTTTCCAAAAATTGAATATATGAGTTAAATTTGACTATATATTGTAATGCGACGATCGATCCACTATCCGAAATTTTTTTTTTTAATTAAATTAATGGTGATTCGCGCACACAAAAAAATTAAATTTATCACTTCACACGCTTACCTTACTCCTCAGAGGGGGTACCGCCGGTCTGAAAAGGGAGGGGAAATATATATATAGAAAGAAGAAAATGCGTCCGATATCAATTTCACTTCATCACGTTTTATTTGCTCCAGTTGTTTCCCCGCGATTTCACAAATTATTCGACGCCCGGTCCGCGTGCTCCGACGCCCCACGACCGCGATCCGCGCCCCAACACGCCCACCGAACTTAACTACTACGAGGGAGGGGGGAGGAAAAAAAAGGAACACTAAAAAAAAAGGAAAAAAAAATTTTTATTAAGGAAGGAAAAGCATCAACGGACCACCGACTACGATGGCGCTCACTGGTTGCGCGCGGTGCTCTGGTCCTGGCGTCCACGGCTTGCCGTCGGTGCCGGCGTCACACGTCGTCGAGGATGGAGATGGCGACGGCGGACACCCGATGGCTTTCTCCCCGTAGCTCTTCCCGCTGTCTCCTATCCCGTCCAGCTCACGATGTCTCCTTCCCTTTTTCTTTCTTCTGTCTTCCCGCTCTATCTCTGTACCTTTTTGGGCTCCTACTCTCCGACTTCACCTCTCAGCTCTTCGCACGGCCAGCGTTATACCCTCCGCTACCTCTCTTTCTCCTCTTTTCCTTCTGTCGCGACTAGCGTACTCGCTGATTGAGCGCGGAGTCCCGCGAGTCTCGCTGCTCGCTGAGAAGAAGGATGGGATAAGGGGGGGGGAGTTCGGCGGCGGCCGACGACGGCCGATCTCGGTCGTGACGCGCCGAATACGGCTTACAAAATGAATCACATTATGTGTATAACTTATTTTTGCTTACGTTACGTGAATACGTAAGATAAAACGCAAATTTCATGTACAATAATTGAAATTTTAATATCATATTATAAACCTTCTCTCCTTTTTTTTTCTTGATAATAGCGATTAAATACAAAAAAAAATTTTCAACTTTAATAAACTCAATACTATTTAACTTTGCCCTAATTTGTCCTCCTCACAGCACAGGCATGATACCAATTATGTCACATGATATATATAACTTAATTTTAACTTATAAATTAAGAATCGTATACAGTTATTCGGTAGTGGTACGAATTCAATAATTCGCATCAAACTCAATAAAAGATGGAAAGATTTTTTTTTTTATTATTATTTATTAATCATACAGGAAAAAAATTTAATTGAGAAAGATAATTCAAATTATGTGAGAAAATAGCTATATGTATTAATGTACTTAATTTAAAAGAAAGAAAATTTAAATTATGACTAAATCAATTCATCTCGTTACAATCTTTGAGTAACTTAACTTATTTCTTTTCTTTTCTTTTATAACAATGTTTCGTATACTATGACAGAAATAGAAAACAATAATAATTTTACTTTAAGTTCATGTGCAAGTTTGTAAAAAAAAAATATAATTTATAGCTGGAAAGCTTTTTTTCTTTGTTCTCTTTGTTATTCCTCTTATTATCTATCCTAATTTATATTATTTTCTATTATATCGCTTATTATCTATCTTATTTTATATTATTTTCTATTATATCGCTTATTATCTATCTCATTTTATATTATTTTCTATTATATCGCTTATTATCTATCTTATTTTATATTAATTTCTATATTATATTCTTGTTATCTCTACATCTTCTATTATTTATTATAGCTACATACGCTATTACCTTTTTTATTTCTATTATATCCATTCTGTATGTGCTATTATCTGCTATTATATCTCTTATACTATTATTCTCTATTATTTCTATATACTATTATCTTCTATTATGCTATTACCCTTTATCATTTCTATTATCTATTATCTATGTGCCATTATCTTCTATTATTATTCTTATTCTTATTTCATCTTCACTTTCACTTTGTCCTGTTCATTTATTCCTCTGATCCTTATTTTTTTCTCATTCATTACCTTACTTAAATATATCATCATTCTATTATTTATTCTCATTATCCTTTGCATTCACTTCTTATTTCTGACTCTAGATTATCATCATTTAAATTTATCACGATTCCTATTTATTACTACTCATATAACTTTTCTTTATCCTATATTATTCATTATTCAATGTGTTATTATTGTTTTTTTTTTTCTAATTTATCATTCATTTTTTTTCTTTATCATCTCTATCCAAATTACGACAATGCATATTCTGTCCTCGATCGTTTATTTATCCAAATTTTTTTTGTCTTTTTTTTCATATAAACACTATTTATATAAACTTTCCTTTCTTTTTCTGTTAGTGCCTCTCGGCACGCGTCCGTGCCGTGGCGTAGGTAATGGCTACTTGCTGTTCCACCAGCCGACGGTTATACGCGGCTCGTGGCGCGGGGAGGCAAGAGGAAGGGAGAATGCCGTGCACAAGGCGCGACGGCGCGCGCGAGCGTCTTAAGGTTTTCTTGTCCACGGGACGGCGCGCGCGTCGTCTTTTTCCTGGACAAGTCGGCGCGGGCGCCTTGTGACGCTCGTCACAATATATATATACATAGTTTTTTATATTTATTTATTTAACTTTATTTTTTACGTATATTTAGTTCACTTTATTAAAATTCAAGAAATATTTCTTACTTTCTAATAATTTATTTAGTATAATGTAATAAATATATATTTGCTATTCAAATAAACTTAATTATTTATTTCAAATATATGGTTTACTCCAAATTACAAAATATTCATTCGTTTTAAATATGTATGTTTTTGTTTTGAACAGAAATTTAAATAAATTTTGTTGTGTTCTAATAACTATTGAATTAATTTTAATGAATTTAATTTATTTTAATAAATTTTTTTTTGATTCAAATAATATCTCTTTTATGAAATAGATTTATTTGAATTTATATAAATTTATTTCTCAGTGATATAGTAAAATAATGTAAAATATTCTTTAGTAAATTGCATGATATAATGTAAATAGCAATGAAATAAAATTTGTTATAGAAAAATTTAATGAATGTTATTATATAAATAATTTACAGAAATTATATTTTTTTATATCAAATTAGTCTCATTATTAACGTCAACGTAGTCTTATTATCAGGTTTTAAACTCAAAATTTTAAGATAAAACGTATATATATATATATACACCTATTTTCTTTAAAATTTGGCAACGTCGTGTAATCAATGGGATTCATTGGTATCGACGAAGAAATTCTTTAAGTGCGTACACCTTTTCGTAGCCTCGTTCATCGCCACGCAGCGAATTTAAAATTTTAAGAAAATCCGTATATATATATGTATATATATATATATATATATATATATATATATATATATATATAGTATCCCCCGTCTCGGCTTCGCCCGAGATAATAATTTAACCGATTTCATAAACAATTCAATAATATCTAAGTAAAAAATACCTTTATATATACAAATTTATATTTCTATAAATAATTGACCGTAATTTACCTATTGTCTGTATAAAAAGCTGCTTCAATGTAGCGTCCACTTCAAAAAGTTAATATTTTGCCGACCATTGTATACTATATATATATATATATATATATATATATATATATATATATATATATATATACATATTAAATACGGCTTTAACGAAAAAAATTGTACTTTCGAGTTCGAGCGGTAGCAAAAGATGTGCAAGTGTGTCAAGACGACGTTTACAGAGAGCATCATGTTCAGATTCTATATGAAATGTCTCGGGACGACTGTTATAGAGAGTTTTGTGTTGGCGAGGTAGAACGATACTCCCATGAGTTCGTGAAGTCTCAACATGAATCTTCCCATAGAAATTGATTTCCTCATATCTCGACATCGTTTTCTATCAATTAAATATAATATTCCCCGTAGAAATCGCCCAGAGACACCTGGACATCGCATTCTATCATCCAAACACACAACTGCATATATAAATCGTCTTGAGGCAACGGGATATTGTAATCAACCGCCCGTACATGCCAATACAATATTTTTCAGTAGAAATCTATAAGGTGTGAGTGTAGTGTCAGATTAACCTGAAGAACAAAAAAGGTAATACCGACTAACGCCACACCTTCTTTAGAATACGAATCCCAAAGTTGGATATAAACGTTCGTTTGAGCTGGCCTGGTATTAATACTTTAAGGGGATACTTTGAGTTGATGTTCGATATTCAAGACACCACCTAGTAGCCGCTGGCAAAACTGATTGTTCAAACCACTAAAACTGTTAATTTAATTTATTATTAAAAGTAAAATGATTTTCAAGAAAAAACATAGCCTATGTCCTTCCCAAAATAATATAGGATCTATATGTCAAATTTCAGAACAATCGGTTCAGTAGTTTTTTCGGTTTTCGCGTACAAACAAAAACACGCTTTGTCTTTATAAATTTGTATGATATATATATATATATATATATATATATATATATATATATATATATATACACGCACATACACACTTACACACACAGGCAAGACAATCTATACACATTTCAAGCATTTCGACATCAGTTAATCCCTTTTATTGCATCTGTTATTTCGGCGTCCCCCTTGCTGAACACCGTCACCCCACGATCACACTAGCTCGAAAACCAATATCTAGAATATCACACGAACGAACTACCGACGTTCACCGCCGTAGCGCTGAGTATCAAAATTTTACTGCAATTTCTAACATGGTCATCGGCGATCACCCCTTTTTATCTCTGTTAGAGGAGATCGCCGATGCCCATATTAGAGACTGCAGTAAAATTTTGACCTCCCAACGTCACAGCGGTGAACGTATATACTTCATTCCTGTGATATCCCAGATCAGAGATAATAAGGGGAGATTGCTGACGCTTATGAGTGAGACTGCAATAAAAATTTTCGACTGAAAAGGAGTACTGACCGTTTTGTGCGATATTTTAGATGTTCTTTTTCGAACGCGTGCAATCGTACGATCGAAAGGAGTGACGACTAACTTCGACGCGTGCGGAGGTAAAGCTTGGTGAGACAATAGGCTGGCAGTGGGGTGCAATAAAAGATGAGCAGCTAATACTGGCAGCAACCAAAAAGAAATTTTATTGCCACACACACACACACACACACACAAAACATACATATTTAAAACAAACAAAAATTTTATAATTTTGAAAGAATCATTTGTTTGAAATAAACAGTTAGGTTTATTTAAAAAACAAAAAAATATTTCTTACGTTACAAATACTTTTAAATAATTAGAATTTCTAGTGCACCAGACTTGCCTTATTTTATACTTTTATATAATATAAGGTAAATTTAAAGTATGTTTTAGTTGTGTAAAGATCTTTAGTGCTGAAGAGTACACCAACCATAGTTCAGAATTTAGCAATTGTCTCGGCTTCGCCCGAAATAGTAAATGTAACTGTTATATTAATCAGTTAAATAATCTCTATTTATTAGGATTAAATCCTAATAATAATCCCAATGAAGATGCTGATCGGGATGTCTAAAGCTTGAACGGCAGATTGTTTGCGCTGAAGATTCACTTCCATTGCGTTTCGTACAATACAAATATATTATATATAATATATATAATACAATAAAAATGATGAGAAAGGATGTAAATATAGTTAGTATTTATTGTAATATAATATATAGTATACGTTTACATAGTTGAAGATTACGAAAAGGACGGTCTAATAAGTTAAAATACTACAGTTGAATTTTATATTTTGTTTAAATTCTAAGTTCTCATATATCAAAGAAATGTTTACTGTATTCAAATAAAAATTTCAGTATTTTAAATGTATAAATTACTTATTTTGAATAAATGGTTAATTAATGGTATATGAATAAACCATTTATTTCAATGTATAAGATTTTTTTTCAGTATAGACTTATTTCTAATACCTATTTTGTTACTTGTACATGCTTATTATAACTAATAAGTAGAAGAAAATCCCCAGAAAAACTAAATGTGATTAATTTATTTATGAATTGAAATTTATAAAAATAAATAAATATTCGTATCTGTTATTGAATTATATTTATGAATAAATCCAAAAAAATCCTGCACTTTTCACTAATGCATGCCTTTTCAGAAACATAAGTAATTGAAAGCGTTCATAATTCGATATTTTTTATCTTTTAAATATTTGGAACTAAAAAAATGTATGTTTGCTTTAATTTTATAATGTTTCTCTATAACTAAAATAATTAAGTTGCAACAAAAAAATGTATGCTTTAAAAGATTAACTTAACATTGAGACAATATTCATAGCCATTGTCAGCCAGCCACAACTTCAAAAAAAAAAAAGAAAAAATCTTTAATAACTTTTACAATTTTACATTACAATAGAAAAAACATAATAAAATAGTAATAACATTATTTCATAGACAAAAGAAGAAAAAGATAATATAAAAAAAAGATATAAGAAAAAAAGATAATAAAAAAAACAGATATAACGATAATTTTCGAATTCGGGTTAAAATCAGAATTATACAAGTAAATAAAAATAAAGTACAGTTTGATTGAAAAAGAATAAAGATTAAACAGTATTTTAATAAAATAGACTAACGGTAAACTAAGAAAGACTGATAATTATAAGTTGTGAATGAGTATAGGTAGTATAATTTTTATCGGATTTATACATTTTATAATAGACGTGTATATTAACAAATATAACATTAAGTTATAATAAACGAAATTTTAATCCATAATTATATAATAATTATATATATAAATTATATATATATATATATATGTATATATATATATAATTATATAAAAAATACTTAAATTACATAAAAAAAAACTAATGTCATATGTATTTGAGTAAAATAGAAGCAAAGCCATCAACAAGTCATGTACTGGCCGACGAGGAAAGAAGGTTAAATAGCCTTTTCACAGAGATGAGGCTAGAACAACTTACTAAAGAAGAAAGATAACATAACATCAAAACACAAGATAATAACGAGGCTTTTCACAGAACTTAACTCAGTACACGAGATAAAAGCCAACAAAATAACAGCTGTTAATGTGGATGCACAGAAGGCTGCCGCTCAGTAAAGTCCCCAACCAAAAACAATTACGACGACACCACAACCCTTGGTATAATGTACTAGGATCATGGAGTGACCCCCATAACCTGTGGATGCAGCAGTATACTGCGAGCATGCCACATCCACGACCAGAACTACCAACTGCCGCGGCTCAAGATAACAACAGACCCGCAGAAGATCCAGCACCACCACTGCTGCATACGTCAAACGGAGCTTTGAATACACAAACCTGGCACCAGAACAGGTCGTATGATAGCACGTATCTTAAGGAAACACGAGCAGGGCTGCTGCTGAGACAATTGAATATGAAGTATTCAGGAACACCGCAAGAGGACGTAGAAGAGTTAATCGAAAGACTCGAAGAGACTTGAAAAAGTCTAGACATCCCAGCGGCAGACATGTAGAAATTAATACCACGGATATTATGCGGATCTGCTCGTACATGGGCAAGGCCAATCTATAAGAAGTGGCAAATACTATCATAGAATACCTGAAGACAGCACTGCGACAACAATTCCAACCTATTGACTATACATTGCGATTGAAAGAGGAACTTAGAGATAGGACGCAAGGTCCTAACGAGTCGATAGGGTCATACTTAATAGGTCTGAGAGCAATATTAGGAAAAGTGTCACCACCATTGCCACCGGAAACACAGTTAGATAGGGTTTACAGAAATTTAAACTCTATCTTTATCGACAAAATCAATAGAGGGGACTTTAAGACGCTAGACGAGTTGCAGATTCTAAGCCAGCAAATAGAACTTAAGAAAGAGCTAACTCGTTGCTACAAGGAGCCTCCAGCAGCAGAGACTTGCGTAATGAGCAGCGCTGCCTGCCCATGTCTGGAAGAACGACCACACGATCTAGGCTGGCAGCATTAGACGAAGAGCAGCCAAAACACGTAACGTTGACTGAACCACCAGCATTAATTATAATATCTAAGAAAAACCACAGTAAAGGCTCTTCGCAAAGGAAGATGAAACCGGGAAGATAGCCACAGCCCGATACCCAGAAGATCGCTGGACGAACATAGAAGAGAACCAAGAGAAAAACATTACCGAAGTCTGTCTCAGATATCGTTCGATAACAGCTCCTCCGTCCCGATCAAAATCGACCGATGAATCTCGATACAGGCCTAGGAGCCCGTCCCCACGTAACACGACCCATAAATTAGCCCCTCTCGCGATGACTGTCCAGTTCGAGAAAACAGTGACCAGAGACGTTAGCCCCGATCACCTACTAGAGAACGCAACGACAAATATCGGGATTATGAGAGAACACGTCGTAAGTCACCGCGACCACGATATGCAGTAGACGAGACCATTGGGCAGATAGATGCCCCGAGCGGAAACGCATCTTCTGGTAAAATTGCGGTGAAGATGGCGTAACAACAGTAAACTGCACGCGTTGCGAGCCTAACAGAAGGATATCCGGAAACGTTAAAGGGAAGAGGCTATTAGACTGGGCCCTACTACCCTTGACGATGAGACTCCGTGAACAACTAGAAACGAAAACAACACAGGACATGCGTCAATAATCGCCACTGACGTTACCGATTCTAACGCACGACGTTAATTCGGGAGGACGAGAATCGGTTTTTTCTGAATATTGAACTGTCAGGAAAAATATTTCCGTCCTTAATCGATCCGAAGGCACGCGATTCTTATATTGGACCACGTCCAGCAAAGATTGTTAAGACAGCCATTATACCGATCACATCATTTATGCAGCTGCCAGATGGCCAGATCTGCTCCAACGACGCAGAAGTAAATCTCCCACCTGAAAATAGATGGGCAACAAGTTAGGACGCTCTTCAGAGTGTCTACCTCTCTAACATGCGTTATCATTCCAGGGATGGATATCCTGATTCAGTTAAAAAATGACGATTAATTTCGCCAATGCGACCTGGCATACGCCTAGAAATATAGTAAGACACTTTCTGACGCGTGTGAATAACGAAGTACAGACAATCACTGCCTTAGCAGCAGTAAATGGGGTTCCGACGTTAGAGCAGAGACAAAGATAACAACTGAACTGGCCCGCTCACCACATAGACGTGTAAGGCCATCGACCTATTAAACAGTGCTTCCGCCGCATACCGGACTATTAAGGTAGGCCCACGTAAAAATCGACAGATTTCTCACCGAAGGCATCATATAATTTTCGGAGAGCTCGTGAAGCAGTTGTCCGATGATTTTACCGAAAAAGGACGGCGAGATCAGGTTCTGTATAGACTACAAGGCAGTTATCTAGGTGACGAAGAAGGATGCATATCTTCTTCCTCACATGGAGATCCTATTGGATAATCTGCGTGACGCTCGTTATCTTTCTAAGATAAACTTGAGCCAGGCATATCAGCAGATTCCTTTAGATGACGCTAGCAAGGAAATAACTCCCTTTTCAGTCCCACAGAAAGGACTGTTTCAGTATACCAGGATTCCATATGGGCTGACCAACGCCTCAGCCAGTTTCCAGTCGTGCATGGATGTCGTTTTCGGACCGCAGTGGCAACCATGCGTATTCGTCTATATGGATGACATTATTATCGCTACGAATACGTATGAGGAACATACTCATCAATTTGTACCGGTAGTGGCCCGCCTTAATCAGGTTGGGCTTCAAATTAATAAGGAGAAGTCTGAGTTTTGTTGCCCGGATGTACATTGCCTGGGTTATGTGGTAGACAAAGACGGACTGCGTACCCACCCCGACACGCTAAAGCCCGTTACGGAATATCCAGCCCCAATGAACATCAAACAGCTGAGAACTTTTCTCGACATGGTAGGGTGGTACGCCCGCGTCATAAAATCTTTAGCGGACGTACAAGCACCACTAAGTAAACTTTTACGGAAGAACGTGGGATGGTACTGGGGTAAACCCCAGGAAGACGCATTTAGCCAACTGCGTATCTTGCTAACGCAAGGTCCCGTACTAACGTGCCCTATACAGAATAAACCCTATATTCTACAAACCATTGCCAGAAACTATACCCACGGTTCCGTGCTTAGTCAAGACACAGATAATGAAGAACACCCTATCACTTATGCGAGCAGGCCATTGACTAAGGCGGAGATAAACTACACGGTGACCGAAAAAGAGTGTCTCGCCGTATTATGGGCCATAGAGAAATTTAGAGGCTACCTACTGGGAGAGGTATTCAAGGTGATCACTGATCACAGTAGCCTAAAATGTCGATATACGTTTAAAAACCCTACGGGCAGATTAGCAAAATGGGCCACAGCGCTGCAGGCCTATAATATGAAGATCATTCATAGAAAAAGCGCTCTGCAGAAGGTGCCAGGCACATTTTCACGTCCCCCTACCACAGAGACATCGTCAACAGCTACAGCCATCGCCGTTACAGAGCGAGATAGTTGGTGTGAAAGAAAAGTCAAAGAAATCCGAGTTTGTCCATAAAGACATCCAGACTGGCGCATTCAAACCAACATCCTCTTGAAACATCGCCCGAACGTCTACTCGGATGTACTAGGTCCCGGTGAAGACGACTGGAAGATCGTCATCTCTTTCAAGACCAGGAGTGGATAATGTTCGAATGTCACAACACGCCGACATCCGGACATTTTGGTGTTGGAAAAACACTACACAAGGACTCTTGAGACTATTACTGACCAGGAATGAGGAGAGATATTTACAGCTATATAAAACTTTGCGCAGAATGTCAGCTTTACAAAGTCTCTCAGAGAGCACCAACTGGCCTAATGCAACACACAAATGCGGTAAAGCCATGGATAAGTGTGGCTACTGACATAATGGGTCCATTTCCTGCCAGTAAAGGTCAACGCCAATACCTGTTCATCTTCGAGGACCTATTCACCAAATACGTGGAGCTTCTATCACTACGTAAGGAAACAGGGCAAGCGATAGATAAAGCGCTCGAAGAACTATCTAGTTTTTTAGCTGCCCCAAGTTTTTAATCTCTAACAATGTCACCGAGTTCGCCAACAAGTGAATAAAACAGCGGCTCGACGAACTCGGAATAATACAACAGCTACTAGCGTCATACCATGTACAGGCGAACCCCGTAGAGCGGGTAAACCGCACATTCAAAGGTATGATCTCAATCTTCGTAAAAAAAAATCATAAAGATGGGGACAAACACCTACGGAACTCGCTTTCGCCATGAACACGTTTGTGCATGCAAATACGCAAACCTCGCCAGCCTTCTTGAATTTCGGTAGAAACCCAAGGGAAATGCCGACATACAGAAACATCCGTACAATTAACCAACCACGTCAGCCATTAACACCTGCTGACTGGCTAACTCGAATGAAGAGGTTACCCGTCATTGATGAAATTAGTCAGGAAAAACTCATGTGCAGCCAGCGAGAAACAGGCGCGCCACTATAACAAAAATAGAAGAGAAGCATCGTTTGAGGAAAACGAGATGGTTTGTAGAAGAAATCACGTACTATTATCAGGGCCGGATAGATTTGGATCTAAACTGGCTCCAAAGTTTATTGCTCCGTGTCGAATAGTCAGGAAAGTATCCCCTGTTATTTTCGAGCTAGAAGACATGGACGACAGGAAGAAAACAAAAGTAAACATTTCGAACATAAAAAAATACTATCCACCTAACAGGCCATGTCGTTTCTCCACAGGTATCACCAGCAGAGACGATGTTGTCAGGCATAGGCAGAGGCAGAGGGTTGCGCCGGTCTTTGTTGACCGATCAACTACGTCGAACAGGGGACGTTCATTCCCCCAATCCAACGGGCTCAGCACCCATAAACGCGACTACGCCGCAAGTCCTAGAGACACGCGGGCAAGCAATGCAAACGCGTCAACGCGATCGCAAACAAACCCTTGATATGGCTCAACTAGCCCAAGTCCTACACCAGTCAAAAGGCGAACCAGAAGTAGAAAACTTGATTGAGCTCAGTTCGGACTCAACTCAGGAGAGAATCTGGACCGAAAACATCCATACCCGTCAACGATGAATCCTTTGTGCTGTCCCTATTCGACACTAGAAATTCCCCCCTCGACAACCTAGACAATACCCCATCCACCCCCGACCGCCACCAGCGAGCGTTCGGAAAGACGTAAAACTAACACAACAACATCGGAAGAAAGAGATATAGCACAGGCGTGCGAGCGTCCGAGACGACGTAAAACTACCGACAATGCAGAGATTAACATCATCTGCGAGTGTCCGGAACGATTTAAAATTACTACACCATCAGAAGGTGAGGCAAAAGAACTAGTTGAAGAGGCTAGTCCGCAATTGGATTAGATTTGGTTGATTATTACCTGCCAAAAATCTAATAAATATTTATTTAATTTTATTAAATGTTAAAATTTATCGGTCTTACAGTCTTGATAATATCATATATTAGTTAAAATAATGACAGTCAGACTATCCTTGTTTATGATCAGCCCGTAGAATCAGAAATAAAACTTATTACTATTGTATCTTATAATGTTGTATATACATATATATATATATATATATATATATATATATATATATATATATATATATATTGTAACCCCAAAATCGAGTTATTACTTACTATTTATGTGCATGTGCGTGTGGACTCTTCCACGCTGCTGGGTGTGCACTCCGCTGGAAAGGGGACGGGGAACGAGAAATGAACTACGCGAGTGGCTTTATCAGATTATGACAATATTAACATTTATTTATACAAAAAGACTATTTACAACAATAAAGTAGTACATACACTATGTACTGGTTGCGGGTTCCGCGACGCTACGTTAATTATTTATAAAACTACGCAATCGTACAAAATACTCATGGACGGGGGAAACGGAACGGGACGCTTTCGATATAACACACGTGGGAACGACGGTACCTTAGAAGATTACATACTATAGATTATATGCGACTCACACGCGAAATCATTTACTACCGCATAAAATTAGAAAATGGAATAACGATAGAATTTATGTGGCTATGCGCGATATACACCTGACAATTGAGATTCAGCGGGCGCAGCGGTGGGCCAGGAGCCTAGCTATATGCACGCAAGAATAATTACAACAAAAAGTATAAGGCTACTTGCCGCCGACGACGACGATGCTGTCGCTGGCCGAAAGCTCGCTCATGCTCGCTGGTGCTCGCTGCCGTCGCCGGGTATCAGGGCGACCGGGTGCGCGCTCTCTCTTTTCTCGCTGATGGCTCGCGCGGTTGCGCGTGGCTGCGGCTCGTAGCCGCTGATGGCGTCGCTGGCTCGCGATGGTACACGAACGGTAGCGCGTAGGCGCTAGTGCTCTCACTGTCCGGGGTTGCCGCGGGGATGTCGCCGCGTATCTTTTCTTCGTCTCCGATGTGCTCACACGAAGTTTACGCCAAGGCAAACTTGTAACTCGTCACCGCGAAGGAAGCTACTATGGCGACCTGAACTATGTGGTTCGAAACGAACGAAACGAAAACAGTCATTCCAGGCGTGACGGATAATAAAAACGAAAAATATGATGGCACCTGCTGGTGTGGAGCTTGGTCGTCGGTTGCTCGCTGTGACTCGATATAATTCTATTTATATTTCTATTACTACTTTCCTACATCTAATTATAAACTAAGCCCAATTCTAACCTATTGCTAACGTGACTTATCCTAGCAAAATGTAAATCATTATTACGTGAAACAAAAAACTATAACTAATATTATTATAAATCCTATCCTAAATACGTAATCAGGTTTCTAACGCTCGCTTCTGCGTCGTTTTCGCAAGCATTTCACTTTAGTTCTTGCGATTTACTTCTTCTTCTGCTTGTCGCATGTTCGTTGGAAAAAATTGTCGTCGTTAGTGACGTTCCAATTCTTGGGGGTTGCTACGGCGTTGGTGGGGCGAGCAAGTAGCCTAGTTACTATGGGAGCCATTGTGCGCTCTTCTAACTGGTGCTATTGCCTTCGTCCTCACCCACCGACGCTGTGCCATCACTGTATCTCGGCTGAGGGGTTGGCTCTAATATCCTTTTCTCTTTCAATTTTCCAGGTCATCCCTTAACACGATCCGCGCTTACTTCATATATATTTTCTATGGGGATATATGGGTACCGTTTCCTCTCTTGGAACGTGGTGGGGGAATCATGGGGATGACTGTAGGGGAAAAAACGTTAGGGGTACTACTTCTTCTTTAATTTCTGCGTTGATACATCTCACGGGGCGCTATTTGTTATAGTATAACCCTGACTGCGCGCCATTTAATACGTGTGTGCTCCTGTTCGCGCGCCATTTATATTTAGTTTCCTCTGTTCGCGCCATTTATGTGTATGTACTCCTGTTCGCGCGCCATTCTATACATATGGGCTGGGCGTTATTTATGTGTTCTGCGGCAGCGTGGGAACTCAGCGACGGGCGACCTATTTGTTTAAATAGACTGTCGCTCCCGGCATTATTATAAGCAGTGGTTGCTGAGCTCCCGCAGCGGCTGATGCTTGCCTGATGGCTTGTTCCATCATTGGCTGCGGACCCGTTACTTCCTCGTTCACGTTCGCCATGCCTTCTGGCACCACCGTCTCTTCGGACACCTGACGTGTCGTCTTCTCTACACAACTAACATTCTCCCCCTCCCAAGACGGAACGGCAGGGGTCGTGCGACGTACGTAGGACGTGCACGTGCGAACGTCTATGTTAGCTCTGCCACACCTGTAACAAAATTTCTTGGACCTAGAGCAGGCGTTGTAGGGATGACCTTCCTCGCTACAATTCCAGCAGTGTGTTGCTGCTGCCTTGCCATGGTCCGAGCCTTCAGTTCCCGCTGGGTCCGTGAAGGACCTATTTCGCAGACTTCCGAGACCTGGAAGTGGCGTTGTGGGGATTAAAGGGTGGGGCCGTATGGGCGGTATAAAGTTGGGGAGTGGTTCGATAAGGGAGTCCATTAAGCCTGGGAGTTTCTTCTTGTTTCCAGGGATAATTGTCTCGATGGTTGCCTCTTCTGCTGAGTTGTTCAAGCTGGCCACTGGTCTTGTTCTTGCTTCCTTATTTGCTTGTGGTGGTATCGTGAACGGGTTAAATCTTCTGTTGCCTCCGTTGCTTTGTTTGAGGTTATGGGATGGTGTGACGGTATAGGGGCGCGATATGGGGGTAATTTCTTGTGGTGGGGCTACTTATTTTGCGACATCAGCATCTGCCGTCTTCTTGTATTTCGACGGGATGATGCATTTTTCCTCGGTGGTGTCGTAAGCATCGTGTGCGGTTAGATGGTGTTGCATCTCCGACTGCTGTGTCGCGACAGACCGCATAAATGCGCATCGGTCTCCGCGATATAATCGCACGTTACCATGTTCCGGGGTGCTCACATACACCACTTTCTGCACACTTCTGGGTGTGTGTGTCTTTTGGGAAGGTGGTCACTTGAAAATTCTTGGCCCTGGCCTATACGGTAACGGACTGACCGAACGTATTTGATCGTGCGGGGTAAAGTCTTTTTGTGCCCGGACCTTTGTACGAGACGGATCTAATGGTCCCGTTTTATATGAGGCCGCTTCAGAAATGTAGCCATCTTCCTTCTCATTGGCCGGTTTCGTATCTTCTACTCTCTGCTGATTTTCTTCGATTTCTTCTTCTTGATGGGCGTGCTCTTTTTGAGCTTCCGCAGTTTTACGTCTTTGCGGACGATCGCAGGAGGTGTCATATCCTGCGTTTGCCGTAGTTTTCCGTCTTTGCGGACGGTCGCAGATGTTGTTACTATCTGCGTTAGTCGTAGTTTTACGTCTTTGCGGACGATCGCAGAAGGTGTTGTTTTCTGCGTTATCGGTAGTTTTACGTCGTTCCGGACGGTCGCCATCGATGTTGTCGATGGTGTTGGTAGTTTTACGTCTTTGCGGACGATCGCAGAAGGCGGTGTTCTCCTCTGCGTCTATCGTAGTTTTACGTCTTTTCGGACGTGCGTCTTCATCTTGACCTAACTCCTCTAAGTTCTCTGTATTGGGGTGTGGGTTGATGTCGGTAACGGTATGGTGTTGGGGTTGGGTGGGATTTTCGGGGTCCTCGAGGGTTGGTATACTTGTATCCAATAGCGAGGGGGCGAATGACGCTTCTGCTATTGGTATAATTTCCATCGTCGATTCCTCTTCGGCGATCTCCTGTGTTTTATCGGGGCTGAACTGGATTAGATTCAGCCGCGATTTCTTGACCTCTTCGAGGGCCTCGCTTACTTTCCCCATATCGAGAGTAGTGTTGAAGAAGTTGGGGGAACCGCTGCGTATATGCACCGTTGGTGCGGTTACGCTTCTGGAAGTTGGCCCCCACATTTTTTCTGGGTCGTACGCGAGGGATGGGGGAATTTGTGCGTCCCCAGGTCTCTTGGCCTGATCGGGCATGACCGATCGACGCAGTCCTCTGCCTCGTCCGTTTACTTGGTACATGCTGCTGATCGCTGTTGGTACCTATGGATAAATTACTGCTATTAGGTTGATGATATCTCATGAGGTCTGATATATGTGCCTTTGTCGTTTTCCCGTCACTCATGTCTTTGATCTCGAATACGACGTAGGATATCTTTTTTGTAATTTTACAGCGAGCTACGAATTTTGGGGCCAATTTCGCTGACAATTGGCTCGGGCCGGACGAGAGGACATGGTTGCGTCGACATACCATGTCGTCTACTTCAAATGTCTCCGCTCGGTGACCCTTCTTATAGTATTTGGCCTGTTTTTGACTTGCGGCGCTCAGGTGTTTTCTTACGAGATTGTGGATGACGGGTAATCTTTTCATGCGGTTTTGCCATTCCAGTAGTGTTAATGTTTGCACCTGCAGCGTTGAACCTTGAGACTGACGATACGTCGGCATTTGTCGGGGATTCCGGCCAAAATTTAAAAATGCCGGCGACGTCTGGGTGCTAGAGTGCACCGCTGTGTTCACTGCAAATGCAAACTCTGGGAGGTGGATGTCCCAGTTCTTGTGGTCGTTTTGTATAAAAATCGCAATCATGGTTTTTATAACCCTGTTTACTCTTTCTACAGGGTTTGCCTGTGCGTGGTACGGCGCGATAAATTGGTATACAATACCTAATTCGGCGAGTTTGGTCTTGAGCCAGTTGTTGGCAAACTCGGTACCATTATCTGAAATTAGGTATTTCGGGCAACCCCACTTGAAGATGATTTGCTCTTCAAGTGCCCGTGTGATTGCTTGGCCATTTGCTTTGCGTAATGGGCGCATCTCGATGTACTTGGTGAAGAAATCTTGGAACACCAAGAGATACTTATGTTCTCCGTTGCTGGTCGGGAACGGTCCCATAATGTCTGGGGCTACACTGCTCCAGGGACCTTCGATGTTTCGGTGTGACATCAAGTCCGTGGGTCCTCTCTGCGACACTTTGTGTATTTGATACTCAGGGCAGTGCTTGACATGTTTGTGTATGTCCCATTTCATACCTGGCCTGAGGTCAGAGTGTTATGACACTCATGGAGGACGCGCTCTCTGTCGTTAGAGGGTACCACGAGATTCCAGTCATCCTGGTCGTGGCCTAGCGCTTTCGCAATTTCATTTGCCCGATGTCTATACAAACGCCCATCCCTGATCGACCAATCGGGATAGAATTCCGGGTGTTTTTGGATTTCGGCACTTTTTTGCCGGTACCAATCGTCCATTACAAGGGTAGTGAGCGTTGCCGTAGAGGTCTCGGTGTGTTGAGGGGGCCTTGATAGGGCGTCTGGCACGTGATGAAGTGCTCCCTTTCTGTGGACGATTTCCATGTTGTAAGCTTGGAGTGCTGTTACCCACCTAACTAGACGTCCTGTTGGGTCTTTTAATGTGTGCAACTACTTGAGGCTGCTGTGGTCCGTTATCACAGCGAACTTCTCGCCGAGTAGGTACCCGCGGAATTTTTCTACTGCCCACAGGACGGCTAAGCACTCCTTTTCAGTGACGGTGTAATTCACCTCAGCTGGTGTCAATGTCCTGCTTGCGTACACAATTGGGTGCTCTTCGCCGTGATGTTCTTGGCTTAGCACTGCGCCTAAGGCGTAATTGCTCGCATCTGTTTGCAAGACGTACGGTTTATTCTGCACGGGGCGCGCTAGCACAGGCGCTTGCGTCAACAGGATTCTGAGCTTACCGAAAGCTTCCTGTTGCTCTGATCCTCAGTGCCAATGGATGTTTTTCTTCAATAGTTTAGTTAGGGGCAGCTTGATTTCCGCTAAGTCCTTTATGAACTTAGCGTACCACCCGACCATGCCTAGAAAGGCCCTCAATTATCTCAGGTTGGTAGGCCTTGGATATTCGCTCACTGGGCGAATTTTGTCGGGGTCAGTGTGCAGACCGTCCGCATCTACGATGTACCCTAAGTACTTGACCTCCGGACAGAAAAACTCGGATTTCTCCTTGTTTATTTGCTGGCCCGAAAACAACGTCCATACCTCGTTGGAAGGTGGCCGGGGCGTTCGTTAGCCCATAAGGTAGTCTCATGTACTGGAAGAGGCCTTTCTGCGGGACCACAAAGGCGGTGACCTTTTTGCTGCTCTCCTCAAGCGGTATCCGACGGTAAGCCTGACTGAGATCTATTTTAGTCAGGTACCGCGCGTCACGTAAATTGTCCAGCAGGACATTCATATGCGGAAGAGGGTATGCGTCCTTTTAGTGATGGCGTTGACTACCCGGTAGTCAATGCAGAACCTTATTTTTCCGTCCTTTTTTGGGACGATTACCGGACAGCTGCTCCACGAGCTTTCTGACGGCTCTATAATACCCTCCTCGAGCAGTCGGTCAATTTCCGCATGAGCCTGCTGAAGGAGTTTATTCGGTATTCGTCGGAGACGCTGTTTGATGGGACGGTGTCCCTGGGTGTCAATGTAATGGGGCTGCATGCGCGCCAGTTTCAGCGTTCCGGTATTTACCGGTATTAGGTGCCGTAGTACTCGGTTCAGTTCTTTTTTGTCTGCGTCCTTTAGTTGGACTACCCCCTTGATGGCTGCGATAGCCGTGATAGTTTCTGGTGAGTCACGATATTGTGTGACGAAATACCTGATGATTTTATTAGGCGTGTGCAACGTAGCGTCTGCAAAATTGATGGTCATTTTTATCGACGAAAGTATGTCCATGCCAAGTATCATGGTGTACTTCAAGGAAGCCGATACCTTGAAGCAGGCTTTAAGTTGTTGGTTGTCGATTGTTAGTAACAGATCAACCTCGCCTTCGTCGGGACATACTTTGCCGTCCGGCATCTGCATGTAAGAAAGCACAGGTATTATAGCTGATTTTACCAGTTTGCCTGGACCAGGGCCTACGTAGGATTTCCAAGCGCCAGGGTCGATCAGCGCTGGACATATTTTCCGCATCAGCTCAATGTTGAGGAAGAATCTATTTTCTTCCACAGATGCCTTGATGTTGGGATGTGTGTTAGTCACGTCCCTGGCTCTGGGGCAGTCGTATTCATCGTCACGGGCTCCACGCTCGGGGCGCAATTTGTAACCCCAAAATCGAGTTATTACTTATTATTTGTGTGCATGTGTGTGTGGACTCTTCCACACTGTTGGTTGTGCACTCCGCTGGAAAGGAGATGGGGAACGAGAAATGAACTACGCGAGTGGCTTTATCGGATTATGACAATATTAACATTTATTTATACAAAAAGACTATTTACAACAATAAAGTAGTACATACGCTATGTACTGGTTGCGGGTTCCGCGACGCTACGTTAATTATTTATAAAACTACGTAATCGTACAAAATACTCAGGGACGGGGGAAACGGAACGGGACGCTTTCGATATAACACACGTGGGAACGACGATACATTAGAAGATTACATACTATAGATTACATGCGACTCACACGCGAAATCATTTACTACCGCATAAAATTACAAAATGGAATAACGATAGAATTTATGTGGCTATGCGCGATATACACCTGACAATTGAGATTCAGCGGGCGCGGCGGTGGGCCAGGAGCCTAGCTATATGCACGCAAGAATAATTACAACAAAAAGTATAAGGTTCAAATAATGGCATTCAAAATATTGCCCATCACTTTCTACTACTTTTAACGATCTTTCCGAGAGCAAGTGGATACCCGGTCTAAAAAATTCTTCTTTTGAGGCGATCCACGAATTGACCGATTTCTTCAATTTCTCGACGAGTCATCGACCGGAATACGTGATAGTCTGAAGAAGCAATGTCTAGTGAATACGGCGGGTGGGGTAGGACGTCCCAATTCAGTGCTTCTAATGGTTCCTTTATGATTTTTGCAACATGTGGCCGAACATTGTCAAGCTGAAAAATGATGTTATCGTACCTTTTGGCATATTGTGGACGTTCAATCTTCAATGCTAGGCTCAATTGCATCAACTTTTATTGGTAACGTTCTCCGGTGACGGTTTGATTGTGTTGGAGTAGTTCATAATAGATTACTCCAAGCTGATCTCACCAAATGCACAGCATTAACTTCTTGCCATGAATTTTTGGCTTGGCCATCGAAGTAGAGACATGTCCTGTTGTATCCCAAGACTTCCTACGCTTTGGGCTGTCGTAGTGAATCCATTTTTCATCTCCCGTCACGATTCGATGTAGGAATCCTTTGTGATTTTTCCTTTTGAGCAATTGTTCGCAAGCGAATAAGCGACGCTCGACGTCTCTTAGCTTCAGTTCGTAAAGAACCCAATTTCCTTGCTTTTGGACTATACTCAGGGTTTTGAGACATTGTAAAATAGCTTGCTGAGTCACTCCTAACTGGTGTACAAGTTTTTATTGCGTTTGGCACGGATCTGCCTCCAATATAGGTTTCCATTCTGTGTCACCATACACTTTGGGCCTTCCACTGCGTGTTTGGACATCCACGTCAAAATCACCACATTTAAATTTTTAGAACCACACCCGGCAACTTCTCTCACTCAAATTAACATCATCATATGCTTCTATGAATAGCCGATGTGCTTATTTGTATACCTAATATTTATGAAATTTTACTTTCCAGTGCTTTGTTTAGCAAGTCGAGTCTATTTGTGCGAGACGTATTTTTACTGAACTTGAACACCGCTACGCACACACTAGATTTGTTGGCTGCTGAAACGAGGAATGGGGAAAACGGACAGGGGACATACGGTGTTCAATAAATAACCGGGTATTCTGTAATAGTTAGCATAATGTTTATTCGCATACAGATGCTCATGTATTACAAGGGAGTGCTGGGGCTCGTATGCCAATCAATTCTGGCAGGTTCCGCGATGCGATATACAGGGGTGCAAACACATTCATACGCGATTGTTCTCCGGGAACGATAGGAGGAGAACACCGTACTCGGGACGGGGATACATACAGATACGAAGGACGCGGACACTCTATATAGCAACAGCGGGGCCTGGATCTAGCCTACGTCTCTCTCATTTACGGGAGAGAGTTGTACAAAATACTTAAAAATGGAACAGACTACTTGCCGGTGCTGAATGCTGGGCTGTCCTTCCTCTCGGTGATGCGTGAGCAGCGTCATCGCCGCCACTCAGTCTTCTCTCTCTCTCTCTCTCTCTCTCTCTCTCTCTCTCTCTCTCTCTTTCTCTCACTCTCGCTCACTCGTGCAACTGGCTGCTTGACGTCTTCGGCAGACGGGTCGCTGAATGGTGGAAGGCAAAGGCGGAAGTCGCCTAGCCTATGCGATGTTCTTAGCTTCGAGAATACCTAGTAAGCCGCTCGATGTCCGGGGCTGAATCCTGCTGAACGTCTGATGTCTTTGAAGGCGAAGACCAGAAGAAGGAACGCGCTCGTTCCTTTTCACTTCTTCTTCTTATGTATTTTGCCGTTCGCGCACTCTCGCGGTTCGTGAGTGCAAAATTCGTGATCTACCGCGAACACTCGCGGTTTTGCACAAATGCCTAGACGCGACCGCCAAATCGGCGGTTACAATATATTTTTAAATGCAGTTAAAATTTAAAACATCAAAATAATTTTTTAATTTACTGTAGTATGAAGCCATTACATTATCTACCAAGCGAATCAAGGTATAATCAATGACTTTGATAAGAAATGTTTAATAGAAGTGCATTTCTGTTTATACTAATTTGTTTGTGTTTTCAAGCTTCTCGATACAAAATTAATGAATGTCTATTTTAAGATTTTGATGAAAAAATTTTTTTCGAACATGTCCACACATAAATTTTAAAAAAGTTGGTAGATTTAATCTAAAACCTTCCTGCTTGAAATTGATTCGGAAACTATATGAATCGCATCTATGCCGAACTTTGTGCATATACATACTTTGTTATGTAATCCTTGAAAGCGAATTTTAAAAAATTCTTATAGTTAAAAACTTAAACGTATAAACAATGAAATTGTTAAATAAATGTACATAACATGCTGGTAATAAAAAGAAATCCATTGTGATAAATATTATTGTGTATTCTTTCATATACAAAATCCATTTTTTTAAAAACTGATGTATCTATTCGATCAAATGTTATTAAATATTTCCACGTTCAAGTTATGCAGCGTGCCGATACGGGACCAACGCTATAGTTCTCAATCTTCAAGTAATAGGAAAATCATCTTCCTTGTGATTGCAAGTAACAAGTTCAACCAATGTTGAGAATTATAAAAGCCTTTTAATCATCCTACTCATAAATCTAATCAATAAACCTATCCAAGCGATCATATAGTATAATAAATATTAAAATTGGAAAATATATACGAGCATCTGAAAAATTTTAATACACGTTCAGCTTGCTGCGTCGTACATGTTTAATAACTGTTGATCTAACATAGCACAACATTTTTATGAAATAGATTTGAAATAATCGAATGAACAAAACGTGCAGTAGTCTAACGATTAAATATCTATACTTTTTTTTAATTGGCTAAGCCAATTACGTGTAAAGTTAATTTGCATACTGGTATATTTGTATATTTGTATACTTCAAAACTTACATATTTCGAAAATATTATATAATAGTCACATCATTTTTAAAAGGAGAATTTGTAGATGAGAATATCAGATTAAAATAGTTTTTTCAAAATCAATTTCAGTTGAGAGACGGGCATGTTACAATCATTTCTACGATTAAATTATCAACGTTTAAAAATTTTACCAATGAATATTTTTTTTTAATTCACCTTCAACTTAGTTTATAGAATAACTTATAACCTGAAGAATTTCGAAATTGATGTGATCAATATACTCTGAGTAAACTAATTTAATGTATGAGATTTTAGAATAAATCTACGAAATTTTTGAAAATTTATCATATATTTGTGAAAAACAATTTTTTAAGCAAAATCCTGAAATACGTATTCATAATTTCTAAGTATAGAAGTATAAAAAATTACATACTATTATAAAATATCAAGTTCAAATTGGTTTGCGATTTGTTAAAGAATGGTTTCATATAAATATATTTCTAGCTCAATTATTTCATATAGTCGCCACGATTTATGATTTGGAAGTTCTAGCAAAATATTTTTATGAACTTTTAAACTTTTAAATAATGAAATTCTATCCCTCTCGTGCTCAAAATTCCAAAATCCGACCACATTCGACTTACATTTTTCGAGATACTTTGAAACATTCTTTCATAATTTGTTCAACAGTTTTAATTGCTATACAATGTGTCTTTTAGATGAAAAAGTAAAAAAAATATAAATATTTTTTAAAAAATTAAAAAACTTATTGTTTTCATTTAACCTGCCACTGTAACCGCATCGAAAAGAATTAAGAATGTGCAGAACAAAATCCATAAAAAGCCAATGAATTTTATTTCTATAATTTGATTTTATAATAATATTATCAAAAATAAAACCTTTTCTTGATTTTCTATATTTATTAATAATCCATGAATCGTTTTTCAAATACATTTTAAAAATTGAGTTTATTGAAAAATTTTTCAGTTTTCATTATATTATTTTTATTAATTATATAATTATGATTTCAAAAAAAATTTAATTGATCAAAAATTAAAATTTTTTTAGGGGTCCCTATATACTTTATCTGTTGATAAATTTAGTACTACTCTGATGGTCAATATATTTGTATTATGTATTATAAATATTTGGAATCCTGAGATGCTTTAAAAGAACAGAGAAGTTTTGAAGGCAGCATAATGAACACAAAAAAAAGGATTGAAATTGTCTTACTCACGTAAATTAAATATTTTTATTTTTATTTATTTATTTATGTAAAGATCTAAATTTATAGAAAGTAATATCATAAAAGAAACTATTTCTATGAGGAAGTTCGACGAATTTTACACTTTCAAGTATATATAAGTTAAGTTTAATGAATTGAAAAAATGAATTTGATTTAGCCACTTTAAATAAATTATTTTTTAGTCAATTAATGATGTTTTTTTAATCAAAAAAATATCGTATCAACTAAATCAGTTTATGCATTTAAATATATATTTTTTAATTCACAATAAAAATGTGTTCAAAGGTATCTGTGTTTCGTATAATCGTAAAATTTTTCAGAGGATCCCGAGACAAATCTGTTGAACTCTTCTCCAAAAAATTTTTTTTGAATTATCTTATAGTCACATATTTCGTATATATATATATATATATATATATATATATATATATATATATATATATATATACGAACTCCAATAGTTATAGATATACCTGAATAAAGTTTACATTATACATTGCTCGTGTATATATATCTAGTGGCGACAGTGGTACTTTCCAATGTTATGGTAGCCCAACTGCGAAAAGTTATCCAAAGGCTGAATCCAACGATTTGTACATAAGTGTTCTTTTATAAGCGTCTGTCTTTTTTGGTAAAATCCGATTTCCACCAAAATATGCTATTCTTAGACAATTATTTTGCTTTAATTTCAATAGACACCACTACTAAAATTTAATAACCACTACTAAGAAATATTTAATAGAAAAAAACGGAAATATACAAAATATATATATGTATAGATATTGGCTGCGCCACTTCGATGTTTGAAAGTATAAATTAAGTATAAATCAAATAGGACTTCAAAACCTTTCAAGAACAATATCGGTAAGCTAAGTCGACTTCTCCAAGTCTATAGTGTGATACTCTCACAAGGAAGTAAAATAAGCGTATTTAGCAGCAGTCTAGTAAAACTCTTTTCCAATGCGGAAGCATGACTTACATATAGTTCTCAGAGTCGAAACTTGATTGCGGGTAGAAAACTAAGGCATAAAAGACCAGTCCTTATCCGCAGTATTGGTAATTATATTGACAATTCTTTGTCTGCTTCAGTAAGGCTTTAAACTTACTATTATAATGTTAGCGGCGCTATATATATATATATATATATATATATATATTTATACACATATATATACACATGAAAATTATATATTAAATACGGCTTCTGCGGAGCAATATTTCTCCTATTGTCTTGCATGGCCGGTTGAATACGATATTCCGGTGCCTTAGGTCGATTTCTAGGTTCGGATGATAAAGCACGATGCCTAATGTTTCTGAACGATTTCTATGAGGAATATTGCGTTTAGTGGGTAGAAAACGATGTCTAGCTTCCTCGGGGCATATTCTATGCATGATTTCATGACTGGAGGTTAAATACGACGTTCAGGTATCTCTGGACGATTTCTACGGGGAGTTTCGAGTTCAGACGGTAGAAGACGATGTCCAGGTATGTCGGGACAACTTCTACGAAGATTTTCGTATTTACACGGTAGAATACGATGTCCAGTTACCTCGGGATAATTTTGACGGAAAGTGACGTGTTCGGTCGGTAGCAGACTATGTCCTGGTATAACGGGATAACTGCTATGAAAAGATTCGTATTCTATCATTTGAACACTCATACTACCAGTAGAAGTCGTCCCTGGATACCTGGACATCGTATTCTACCCCTCTAACACAAAACTCTCTATAGCAGTCGTCTCGAGACATATTCTATCTCCGATCAAGATATTCTTCGTAGAAGTTGTCTCGAGACACTTTGAAATCTTTTTCTAGCGCTCGAACTCAAAAGTAGAATAGTAGATCAGCTATGAGGTATTGACTATTTGGAAAAGGGGCAGACGATTACTGGAAAGTATTATGCGTCATTATTAAGTCAGCTGCATGAGAAAATAAAAGAAAATCGTCTTCATTTGAAGAAAAAAGGTCCTTTTTCTCCAGGATAATGCACGAGTGCATACGTGCCCAGTTTCGATAGCTGAAATTCAGGAATTCAAGTTTGAATTAATAGACCATCCACCGTAGTCACAATATCTGGCCCCGAGTGACTTCTTATTTCCAAATTTTAAAAATGGCTCAGCAGACAACGGTTTACGTCAAATGAGGAGGTCATCGCTCACACAAATGCTTATTTTGAAGACCTACAACAAACATACTTTCCTGAAGGATTAAGAAAATTGGAGATATGTCTATCAAAGTATATTGAACTAGAAGGAGATTATGTTGAAAAATAAAAAAAATTTACCTCGAAAAAAATCTTTTTCTAATATTTATTGACCTACGATCGTAGCTTGTCATTATCAGTTTTTCCACTCAATAGAAGTTACTGATACTTATAGAAAGTAAATTATAATGAAATAGTTTTTTTTTTTAAACGTATATTGTTTTAATGATATTAAATTATCTTGTCTTGTAAGTGCGTTGTTAAGTATTATGGCCTTATTAAAATATCAAGATGGTATTCAGCAGCTCCAAGAATTCTTTTTATTTGCATCTAGAAATATGGCTGATAGTGATAATATCGTTCGAAAGCTGTCTCATGCGTCTGCAGCAATCACATCGATAAACGATCTCATGAAAAATACTAGAATCACCTCTGAGAAACGATGTTATCTTACACTTGCAAATCATTTTCAAAACATTTTTTGCAAATTAAATAGTTATGCTAAAAAAGGTAGCAACTTAGCGTAAAAGGGGGACGAGAAGGTAACTTGGAGTGATGTTGAATCTGCTTTGAACAATTTTATAAAATCTGGACTTGTAACGAATATCAGACATCAAGATATTCATTCATTTTTATATGATGCCTTTAAATTGTTTGAACAGAAAATTCAACTATCTTGATAAAATCATACAGTTATTAAAATTAATACAGTGCTCTCTGCAGAGTATGTTGTATCTAAAAATTCAGAGAAAATAGTAGAAATAATGTATTTTAATACAAAAAAATTCTGAAATATTTAGTACTACGAATTTAAAAGAAAGGTTTGCAACACATGTTAAAGAACCCAGTCAACATAATATGAATGAATTTCAAGAGAGATTCTGACTGAACGTTTCATTTTATCCTAAATTTAGCTACCAATAAGTATAAATTCAATCCTATAAAACGCTTATACATTGCACTACCTACAGCAATAGAAAAAAGACATACATGTGTTAATGTAAAAAATAATGATAATCAATGCTTTAAATGGGCAGTTTTATCAGCTTTATATCCAGATAAATTAAATGCTAATCGAATTTTCAAATACATACAGTATGAAAATGTTCTCAATTTTAAAGATATTGAATTTCCAGTCAAAACAAAAGATATTGTTAAATTTGAAAACTAGAATCATAATATTTCAATTAATTTGAAATATATGATATGTATAATATACAATATATGATATTTATAGCGAAAGTATAAATAATGATAATCTCCAACCTTATTATCACAATGCTTGGATTAAGAATTTATCTCGCTTAATGAGTTCTCAATTGCCAAAATACGATGGAAAAATTTACCTTTATATCGATGTCTACATTATTTTATATCTTAAGAAAAATTAACATTGCATAGCATTGATTGTTAGGAAAAAAATCATTGCAAAATTAAACTACCGACGGAAAAAAATAATATTTTACAGTTTAAAAATTTTCATATAAGAAACGTGTCCCATTTATTATATATGCAGCTTTTGAATCTATATTAGAAAAAATAGCAAATCATAAAGATGCATAGCAATGACTTAAAGCATTTAGTGTTGGTTTATGCAAAATACAGTTTTGATGATGCACAATCGGAATATCAAAGCTATAGGCAAGTAATTGAAAAAATAGGACCATCGCCTGCTGAGGTTCATGCAGAAATTACAAGCATGTTCGGAACAAATAGCAGAAATATATGAGAATCCAAAACCAAAGAATAAATTTACAGATATTGAAATCTTAAATTTTGTAAAAGCAAAAATTTGTCATATTAGTGAAAAGAATTTGAATTGTGAGGATACAAAAGTCTAAGATCATTGTTATCTCACAGAACGGTAAGTTTATTTTGGAGTTTTATATTATCGATTCTTTAAAATTTAAATATCAATTACAGATATCGAGGTCCTATGTATAATTCATGTAATTTGAATTATAATGATTCAAAAGTTATACCAGTTGTATTCCACAATTTATCAGGGTATGATTCACATTTATTCATTAAATAGCTAACAACAAATTTTGAAAGTCGAGTCTTCTACCAGAAAATAAAGAAAAATATATCTCCTTTACAAAATATGTAAAACGCATAGACATTAGTTTCAGATTTGTCTATTCATTTCATTTTATGCCATGTATTCTCTATAAATTAGCCTCATGTCTGGAAAAGCATCGTATTTTAGAAAATACAATCAATCAAATTAATTTAGTTAAAAGAAAAGGAATATTCCCATATGAATATGTCTCATCTTTTGATAGGCTACGAGAGGCACAAATACGAGTAAAAGATGCATTTTATAGTAATTTAAATAATTCAACTATTGTTGATGAAAATTGTAAACATGATCAAGTAGTTTGGCAAAAATTTGATATTAAAACTTTAGCTGACTATTCGGATTTGTATTTGGAAACACTTGTATTACTTCTTGTTGATATATTCGAGAACTTTCGAAACAATTGTCTCGAAGCTTACGGTCTTGATCCAGCACAGTATTATGCTACTCCCGGTCTATCATGGAATGTCATGTTAAAATATACGTAGTGACTTTGATGAGATAAAAGAAAATACATATTTGCTCTATTATGATGTAAATAATATTTATGGCTGGGCTATGACACAATATCTTCCTTACGTAGGCTTTGAGTGGTTTCAAAATATGGATGAAGAAATCAAATTTCTTAATATAGCAGAAGATGTTTCTACTGTATACATCGAGATTGATTTAGAATATCCTGAAAGTATTCATGATTCAGATAAAGATCTACCTCTGCGTCGAATATATTGCGCCTCCAGGAAGTAAACTGAAGAAATTATTAACGACATTATACGATAAACATCGCTATATCGTACATTTTCGAGCATTGTAACAAGTACTTCAATATGGCTTACGCTTAAAAAAATACATAGAGTATTCAAATTTAACCAGAAATCATGGCTTAAAGATCATATTAATTTAAATAGTGAAAAGAGAAAGCATGCTAAAAATGAATTTGAGAAGTTATGTTTTAAATTTTTGAATAATGCTATTTACGACAAGACTATGAAAAATGAAAGAAAGGTTGTTCGTATTGGATTTATCTAAAACTCTTGTTTACAGATTTCATTATGAATATATGCGAAATAGAGTAGGTGAAAACCGTAAATTATTATATACAGATAAAAATTATATAAGACCGATAAAAATATTTATTAATTTAATGCAGAACAGTCGATATAAGTACAATTTTTAATTTTAATTTATTATATACAGATACTGATAGTCTTGTATACGAAGTAAAAAAGATTGCTATGTATGACTTGATGCGGAAGGATAGTCATGAATTTGATATTATCCTGAGTCATACTATCCTGAGAATAATACTTGTCATATATCTCACAAAAATAAGAAAATTATCGGGTTAATATAGATGAGTGTAATGGTAGAATTTTAACTGAATGTGTTGGATTGCGAAGTAAAATGTATTGTATGAAGATTCAAGGGGAAAGTCAAATCAAGAAAGCCAAAGGTGTTAAAAGTGCAGTAGTGAAAAATACAATAAGTTTTGAAGATTACATACAATGCTTAGAAGGAAAAACTATCATACATAGAGATCAGTTTAACATTCGCTCGAGACTTCATGTTCTACAAATGGAAAAACAAAATAAAATAGAATTGAATCCTTTTGACGATAAGCGTTTTATGGAAACAAACTCAACAGATACTCTTCCTTGGGGACATTATAGCATTCGTGTATATTAACGTGTACTAAATGGACAAGTCGATAGAAGGATCATAGATGACACTGAAAATGCACAAATACTTCAAAGATCTACTGAACAAGTTGGAACCGGAATAGAAGAAGAAGGCGTGGGTAGTAGTAGCTTAGTACATTGCTCAACTGAATAAGTCAGAACCTGCATGGAAGATGAGATTAGCGATAAAACTTAGATTAGCGATAAAAGTCACCTGAGTAAGTCGGGATAGTGAGCGGTGAGCGACAGAACTTGCGTAAACGACGGCGGAGCACGTTCGACATGGGGATGGAAAATGGAGGGGAGACCTTATGGAAGGGGAGACCTTATGGAAGGAGTAAAATCGAAAAAGCGAGAGTGTAAACAGAACTCAGTCATTCAGTGTCTAGTGCTTGACTGCGATTGTCTGCAATCCGTCTTTCGAAGCAGTGGTTCTGAAAAAAAAATTAACACACATACAGATTTTTTCTAAAAGCAACTGTTCAACGATAATCATATACAGTAGATCTGAGTTCCGAAATGATGTTCCATGGTGCTGTCTTCTACTCAAATGGTAGCACAGCTGACGACTGCTGATTTCATATCAAATTTTAACGTAGACAGCGTACGACTAGAGAATTCATCTCTTCAAGTGTGTTTTTCTTAATTTTAATTGTAATATTAGTAAATAATTATATAAAAAATATTTTAAAATATTTTTTAAAAAATTTTTCAGATGGTTTTGAAAACATTGAACCATATCGCAGGAGGTGCTTTTCTGCCCACTAAAAAAATTGTTGAATTAGAAAGAAATAGAAAGTATATGATTACAAAAACCAAGAAAGTTAATACGAAATTTGGGTGGAAAATAGTGGTCGAACTTGATTGTGAATTATAATAATTTTTACCTAACCGAATTTCAAAGGTTTTAATGACAGATGAAAGATTCTTCAACAATATATGCGAGTATGCAAATAAACTTAAATTATTTATAAAATCTTTGGGTGAAGATAATTTTGAATATAAAACAGCGTAATATGTAAAATGTATGTGTAAAAGAAAATAATTACACAATATTTTATTTAAACAAAGATGTATTAATTCTCATTAACAAAATTATACATAATTAATTTATATTTTAAAAGTATAATCATTTTATAAATTCTTATTACTTAAGTTATAAACTCTCTTTATTTGTCGAACTATTATGAGAGCTATCAAATCCAAGCCGCTTGACGAAAACTTTATCTCCTCGACATTTAAGAACTTTTTCACCGGAGTAAACATCTGGATACTTGGTTCTTAGAAGCTCCTGTTCATAGAAACATCCAACGATAGGTTCATTTTTATAATCTTTTAAATAGTAAGTTATAGGATTGGTTGTTGCGACTCTGTTGATTGTGAATATTTCTGTTGTCTATTTAGGTGTATATCCTTTCTCAAAAGTCTGCTTCAGTTTACTCACTCGTACTCTAATATTAAATTTATTACGTTTCTTTCCGATTTTGCTCTACCAAGTAACGATCTTAAAATTTGTGGTTTATTTGCTGATATAACCTTTCGGTTTAACACCGATAGTTCTATGCTTTTTGGCATTATAAGTAGTAATTCAATTTGGTAAAATATCAATCCACTTATAATTTCCGCAAGACTAAATTGTATCTACATTTTTTCTTTCAAAGTACGATTGAAACGCTCGCATATAAATGCTTTTACATTGCTATATGTAGAGTATAGATTAATATTATTTTTTTTCATTAGTTCTCGAAAATCTACATTGTAAAATTCTTTACCTCTATCTGTATGCAATTTCTTTGGTACTCGTCCAAACTTGAGAATAGTATTAAAAGCTGTTGACACATTTTTACCAGTTTCTTGCTTCAAAGGTATATCCCATGCAAATTTAGATAAGGTATCTATGACTGTAATCATGTATTTGTATCCTTTATTTTCTCGAGCATAAAGTTGCATTTCAACGAGGTCTGCTTGCCGTGTCTGATCTATATCACGTAGTTCAAATTGTCGGCGAATATAATTTCGTGGAGCAGGCTTATGAATTTCCCTCACTATTTCCATTTTGTCTTTCATTGAATTTTTCATTGTGTATTTTTCCTGCTAACTCTATAATTTGTTTTAACTTGCTATTAATAGAAATCAATTGACTTCTGATTTTTGATTTATACGCATTGAATGAAGTTTTTGAATCAGCAATTCTTTTTTCTAATTCTACACTAGATGGTGGATTGCTGGTAAAACGTCGGTTTTTTCAGTTATGTCGCTTAAAAGTTGTAATAAGTTTGAAGTTTCCTCTTGCACATAAGTTCTCAATGTATCTAAATCAACGACATCATTTAATTTAACTGGCGGTGAAAGATTTCAGAGTCGTTTATTTTTCATATCATATTGACCATCATATGTAAATTTAAAGCCAACGCCAAGTGGACCTTGACTGCCATATCAGATTTATCTGACATAAGTTTAACCTGTTTTATTGCATCCCGCTTAAAGAAGTTATTGTCTCACGTTATTCTACGCTTGCGCCTTGGACAGTTGTCGTCATCTCGGCATTGGGAATTTCTTCGTATTATCTGTAGATGTGTAGTGACACACAAATATATATATATATATATATATATATATATATATAGATTGTGACGGAGAAGTTTATTAAGATGGAGAATTATTAAGTGGAATTTAAAAGTAATGGTTTCCCTTTCAAGAATGTTACTACGACGTAGAGAAGAAAAAGATCATATATTCTTAAAACTATAAAAGAAAATTACATCAAATTAAATGAAACTGTCAATGAAACAGAAAACACCATATAAATATCCGAAAAGAACATACAAATTTTCATAAACGTTAATATGGCTGAAATGGATACGAAAATAAACTACATGCTCCATGGCTAATATAGAAATGTACAGCGTGATATATAATCAGACGACCAATAGTCTGTAGGAATATTTGGAGGTTAAGCTATAAAAATGAATGAACGACCAAAATAAACAAATTAAAAAGTTACAAAGAAAGCAAAACGAATTTCACGCAATATTATTAAGGATACGGCAGCAGCAGTAAATAACTCCAAAATAACCGTAAAATCCAGGGGTGCTATCAATATGTTTGCAAACCTTTCCAAAATACATTCCATTTTAGATATCTGATAAAGGTAAGTCGGCTCAGAAAGAGATTTCATACTCGTCATAAGAACAAACACCGCAGACACCTTGCTACTTTCGGCAACAAGGACAAGAAGAGAAGGACTTACATCGACCGAAGATATGTGAGTAGCTATCCCTTTTTAGTAATAGGACCAATGCATCTCGAATAGCATAGTCCAGTGTGTAGATATCGGCAAAATCATATTCCAATGGAAATTTCGGTTTAATGGCCGAAAAGAGAAGAGTCTGGAATAATTTCTACAGAGTATTACACAATCATGTCCTTAAGCGATAATGACATGCTCAAGACGATGTATTGCTAATTACGCAAGGACTAGAAAATCTAGGAGGAATTATGCAACTGAATTGAAAGTCGTTTCCAAACGGAGTTTATTAGCAAATACAGCTGTTTGCGTAAACGAAACATTAGAACATGCTTAATTATGTATCTTTAACAGATTTGCAGAGGCTTGGTCTGAAGTTAAGCAGCTCGTTCTCACGTAAAGAAACCTATTACCTGAAATACAGAAACTGGTTCTCCGATAGAAGATCGTCTAATCGGGCCAATCGAGTCCTTACAAGAAGAAGAATCAGAATGTGCCCTCGATGCCAAGCTATTACAGGTCGCCGCTGTACAATGGAATAAACTGGTAAATGATCAAATCTTCGGTTCCTTTTTAGTTTTCATTCTACGAATGTAGTTTTTTAAATTGTAATTCCTGAATGGTAACTATTGAAACCGTTTCCATTATATTATAGGATTAATTTTTTGTCGTGCAAAAAGTAAAGCTAAAGTACGCTGTATCGCTATCAGAAAATCATCAATTAATGAGACATCAACTAATCTGACAAATCTAAAGCACATAGATAAAATTATAATTACAAAAAAGGTCGCCTAAGAAAGATGTAGCGTCATGCTTAAATGTAGTATTATTCCAGTTACAGAAATCTGTACATGATTTATTTATATAATTAATCTATTCTTCACGTCTTTATCTATACTAATGCAAGATTATATATATGCATACGTATGTATTCGCTATTCTTCATCACCATGTTCACTTTCCATACAGGCCTTTGTAACTATATTAATATGTATTTTATATATGTTTGAATGTTACAGGTGAACGTCTACTGGAATGGGAAGAAGAAATTAAGTGAGACGGAGATATAGAACGATAGGCCGACCCACAACGATTTACTAAAGTGTAAGTTTTAGAGATTTGATAAATTAACTGAAGCAGAGTTGATTTGTTAACGTAAAAAGAGACATGGGGCGCTGTGGCTCCAGTCATATAAGTGAAGGATTCTTTTCCACATGTTAAATTCATAGGTAAATGCATATGCATGATTTTTTAGAATATTATAGCCATAAAATAATGTGTCCTGAAATTTGAGCGTAACCAATAGCAGAACACCTTTAGGGGTTGACAAGCTTATACTATCTTAGATACTTCACTTATCGCATAAAGGAATTTTTCAGCACAAGTCTATTTATAATTTCAAGAGAGACATCACCCATAATTACTGAATATTAATTTACATTTGAAAACAATAATTTTTTAACAAGATTCTTTCATAAAATCTTCCGATTAGTATCTGTACAGTTGAAGCTGTATGTATAATTTTCGATTGATAATTATCAAATAGAAAAATGACTAAATTAGCAATCTATTATAAACAAATTATCGAATTTGACAAACTCAAATTATTATACTCAAAAGTTATCAAATCTTTCGATTTATTAAAATATAAAATTAATAAATGAATGCAACTTATGGGCACTGTTGTCTAGCATTATATTATTTTAAATTATTGCGAGGTTTCGATCCGATTCACAGTACCCTTATCAAGCACTAAAAAATTAAATGAACTACATTACAAATTTATAAAAATAATAACCGTTTTTAATATAAATATTACATATAGTATAGTACATTTACAATAGAAATACAAATTAAATAAAAATTATTATAAGTTACACAATTAAACGATAAAATCTAGTTGTTTCTCCTTGAATACATCAGTTAATACTAAACATATATACGTCGTTAAATCATTTATATTACAAGAATAAATGTCAATTACATGTACAACTCTTAGGTATGTACAATACATCGAGTTAAAGTTTAATATTACTTAATTTAAATTAATAAGTATTTTTATCGGTCTTACAATTTTTATAAAATAATATATTAACTAAAATAATAACAGTCAGACTGTCCTTGTTTATATTGACCCCCCAAGAATATGAAATAAAACTTAATAATACTTCCCCAAATTCTCGTCATTTGCGGGAGGTTTTAATTTTCTGCTTTAATATGAAGAAATCTGCAGCTGAGGCTCATCGAATGCTTTCACATACCTATGGTAATGTCGCTATTAGTGAAAGGACGTGCCGAACGTAGTTTCAACGCTTCAAGAACGGTGATTTTCACGTTGAACACCAGCGTATGGCGGTGGAAGAGAGGTTTTCGAAGATGCGGAATTGGAGGCACTACTTGATCAAGATTCGTGTCAAACCCAACAAGAATTTGCAGAATTATTGAGAGTGATGCAACAAGCCATTTCAAAACGCCTGAAAGTCATGGGAATGATTCAGAAACAAGGAAATTGAACGGCATTTGTTTACTTGTGAACAGCTGCTCGCAAGACAATGACGGAAAGCATTTTTGTATCGCATTCTGACTGGGGACGAAAATTGGATTCATTACGATAATCCCAAGCTCAGAAAATCATGGAGATATCTTGACCATTATTCCACGTCGACGGCCAAACCAAATATTCACGGTTCCAGGTGATGCCCAGTATTTGGTAGATCCAGCTCTACGTAGTGTATTATGAGTTGTTAAAACCGACTGAAAAAATCACAGATGATTGTTATTGAACGCAATTCATGCGTTTGAGCTGACCATTGAAAAATAATCGGCCGCAATACAACTATAGACATAAAAAAGTGATTTTACAGCATGACAATGCTCGACTTCACGTTGTAGAAATAATCAAGACATACTTGGAATCGTTGAAATGGGAAGTTATATCCCACCTGCCGTATTCTCCAGAAGTTGCTCGCTCAGATTATCACTTGTTTCGACGAATGGCACACGGCCTGGCTGATCAGTACTTCCGGTCTTATGAAGAAGTAAAAAATTGAATCGATCATAGTTGTCTTCAAAAGATGACCAATTTTTTCATCGCGGAATTCGTATGCTGCCCAAAAGATTGAAGAAAGTAGTGATCAGTGATGGATAATACTTTGAATACAGGTATGTTAAATTATGGTAAATATATAACCAGTTTTTTTACAATAAAGGCTCGAAATTCGGAGAAAACGTCGGAAACAAAGTTGCACATCTAAATTGTGACGGGGATCATGAACACCACCTGCGTTCGCTATTCCGCGTTCATAGACTCTCTCTCCAGAAGTAATCTATATATATGTGTATACCCCTACGCTGATATTTATTTATATTTGATTTATTTGTGGTTATGTTACAGGTCGGCGTATTCATGTCCACGAGTCTTATGAAATTTGACGTTTTTGATTTTTTTAACTCTTTGCGTTTGAAGTAGTTGTCTTACCAAATTCGTTGGATCTGGACATCGTTGCCACTAGAATACGCTGTCAAATTAGTAGAAAGCATGTCTCGGAGATGACACACAATTATGGATGCCAGTGGTGACTTGACACATTATTGACGGCATTGTATCATCGTTTGTAGTGTATATAATTTATATATAAATATGAAAGTTTTATCAAATAAATTTTGTTATAAATTAACACGACCATGTTCTTACTTGACATACTGTATTATAATATATTATAAAAGTTAAAATAATAATAATTTGAAATTAATAATAATAATATATATCGTAATATATCGTACGGCGTACATTTATATATATATATATATATATATATATATATATATATATATATATATATATATATATAAGTTTCTAAATTCGATGAACTGTGTATACACACACACCGACCAAAGTGATTCCGCGCTATAGATACGCAGGAGCGTACCCACAAAGGGCGACTTACGAAAATTTTTTTTTTGTAAAGTTTGTTTCAGAAAATATAAAAATCAATTTTTTTGTGATTTCGTTTTTTTTTTCGGAGAACAACTTTTATTTCTAGTGTTTTCGATTTTGTCCTATTTCGGAAAAATACCAAAATCAGAGTTTTTGCTATTGTCGTCTTTCTTTCGCAAAATATAAAAATCAATTTTTGGCGTTTTGGTTTTGGTTATTTTTGTAAATTGAATTTCTGGTGAATTTTTCTTATCTTTCCTTTTTTTGGATAAATCCAAAAATCGAAATTCTTGTTCTGGAAAATTTCAATGAATTAATTCATATAATAATATAAGTTCACGAAAAATAACTTTTTTTCATTTCGTTTTTTTATTGTTTAGAGAATTTTTTTGCGCCTTTTTTGTGACTTTAGTTGGTGCTTTCGTTTTCGCTATCAATTAATTCGTAGCACTACAACATCCCATCACTTATAAAGCAAGTAAAGGTTTTGTGTTCCTTTATTTTTATTACTTAATTAAACTAACTAATTTTAAATAGTTAAATAATTGATAAAATTAATAATAAGTAAAATTGATATATTTTAAAAATTATTAATAACAGAAAATAATTGAAAAGATAATCAAATAATAAACATGGCGCCCAGGGTAAAAGCGTCGAGGAGTTCCTTCAGAGAATCGTGGAATCTCGTCGCTCACCAATAAGGATATGCCCAATGCTCTAACGCAGCTTTTAGACGGTGTTGTCTTGCAAGACTGGAACACGTGCAACAATTCTGCCACGCGGCATGTAGCAGCTACGGATCGGCAGGCACTTCCAAGCCGAATAGATCGGCGAAACAGAACGGCGCACACAGGCCACTCGTGATCTCATACGTGACTACATGCTCTGCTTGTTGACAATCCTGAATAGGTTCGAAGAGCCATGGTCAGACAACAGACAGCTTGTCCCGATATACTGGAATCTACTCCTGGAAATACAGAAATCAGTTCCCCGGGGAAGATTACGAATATAAATCAGCTAATCGAGCTCGTACGAGAAGCCTAATGCGTCTTCGTTACGGATCGCAACTATAAGCCACGGCCGTCACTTGAAGAGTTCATAATGCCCGAAGTGGCCTTTTATCTGACAGATACGTCTCATATGCACCCGAAACCAAAGATCATAACCGTGGACCTTCAGCCGCCCGACTTCAAAGTTTGAGGCGAAAAGTCTTACAAAAGGCGGGCTTTGGATCGAGCTCTTCTTATTGAAAGACATAAAGGGTCGTAGCTCTTACAACGAAAAAGAGTATTTGCGACTCCCACCCGAGGTTACCGCGTGCAGGGAAGAGTAGAGTGTGAACGTCGCCTAAATCAAAGAAAAAGACTTCTTTCAGGAGGAAAGCTTATGCGCAATCCCCTCAGGGACCGGAATAAAGGTCAGACAACAGATCCTGACGCACGGTTTCTGTGCTGGAATTCTAGTTGGCCGGAATGTTCAAGAAATACGAAAGAGGGTGAGTAAATGAAATCTAACTCGTTCCAACGCTTTGTGAGAGTAAAGAAGATTGTGAGACTTATGAGATTGTGAGACCTATGAAGATCAGTATATAGGTTAGCCACGGATGTCGATTCCGAGCGGTATTCACGATGGTAGGTACAGGTAGGCATAGACAGTTTCGCGTTCATGCACTGTTTGATGCAGGGTTTGCTCGAACAGATCGCGAATCAATCGGCTTGTAAATTGCATCTGCCCTCGATCCGGAACTCCTCGGCCGGATACTACCACCTGCTGATCGGCCTCTATGCTGTACGCATCTGACTGAGCACGTAATCGATGTCGGCGATGCACAGCTAATTAAGTAGCGTTATTATCCGATCTTTCAGAAGATAGAGCTAGAAATGCATGCGCAAGTGCGCAAAAAGCTTGATAATGGCATAATTGGTAGATTAACCAGCGATTGGAGTAGTCGCGTCGAAATGGTTGGCAAGAGCGACGGGAGCTACCGATTCTGCATGGCTTATAACAAATCGAACTCGGTGTCCAAGAGCAGTGCGTATGCGCTTCTTTACATGGACGTAATTTTACAGAAATTGGGAAATGCACAATACATCTCCATAGTGGACCTCAGCAGCGCCTACCACCAGGTTCCTGTTCGGGAGGAATCATGGCACCTCTCCGCCTTTACTGTTTAAGATATAGGGTTGTTTGAATGGACCCGTATGCCGTATGGTGTCGCCGGTGAGCCTGTAACCTGTCAACAGCTAAGCGACAGGCTGATCGTCCCTGAAATTGAGACGGTAGTACTTCGCCTACCTCGATAATGTGATAATCGCTATGGAGAATTTTGACGAACACTTTAGATGGCTCAAGGACATTCTGTGGCGAATTTCCGAACTATTTTTAGGCAAAAAAGTAAATTTGGGCTCGCAGAAATACGGTTGCTGGGCATCCTCGTGTATCGCGATGGTCTTCGATCTGATCTAGATAAGATTGAACCAATCTGAACTTACGCCCCACGAAAGAACCTGAAGCAGCTCCGTACGTTTTTAGGCCTTGTATCCTGGAACCGCAAGTTTTTGAAGTACTTTGCGACACTTGCTGAGCCTCTCACCCGATTAACCAAGAAGTAGCAGGCCTTAGAATATATCCGTGCATTACTCAAATATGCACTCGTTCTCTCTCGATCGTCGTTTGGAGAAACATTCGTTATACAAACGGACGCCAGCGACTTGGGACTAGGCGTTTGGATATTTCTCCAGGAGTACGAGTCCAGCCTGGCCCCGTACATGCCCTTCGACCGGTGCTATATCCGTCTAGAGCGGACCAGCCACCTTCTTTATTGCCGACCGCCACTGCAACCCTCGCTGTCCAGCTGCCATAAGTGGCAGCTCTTTTACTTCTGTCTGTCTCTCTCCTTCTCTCGCCCGCATTCGAGTACGCCGTCACTGTGACGGTTCTCGGGCTGTACCCTCCGCCCGTGATTTCGCGTGTATTTGTGCCCACGGCTCTGATTAAATTAAACTTAAAATTTGCGACGGCCAAAAACATTGCCACGCAAACTTATTTTGAATGTACACAAAAAGCTATTGAACTTCGATCACACACGCACAAATTTATTCTGAATTTACACAATAAGCTATACACAAATATAAACAAATAATTATTATGTAAATTTAATTATCACACACGCGAAAATAATATTTCGACGAATAATCTAACGCGAACACCGAACTAATTTAATAAATTCAACCCACGGTAAACATACCGAGGACATAGCCAAAACTGAAAAAGAGAGAGAGAGAGCACAATATATTTCCTCTCTCTACCGCCAGAAAGGATAGGAAAGTGTGCGATAGGGGATACACCACGCGCGGCGAGAAAAAGCCGCGCCAAGTGTATTAGGCCTGCGTCGGCTGTCTTCCTCTAATACATGTCGCACACACAATACGTTCTCTCTCACCGCATGCCACGCGCCAACATCGAATATCGGAATACCGTGATTGGGGAACTCGCGAGTCTCTACACTGGCGCGCATATTCCGAGCCTATGCGACGAGTGTCCCAAATAAAATCGCCTGCCGTATTTAATTTCAAAGAATAATTAAATACTTTAAACACCGAATATATGTTTATGTATATATACATATGTGTATGTATATCATTGTGCGTATATAATACAATATATGTACGCAGTATAACGACTGCAAGTATTGATATAATTATTATCATTATTATAATTATAATTAATATTTCTAATTATTATTATTATTAAAATTATTATTATAAAATCGGTGGCTCGTCCAATGGTGGACAAACTACGGCAATTATACCCGATGATTTCATTATAAAAGGGCGTATAAAAGGCAAAACAGAGAGTTCGTCCAGTGAACCGGCTAACCCGAAGTCTTCTCACTTGAACTCCATCGGAGCTAAAACTTGTACAGAGCTCAGAAACTCTTGCCTAAAATACTCCTCCGAAACTATTAGCTTAATCTCTGTTGCTAGGTGCTCCTTCAAAGACTAGCCGTCCTTTTATCCCATTTAAATACTTTTCGACTTAATTCTTAACCCTGCTTGCGAGGCGCTCCTCAAAAGAATAGTGGGGTTAAGCAAACCTCAGATTTACCTACATTAAATTCTACTTCTTAATCGGCCGAAACCGGGATTTGAACTCGGATCACCAAGTTATTAGTTCTTCGCTCTAGTGATCGAGCCATCGCAGGCCTCTAATATTGAATATTAGTTGCTATTAAAAAAATTTTTAAAAAACAATAAAGTTAATACTTATCGAGAGAAAAGATCACAAATGTTTTTATTACATTCTTGTATAAAAAACGGCTCTGATTCGATGGAGATTAATTTGAATTTCGAATAACTAACTATCCAAACTATTCTCATTTATTAATTTATTAATAATAAAATAATTCTATAGTTAATACTACTTATATTTTCTAGTCCAATTTTTCTAGATCTAACTCATCAAATTTTGAATTACTTGTTAAACTATAAATCCTGTATCCAAAAAAATATTTTTAGCTAAATAATAAATACGCTCGATTTTTTAAATTCGATTTTCATTTGAAAAATGTCATTAACTTCAATCTATTTCACTATGCCCAAACACAAAAGACAAATAACACTATATTCCGATAGTGATCTCGAGGAACTTGATTCTAATGATAAATGTCGTATTTTGGTTCCTGGCCCAGAAGATTCAGAGGATGACATATCTGAAAATGAACTTGTCGACTCCTCCTCCGAAGAAAATCATAATCTTATTCAAGACGTTACATTTGAAAAAATTTATGAGGACTATTTTGAAAGTCAAAATAAAATAGAGCGTGAACATGTTTCTGACTGGAACAGCGAAGAAACTATTTACACTGATACTTTGAATGATGAGTTACTATTATCAGATTCTATAAAAAAACATTCAAAAGAGTAATACTGTAGAATTGTTTGAATTTTTTTTCAAATGAATTCAAACATCATATAATCGATGCTACTAAATCGAATGGCTATGATCTTTCTTAAAATACTTTTGACACATTTGTTGGTATTTCAATTGTTTTTTCATATAATATAAGAACGAATCTGCGAGATTATTGATCACAAGATCGAAAACTAAACTATCCAGCTATTACTAATGCAAGGAGTAGAAATAAATTTCTTGAAATAAAGAGAAAGATAAAGTATTTTAATGGCGATGAATACAATCATTCTGATCAAGCATGAAAAGCTAGAAAAATGATTAACACCTTCAAAAAAAATATCAATCATTTGGTTTTTTTGTACTGCATTATTAGTCGATAAAATGATGGTAACATTTTTCGGTAGAACAGTTCTAAAACAATTTGTGAGACAGAAAGCTATAAAGTTTGGCACCAAGTTGTGGGCAATTTGTACTAGTTCTGCCTATTTATTAGATTTTAATATCTATTGTAATAAATATAGCGTCGGAATAAGAGACAAGTTGAAATCTATTTATCTAGTATCTAGAGTTGTAATGCAAATGCCACATGAACTTTTCAAATCAATCATTATTGAACAATTACATAAGTATCACATCACACAGATAATTTTTTTTGAGTGTAGATTTAGTAGTGCATTTGAAAAAAATTGATTGAAAAATAAAGGTACTGTTCGAAAATACAGAGTATGCACAATTAAAAATAAACTTTTATGAGGCAAAAATACAGTAAAAAGAGAGTATCAGGTACAAAATGAAAAAACTTCTGGTATGAATTATATATTAGACAAGAATAAAAATGATATAATGCTTTTATCAACTGCAACTGGTGTAAATCCAACATGTAGTATCCAACGATTTTCTAAAGAGAAGAAGGTTAAATGTAGTCATGAATTCTCAAATATTATAGCCATCTATATTAAGTACATGGGAGGTCTCGATTTATGATTTTGTTCATTGTAGTGGATCAAAAAAATGTACATAAACTATATTCTGCCGAATGATTCAATCTGCATTGACACATGCTACAATTTTGAGAAATTTATTTGATGGAATAAATAAGAAGAGAAGCAGTAAAGACATTACTATTTCTGTCAGCAACCATTATTTGAATAAACCTAAACATACTGAGTTTTTTAAAATAAAAAAGAATCGAAACAAAGAGGCTCAAGTGACACGGCAAGTTGTCCGCAACGAATAACTAATTTTTATGTAGATTGAAAAATATACTTTTGCCTATTTTGCCTCAGAAAATTTATGATTAAAATAATAAAAAGTTTTCATAATAAAATACATAATTAATAAAAACTTCATCGTGAGTAAAACTTCAAAAATTAACAAAAAAAATTATTCAGATTTCGTTGACCTTCACATGGGTGAGATTTGGGTAACGTATTTATGTAATATATCCGGCTGACAAATGTAAATGTTTTTAATAACAACTAATGTTCAGTATTCTAGGATTATAGAAAATAGTAAAACGTAACTATACAAGACTTGTCTTTTAAATTTTAAGTCTTAAACATCGTACAATTATCAAGAAACTGTAAAAAATAAAAAATCATTTCTCTCTATAAGTATCAAATTAAACGTATCCGCATGCAATATTTTCACTGCTAAATCAGAACGGTGTTCTATATTTTACTGAGAGTACGAGGAGTAAAACCCAGCACTCGACCGAGTGATTTTTCAGCTTTAAGGTCTAACGAAATACTGCACTTAATTACACTTTTAAATGAATTATTGTTAGCTTTCAAGGCAAATTCAATTCCTTTTGATTTCAATGTATTAGATAAAAATTGATTTACATCATCAATCTCGTAACTACCAATGGGGATAGTAATAATTTCTCCTTTTAAATAAAGTTGATTATTTGTATTGTCAATATTTCAAATTGAATTAAAGGTTAATTTCGACTAAACCTAAAACATAATTTTTATGCTTTGGTAGTTCAATGGATGGAAAGTATTGAGCTTCTAAGACAGAAGATTTTCCTGAAAGAGTCAAAATGAAACTATTTTCCATGACTGATTGAGCGGAAATGATCCAATTTTATTTGTCAAATCCTTTTTATAGACTTGCAGTTAAGAAATGAAGACAAAGATAACCGCAAATGAATGAGTCGGAATTCTGATATCTTGTATAGTTGTATTTCACTTCTTTCACATTGAAATATTTCATAAGATCGAGATTTGGGGTCACCAAAGCTGTCAATGTAGGTAACGTCAGATCCTCTCTTTCGATAACTGACCCAATAGGTTTCTTTATTTTTCGAATCATCGAGATTAACAATAGCAGATTCGTTATGCCATGGTTCATTACGAGGAAGGCTATTTCTCATGAAAACACCTCGAAAATTTGGAATGTGTAATATATGTGCATATTTTATAAGATCATAGTTTATTAGTGGACGAATTGGCAAAATTAAATTGAAGTTTTTTTTTTCTTTTAATTAAACCGGGTCCGATATGCGGTTTGAGAAGTAATTCTACTCCACCTTTATATGGATTCAGATAGAGACCTTTACATAAAGCAATAGAGTTTATCGTCTTATTATGACGCTTACTTTCTTGATAATCTTTCTGCGCAGCTGTAGCATCATTTACTGCTTTAGATATTCCAGCAGCACCTCCGGCTAAAGCACAAGTTGCCTTAGTCCTGCGAACAGTGGAATAAGGAAAGGAAGAACACCAATTTTAGACGGTAGAGGTATCACACGTGGAATGAGAACTTTCTTCTAACAACCACTATTCTTAAGAGCTTGACGAGCATCTTTTAAGGCGGACTGTATGACTGCGTAAATTTTTACATGATTTCAATGATTTTTTCGCTGCTGTCACCAATTTGTTGAATTTCAGCCCCATTCCAGTTTTTGCCTTTAATTTCATAGCAGTGTCAATCGCTAGAGCTGACGCTTTATCCGCAAAACTAGCATCATTAGCTTTAATCTGTTGCCAAGCTTTATTAGCAAGCTTGATGTCAGCCACTTTACGATTACTGTTTTTAGAGTACTCAATGTCATGTTCTTTACATGTCTTATCTAGTTCATTTATTCCTGGATCACCCCTTTTTAATCGCGTTGATAATTTAGTTCCGCGGCCACAGTATTGATAACCAGGAAGATGCATTTCGATAGGTAAATTGTTCATTACTCTATCGACCAATCCACGTTCTTGCTTTCTTGAAAGCTTCCGAGTTTTATGCTCAATCATCTTTAGCAGTCAAATTATAACTGATGATCGAAAATGTAAAATCAATATTTATATATGTACGTCAGTTCATGTTAAACTAGACTTTGTCATATCAACATGGATTTCACTCAGCAGAACGTGCAACTGCCCATCGCTAACATTGATTTTGGAAAGGAAAAAAGAAGGAAGCGACATGGACAGTTAGTATACGAGCAGTATTCTGCGGTCCATAAAACTGCGGAAAAGCAAATAGCTTATTAGGTTTAATCACTCATCCCAATAGTCTTAGATTCGAGAATGTGTAGGTTTATTCAAAATCGTTAAATCAACCAAGGTATCAATTTCTCAAAAGAGTAATAGAATCAATCGAAGGCATCTCATATTTCTCGTTTAGTGAACATGAATCTGTAATATCGCCAGATGAAGCATTGCCTAATTCAATTATGATTTTTGACGACGTAGCTTGTGAGAACCAAGATATCGTGAGAGCATTCTTCTGTATGGGGAGACATAAAAGTGCAGACTGCTTCTACCTATGCTAGTCATATGCTCATATACCAAAACATCTTATTAGAGATAATATTAATATGTTGGTAATTTATCATCAAGATGATGTGAATTTCAAACATATTTATGATGATCATGTCAATACTGATCTGTCTTTCAACGAGTTTCGAAATCTTTGTTCTGAATGCTGGTAAAATGATAAATATGAATTCGCTGTTATTGACAAATATAGAGCGATGGATGCTGGTAGATACAGAAAAGGTTTTGACTGTTTTGCAATAAAAAGAAATTTAAAAAATCTTAATCACTTAGTTCAATTTTACACATCAGCACAATACCATGTCGGATTTTGAGAAAGAAAAGAGTATCCTTAGCGAGTTGTTGCAAGCTCGTAAAGCTATTAAAAGAAAATCTGCACCATTGAAACAGTAGAGAGAGAATCTCGAAAAAGTTGTAGAAGATACATTGAAACCTGTCATTACACCACTTCAAAAGTTTTTTGAATCAAAAAGTTTACAGTCTTCTAATCTTATTTGGAATTATCAGAGCATTAGAAAACCAACTACATCCCGAATAAAGTTGAGTTTTATGATAGTAAATAATATTCGCTCAGCTTCCTTGAAAGATTATGATTCCGATGATGATGATCACTAGATAACTCAATGATGAATTTGACATTCAAATCTATGCATGAAGACAATAACATATATGGAGTAAGAAATATTGGAGGAACATACATGCTTAGCGATTCTGAAATTTTATTTGATGATAATAAAATAAAAGTGAAAGATTTAATTTATCGTAAATGTAATGGACTAATGGAGCTACTTATTAAAAAAGAACCAGACGACATCGTGAAAATTATCGTAGTATTCTAGAAGTAACAAGTGCTCACCGGAAAAACATAGTAAAGATGAATCTATACGCTCATCGAAGAGTAGAAAATATTTCAACATCATTGCACCGATTTTTCGCAATAGTGCTAGTCATACAAAAAAAAGAGGGGGAGGAGGACGTCACCTACCTAAATATAAAATAGCAAAGAAAGATTCTTGAATCAGCTGAAAATAACAATAATATCAATGAAATCCATTCAATTATTGAGGAACTACGTGAAATATGATATATATATATATATATATATATATATATATATATATTAATGCACATAGGTGTATGCTTCAATCAGTATCATCATGAGTCTCGACTTGTTTGGAAGAAATTTGAGAGACTCGAACGGGAGTCGAGGTCCTCCAGGCATTGGATACAATTTTACAACAGATGGCAATTTTGATATAGAAAACAAATGACTTTGTAATGTTGGTGAAGCTATTAAAACTACTGATGCAGTTCGTGTAAAAACGTTATATTCAATCTTGGAGAAGGAACTAAATACTGTATTTTCAAAAATTAATGTAATTCTAAAAGAAAACGAGAAACATCAGGAACAAAATGGTATGATAACTAATAATTGAAGAGAAATTCAAAGATCTTTATCAAAATTGATTGAAATTGGAAGGAAGAATAAATAATTTGGATATAAATCTTATGAAAACCAATCAGGATAAATCAGAACTGGAATCGAAATTGAAAAATCTTAGTGACTCACATACTCGTTTAAAAGATATTATGATACAATCGGTTACGAATTTGAATGGTATTATAATCGATATTAATAGGAAAACAAATGCATCGACAAAATCAGCAAAGGCAAAGTCAGCAGCAAGTAAAACAGAAAGTGGTTGAAAAGCTATAATTTTGGTATTTTTTATATATAAAAGATATATAAGTTATATCTATACGTAGTATAGATGAAACTTGACGAGCAGATCTTGTAGATATGATACCTTACTCTAAGGAGAATAAAGGGTTTCGTACTTACTCAGTGTTACAAATTTATTTTCGAAGTATGCTTGGGCTAAACCAGTAAAGTCAAAGAATAGTAACTCTCGCTATGAATACGACATTGAAACATGAAAGAGTACCATCAAATCTATAAACAGATCAAGGAAATAAATTTCACAATTCACACTTCCAAAAAATCACGAAAAAGTATAAGATAAATCTATACTCTTCACGTAGTAATCTTCATGCAAGTATTTGTGAACGATTTAATAGAACCTTAAAAAATGAAATGTGGATACAATTCAGCAAACAAGGAAACTACAAATGGATAGGTATCCTACCAGATGTACTGAAAGCTTTTTTTTTTGTTCTCTCATTGGATAGTGGGAAGTTCATCCGCCATTGTTTGACGGCTAGTGGCTGTCGCCAACCAAGACTACCGCTGGAGCCGGCTCCAGGATATGTAGGATTCTAACCTACTAAACCCACTAACCATATCAGGGTGCAAATATATGCTCAGGAACACTTAGCTATCGCCATTGTATTCCTGTCTCATTCAGTTCTCTGCAGTATGCCAGAAGACTGAGTACATCCACCTTGGAAAAACTCTCGTGGTCGAGGTTATCTTCTCCCCGCCACTGTATGCGACATTCCGTTAAATTAGGGCACGTGCAGAAGAAATGCCTCGGTGTTTTCTCCTCCTTCCCACACCATCTGCAAAGGTTACTGTATCCTCTGATTTTGTGTGTATAACACCGTAAATTGCTGTGTCCTGTTGTAAGTTCCAGGATTAGCTTTGCTTCACGTTTACTTAGTTTGATGATCCTTTGAGCCCATCCGCAGATCTTACTGCCGAGAAGGTCTTTGGACCATCTGTATTTGCGTGAGTTTTCCCACGTTGTTAGTTTTATTTTCTCAAAGCTTCTCTCTATCACAGTTCATCCCTCTTGGTAAGGTACAGCGGTATCCCTTACCCGATGACACTCCGATGAGCATCCTTGTTTTGTCATAATGTCTGCTTTCATGTTTCCCTTACGGGCCGATTTTCTCGGTATCCATGTAACAAAGACCTTGTTTTCCTGGCCAAATTATCTGGAGCAATTTTAGCTTCTTTGACCAGTAGTGACATAGTGCAGGGTTGATCGAGGGCCTTCAGCGTTGTTATGCTGTTTGTGCATATATTTATGCATCTGCCCTTAATTCCCCTCTGCATTAAGCCGTTTGCACAGGTTTCAATGGCAGCTATTTCTGCCTGCAACACTGTGATGTATTTATTCAGTCTAACGGCTGAATTTAAACTGTGTTCAGGTCCATATATACCGAATCCAGTACCAACATCTGTTCTGGATCCTGCTGTGAACCAGATATCACCTCCCAAATTAAGGTCATTGTTCCAATCCTCTCTGCTCGGTATCCTGATCTTATATCGTCGCCCGAAGCAGAGAGTTTTGTTAATACGATCCTGAGGGAGATTAAAAGTTGGGCCTGTCAGTATTTCTACTGAAAGCTTCCAATTCAAGAAAACATCGAACAATAGGAATTGAGCCTGAAAATGTAAGCCCAGAAAACGAAAGGGAGGTGAAGAAGCGTTTTTTAATTGAGATGCTAGCAAGGAAAACGAAATTCAGTGTCGGAGATAATGTACGAATAAGTAAAATAAAACATATTTTTGAAAAAGGCTATACACCTAATTGGTCTACTGAAATTGTTACAATATCAAGAATTATAAAAACTGATCCAGTAACTTAACACGTTAAAGATTATTACGATAAGCCTGTATCTGGGGGTTTTTATGACACTGAAATTCAAAAGACTCAGTATCCCGAAATTTATCCAGTAGAAAAAGTGCTAAAACGGAGTGGTAACCGCATATATGTTAAATGGTTAGGATTCAATAGTGAGCATGATAGTTGGATAAATAAAAAAGAAATTAATTGAGTACAAGATATAATATAAGTAACATACATGGATATGTGTAAGGACACTAATTTCAAAGTAAATAAGAAAGATATTGTATTATGATTATAATATTTATTTATGGAATTAAGTTATACATGTTTTTTTGTTTTTAACAAATAAATAATGAAAAGAAATGAAACTATATGTTTTATTATTACTTAAGAAGTAAAAGTATTAAACTTAAAACAACTACCACCGTGCTACTCTATAAATAAACAAAGCTTATTTGCTTTGTTAGCCATATTAATGAAAAATTCTTTATCTTTTAATATTGCTGACGATATCTTCTGTGGTAAGAATATTTGAAAGTTGTCGTCCAGCTCAGCAACGACTTTGGTTCCATATTTTGTAGAAATTTGCTTAAGAGCAGTCACCATGTAATGACGATTTTTCTCCAATTCCGTACATTTCTTCCTCAGCAAGAACTCGCTCTCAGAAATTTTATTTAGAGTGGTTAAATCCATTCTAAAGGAAAAAAAAATATTTTCTTAATTCCACCATAGTAAAAAATTAATATTTTAAGAGAAAATTAACTATGAATCTTACCTTATTAGATTAGTCTTGTTTTCTTAGTTGAAGGTTGACAATCTCAAACTCTTCAGCTGCTCAAATGAGTTCCTCATCATCCTATGTCTGTTCATATAGGATTCCCCACAACAATTTCTGCCCCTTCCATTGCCTCATGGAGTACATTCCTTCTCTCGATTTCAACTGAGCTTACCCCTTCCAATACCTCCAAGATTTCTGCAGGATTCCATTCGTGTGATAGTTCATACGATATATTATACTATGCGCTTATTCGTTCAGCTTCACTGCTATAAAGCATCATTCTCTCTCGTACAGCTTGATATTCCTTGGTTGCTTTATCGTCCCTTTCGTTTTCTGCGTGTATATCTACAGTTACTCGAATCTCATTGGTGATTTTATTCTCCCTCTCTTCTTCCTTAGTAGCTGCGCTTACTTGAGCTACTCTTACATTAGTCTTCAAATGAAGGCATGAGCATAAAACTATCATTCCTAATCATCACTTCTGCCTATAAAAATTAGTATATATCAATCTGAAAAAGGGTAGAGTGCAAGAATATGCAGTAATGTTTAGAAAAAATATTCTAATATTTCCGGAAGATAAAGTGTACTTCTGAGACATGCAGGGATTTCAGTCAAAAGGACCGCAAACTTTTAATTTAAAAGAACTCAGTTTTCTGAGTTTGGAAGAAGGTGCACTTCCTAGTTCGTACCTCTTTCAACCACCATTTCCATGGCATCAATTAACATAGGCTGAGAAAAAAAACAATAGATTGCAAAGCACATTAGAGATTTTTTGTGCTGGAATACAGAAAATATACGTGAAGGGCAGAGAGAAAAAGGAATGGTTATCAAACCTTTTACCAAATATGTAAGTTTTCATACTTTTTCCATACTTTTTCATATTTTTTCATACTTTTTCATATTTTTTCATACTTTTTCATACTTTAATACTTTTTTCATAATTTTCATAATTTTCCATAATTGCCATAATTTTTCATAATTTTCATAATTTTTCATAATTTTTATAATTTTTCATAATATTCATAATTTTTCATAATTGTCAGAATTTTTCATAATTTTCATAATTTTTCATAATTTTCATAATTTTTCATAATTTTCATAATTTTTCATAATTTTTCATAATTTTCATAATTTTTCATAATTTTCATAATTTTTCATAATTTTCATAATTTTTCATAATTTTTCATAATGTTTTTTTTCGAATTTCAGAAATAAAGCTGATGTAGAGGAGCCTCAGTGTCCATCGCTGCCATCGCTACAGAGTGAAGAGCAATACGTGATTTGTGGGAACCATACGTCATGCAGAAGGCAAGTACCAATGTGTGCGATCCGTAACGTAATGTTTATGCGCACATGGATAGAACATTATTTAAGTGGGAAGTACGGACGGGACGAAACTGGTTGAATAAAATGTATTTTAATATAATCTTAAAAAATAAAATAAAATTTATATTAATAAAAAAAAGTATTTTCTTCCTACCTTAAAAAAAAGTAATTTTAAATTAAAGTAATTTTAAAAAGAAATTTTAAAATGAAAAAAAATTGTAAATTTAAAAGTAAAGAAATTATAAATTAAAGTAATTTTAAAAAGAAATTTTAAAATGAAAAAAATTATAAGTTTAAAAGTAAAGAAATTATAAATAAAGTACTTTTAAAAAGAAATTTTAAAATGAAAAAAACATTATAAATTTAAGAAATTTTTAAATAAAAAAATTCTAGGAAATATAAAATTCCAAGAATTTCAGGAATTTCTAGGAATTTTGCTGTTGGGGATTTTGGGGGGGGGCTCGCAGGTCAAACCCCCCGCCGTTGGTGGTCAGTTGCATTTTCTTTGTCACTGTCTCTAACTTAGCTTCTTCTTTGCTGCATCATCCTCGGCTATGGTTCTTCAGTTCAGTTGTCTCCTTCAACCATTTATTTGTATATACATTTATTCTTATACATACACTTCTTTATTTAAAATGATATGTTATAATAGTAATTTAAATCATTTAAGAAAATATTGTACATTTTTAGAAATCTAGCTTAACATTAGATATTGTAATATTAGTTTATTTATATTATATATTATAATATTAGATAATTATATTAAACAATTAAAGAGCAACCAAAAATAATTCATTGACATATTATAAGGATAAATAATAAACAAAGCATCTTATTGAATTTAATTGTACTTATTTATTTTTGTTAATATACATATATTATATTGAATTATATATTATATTACATTTAATTATATTATATTTAGACTTTTTTTATTTTTACATGTTTTTTTCAAACGCATATCGGATATTATGCGCGGAAGTTCTACTTCAATGTCTATTTCCTCTATACATGAGCTACTGCGCTGGCCCATGCTTTCGACAGATGGGCTGCGGTGACGATTAATCGTCGTCGTTGTTGTTGTCATCTTCTGGCTCCTGGGCTGACTTTTTTGTTTCCTCTCGGACCAGGATCCTCGATCGCACGTCCAACTGATAAGTTGGACGATGTTTCTTCATTGCTGTAAAAGAAAAAATAAAAGTATTATTAGTATCATTATATTTCTGATCAGTATTATTATATATTATATATGCATTATTAATATTATATACCATAATGTAATTATATATTATTAGGTAAATTACCTGATGCAATGGTCTCAAACATTTCTGCATACTTTGCAGCATGCAGAATTGTTTCGGACATCTCCTGTATCCTCCTATACAGGGACATCCAATCCGCAGCAGAAGCTGGTTTTTTCCGCTCCTTCTGTAGAGATGGTGATCGAGATCTCTCGATCGTCGGCGTTACAGCCCTTGAGAGAAAAGCTGTGGCGATGGGAATAGGGATGGTGGACCTGGTCGTCCTGTGCTCCTCCTCCTCCTCCTCGTTTTCCTCCTCCCCGAACAAGTCCATAGACTTATAATATTTACTGGGACGACTTCGTGAAGCCTTTTCAACAGCAGGAAAACGCTTACCATTGCTGTTGCTGTAGGCATTGACGTTAGCGTTGCCATTGGCATTCAGTGCTACTTTCATATTTCAATTTAAAACTTTTCAAATTTGAAATCTGAAAGTAGACTGTGATACATAAACTCACTGTCATTCGCCTTTTATATCGTTTTCTATTACTGGTCTTTCCACTACGATGCACTAGGAAACTTTCCTAATCGATAAAAAAAAAGAACCGCCTACAGATTCTAAATTGCGTTTAGAAAGTGCGGCTTAGCCCATCCTTTCTATTTTTTTGACACAAGAAACTTTTCCTCATTCATGAAGGAACCCCATTATCAATCCTTTCCCTTCCTCACTCACACCTATGACGTCAAAAGTAAGGGAATTATACTAATTGATGAGTCAATCTCGGTCAGTTTATTAAGAGGCGCATGTGTTCGCCTCCAATGCAACTCGTTTTTATTTTTTGAAAATACAATGTCATTATGCTGATCGTCCATAGTCACTCCCATTTCCATACGCAACGATTTTATATACTTGACCGAAATTGAGAGGATCCAAGGTGTGGGACTGGCGAAGAAAAATATCTAGATTTTATTATACAGTATAGGGGGTACGTGTTTTCTATAAGAATGACATTCATCGCTATACATGGTAAGCGGATTATACTAATTGATAAGTTAACCTCGGTCAGTATATCAAGAGTCACATGTGTTCGCTTCTAATACGGCCCGCTTTTACCTAATGAAAATAGAACGTCTATATGCTGGATTTCCGTAGTCATTCCCTTTTACAATCGCAACGGCATTATACTCTTCCGAAATCCCGAAGATACAAATCTAGAGAGTGACAGAGAAAAATATCTTGTTTTCATTATACAGTATAGGGGGCATGGATTTTCTATAACGAGAGACATTCATAACCATCAACTGTAAACGGATTATACTAATTGAAATGTATAATTGATATGCATCTAAAGTGCACTCACGTTTAAAGTGTGCTATGTCCCCAGCATGACCTAGTTGGGGGCTCAGCACACTTTTTAAGGGGGGGGGGGCAGGTGTGCCAGAATGCCTATGTGCTAGAATTCCTATAGCCTATCTACTCCTTTAGAAAATTTTAATCTACTCCTTGCTTATAAACTGCTCTATCTCTATAGTTACAAATAAGAAATAGGCAGGCAGCACCGGCGAACGTAACCTTATTACAAGATAAGAACTTGCAGTATGGAAAATGGATATGGTAGAGAGAAAAAGAATGGGGCAAAAGCGATACACAAAATCGAATTTGATCACACTAAGTACCATAGTCAGACATCTAGGCCTATCGGATTGTTGTCAATCCCGCGTCAAAAATAATGCCGTTCTCTGTCTCTGACTCTTTTTTTCGTTATCTCTCTCTCTCTATCCTATTTTTCCTCGCTCCACTCTTTAATTTTTCCTTTCGCATTCACACATTTTCATAGCTTTGTCCTAAAACAATCGAGCGATCTTCTGAAACAACACGGGCCGGCGAAATGCCAATTTTAGTAAAGCTTCATCGAGGACCACGACATATCCTCAGCCTTACTGCTGATATCACCTTAGATCTCATTTATGATCGATGGATATAACGAACTCTGCGAGGTTTTATTTTCTCTTTCGTTCATCCATTAAATAATTATTGCTCTCGGATGTATGGTTCATTAATGGAAGTAAAAAAAATAGGAATTTTTATTTCTTTGCAATGTTCCATTGCTGTGAGTATATGTAAATAAGAAAAAATTCTATACTTATATTATAAAAAATGAATAACTATTGTTCTTTTTATTTATGTGTATAAAACTTTTAAATTACTATGAATTTATCTATATTTAATTTTTCTTTTTGTTTCAGGTATGTCATCAATGCTGAAAAATACGATTTCCAAAAAATAAGATATCTCTACAACATGTGAGTCTATCTTATATTATTTATACATATTCTATATACAAAGTGTCCCATTTTAATGTACCACCCGTGATATCTCTTTAAATATGCAATTTAGCCAAAAATGGTTCAGACAATACTTCTAGAACTCAAAGGGGACATCTGACAACCGTATAAGACTTTGTAAGACATACCAATAAATAAAGTCGAATTTTTTATATGATTTGGGAATTCTGACAGCTCCTCGTTGCTTGTCATCATTAGGTTTTCATCGACAATATAACAAAAACAAATTACTTCTGGTAATATTGAATTACATATTCAATATTACCAGCAGAAAAATAACTGACTACACGCCAGTAGACATTGTCAATATGATCAAGATTCTTGGACAATCTAACGATAATTACAGGCCTTCGGCAAGATTGTACTGCTTTAAGAATGTTATGGCGAATAAATTTCAACGCTTACAACATGTAAAAGTGGTTTAGGGGTTTAGAAGTGGAGATACTGACGTTAATGACAAAGAGCCTTCTCGACAGCCAAAAAAGTTTGAAGATAGTAAATTGCAAGCATTGTTGGATACAAACTCAGCTCAAATGCTGAGAGAACTTGCTAGTTAGTTAGGAGTCAGTGACAAAGTAGTTGGTAAACGTTAACATGCAATGGGAAAGATTCATAACCAAGGAAGATGGATGCTACACCATTTGATCGGGAGTGCCATTATGAATCGATACCACTCTCTTTGCTTGCCAGGTAAAAAAAGAGTTTTTCGTGGCCTATTGTAACTGGCGATGAAAAGTGGATCTACTATGAAGATCCTAAGCTCAAAATGTCATGGGTGAGCCCAGGTCGACCGTTCAAATCGACACCAAAACGGAATATCCACGGCCAAAAGGTATTGGTGGTACCAACAGGGTTTTCTGTATTACGAACGACTAAAACAGAATAAAACCGTCACTGTCGAGGTATACAAACGCCAACTGAATGATTTGCAACAAAAATTTAGTCATTCTCTTGCTTGATAATGCTCGGCCACATGTTGCGAAAACTGTAAACACACCCTGTCGGAGCTTAATGGGAAGTGCTACTCATACTGCTACCGCACGTAGCATACTCGCCAGACATAGCGCGTTCTTATTACCACATATTCACTCGATGCAGAACGATCTTGTTGATACACACTTACGACATGTTTAAGAAGTGCGAGAATTTGTGGGTGATTGTATCGCCTCGAAACTGCCATCGTTCTTTCGCCACCGTATCATCAGCTTGCCTGTAAGATGGAAAAAATTAGTAGAAAATGACGGAAAATATTTTGATTAAGCTAATGTGTATCCATTTTCCATCATAAATATCCTTTTTCCGTTAAAACAGTTAGAAACTAAGTTTGCCCTTAATGCGGTAAAAATTATTTAATTTTAAATTTTATTTCGCGCACACAAACAAATTTACAACTTCCAGTCACTTGCAATCCACTGGGGGGATGGGGATTCCGCCGGCCTTTTACGGAGAAATTTGCCGCCACGTGTAGGACGGGATAAGGAAAGAAATAATCTTTCAAGGATAGCAGGCCCGCTTGGTTGCTCGCATTTTAATGACCGATGACACCCGTTACTTATCCACGGCTCCCACGAGTTCATTACCTCCGATGCGTCCCGATCACCACAACCACCGACGCGAATAAAAACGGGAATACTGCGCGAAGCGCACTCACGTCTGTCCCAAAGAGGGGTGGGGGTTGGTAACGGTGGCGGGTTCATTGATGGATGGGTGGCGTGGACATACCGTGACTTCCTCCTCCGACGGGTGTTGTTGTCTTCTGCCGCGGTCGTTCTCGCTTCATTCCGCCCTCGCTTCTCCTCTCTCTTCTTAGTCCCTTATCATCGATCTCGCTTCTTCTCTCTGTTCCTAGTCCCTTATCTTCGATCTCGCCCTCTCCCCTACTATCTTCTTTCATAAGACTTTTGCCGGCTCTTTCATTATTCTCTGTCTCTCTCTCTCGTCTTTGTTCCCTCCACTACCTCCTCCATACTCTCTGTATCTCTCTTAATCCTTTCTACTACTTCTATTCTTTTTCTTTCGAATGTCACACTTCTAACTTCGTCGGCGACACAGGCGATAGTGTCTTGCGTCACGCGTGTCTCCCAAAGATATTTCAGGTCATTTACTATTTTACTATAAATAATACATCGAAAAGTTAAATTACTTTTTAAAAAAAGCATTATTTCCTTTTTCTCAAAAAAAAATTTTTGTTTGATAACGTTACAATTTCTGAGAGTAAAATATTGAGCTATAACTGGAAAATATGATCTCTCTTTTAACATAACAAATTTATTTTGTAAACTACATTTTCACAGAAAGTCTGTAACAAGACATTAAAGTCTATTTAAATAAACTTATGATTGCTCTAGGGTATTTATGGTTATAAATTTTAACATTCACCCAAAAAAAAATTTTTATTAATTCAAACTTCCGTACTAACTATGCTAGAATTATAATCCACAGATTAAGCATATTATTGCAGCTCACAGATACATCAAGACTTTCCATAGACTTAAAATTTCAAATTACTTATAATTCCTAAACTACTAATCGAATTGAACACAAATTTTACCGACATTTCATTTTATGTATTTGTAGTTAACATTAGGCGCCACGTACTGCATGAATTTCAGTTCTCTTTTCTCTTTGACAGTACTTAAATTTTTAGAAACGACCTGTCATAGCAGTTGTAGATTAAGGGACACACAATTACAATATATGACCTACAACTTAATGTATAGTGCTGAGTTTAATTAAAATAAGATTAATTTTTTTTATTTTGGATTTGGTTAATCAAGCTTTTGCAAAATTATATATGAATATCGAAGAAACAATACAAAATCTAGAATTACAATAAAAAAGTAAATATGTGTTTACAAAAAAAATCAATTTCACTAATTTATAATTTCACACGCCTAGCTATGAAAATGATAAATACCTTCAATTATGATATACAGAAACTTAATCTAATCAATGTGTTTATAACCCTGCCTCTTGAATAAGCTGATGAAAGTATAATAAAAAAAATAATAGCACCCTGTCGCGAATACTTCTTGGTACTTTCTGTCGCCTTCGAACTGGTTTATTGTAGTGAATATTGTTCCTTCTTCCTCTTTTTTTTATTATATTTATATATCTCTTTAATTCGTAATGTGTCCTGCATCTTATCCCTTATGTAAAGTAACTTAGTAAATAGAATCTTTTTTTTTATGTTATTTAACGTCGCTTTATTTATGCTTCCAATCATCGGTGCTAATCAGCGACGGAGGTCTACGATGTGTTTGTAAACAAAACATATGTAAACTCAAATAGAATCTTTAATAATCTTTTATATAACCATCAATATCAGCTTCATTGCTTATGCACTGTGAAATTAAGTCATTGTTTGTTACCTAAATAAAAGAAAATTCATTTGAATAAATTACACAAATTTCTAAATGTAATATACTTCACCAGTTCAATGATTATTTAAGAATTCATAGTTTATAGTTGAAACCTTACGATTCTTTACTTTAGTGTTTCGGTTTTTTTCTTATTGTAAGCTCTTTAAACATTTTATATGCCCTTGCAATTATTAAACATTCAACTATTGCTGATTGAAGTAGGAGCTAACTCCTTTATCTTTATCCTTATCATTAACATTATTATTATTTTTTCTATTATTTTATTCTCTCTGTTCATAATTTTTTTAGAATTATTTACAGATGCAGGTTCAGATACACATAAATTTTTTATTAGGTTTGTTTATCCATTGACAGTTACTCATGTTCTTTGTAATATCTTATTCGTAGCTTTTTTACCAACTTCATTGTTTTTTTATAACTGCTTCTATTATTGATTGCTAATGTTTTAGGTCGATTTTTCCTCATTATAATATTTTCACTATTATGTGAACTCAACTTTCTGGATTTATTGTTTTTTTTTTCTTTGTAATTTTATTGCTATTATTTCATATTTATTATTTTGATCTAATGTTTCAAACTTATTTATAGTTTCTTCACAAGATTTAGTATATTTACTTATGATTTTTTCACTATTATGCATCCTTCAGTATTTTTATTGATGATATTATCTAGTTTTTTTTCAGATTATTTATCTAGATTTGCAATATCGTCATTATTATTTAATATAGTTGTTTTAGATTCACTATTTATTTTTATCGTATTATCAAAATTGTTTATAGTTGCTTTTGAGATTTTTTGTCTTTGTTTTAATCTTACTTAACTTTTAAACTTAAACTTAACCCTCTTTTTACTTATTAAACATTAGTAAAATCCGTATCCTCGTTCATCAAACGATTCATGTTGCATGCACCGATCGTTCACGTTTTCCGGCGCGAGTACGTCTCGGCACTCCAGGCCGTACTATGACCTCGGTTATGTAACATAACCTCACTGTCCCTCCGCTGAAGACGGTACGTGACCCGTGGAGCCGTGAGGTAAGGGGACGGGAGAAGGCGCCAAACACAAAGCGCGTCGACGCGCGCGAGCGCCTTAAGGTTTTTTTCGTCGTGGGATGGCGCGTGCGTCGTCTTCATTCTTTTGGACAAGTCGGCGCGGGCGCCTTGGGACACTCGTCACAATATATATATATATATATATATATATATATATATATATATATATATATATAAAGCCATTTAACATTTATTTACAGGAAACAATTTTAAGATTAAATTTTTTTTTTATATTATCAACATTACATTGTTTTAAATTAGCTTACAATACTTTTAATATTATTGTTGAATAAAGATTCCTCACGACCCTTTAATTATAGAAATTCTACGATAATATCTTATTCAAATTATCCAAATTATTTTCCTAGAGAAATACTTTAAATAATTGTGCTTCATTTATTCGCACTCTCGCACTAAACTAATTATGGTATATTTAATTCTCTCCCATTTTCGATCTCTATCTCTCTCTAACTATTACCTCCAGATGAATATGTATGTATGGGTGCGTTATTTTCACATATCTAAAAGAAAGCTTAAAATATTCTTATTAAATGCTACATGGTAGTTCTGCAAGTTTTCTAAATCTCCAAAAAAGATGCGATAATCCAAAGTAACACGTATCTAAGTTCAAAATCATAAACGGCCATCTAGTTATCCGTTTATGTCTAGCACATCTACAGATATTGTCGTCTATAAACTATCTATAATGAGCGCGGTAGCATGTTGATGGCAGCAACAGCAGCATTTTCATAAAGAGAATAATTCGTGCCATAGAGGATCTCCCACAAGCTTGACCATTCCTCTTTCATATTTTCTCGCATGTTCACCATTCATTCTCTCTCTCCATCGCTCTCTTCGTCTTACTAACTCTAGGCTGTCTTAGACAAAGTGAAAAGCGAAGTGGTAACACGGATGAAATCTACTCGACAATTTATCTTTTTAATTATTGAGTATAAGAAAACTTGATGTTAACATATTAATCGTTTTAACGGCTTTTTCAGTACTAGTGCGAAGCTCTCCTCGTACTGTAGCTCGGAGACAAATTTAAACCAATGGTAGAAATATCAGATAGCTGCGTTTACTCAATGATTTTCAATGTGAACAAAAATATAAATATTAATCCAAGAAATATTTCGGTATTGATCTCGTAAAATACTACAATTAATAATACTACAGTTAAATGACACACAGTCATTGTGATTTCTCTTGATAATATTGTTAAAATTTCGCGCACTTTTCTTCTCCATCAGTTCTACAATAGAGGTTACACTTATATTCTTCCTATCTTATCTTTCTTTTTCGGTTTAATGGATTTATCGTGGAATGTTCCAGCAATACAATAGTTTAGATTTGGTTGTAAAAAAGAAAGTTTCATTGCAATGATTGTATTGACATTCATCGCATTATTTTTCCGCAATACTTTTACTTAAGGTATGTATCTATAGCCGGAATTTAAAAGTATGGTGAAATTGAACACAGTAAAAGCTTTAGTTTGAATTCAAGTATAAATGAGAGAATGAGAAAGAGAGAGAGAGAGAGAGAGAGAGAGAGAGAGAGAGAGAGAGAGAGAGAGAGAGAAGGAGAGAAAGAATACAACCAAATAAAAAAAGTATGATAGCCAATCTTATTTTAATACGTATTTTCTTAAACTTTTGAGTTTAAAACTTAATAATAAGACTACGTTGATTAATAAGACTACTTTGACGTTAATAATAAAACTAAGTTGATATAAAAAAGTATACTTTCTATAAATTATTTATGTAATAACATTCATTACATTTTTATATAATACATTTTATTTCATTCCTATATACATTGTGTCATGCAATTTAGTAAATAATATAATTTACATTATTTTACTATCTCACTAAGAAATAACTTTGAATAAATTCAAATAAATCCATTTCATAAAAGAGATATTATTTGAATCAAATAAATATTTATTTAAAATAAATTAAATTCATTAAAATTAATTCAATAGTTATTAGAATACAACAAATATTTATCTAAATTTATATTTAAAATACAAACATACATATTTAAAACGAATGAAAATTTTCTAATTTTGAGTAAATCATCTATTTAGAACAAACAATTAAGTTTATTTGAAGAGCAAACATATATTTATTACATTACACTAAATAAATTATTGAAAAGTAAATTAATAAATATTTTTTCATTGGTCTTACAGTCCAATCAAATCAATTGAAAACAATACCTAATAATATCAATACATATCTACATTAACATTAATACATCAATACACAAAAATAATAAAAATAAAAATAAAAATTCAATTAAAAATTATAATGACAGTCAGACAGTCCTTATTTATAGTCACCCCCGTAGACTAATCTGAAAATAAAATATTAGATGAAAAAATTTTTGTTAGTAAAGTGCAGTCTCTCTGTGCTCAACACCCATACTTAATTGAAGATCCAGTCCAACGTTTCGAGCTTGATACGGCTCCTCATCAGAAACTAAACCAAACATTATATTCTAATCTATATATACCTTATCCACACTACCAAATATAGTAAATTAAATCTAAATTCACCCCTCTACACAAATTGTTAAAAACTAATCCATTTAAAAAGGAATGATAAACATTGCCCAATTTACTAGACTCTAACATTAAATTCACATTATTCCGATTCCTGGAAATGTGAATACTTTCAAGACTCTCCCTTTTATACTTATTATTAACACCATATTTCAAAATATCCACTTTCACAAAATCAAAAGAGTGTAAAAACTTTAAACAATGCTCCTTTAAACCGGAAGTAATATTTGACCTACGCAAACTATATTTATGTTCATAAATTCTCTTTATTAAATATCTACCTGTTTGTCCAATCTAGTATTTATTACAATCCATACAATTAATTTTGTAAACAACTCCTGATTTTAAGCATAAATCATCCTTATCTTTGCAATTATTAAACAATCTACTCAAATTATTGCTATTTTTAAAGAAAATTTGAATGTTATATTTCCTAAAATTTCTTTCTATTCTTTCAGATAATCCTCGAGCATATGGTAAGACAATAATTTTGCCTTCGTTAACATCAATTCCTGCACTATGTCTATTTTCGGTATTATAAATGTCAAACAATCTCTCAGCAATTAATCTATTAATAAATTGAATTGGATAGCCATTATTAATGAAAGTCTCTCTTACTATCTGTAAATTATTTTGTCTAAAATCTTTAAATTAAGGGGGTATGTCATGATTTATTGTAGAGAAATTTATTGTAAATATGGTAGTACTATTAAAAATTATTGTTCAAAATGGATTAAAATGAATTTAAAAGTTGTAATTCTTAAAGAAAAACTTACATTCCTTATTAGATGCAAGAAATCAAATATATTTCCGGTACACATTAATAATAGATTTCACGATGAATATTTTTTGCAGGTTTATAGTAATAATGTTTGTTATGATCTAAAGAAGAATATTTTCTTTTTCAAAAATAAATTACTTAATTTAGAAATTAGAGATGTACATATTCAGATTCATTCCTTAAATAGATATTTATTAAAGATTAAACATTATTTATATCAAAATATAGAAAGAAATGAATTACATGAATTTTTTCTTGGTCAAAGCAAACATTTTATTAAGACAAAATATATTAATAGACAAACATTAAAAAGGAAATTTGAATGTTTAAGAAATAAAAAACAATTTCAAAGCTATCAAATTAACAATGCAAACAATAAAAATTGGTTTAAGAATCTAACTGACAAGGAGATACCAAATGAAGTAATAAACATCATGTCTAAAGGTGCTAAACATGGAATATTATATTGTAAAAATAATCTCCCGATCAAAGAAATCATCGCGGAGGTTGAAAGCAATCTTTTTGGTTTAAATGATAAAGTAAAAAAGGAATGTAGGGCATCTTTAGTTAATGTCATTAGTAATTTTAAAAGAGAAAATAAATTTGATAATTTTTTAAATAGTAATTTTATACATGATTTAATTACCGCGAAGAATTTTTTGAAAAATAACCATAATATAATCTTCCAAAAGGCCGACAAAGGTAATGTAACTGTAGCTTCCAATCAATAAAATTGATTACATAAATTGTATAAATAATATATTAAATGATGATAGTACTTATTTGAAGATTGGTAATCCACATATCATTAAGCTGCAAAATAATTTGAAAGAGTTATTAAATAATTGGAAAAGAAATGAATATATAAATGATAATACATATAAGTATTTAAAATGTGAAAATGGAACTGTAGCAAAATGTTATGGGCTTCCCAAGATTCATAAAGAAAATCTGACATTTAGAATAATAATATCTTCCATAGGTTTCCCAACTTATAATATTGCTAGATTTTTGTCTAATATATTGGTTAAGATAGTTGGAAGAACTAGTTCTTACATGAAGGATAGTTGGTGTTTTTACAATGAAATGAAAGATATTGTTATTCCGAAAAACTACAAGATGATTTCATTGGAATTAGTATCTTTGTTTACAAATGTACCTTTAGAGTTGTTAAATGATATTATACAGGAAAAGTGGAATGCAATTAATTTGCATACAAAATTGACAATGAATGAATTTATTAAAGCAATTAATTTGGTTTTTAATAACACAATTTTTTCATTTGATAATAAATTTTATGAACAAAAATACGGATGTCCAATGGGGTCGCCTTTGTCACCGGTTATAGCTAATTTAGTTATGGAAAAGTTGGAAAGTATAGCCTTGTCAAAATTGCTTTTTGAACCAATGATATTTAAGAGATATGTTGATCATATCTTTACAATTGTTCCGGAAGTTTTTGTGGATGAAATGGTGGATGTTTTCATATTTGTACATGACAGAATTCAATTTACAAGGGAGGTTGAAGTTAATAGTCAGTTAAGTTTTCTGGACATTAATGTAATTAGAGTAGTAATAATTATTAGTAATAATAAGGTAAAACTTAATTGGTACAGAAAGCCTACTTGGTCAGGTAGGTTTTTGGATTTTAATTCACACCACCAATTCGGAAACAAAATTGGAGCATTGAAAGGTGTCATTGACAGAGCAATTAAATTGTCACATAAAGATTTTAGACAAAATAATTTACAGATAGTAAGAGAGACTTTCATTAATAATGGTTATCCAATTCAATTAATTAGTAGATTAATTGCTGAGAGATTGTTTGACATTTATAATACGGAAAATAGACATAGTGCAGGAATTGATGTTAATGGAGGCAAAATTATTGTCTTACCATATGTTCGAGGATTATCTGAAAGAATAAAAAGAAATTTTCGGAAATATAACATTCAAATTTTCTTTAAAAATAGCAATAATTTGAGTAGATTGTTTAATAATTGCAAAGATAAGGATGATTTATACTTAAAATCAGGAGTTGTTTACAAGATTAATTGCATGGATTGTGATAAATACTATATTGGACAAACAGGTAGATATTTAAAAAAGAGAATTTATGAGCATAAATATAGTTTACGTAGCTCACATATTACTTCTGGTTTAAAAGAGCATTGTTTAAAGTTTTTACATTCTTTTGATTTTGTGCATGTGGATATTTTGGAACATGGTATTAATAATAAGTATAAACGGGAGAGTCTTGAAAGTATTCACATTTCCAGGAATCGAAATAATGTGAATTTAATGTTAGAGTCTGGTAGAATGGACAGTGTTTATCATTCCTTATTAAATTGATTGGTTTTGGACAATTTGTGTAGAGGGGGAATTTATATTTAATTTACTAAATTTGGTGGTGGGGATGAGTATATATAGATTAGAATATAAGGTTTAGATTAGTCCCTGATGAGGAGCCGTAGCGAGCTCGAAACGTTGGACAAGTCTTCAATTAGGTAAGGGTGTTGGGGACAGTCAGACTGCACTTTACTAACAAAGAATTTTTTCAGCTAATATTTTATTTTCAGATTAGTCTACGGGGGTGAATGTAAACAAGGACAGTCTGACTGTCATTATAATTTTAATTTAATTTTTAATTTAATTTTTATTTTCAATTGTTATTTTATTTTTATTTTTTTATTTTTTATTTATTTTTTTATTTTTATTTTTATGTATTTTTTATTTTTATTTTTATTTTTATTTTATTTTTGGATTGAATTGATTGGATTGTAAGACCAATAAAAAAATATTTATTAATTTGTATATGGGCAGTCGACAAAAGTACAATTCAATTGTTATAAAAAGATATATCCCAGGAAAAATAATAGTAAAGCACCTACGGTCCACCATAATGGTTATTGAAACAATTTAATGCGTTTGGGGTTCTTTACACCTCTATTAATGGTTGCTTTTAGCGATCATTTATTAAATAAGTACCCCCGTTAAAAAAAAAAAAATATATATATATATATATATATATATATATATATATATATATTAGGTTGTCAAATATCTCCCTTCCGCCTTTTTGTCTTATGAATTTCGAGACTATGTACAAAGCGCTACAGAGCTCGTATCTGGCAATACTATACATCATAGGAAAGCTCTAGACATAACGTACAAAACGAGACTATGCATGATTAGTTTACCTATTGCATTCACAAGTTATAGACGTGTAAACATGGAGTTCACTAATGCCGAAATTAGCACTATTTTAAAGTTTTCCTTCGTCAAAGGCAAATCCGCTAGAGAAAAGGTCCTTAAGATTAATGGTGTTTTGGGGGATGGCGCGCTGTCACTTTGAACGGCGGAGATATGTCATCCATATAAACCATCTGCAGAAGGCTGGATACTAAAAAAATCTTGATGTTTGGGTGCCGCATGATTTGACGCAAAAAAACATCTGGACCGAATCAACGCCTGCGATGTGCTGTTGAAACGGAAAGAACGCGACCCATTTTTGAAGCGAACGATGAGTGGCGACGAAAATGGATCACATACGACAATATCAAGCGAAAATGGTCGTGGTCGAAGGCTGGTTGACCGTTCCAAACAGTGGCCAAGCCTGGATTGACAGCTAGCAAGGTTTTGCTATGTGTTTGGTGGGATGGGAAGGGAACCATCCACTATGAGCTGCTCCCATATGGCCAGATGCCTAATTCTACCATTTACTGTGAATAACTGGATCACTTGAAGTAGATTGTCGACCAGAACGTCCAGAATTGGCGAACAGAAAGGGTGTACTGTTCCACCAGGACAACGCCAGACTACATACTTCGTTGATGACTCATCAGAAGCTACTGGAGTTCGGATGGGAGGTTTTACCGCATCCACCATATAGCCCGGACGTAGTGCCAAGTGATTACCACCTGTTCCTGTCCATGTCGAAGGCCCTTGGTGGTGTAAAGTTGGACTCAAAAGAGGCTTGTGAAAAGTGGCTATTCGATTTCTTCGCAAATAAGGAGAGGGGTTTCTACAAGAGGAGTATTATGAAGTTGCCGTCTAGATGGAAACAGATTATCTAACAAAACGGCGCATATATGTAACACTTTTTATAAAGCATTGAATGAAGAGCAAAAAACCGGAAGGGAGATAATTGACAACCTAATATATATATATATATATATATATATATATATATATATATATATGCTTTTTATTAACTGTAAAAGTTATGATTATATATTATTATATATTTATATATTATATAATATATTATATATATCATAATATATTTTAAATATTATATATTTAAAGATTAATTAATATTATTGTTTTTTGCGTGAGCAAAACGTTTGATTTATAGCAAAAAAATCCGTGAAAGAACTCTTTCTGCAATTGCTCACTTTAACCGTGAACTATAATCGCGATTAAGATAATTATGTTAAAATTGAATGGTTAACACAAGTGAATAAAATGTCTATCTTTAATAATGTAACATATTATTTACATGAGTTGAACAAAGATGTGTTGTGGACAAATATTTTTGATTGAATGTAGTATGCAATGGTTTTGGACTAAACAGAATACCTTTGTGTCCCAAGAGTGGGAGAAATCATTTCTATATATATCTAGGCGGAGAATTAAGCTATTGGTTAAATGATGCTTAAGTAAACCATATTGCAAGGAGAGGGAAAGGTAGAGGGTCACCTGCTACTACCTGCACGCATCGATGCAGGTGTATGTAGCAGTTGCACGGATTTTCCGGTATTTAACTTAATTACATAGTCTTTCATATTGTACATCTTACATTATAGGAAGTCCCGCACATTAGGAATATATAAGTTTCAATTTATCTATTATAATATAACACAAAGACTAATACACATTCTTCAATTCAATATACAGCCGTAGATCATTCAAATTGAAGGCAATAAACATTTACTTAAACTATTTTTGTTTATACGTCGCAGCAATTATATTGTTATAACTTATTTGTGTTATTTGGTATGATGTTACACTTCTTACGTGTGACGGTTGTTAGAGGTATGAAAACAATCGTCTGCCTCAGTTAGGACAATTCGCCATAAAGAAATGTATATAAAGTAAAAATATTTTCTCCCCATTCCATCTTCGCATTCGCAGATTAGTATACCTATGCACGAGGGAATACCTAAGGAAAGAAAAGCCAATGAGAAAAAAATTTCCATAGGAAAACCTCGCTTTAAGAATCGTGAATCATGAGGTTGACATATTTCTTTGCATCGCAACGTAGTTTATTTACATCAGTATGCGTTAAATTTTTATTCGAAATTCGATATCTGGAAATTATGGAAATAAGAAATGTATTTTTATTATTTCATTCAATTCTGGAAAAATCGCGTGAGTTGAGAACTTGTTATTATGTTATTGCAGAAAAAAATGTTTGTTTTTCTGCTGTTCCGTTGGTTGAGGTTAGTACAGATGTTCGTAGCTATTTTTGACTTATTCTTTCCTTGGCCATTGCTTAAGTGATATGAATAAGTGTGCTGCCGTGTTCCAAATGACAGGTAGCAGATGTATTGACCAGCCGTATATATGCTGAAGATCGTATTCGTCAAGTGCAATCCCTATGAAAATTTTTATTAGATGTATAATCATTAAGACGGATATTATCCCTGCGCTTGCGGATCCGAAATTGACAAATTTATTCCATAATGTTTTCCAACCAGAACTTACTAGACTGTCGATTGTATCTTCATTCATGAAGTGTGATATGGTATTGCCTCTTGTTTCTCCAGATTCATGCATTTCGTGTGCTGCGTTGTTTAGTAATGTAGCTGTTTCTACCGCAGATATAATTTGTTCTTTTAATTTTTTAAAATCTTTACTGGAATAGATACCAGAGTTGGCTAGGCTAATTGCATTAATATATTTCTATGTCGACTGAGTAATAGGCTATATGATTGTAGGTTCCTCTGCTTCTGTAGGTTTTGGTATTATTTTATACCATTCAGCATCAATACGATAGTATGACGGTAATACTTGAGTACAAGGGATTCTGATTCCTCGAGATTTTAAAACGTTCGTTTCCGGCGTGAGAAATATGGTGCTGTTTTGTCTTAAACCTCTCCATTCAGCGCAACAATTATCTTCATGGTTTACTTTAACTTCTACTGGTATGTATTTTACCAGCTGAACTACTTCACCGGCTACTGCAGTCATACAGTCTGGACCTTTCATTGTGTTATATGCAAATTGATCGGGTTTCTTAGTGGCGATAATAAGCGCGTTTTATAAAGCTATTTGTTCTACTCTACATCGTTCTGGTACTATATTGTGATATAAATTTAGCATTTGTTTTTTCATGTGTTTTTCCAGGTACACAAATTTCGCATTTGCATAGGCAAAAATATCAATACAAAAAAATCAAACCCAAGATTACTGCTCGACAATGTATCTTTTTTTGCAAATGTTTTATCCTCTTCAGATTCAAAGATAACTAGTTTTGGACACTCTATTCGTACTATCGTATAACCGCATATCTGTTCTTTAGATAATTTCCTTAGGATAAATGTTAGTTTTTGATCAGTAAATGAGTATATTATGTCATTATTTACTCAAGGGTTAGTCATTTTCTTTGCGTGGCCTTCGAATAATACGCCATAGTCATTAAAGTAACAATCATGATTGAGGACGGACTCCCAGAACGTATACTCATCCTTAGCGTCTATACAGAATTTTCCTGATAACAAACATGATGTTCATGATTTTAAATGAATTTTATCATTCTGTAAATTTACTCGCGCAGTTTGTTGTAATAAATTAATTTTAAGTCTTCCTTGGATAACGACAGTATTCCAAGTTCCGTAGGGATCGCTTTAGTGAGCTCCCTCGCAAGTTCCATCATTACTTATGCTTCCGTCATAGGTCATCTAATATGCGTTTGTTTAATTTTGTCTAACCCCGTTGATTATGTTGTTTTATCCAAATTTGATTATACGAGCTAAATACAATTGTAAACAATTATCCCTACTGACATCATACAAATATTCCATTTCGCCATTATTGACAACAAAATTATGTGAATGCATCCCGCAGTAATAAATGGTTCTCCGCACCTCTATTTTACATTGTAACGCTTTAGTTTCTTGAAAGTCGCTGATTTGAAGCAGCTATAGGTAGATAACTTAACTTACTTGACATACTTGAGGATGGAGTTGGAGAAAACTACATTCTCCGATGTCTATCAATACCATGGTCGTCATATTCATAGTATTAGATCTACAGTTGTACCCTATTATTGTTTTTGCCGGGGTGACAAAATTATTTTATTTCTTGTTTAAGGTCAGGTGGTAGATTATATTATGCTTATAAATAATATTATTATTCTTTATGTATCTTTCTGGTATTTCCTTATCTGAAATTCTGAGCTGTTCACCCGTGTTGATGTTTTTGATATGCCAGAAAGTTTTGGTTTCTTTTTCTTTTCTTTAGTTTTATGCAAACTTCTGTTGCTTAAAGATCTATTGACGTTCTTTTTCCTTTTTCTTAATACTATCAGTTATCATAGGGTTAGTACAGACGATATGAATTATTAAGTAGTATAGCGATAAATGTGAGAGTACTAAGTGATGTTTATTTTTCTTAGAATCATATTATATATAGTTAGATTGGTGCAACGTTTATTTATGTTTATGTGTATAAAATTTACTTTTTAGTATTATTATCATACCGTGATGTAAGTAACTTTAATTGCTTAAAATGTTAGAAGTCGTTATTTTTTTAGCTAAGGGTGATGATGATCAATCTGATTTCTCCTGTTTCTTCTGTCTATCCTTTCTCTTTTCAGTTATTTCTTTATTTATGTAAAAGATGCAAAGTGTGTTTAATAATAGGCTTATTTTTCTATCGTGTTCTATCAATGTGTTCGCATATATAATAATGTCGTCCAAGTATACGAATAGTTCTCTGCATTGTAATCCTCTTAGTACGGTATCCATTAATATTTGGAAAATGGCGGGTGCATTTTTCAACCCAAAAGTCATACAAACGAATTGGTAGTGTCCAAATGACTTAATAAAAGCTGTTTTGTGTGCATCCCTTCGGTCCATCTTAATTTCGTGAAGCTCTGACGCAAAGTCTAGTACAGAGTAATACTTTGCATCTGTTACTTGGTCAAATATCTCGTTGATATTTGGCAGTTGATAGGCATCGCTTACTGTGTTTTCGTTCAAAGCTCTATAGGCAAGTACCACACACCATCTTGGTCGCTCTTGTGGGTCTGCTTTTTTCTCACAATCCAAATTGGGCTATTAAATGGGGAGCAGAGTTCTTTTTCACCCCTTGGTTTAATAAATCTTTCACTTGTCTATCTATTTCTTCTTTAAGCGAGTGAGGGAACTTGTATTATAGGACATTTTTCGTCCATAGTTTTCATTCGATGAGTTATGGCATTCGACGTCATAAAGCTTTCCATCACTGGTTATGAAGAAAACGATGTTATCTTTGCGATGGCATATTAAATCCTTATTTACTATTACACTGATTCATTCAAACTCGTATTCTTCGTTCTGATAGAGTAGTCAATAATCGTGATTTAGTCTCTTCCGGCGGATTAGTGGTTATTAGTTGGGGTAATGCTGTTGGTGCAACCTCAAACTTTTTGATTGACTCTTGTTCACTCTCGGCATAACAGGACACCTGTCGTACTGCGGCATGCTTGGGCCTTTCTTTTACCGGATATATTTGGCTAGTTTCCTCTTGCGTAATGACCTTTGATAGTAGTTTTGTTGTTTCATTATCGAGCACCTGTGAAGGATATTTTTCAGATTCCCCTTGCGTAATCTTTTTTGGTCATCCCCGTTTTCTTGGCTCTGCAATAGTTTCTGGAGTTAATTTGTTTTTATCCGCGCGATCTGGTGCATTTTCACGATATTTGTTGTGACTATTTCAGGCGGATTTTACAATAATGCGTCTACATTAGAATTTAGCCTTTTTGGTTTATACAAGACGGTGTAATCATATTCAGAGAATTTAAAATGCCATTTTTGCACTCTTATGTTTAGATCTACCGATTTAAATAGACCTAAGAGTTGATGATCAGTGATGATCGTTATTTTTCTTCCACGTACGTAAGAACGAAGTACTTGTACGCTATGTACGACAACAAGTGTTTCTTTTTCATGAACTCCATATTTAAGTTCTGCGTTGCGTATTTTTTCTTATTTAATAAATAAGTTTGATAATTATTATTTAATTTTCAGTACATAGGCATTTGCACTTAGTTTTGTTACTATATACAGCTCAGAGGTTTTGGATCATGTCTGATTTTTATATTTCTTTAGTAAAAGTGAGATTTAGGATATTTGATGAATTTTAATATTTAGATTTAATATTTAGATTTTCCCCAATAGGGTTGATACGTGCTGTAGTCTCTATAATTTCTATGATTTGTTTTTTAAACCTTTTATGAAAGAGTGGATAAGGTTTGAAGTACATAGACCTAAAATTTCATTTAGATTTATACTTCAGTATTTAATTTTTAATTTATTTTTATAATATGAAGGTGATTATTGTATACATCTCTTCCTGGTGTGAAACAGGGTTTAATTATGTTTTTAATTATTTCAGTTGCTTGAGTCTTGATATTATTTTATTATTTACAATTTGCTTAGCGCAGAGGTAATGCTTGGTACTCTTATTGTATAACAACTCAGAGGCTATGGCTTGGCTTTGCTTTCATTAAAACTTTGAATATATGTTTGAAGAAGAATTTTTAGAGGCAATGCTTTATTGTGTACGAACTCGTATACCAACTCAGAGGCTATTGTTTGATTTATGTTTTGAAATAGCATTAGATATAGGTCCTTTTATAATTTGTTTTCCTTTAGTTAGTTTTAATATTTTCAGTTGTGAGGCAGTGATGCATGGCTATTTAGATAGCTCATTGTCTGGTGTACTTTAACTGATAATACTAGGCTTGTTCTATGCCTAGTTTTTAGATCACTTAATTTTGTAGTGTATTTTTAAGTCAGTATTCTACTGTACAACTTTGAGAAAAAAATGTTTTATTTTTTTTACATTTTTCGAATGTAAATATATTGAAGAATGTTAACTCAAAATTTTAGAAAGATTCAGGCAGTCTGACTATACTTTTTCACTTTCGAACGTACTTCCCTGAGCGCGCTATTCCCACCCGCCCATCGCGCGCGCCGGATACACCATTTACCTGGCCTTGTTCGCTGCAGCAGCTGTTCCCCTATTGTAAATCATTACACCTATATATATTTTCAGCAAAATACATACCTTTGCTTCTCAATATTACCTTCCCTTTAGAATTGTGCTTCTGTATTTCAGTTCTGTATTTCAGTAGTGGAGAAGTTGTGAAGAAACCAAAAGTCGTGATTAAAAAAGTGTTGCAGTTGAAAGGAATTCAAATTCAGTAGAAGTCATGCGAAACGAGATCTGGACCGGTTATTACCGCAAAATCTCAACAGACTCCAAATAACAGCATACGTACCGTTGAGACAGCTGGTGCAAGTATAAGAAGGCCAAAACAAACAACGCTTTAAAAAATTATAAACATCTTCCTCTTGCTAGTGACGTACAAGAGGTGCTGAAACCGATCTACGAAGATCTAACAAAAACGGAATTGCTGGAGAGTTGCTTGGGCAGAAACACTCAAAATAACAATCAGTGTTTCAACTCAACATTTTGGGCTATGGCACCGAAGTATGTCCGTAATGGAAAAAAAATCGTTAAAATTGCATGCCTCACTGCTGCCTGCATTTTTAATGAAGGATTCAGCCTACTTTTGAAAATAATGGAAATTATGGGCCTGAAAATCGGCCAAACCGCCATGCAATTCGCCAATATGCGCCGCTCGACTGAGGCTTCGAAAGAGAGCAGAGCTCAAAAAAGCAGGCTAAATTAGATGAAAATACTCGCCTGGAACAAGTTGAAGGCATATTGTATGGCCCAGGCATCGGTGATTGAGCGTAAGATAATTTTTTCAACGATTTTTCACTTACAAAAACATTAAACGCGTTTTTCTCAAAACAGCCTTTTCAAGTACCGTGGTCGTGAAAACTAAAAACTATTGAACCGATCCTTATGAAATTTTGAACACTTATTCTACATATTTGTATCAACCGTCCTAACTACAATCAACTTAAAATTTTAATTCTAACTATATTTTTCTTCAAAAAAAGTAACTTTTTTCTTTTGTATTTTAGGCGCCATTTTGTTGATTTTGTACGTACATAAAATATTCTAGTTAGATCGGTTTCTGGAGTCATACTGAACATTCAACTATTTGATTTTTTGTCTCAGATCATCTGTCGGCAAGATTTTACGACCAGGACAACGTTACCTACTTTTTGAGGTGTTGGTTTTGACCATACTTTACATGTATAAAAAATGTATACAATAAATAAAAAAAATTTTTGATGTACTTCAAGAGTGTACTTGTTAAGCATTTCAAATCGTACATTCATATCTTCAATAGCATTCTCAGAAAAATTTCACAAAATTAGCGTTTTTTTCAAGGGTCTAAAGTAGAATACGGCCTTAAGTATTTATTTTCTATTTGTCTCTCCTTTTTTTAAAATAAGGCTATGATTTGTTGTTCTCTTTCTTCTGAATTTTGGAGTTCGTCCTGCTCTTTGCGAGCAAGGAATATATTTAAAGTATCGCTTCTTTCAATAGTTTCGACTTACTCCTTATTTAAAGACTTTTCCAATCGGTCTATTCTTTTATCTAAATAGTTTCCGATTTCCGAACGGTCATGATTGTTGTCGATTAATACATAATTTTTTTCTTTTAGGCGTTCTAACCTACTATATGTATAGATGCTTATTCCTTTGGAGTAATGATATAATTTATTCCAATTTATTCTATATATATATATATATATATATATATATATATATATATATATATTATTTTTATTTTTAATTTTATTATTTATAATGGCGATGGTTTAATTTAATCGGGAGTTTCACGCCTTTTTGCGTGTGTCGTATTTTTCTTTACATATTTTCCTATATTTTGTAACAGCAGCATAAAAAATCATGGGTTCAATTTATTCACATGTCGAAAACTACTTGTAGAAAAACACAATGGCGGCGCTGCACCATAGTAGAAGATTTGATATAATTGCATTGCAGTGATCGTTATCGTAAGTGACGGTAGTCCTTAATTTTTAAAAAGTTTATGAACGAACTTACCCGTCTAGTAATGGGTCTTCGCATCTATGTCTCGTTCCTGAAAATTGAAGAGATGGATTTCTTAAACAGATGGCGTCAAGTTGCAATAAAAAATATGTATAACTTTTATTTATTTATATGTAATTTCTAAACATGTAAGCCATTTGTATCTTTTTTAATGCATCTACCTATCCATACATATATAATTTTTACTATTGGTTGTTTTTATTATTATTAATAACAAATCTTTTTTAGAGATTGATTCTTTGTTGATATTTTCAGATTTCTAGATGTTGAATATTACAAGTATTATGAGTGGATATGTACCAGCTAACGTAGAATCTCTAATATGCTTTTCTTTTATAATTTTTCATAGTTTTATTTTTGTTTCGTTTTATATGTTGTTTTGTATAATTATCCATATATAATGTATAAAATATACGTAATATAAACATTTTTTTCCTTTTATATATATATATATATAATGTTTAATATAATTTTCCTTTATTTTATATATTGATTTTTTCTCTCTCCTTTTTTTCTCTCTCCTCCAGCCAAGAAAGGCTGGATAAGTGCTGTCAAATATAAAGGTTATGCTCTCTATCTTCTTCAATTTTAATGGCATAATGCATCACGAATTTTTGCCACAAAGTCAAATAGTCAATAACTACCTACAAGTTGAACTTCGTTTCCGTGAGCACCCGGATTTGTGGAAAAACAATTCATAGCTTTTCACCACGATAATGCACCTGCTCACACTTCATTGCTTGTTCGTGAATTATTGGCCAAAGACAAAACTTTAACAATGTCTCAACCTCCATATCCACCAGATATGGCTCCATATGACTGTTTTCTATTTCCAAAAATAAAGAGAACATTCAAAAGGCCGTTGTTTTACAAGCTTAGATGACCTTAAAAGTGAATCGCAGAAAGAGCTAAAAGCTATTACAAAGATCGAGTTTGAAAAGTATTTCGAGGATTGGAAAAAGCGTTGGCACAAGTACATTATATCCGAGGGGGATTACTTTGAAGGGGACAAAATTGATCTTGATGAATAAATAAATATTTGTTTCATAAAACGAAAATTCTCGTTATTTTTTTAACACACCTCGTATATACAATCTTCTGTTATTTAGGTAGAAAATATTTTTTTTTTATTTAAAAGAAAATATATTTTTTTTATATAAAAGAAAATATTTTTTTTTTATTGTTTGTTTAATATTTATATCATTTCATAATTACGACTTGGAAACATTTTTTTATTGTAAACTGTGAAGATAACATCCCAATAATCTTCTCGAAAGGGTATCTTAGTATTAATTTCCGCTTTGAATTTATTCTAAGAATAGTCTTAATTCAGTTTATTTATTTCGATAAACTAAAATATATTTTTTTTGTTTTTAATAGTTCATATGAACGTATTTTTGAAAAATTTGTTTCCGACGTTGTTGATTCATGTAGATAGATATCGAATCTTTATACTTTGTAGGATTTTTAAATATCGTATCTTTGAGCCCTTTGGGCTACGCGGAGTAATCGCAGGGATTGCCACTGTAGTTGCGCGATTTTGTCCGTCCATCAATAAGTATGACGGCGAGCATAACTCGCAAATTTCTGGCTGGACGACGTTTAACCGTCGCCCTGACTGGCGTGACATCATCAACGTAGAAGGTGATGTATTGGTGATCGCTGGCTATATAGTCTCCGACCACCCGCCAGTTCCGCACGCGTGCGGCCAGAATCTCCTTCGCGCAGGATACATCAGGGATGGCCTCCCTGTAGCCGGGTCTCCGAAAGGTCGATCAGACATAGTCTGGATGCGATGTCCATCACTCGTCTTCGCCTAGAGTCCGGCAAGGGTTCTCCCCACTCGACAGCTATACTGTTCAAATCCCCAGCCACTACCAGCTCCCCCTCCATTTCTCTTACCGCATCCTCAAGGGCATCCAGTTTAAACTGGAAATCCTCGATGGCCTCATTCCGGGTGAGATAGCAGCTGACGTAATTTACGTTGTTGCCCCTCACTCAAACGAAGCCGCGGCCAGATCTGTGGCGCTCCACCCAAAAGCAGTGCGGCTTAAAAATCCAAATCGCCGCAGTACCGAGGTCAACGTGATACCAGACTCCCGGATCTCCATCTCGATATTGTTCGATGAAGATGATCATGTTAGCGTCCTTCTCAAAACAGATATGCGTAAGTAGGTCGCTCGCCGTCGGACTCCTATTCAGGTTCACGTGCAGGGTTTTAATCATTTTGGCGAGACCTGGCAGGGGCTTCGTGGAATACCGTACAAGCCCCAGACCCCGCAATGTGATTTAACGTTGTGGGCGTGGTCCCCAGGTAGAGGAAAAACTATGTAGGCATTCTACAGTCAGACACCTTGGGTTCCTGCTGCCCGCACTGGAATCAGGCGGTGCTCCTGTCTGGGCCATCGCCACCCGAACCGCGGTGTCCATAGCCGACACATCTGTACCAGCGCTCGACCTGGACCCACCGCCGCAAGCCGCAAAAGACCCATCAAATGGCTACCTTCCTGACTTCCAGTAACCGCTGGCCAGCCTCTTCAGAGAGGCTCACGAGGGCTAGTCGTTTACCGACTTTATTCTCCCTCGTAAGCCTCACCTTGAGGGGGCCAGTATAGTCTCGCAAGATGCCATGGAGGGCTGTCTTCACTTCGTCGAGTGTCGCGCAACCGTCTACGTCTCTGATCTCCAAGGTAATCTTCGGGCTCAGAGCGCGAAGTGTCCTGCTTTGCCCGACGACTTCTTTGAGGCCGTTAGTAAAGCTCTCCTTGCTCTCCGCCGAAGCCTTCTTAAATTCGATCAGAAAATCGCTGTTTAATGTTCGGCGAATGTCCCTGACAGTGAGTCTATGCTGCGAGGGGTCGACCTTATGGCGGATCCCTCCAAGGATTTCCGCGTAGGTCTTCCCCTCCGCGGGCTTGAGGAGCAGCGCCTCAGGTCTTGCCCTTCTCCGTATTTTACTTTTCGATTTGGTGGGTCCCTCTCCAGATTTGGTGCCCCCCTTTGCGTTTGACTTCATTTTTTTTGGCTGCTCTCTTTTCTTGCCTGGTGGGGACCTTCTTCCAGCCTTGCTCAGGCTACGGCTCGGCGCGTTTTCTTCTTTTGTCGGACCTTTATCTCTTTTTTCTTCTTCATTCGCCCCCCTCAGGTAATTCCGTTGGAGAGGTAGAAGGATGCCACTGCTGGCTTTCTATTGTCTCGGCAATCTCAGGGTTATGTAGGCACCTTCTGTTTACGAGCTACTCGAATTGGCTTTGCAAAGCCGGAAGGCTCCCCCCTCATTTATTATGTTATTCACGTTCTTTTGCCTTTTCATCGACTCCATCATCATTCTAAACAAATTTTTATGTAGTCAATGAGGGCTTTGTCGTGATCATCCGCAATGCTGCCATGGTTTGCTGCACCAGCAGTGCTGTCAGCTTTGGTGTTACTGACCGTACGGGGGACATCCAGGCTGTTCACGCCCGTACTCTTCTGGCCCGTCTCCTACTTCTTCACTTTCTTTACCTCTTCTTCTTTGTTGTTTATAATATCCATTCTTCTTTCTTGTTGTTTTCGTCCCCCCACGTGGCCGGCCTCCATGGAGCATTCAACGGCGAGCTCACCAAAATGACTCCGCAACACTTGCCTGTAGGAGACATTTTGGTTTGGATCTTTGTGTAAAGCTCTTTTACAGAGACGGGGGATATAGCACGCCCCGTCACGTAACCCACCTCCGCTCTCTCAAGGTTGACACCCCAAAAATCATGTGCTCCACTCTCTGGAGAGCTTCCGGCAGACATTAAGAGTCATAACACACTCGCCAATGCCGGATAACTAGTGCTGGCTCATCTGTTCTGCAGTCAGCAGGAGCCAAAGATGGTTCGGCAAGCAGGCAATCTGAAGACTCACCTCCCCAATCAGGATCTCCCTTTGGCAGCTCCAAGGCATGCACCGCTCAGCAAGCGCAGTAGACCGTCTTTAGCTCCGTTTGGAGCCCTTTCTACCTTCCTCGCAAAGCCGAGGGGGAACGATCAGGTGAGATGATTTGATCTGCATCAATTAATAAGCGACGCAAGCGTCATGAGCCCCCTTCCATTTCACTTTTGTTTAGAGAACAGAGGCGTGGGTGACAAAAATTGTGAAGTGCGTGAGTTGGATTATGCTTGTATAAGTGTAGTTAGCAGTGGAGGGTGTCGCCAGCCAGAGCGCGTGCGCATGTCGCCCCCACCCAGTACCAGTATGCCCCTCCGTCCTTTACTCTTGCAATCCGATTATCCTTATGAGAGAGCTCCTCGGGAGGCGTAGCGCCCACATCTTTATATTCGTGAAGATGTCCGTTTATAGGACCCCCCGCCAGACGTTGGCGCACAGCAGGCCCCTACACCGCCGCGCACGAGCTGGCAGTTCTAGACTCGCCCGTGACTTTCAGGGCCTGTAGAGTTCATCCACTTCGTACTTGCTCGGCTGCGCCCCGTGTATCGCTCCCGCTGCTCGAACTACTTTACAGAGTTTGCGAGCTTCGTGGCGCCCGAATCTTTATAAGCGAGGTGTGTGTAACCCGTTTATAGATCCCCCTCTATGGCGGCTGTACTAGCAATGCCAGTGCTCCCTCATTTTTTAGTCTGTCAAGCTCGTCCACTCCGTGCTAGCCGTCCCGTAACCGAGCCGAAGCCACCACACGCGAGCGTGGTCATGGTTACCCCCTTCCTTTGTAGTAAATAGTTATATATTGTGAGACAAAGAAATGAAAGGGAGCAAAGTTAGTTTCAATATTTCTCTTCCATTATGTACACGAATCAAAGAGTAACTATCACAGGAGCATTCAAATTATCAATTCCACAACTATCAGCAATATCATAGTCTTCTTTCTCCCTTGATACATGTGATGTAAATTATATTACCTAATCAGAACATAGTGTATATTAGAAGAGACACAAACTGCAATAAATTAATATTAAAATCATAAAATAATGGATAGTAAAATGTAAACCAAACATTTCTATAAGACGTCAGGAACTCTGTAACAGCAAAAGTACCTATGGACAAACGGAGAAGGAGGAAAAAAGTAGCTATGATAAGAATTATAAACGCACATATAAAAACATCGCATCAATACTTGATGGATTAGTATTATATATCATTATTATATATCACATATGATCATAATATAATAGATTACCTTAATTTAATCAGAAGGTTATAGCGTTAATTATATTGCTTATTAGATATAAAAGGAAGATTATTATTACTATCTTTCTTATTAATATTTATAATTATTCATGGTCCTGACCAAAAAGCGTACACCAACTGTGCAACAAATACAGGTTGGAGATGCAACGGTGAGTACTAAAGCAGCCGTCTGTTACGTGGGGGTTGAGGCTTGATTCCAAGTTAAGCTTCTGGGAACAAATCAAATAGGGCAAGTGACAGTGCAACTTACCTGGATCATGGCCAATGTTGGAGGACCTAGTAAGCGGTGTCTAATAATGAGGGTAGCCGAATCTATTATACTTTACGCAGCGGAAGTATGGGTCGATGCACTGAAGATTTCAATGTACAGAAAACCAATGGCAGCGGTGCAACGTAGAGGGGCATTATGCATCACGAACTCCTACCGAACGGCCTCTGGGTCGACGGTCTTCGTTATCGCATGTGTTATTCCCATTGAGCATCAATCAATGGAGAAGAAGTATATATAGTCGAACAAATATTCTCGGCAGAACGGAGTCGACTGAACGGGTCAGTGTAATCACAATGGACAATTGGCGGAAGAACTGGGAGAAGCACAGCTCGAAAGAGCATTGCAGCGATGCCACCGTCGATGCTTCTGCGTATAAAAAGAGGGGATGCGTGGTTGAATTCTAATGCGTTCGGTTTGTCAAAATTTCAAGTGTTAAATTAGTCTTTGGAATTTTTAATGTTTCCCGCTCACCATTCAACATGCTTTTTCCTCTAACGCCTATTCAAGTATGGCGTTAACATACATTAAGTATTATAAATTTTAAAGACTCTGTTCGTTCTATACTGTGTAGGGCGACGAAGATATTTAAAGAATGGTATGGGGAATATAAAAGGGCGGAAATGTGTTTATCATGGTATGATAGAAATTTTTTCATACTTTGGCGTATAAATTTTTCCTGTTACACATGTATTTTAAATATTTTCGAAAATAGATTTGAATTCATGATGTGCTATCATAATTTTTAAATACATTTGCTTACTTTTTTATCCTGGTCTATTTCTGTGCATCTATTATAGCAGTAATGAGCGTCGTATGTCAAAAATGCCTTAGTAAATAAAATCCTGTATATTAAATTTGAAGAAAGTGTTCATTCCAACAGATTATAATGGAATATTATGTGCATCTTAATTTTACTCAACTCGTCATTTTAGACATCGATTAGAATATTTTACGTAGCTGATAATATCAATTGTTTTGTGGAATAAATTCATTGAAATTACACGAAAACATTATGATTAATTCAAAATAACTAAAAAAAATACTTTTACAATTCATGCTTGATATAATTAATGTCCTCGGTGCCCTGTTTGAGAAGGAAATCTAACTAATATCAGATCGTACGTAGTACAATCGAAATTTATGCAGCGAATTATTAAGATACTATCCCATGAGTTTGAAGAATCAATATTTCTCATTTCTTGACTAATAATGAATAAACTCCGCGGCAGCAAAATCCACTTGTGCCATGTTAATCCTCATCCGTTTTCTGTTTTAGGCTTTGGAAATCTACTTCCATGAGATCAATAATAAAATGGTAAGTATACACTCATATATTACTCCATCTTCTCCCATTCTATCACAATGTATATCGTAATCAAATTCTGATATAATTGAACGCCAAATTGACTTTCTGTATTAAATTTAAACGTTTGGTCGGTGTGCTTTCCTTTTGTGTACAAATATGAATAACACTTTTCAAGTTAAACTTCCCGGATTTATCGATTCGCAGAAATGATCTATTATCCACTTTATTTATTATTCCACTTTATTATCATCCATGATAATAAAGTGGAAGAATCCGTTCCATAAAAACATCAACATTTTATAAGTGAATACATTTTAAACTGTTTCTGTTAGTCGCGCGCCTATTGTTGCTGCTAACCATTCAAGTCTTTGTATGCGGTCTTTTTGTCATTCATTGGGCTATACGGGCTTTACTTTGCACGAACTTGATTTTAACATTATTCCTTATGTGAATACACTTGAATATAACCGCTGTTATTTTTCTTGCATCGCAAAATTTATGTAACGTTATTAATTTATTATAGTTTCATTCGCCGAAGAAGCATCTAGGTATTTGAATCTAATCTAACCATGCATCCACCCATCTGAAAAATGGATTAGCAATTTCATCGCTTACCGGTTCATCCCAATTGAATCTCTGCGCTCAAGCCTCTTATAATAATAGTCGAGGTTTTTTAGAAATATAAATATTATCGGGAATAGGGAAAATGAAATAAGTGAACCATCTAAACACTCTCAAAAATTAATGAAAAATGTATTTACAAAAAGAACTAAAAAGAACAGTTCAAAATCAAATTGATAAGTATAATATAATTTCAACCATAGGTTGCTCGCAAAAGGGACTCAAAGTTGCTCGCTCCGTGGTTACGGTAAAACTCTGTCACTGACAAATTTTCACGTCCACACCACGCCTTGGTTTCTCCCGCTCCTTCGTAACAATCTGGAGTCCAAACGTGCGTGGATTAATCTTTTAAAATATTCTTGCAGTTTCCGTTGCGTTTTATTACTTCCCTTTAAACTTATGGTCGAATGGTTGAAAAGACCCAAACTATCTAAACCTATAATACACGCTACAATAAAACTAAATCGTCACATACATTAAATAAATGACCATGCTGTAAAAGAGATTAAGAAGAATTTTCTCTCGCTCATTTTATTTTTATTTTATTATAATTTATCATCCTTGTTAATCTCTTTTGTACATTACTGTTCACATTTTCCTAAGGTGAAATGCGACATCCTCCCACCATTGAGATGATGCCTCACCATTATCTCAATAACTCTAATAAAAGGAAAACTTAATCATAGCTTAATCTATTTGGCTTACGGCTTACTCGACCACCACGCGTAACAATTTGTTTATCGACCTTTACATCCTCAACTTTGTTTGTTTTGACAAAGGCACTTTTGACATTTCTCCAATTTCTCAAAATTAAACATTATTTATCCTTTACGTTCTTACCATTACAATCGTAGTCAAGTTCGAGCGGAATAATTCTTTGAATAGGTCTAGTAACTTCGCCATTACCTGTAGTTAAACGTAAAACTCTCTTTTGTCCATCTTTACTATAAACAACATGCTTTACTCGAGCTGGCGGCCAATCGAATCGCTTCAAATTGTCACTACTTATAAACACTACGTTACCTATATTTATTTGTTGTAAAGAATTTGCTTTCGTTTTATTATGAGCGAGCATACCTAAATATTCTATTCTGACTCTCTTCCTTAGATCTTGTATAATTTTTTGTCGATACGCATAATGCTGTTTAAAATCTGTCGTTTCTAAACGTTTTAAATCTAAGACTTCTATCTCTTTTATGTCTTGTAAAAACATTGATGGATTTAGGGGCGCAATATCTTCATATGCATCGGATAAAAAGGTTATCGGACGGGAATTAATAATTGGTTCACAATCTGTCAGCGTTGTGTTCATTTTTTCAAAATCTAAACAGGAGCGTTTAAGAGCACGTCTCAGTAAACATTTTAAAGCTCCAATGAGCCGCTCGCAGAATCCGCCCCACCATGGTGCCGCTGGAGGATTAAATCTCCATTTAATTTTCAAATTAAGGGACATCTCCGCTAAACTTTTAAAATCAATATTGGACATCGCGTTATATAGACCTCTAAAATTAGTCCCATTATCACTATAAGTGATACTGGAACGACCTCTGCGTGCTGTATGCCGCTTCAACGCCATTATCAGAGATGCAACGTTCAAGGAACGAACTAATTCTAAATGTACAGCTCTGTATAAAGCACATGTAAAAATACAAATCCATGCCTTTTGTCCGCCTTTTAAATGAATTGATCTCGTAAAATCAATACCAATTACTTAAAAAAGCGTCGCATCTCTTACACGATCGAGCGGTAACGCCGCTACTTCTGCATTTAAATGTCGTGCATCGTGTTCTTGATTTCTTCTATGCTTAACATAGTTAAATTCTGAAATTTTACATCAAAAGTTCTTCGATCTTTGCAATTATTATAGAATATTTTTATCCATGCAACTACTCGAATTAATTTTTGAAAACTTGAAAATTTATTATACCAATTACTATTGTGACTTGAGATCAATATTCTCATTTGCCTTTTACAATTAGATCCTTTTCCTAGTAATTCCGCATTAATTTCTCTTTCACTTATGTCGACCTCCGATTTGGGCCAATTCTCAGGTACTCGATGCAACCATTTGGGCCCCTCCCAGCATTTCGAATCTAGCAGTTGCTTAGTCGTACACCTCCGCGAAGACAGGTTAGCAGGATTAAACCGACCAGGTATATGTCGCCATTGTGTAGTATCCGACAATTTTCTAATTTCTTGCACTCTGTTATTCACGAATACACTCAAGTTATAATCCCTTTGTATCCAAGCGAGAACTGTTGAGGAGTCCAACCAGTAAAATTTTTTGACATTTTGCATATTTAAGATATTTAATATACTCGCGGTCAATCTCGCACCAATTGTCGCGGCTAGTAATTCCAAACGTGGAATGCTTACGCGCTTACCCGATTTATGATTCACAATCGGAGCAACTCGTACTTTCGCTTGTACTAACCTTACCCCTATACCTGAAGGCGACGAGAAAAGTACAAAAATTACCCCCGCGTACGCTGCGCTGCTAGCATCGCAAAATGTATGAAACGATATTTCCTCTGTCTTTTCAATCGATCCGATAATGCATCGTGGGATTTTAATTTTTCCTAAATATGGCAAATTCTCTATCCATTATAAAAAACGATGCTTAATAGTGTCATTGATCTCGTCATCCCACGCTAACTTATCCGCCCAGGTTTCCTGTAATAAAAGGTTCGGGCAAATCGAAACGGGACAAATTATACCTAGCGGGTCAAAATTTTGTTGACAAACAGACAGAATCTTCCTTTTCGTAATTCTTTCTAATTTTAGATCGTTTACATCCACGATTTTTAAAGCTAATATATCTTGTTTCTTATCCCAATAAATGCACAACACTTGAGTGGAATCGTCAACACTATTATCGTGAGTGTATTCCCATCCACGTAAATCGAAACAACCGAAATCAATCGCTGCTTTTGCCTCATATACGAACGCGTTTAATTCGTCTATAGTTTTTACACTAGATACGTAATTATCGACATATGAACTATCCAACAACTTTATTAAGTTCTTGTTTTTGAACTGCGCATTTACCTTATATTTTATAGAATAATAGAATAGAATATATTTTAGACATGAAATTTAATTATAACAGCTAAAATAAATGGACTGCAAGTAAGGCCAAAAATTACTCTACAATGTCTATAAATAATTACATTACTGTGTTCATCATACCAGAAAAATCTTAAAAAATCTCTATCTGACTTATGTATATTGATTTGCAAAAATGCTTTTTTTATATCCGGGATTACACCAATATTACCTGCTCTGAACCTGAATAAACTTGACGATATCAGCTCGACGAGTTTGAAGCCCTTGTGCAGAGACTCATTTAATCGATAATAATACCGATTGTTGTTCCTTCGTCGAGGTGTCGAAAACAGGTCTAACTACAGTCGTTGATTGTTCTTTGAAAACCGGACGGTGGGGTAGGTAGTGTCCCCAGGCACCCTCCTCCTCCTTAGGCACACGTTCGATAATCCCCTTTGTTGACCAGTCCTCGAATATTTCGTTGTATGCTGCATATGTCCCTAATGCTTTAAATTCTTGGACTTTCGACATTCTGCGCTATCGTTTCCTTTATAAACGCAAAATACATAATATAATTTCCGAGCTCGAAGTGTCAAGACAAGTAGATCCCGCAGGCGAGGCAACTCTTTCGAATCGTTGCTTATTGTCTGCATCATCCTTTTCACTCTCGGTTGAAAACCATTATTAGCCGTCTTTATATGAATTTCACTTTCTACTTCTAAACGTAGAAACATTATTACTTAATTCAGATTTGTTCTTGATTCGTTCTCATCATCTTCATCGATGGTCTTGTTCCTTGCAATTTTTGCAGTACAATTTCTTTGCCATACATACAAAATTCTTCTGATAGTGCTTACTCTATGAGCAGCAAAAGTGTTGCAACGCACACATCCATTGTTACCTAATGATTCAAGTGCGCGTAAACGCGACTCAAGCTTATAAAAAGAAGTACCTAAATTTACTTCTTGTGATGGCTCCATAGCTTTGTGCAGAACTAGATTGAGTAACTCGCGTACGAATAAATCAATTTACAACTGTTTTCAACCGTAACTGTCTTCAATCTTCTTGCTTTGCCATAATTATGACCTGTCGGTGGTTTTCTTTAATCAATTCGGTCGCTCTCGAGTGTAGCTTTATTGCTTGCACTAAATAGTGAACTTTATTCTCATTTGAAATTTATTCTCAAATCATCTGTCACTACACTTGTAGCTGCATTTACTGCTACGCTTACTTTCTCAATTTACACATTCGTCTACTCTTAATATATTTATTAGGCTTTCATAAGTCTTTTTTGATAATCTACTTCATCTCGGTCGTTATTAATCGTTATCGATCACTTCTTGGTCATTATCGATCACTTCTCGATCTATGTCCTCGACCTTGTGCATCAAGTTGTTAAATTCTTCAGATATTGCCTCTAATAATTTATAATAATTTTGATGTATAATAATTTTCATGTAGAAATTGGTAAGCAACTTTGAAATCGATGTTGTCAGCATCCTCCCCATTTAACAGCGCCTCGTGTACTTGTAAGGCCTTATGTGACGCTTTACGTATCGTTGCTTGTTTTAACTTGCACTTCTTCATATTATCTTGTTCAATTTTTTGTTAAATTAAAACTGAATACTGTGCATTCCTCAGTCTTGTCATGATCACCAGTTGTTGAATTTAAACGTTTGTTTGGTGTGCTTTCTAAATTTAAGAATTTAATATAATGAGAAATATTCAATTGGTTATATATATTGTCACAGCCCATATATGTATCGCAAGCACGAAATCGGCGAACACGGACGCTGCAAAATCGATTATCCGACTGACCCAAGCCCCGAAGATATTTTGACGAGCGAGAGAAACGGCTCAGAGAGAAGCGAGTATCGCGGTCGCTGCAACGAGAGGATTACAATATATATATATATATATATATATATATATATATATATATATATATATATGTGTATATATATATATATATATATATATATGTATATATATATATATATATATGTATATATATATATATATATGTATATATATATATATATATATATATATACGAGGAAAATAATACAAAGACAAAGAAATTAAAAAAGAAAATATTTGATAGTTTATTAAAAATGACAAATGCAGGTCGTGATGCAGAGATGTGTGAGTGTGCGTACATCAGAGACCGTGGGCCATCATGCTGGTGGCGCGCACGAGGATGAGGAAGAGAAAGAGAGAGAAAGATGCGACTTGCCATTAACACGAATTAGTCGCTCTTAGTCGCCTAGTGTTTGCACGACCGATTGTTGCCCTCACGGATAATGCATAAGACGCCTGGTGAAGAGTAGCCAGCGTCTAACGAGGCCGCAAACGGATAGTGGATGACAAGAACAGCGATTTCACAGCTATGGCCAGGAACATAGATGGCACCACAATGAGGAGTGGAGACAAACTCGCGAGATCGCTGTCAATAGCAAAATTATAACGTCTCCGATCATTTCTCTTCTTGAAATAAATCCAATTCGCAGGTACCAACAGAATAATCGGCTTTATGGTGGTTTGATAATATACACTAATTAAATAACAATAAAAGTTCATAGCTTGTACCGTAATAACAAGGCAATCGGATCTCTCTCTCTCTCTCTCTCTCTCTCTCTCTCTCTCTCTCTCTCTCTCTGCCTTTCTTTCTCCTTCTCTTATAAAATAGTTCTTTATGCCAAATCATACTGAATATAGTTTGTGACGACAAAATATAGTTTTGTTTTTATAAATTATATTAACTTCAGAATTGTGGCAAGAAACTATGTTTTTCTTAGTTTGAACAAAATCAATGATGGCAAAATAGGATTCTTTATCAACAATCTCGAAACTATGATCTCTTACACACACACACACACACACACACACACACACACACACACACACACACACACACACACACACAAAATGTTGGTCGAAAAATGAGCATTGAGTAAAGACCTAACATAAACTTTTGCGTAACATTTTCTCAATTTGCTGATGTCTTAGCAATCTTCTGTCAAAGAGGCCCTATTGAAACCTGTAAAAAATTATTAGAAAAAGCCGCTACAATAATTTGTAACAACTTACACGACTTAGGTTTGTCTCCTTCTACGAATAAAACTGTTTTTATACATTTTAATAAAAAAAGGATCAGACCTGTCAAACCTCCATTAAGATAAAAGATACTATAATTAAGTTAAGGGAAACTGTTACGTTTTTTTGGAATAGTGTTTAACTACGCACTGACTTTTAAAGCCCATATAGACTATATTCAGAAAAAAATATCAAAAGCAATTAATTTGCTTAAATATCTTAGAGGAACATGGTAGGGTGCAACATCAGAAACGTTAATTACTTTATACAAAAGTTACATTCAATCTATAATTGAATATGACTTATTTATATATTTTCCTAAGCAAAAAGTGAAAGCTGAAGCGTTAGAAAAGATACAATACAATACTATTCGGCTAGCACTAGGTTACAGAGTAAGTATTCCTACAAATATGTTTCTCGGAGAATCCAAACTTGACTTATTACAAGAAAGAGCAAAATATTTATGCACGAATTTTCTCAATAAAGTTTATTCAAATAAAAGACTGAGTATGCATGAAACTGTAAACGAGATTATAAACATGCTTAACAAAGATCCTAATATGTTTGAACTAAATGGACTACTACTGCAGTGTATTCAACAAACAAAAACTACCTTTTCTGAAATTATATCTAAAATACATTATAATAATTTTGCCTACGATTATACGTAGCATGTCATTTTATAATTTTAATATAGACATATCGTTCGGAAAATCTTTAAAAAACCTACATAATCTGAATAAAGCGGTAGGCAAACTAATTGGTATAGAGAACTCATATGCCATTTTTATGGATGAAAGGAAAAGGATCGAGCTGTGTAGGAAGTGCTTATCTCATCAAAGATTCTAACTTATGTCACCAAAAAATTTTGAATAAAAGCGCTTCAATTTTCACCGTTAAGTGCATCGCTATCATTGGTGCAGTAGCATTTGTCTTAACCAGATCGAAACAAAACGTTGTTATTTTCACTAACTCTCTAGGCGCACTAACAAGTTTCAAAAATGGTCTAATCAATACTATAACTAACCCCTATATAATAAAAATAAAAAAGAAAATACAAGAATTTTACCTAAGAACTACCAACAACAGTACAATTAAACTGGTATGGATACCTGCGCACATTGGAATCAGTGGAAATGAAAACGTCGATTATCTTGCGAAGATTGCAGCCAATAAAAATGCACATAGTCTTTTAAAAATCCCCTATACAGATCTTAAATAGCAAGCTAAATTAACAGCTAGTAAGACACACACATACTAAACTAAGTTCCAAGAAAGGTTCAGAATATTTTAAAAATTTTTATGTACAAACACGTAAACCATGGTTCCAAAAGTTAAACATGACACGAAAAGTGGTTATTACAATTAACAGACGCAGATCTGGACATTATAGTCGAGCTTATTCTTTATCCAACATAAATTTTGTTCCTAACTCCGATTGTCAATGTGGAAATGAAAAGAAAGATCTGAAACATATATTTTCGAAGTGCCCTTTGTATGAGAACGAACGTGGCTACCTTATAAGTAGACTAAAGATTTCTTTATCATATTCATGTATTGTACTATTTAATCGACCATCTCGAAAAACATGTAGCGAAATCTACTGCTATCTTTAAAAATGTAATTTAAATGCATGAAGATAACTTCTATGTACTAGAAATTTGTATTCTATAGCAATATAATCTCTAAAGAGACTGAAAACTGCCTAATAAATAATAAAAAAGAGGTAATAAGTTTCTGGTAGAGACTATTTATCTCCTGAAAAAATTAATGAATGGTTTCGGTATTTCAAAGGCAGCAGGAAATACTTCAATAACGACGAGCGTTCGCATCGACCGAGCGAAACATTAAATGAAATGAATATCGAGAAAATATATCAATTCATAAAAAATGAACCGAAATTGTCGGTGCATTTCGTGAAAGTGTAATTAAATTTCCCAGTAGCATTGATTCATTCCTTTTTGATCAAGCATTTGGATCTCTGAAAGATTTGTTCGTGCTTTGTTCCATACAAATGGACCGAGGCCCAAAAAATACTTTCAATTCAGCATTCTAAAGACATCATTATAGATGTCAAAGGAAACCAAAACTATCTTTATTCTATCGTAATTGGTGAGGCGAGACATGTTGTTTTCAATATTATCTCAAAACCAAACATCAAAGTGCCGAATAGAAGCCCCCCATGAGCGAAAACCCAAAAAAGTCACGTTTAGAAAAATCGAAAATCAAAACAATGCTCATAGCTTTCTACGATTCCGCGCGCATTATTCATTATAAATTGATTCCATCTGGTAAAACGACTAATGTTATATATTATCATGGTGTTATAAAGCATTTACTTCTCTGCATTTGACGTGTTTGGACAGAATATCATGAAAGTGGAAACTGGTATTTGTTGCATGACAATCGTTCCATCGATCAAGATTGGTGATTGTTTCTTTATTATTAAAAATGGTGCACCGTGCTCTTGTGCCCGCTACCGTCTCCAAACTGATTACCTCACCGCTCGCGTCCACGCGCACAGTCGTCAGGCAGAGGAGGTGGGCGGTCTCGAACGGATGTCAAAGAAGATCAAATTTTAGCATTATAAGAATTGTAAATACATATTTTCATATATTTTATAAAAAATTTATATAAAATATTTTTCTAAATTCAGTATATTAAAACAAAAATACATACAATAACGTCTTAAAACAATGGATCATTAAAACAAATGGCTAAGTCCATTTTATATGCATCCCTGTATATAACAGCATGTATAGTTTACACAAATATATCTAAAACTCTAAAAAATAAGAATAAATAAATAGTTTTAACGGAAATGCAGCTTAATAAAGTAATGAGATCATTTATCAATAGCCAAGATTATTCCCACATCATTTGATCCACGCGTGAACTCACAAAAAAGAGTTAATTATCTTGAATCATCGATGTTTTTAGGTGAAAATTCATCAGTAAATTGCATCGAGGATAGTCGACAGGTGACAACCACTTTAAAGATGATCCCGGTCAATGACGTGAAAAAATCATTTGATATGCTGTTCAAATGCGCAAAATTTTGTATTGAATCGGAAGGGTATTTGGAAGTAAATAAATAAATGTATTGGTCTTGTTTTTTATGAGGGAACTTTTGAAACAGACCTCTTTTATATATATATATATATATATATATATATATATATATATATATATATATATATATTGTGATGCTGATAAATAATTTAAAAGCTAATGTCTAATCACACAATTTAAAGTATTTTCCTTTCTTAGTAGTCAGGTGCATCGGTGGCATGCCAATTTGAAAAAAGGCGGTAAGAGCGTTAAGATGAGGTGCGGAACGGAAGCCCAATTCAAGTGCGAACCGACGCGAATGCGCAGCGCATCTGCGCCCTTGTTCGTCAAGACCGACGAATAACCAATCGAATGTTGATTAACAAGCTGAATATTAACCGGGAAATAGTTAGAAAGATTTTAACCGACGATTTCGCCATGAAAAAGCTGTGCGCGAAGATGGTACCGAAGAACCTCTCAGATGAGCAAAAAGCCCACCAAATGAACACCGCTCAAGATTGTATCGAGCACGTTGAAAATGACCCTACTCTTCACGATAAAATTATTACACATGATAACAATTGGTTCTTTCAGTATGACCCCGAATAAATCAAGTATTCTACCGCAATGTGCTCGAAAAATTACGAAACGAGATGTCACACTGCGACTTTTTCCTATTCCCCCATTTGAAAAAATTCGTCAATGGTCAACATTTTGACTCCATTGAAGACATCTAAGAATCTGTGGCGATGAATTATTACGAAAACTGGAAAACTGGCTGGAATAAGTGTATAGATGCGGGAGAGGACTACTTTGAAGGGGATCGCAGTGATGTACCTTAATTTTTAAATATACTCGATTTTTTAATTTTTTCGCATTACTTAATTGTCTGAACTCGTATAGCATTTAACAACTGGGATGCTACCTTTCTGTATAAAGTATCTACGTATCTCTAAAATCATAAACTGCAAAAATAAGACAACATTGGTTATAGAATGGTTTGATTTATTTGGTTAATAAAATTACAAAAAGGATACTATAATTTTTGCAGGTTTTAATTCAAAGAAAGCCACTTCGAACTGCAAGGTAACATAGGTCAATGGCTCGAGACTACTTAAATGTCTACACTTGTACAATAATATAGTAATACATAATCTTGACACGAAAACACGTATTGACTCCAGAATAAACAAAAAATCAAATATCGATCTGCTAGGGTCGCCGGCACAGAAAGTTACAAAGCAAAGCACGATCCAATTCGTATAACTGTCAATACGTACTGATAAACGACCTTTGGTCGTTTAGCCCACTATCAAGTTACCCACAGTCAAAATCTGATCTAAACTCAATTCTAGCTCTCGCTCAACCTGCCAGAGTTTTGAATTGAGTTATTATTTTATTTTTTGTGAGGATTATGTTTTTTTGTGGAGCTATGTTTTCCAATTTACTTTTAATAACCCCATTTTCATTTAACAAATATTTATTAGAAAAATATATAAATAACAAAATCTTCAAAAATGTCAATACAAAAACAAAAATGATTAAAAACAACATAAATTTCATTGTCGTGCCGCTGCGCCTTGTTCTTTTTCATTTAGTACTAGGGTGGCTTGCTCACCACGATCCGCTTTAACATAATTATGTTAATTCATTTATAAATTTATATTATTTTAAATTTAATATAATTATTTCTAAATATTTAGCACCGCGTGACTTTATAAGATTACATTTAAATTTCTTATTAAAGTTAAATTTATTAGCTTATGTATTTTCGTCTGTCGCGTTCGAATCTCGCGCTGTTATGGGTACTACAGCCTTTGGACGACTGTGCTATATATAATTCGATATTGGGTTTCGAGATTTTCAAATAATTATTTTGTCAATATTAAACCATTATATTACTTCTAATCATGCTTAAAAGAAAGCTACTCCAATATAGTTCAATTCAAAAAGTTTTATGCAAGAAACTTTTATTATACTAAAGTTATTAAGCAGTAAATTTTTTCTACTCTGTTTTCATTATCTTTTTGTTATCTAATTTTGTCGTTTCGGTAAATACTCACTAGATTTGCATAATGTCCGGTAGTTAATAACGAAATCAAGTATTACTATAATACTATAATGTTTGTAATATGCTCGGCTACTACAGATCATAATGTCGTGTCTCGGGATGATTTCTACGGGGAGTTTCGTATTCAGATGGTAGAACACGATGATCAAGTTTGTTGGGACGACTTCTACGATGAGTTTCCTGTATTAATTGAAAATCAGATCTTATATGTTTACAGATGTTTGATATTAAAAAAAAAATTATAATATAGTAAAATATTCTTTAATAATATATAAAAAAATTTTAATATAATTAAAATTATGCGCTCTTTTATAAAAATAACATATATGCTTCTCTTAATAGTGCATCTAGGATTCTTTCCTTAATCAAATAAGAAAAAAGATATTATTTACGACAGAAAACTAATGACATTTCAGAATATAAATATACTAGATATAACTCTCAAAAATTTATGAAATCTCTATAAAATTACTTTCTACGGTAATATTAAATATGGCAAGTATGATGAATTCGAATTCCTTATCATGTGAAAGTTCTCTTTCATGTAATACATTGATCAATATAATCAATGTATTGTACTCATTTAGATAAACGAAATGTTTTCCTCATTATAATTCTCAGTCAATGACACATAAATGTGCAATGCTTAAAAATGAACATATAGTTTTATTATTTATAAATATTTTTAATATAAACAAAAGAAAGTATTGAAATCAATTTTTACATATTTAAATATATGTAAATGTGTATAAGTACTCATTCGTGTAAGTTTCGAAATTATTACTCATTATTATTCAATAAAAAAGTTGCTTGTTAAAAGTGTGCCCATGCACTCACTTATTTATAATGTGGGAATATAATAATATGCAAATATAATTTAAAAATTATTTTGACATGTACTTGCGGGCCCGTCTTTGAAAAGTTTTTTTGGTAAACAAGGAAATTGTAGATACTAAATTATTTCATTTTTTTTCCACAAAATAGCTATCTATATAAAATTACACTGGAATCCTGTTTACTCTGTGAAATAATTGGACTCTTTTGCATGAGTCATTTGAAAACCGTTTAAAATCAGTTTAAATCACTGGCAATAACCGAAATCATTTATAAAAAAAATTATTTAAAATCATTCTGCAATCCATTGATAACCGATTCTATTTTCAGTTTCAATAAATTGTGTATTTTCCATCCATTCACTAGTAGAATCTTGTGAAAATACTGAACATTTATCTGTCAAAATAATTCTAATGTTATGAAAATGTAATTGAGGATCTGAGTAATGATGATTTTTCAAATATTAACGTTTTTGCTATCAAGCAAACATAATAATGATCTTAGAAGTGATAGTTTACATCAAATACAGGATACAGAAATACAAAAATTTAAGAGAAATAATGTAAATTTATCTACTGACAATAAATTATTTTATAAAAAAAACAATAGAACGAAAGATATGTTAAAAATGCATGTATATTTAAAAATCTTGATGACAACAAACATTACTAAAGTCATCTTTATTTCGTAATTTAACTGGACTTACTTATAAAAGTTTGCAATATTTAAAGAATTATACATTGATAGGTAGAAATTCTAAAGACATCGATGTTATATAGTATGGACCGTAAGTAAATCTAATAATTTTATGTTACTGAATTTTGAGCTACTCATCTACTATTCATTAACTCCAAACCCATATTGATGGTGTTGCCGTAGATTTAAGTTTCTTCGAGAAAATAAAGCATTTAGGTTGATAAAAATAAATTAAATTATTCAATGTCTTTTTACAAACATTCGTAAATATCCAACCTACAAATAATTAATCTTAATTCATTCCATCGACTGAGAACTATAGTTTATTTTGCGTACTGGTTTGCAAAAGATATTATTCTTCAGTATTTCTTAACCATTTAAATTACCATAAGCTTTTCAAAGACGGGATCGCAAGTACATGTCAAAATAATTTTTAAATTATATTTGCATAGTACTATATTCCCACATTATAAATAACTGAGTGCATGGGCACACTTTTAATAAGCAACTTTTTTATTGAATAATAATAAGTAATAATTTCGAAATTTACACGAATTATTACTTATACATATTTACATAAACTTGACTATGTAAAAATTGATTTCAATACCTTCTTTTGTTTGATTTATATAAATAAATACAATAAATTGATTATATTTATAAATGTGTTACATTAAAGAGAAGTTTCAAACAATAAGGAATTCGAATTTACCATATTGGCCTTATTTTATAGTATCGCAGAAAGTAATTTTAAAGAGATTTGAGTTACAATAGACAATTAGATGATGTTATCATATTAAATACGTATGATTGTTACTTAGTACTAACCTTCAAAAGATACACGAATAAAGTTAATAACTGTCAGACAGTTGGTTCTTGAGATATAACATTGTGAGTAAAAAATTTTATGATTCTTAATCAAACATTGATTTTTCGTGGAAAAATAATGCAGACACCATGGTTTAGCTCGTTAAAAATTATTCGATCCTTGCATAAGGAAGATCGACCATGAGAAGTGGTTTACTAAATTTAAACAAGGAGAAATAATCATCAAAGACGAAACACCGGTAAGCGTCAGAAAAATACTGTTACCGACAAAAACATCAACAAAGCTCACAAAATAACTTTAAGTGATCATAAAGTGAAGTTAATCGCGATAGCTGTGACTCTAAAAATATTAAAGAAACGTGTTGGATATTACATGCATGAATCTGTGGATATGCGAAAGATGTGTGGAAAGCACGTGCCGTGCGTGCTCACAATTAATGAAAACGGCTGTCAAGGTTATGTTATTAGTATTTTGGGATGCGCATGGTATAATATTCACCGACAATCTTGAGACGGAAAATACCAGTAACAGCGATTATTATATAGCGTTTTTAGCGCGATTAGAGAAAGAAATCACGAATGAACGGCTCTGTTTGAAGAAAAAAAGTGTTGCTTCATCAAGACAATGCACCTCGTCACAGAAAATGAAAACAATGGAAAAATAGAATGAATTAGACTATGAATTAGTTTGCCATTCACCGCATTCTCCAGAATCTCCGTATTCTCGTCCTCAAAGACCTCCTTGTTCATAAACCTCAAACTGATGCTCACTGAAACAATTTGACTTTGACAGCACTGATAAAAATGGTATCGAGAAATGATCGTTATAATTTTTATATCGCCCTCAAAGGTAACTATATTGAATAATAAAATCCAATTTTACAAAAAGTATTTTCCTATGTTAGCCTATGAACCTTTCACCTCACTTGTTAGAACTAACTAAATTCTGAAGATAATAAAGTTTAAGTACGGTGAAAAATAGGGGCTAACACACATACGTACTATACTATTTAATAAATCAAGCATGAAATCGATTATAAAATATGGGAGCATTTCATACTTAATAAACCAAAAGCAAATAGTCGTATTCGAAATGATCCAAAATCCAGGATACAGAGGCAATACTCCGATCAATGTCGTACCTTCACTGCAGGCGTAGAATATAGAGTTCAAACACTAGAAAACATTCTTATATTCTAAACATTTCTACTAAAAGTGCTATAAAACTGTCAAATATTATTATATAGCAAAATTAAAAATATTCTTTTATTTTTATTTATCGTACAATAAAACAAGAGTATTTACCGCGATTCCCGTGGAATGCATAATACCTGTAACGGAGAATTCATTATTATGCGGTAATTACAAATTTATAACATCATAGCCGCAAATGAATTTCAATGTAAGTATCTACAATGTGTGAATTTATTTTTATAAAACATAGGAATGAATTTTATTTAGTTTTTTTCATTTAAATTAAAGGAGTGAAATTTAGTTATAAACAAATAACAATATCGATTTTGTTGTCAATTTCAACAGTCTTACGCTTTATAAAATTTTATGCTAATATTATGGCGCAAAATAAATCAATTAAATAATTCTGTAATAATCAAAAGGTGCAAGATAAATACTGAGAGTAAACCAAAAACAAAAAAATCCAGAGCATTTATTTCTTGAGAATTAGTTCAAAAGTTAAAATTAGATTAGTACGTTATCGTGTAAAGAAATTTATATATTAATATAAATAATATTAATATAAATTTATATATTAAATCTTTATATTAATATAAAGATTTATATAATATAAATAAATAATATTAATATAAATTTATATATTAAATCTTTATATTTTGTTTGTAATGTTTGCAAATGCCTCGACAATTAATTGTTCCGGGAAAAGCGATTTGCGATTTATTGTGCGCGTTCTGTATGTATTAAAGCCGAGAAACGCTATGTGCCCAAACAACCAACATGTAAAGAAAAATTGTAAGGCGAAAAGGCAAGAAAATAAAATTTTCTATTTTAATATTTCGGTTATGTATATTCTGACGATTGACAAGACGCCTGCGCCAACTCGTCCGAGTGAACGAAGACGAGGCGCACGCCATCCTCTGGTAAGAAAACACTAAGGAGCTCACGCGGACCGTCGAGCCTTGTACTCGACGCCGTTGTTCATCCACTTACCTCACCGCTCACGTCTACGATCGTTCGCTGGCCGACGACACGCTTGCAATCGACGAGCCTCGCGCGCAGCCGTCTGCAAAGGGGGCAGTAAAACCTTATGCACCCATAAACACTCACCGTCATCAGGCAGCAATAGTGTACGCTGGAAACACTGACAGCCTATTTTCAAGATCGTACAGAATTTGTGATCATATATTAAAATTCACAAGTAGTATTAATTGCTAATTTATACTGTATTGCAGGCATTAGCATCTATGTATGTCATATCTTACATAGTAATTATTTATAATATGGGAACCCTTTTTATTTGTTTTCTTTTTAGTTATCAAGAATTTATATTAATAGATTTTTTTGTATTAATCTATTTATTCTTTTAAAAAAAGCCTGGGACAAAGAATTTTATTCAAAAACGAAACAAAGATATGATGCTCATAAATGCTTAGTTCATCTACTCAAGGATCTAATAATATAATAAGTAATAAGAATTCGTAGTTCGCGCCGCGCGAATCGTACCCGACGCGTTCTGATCACCGTCGTCCATCGTTGCTTATACTTCCCTTCTCTTTTTCTTCTATCCAAAATTTTTATGGATAGCCGCGTGTCAACATTCACTCTTATCGGAAGGTGAAATACAGAACGAGGTGTACAGTGTGAGAGAAAGAAAAGAACCCAAAATGGAGAATAATGATTCAAAAGAGTGAAGGATTGAGGATAGAGAAGTATTGCAGAAGGAGAAGAAAGGAAAAAAGGGATTGTGAGGAAGAAGGAGGGCGCGAGAAGAAAGTGGAGAGTAAGAGTAAGGAGCAAAAGAAACGAGAAAGAGAAATAAAGTTGTGAGGCGGAGAAGAAAAAAGATAAATTTTCTGTGAGGCAGAAGGATCGGAGCATAGAAAAAGGAAGGTAAGGAAGGAAAAGACCCGCGAGAGAAGAGGCGGACGGAAAACCCGGGAAGCGACGGCACCACACAAGATATCGGAAGTCACACCATTCCCTTCCGTCCGCTGTTTTAAGTTTCCCTTACGGGCGAGTCGTCAGTTCGGCAGTAGCGGTGACCGAATCGTGTCGGATGCAATACTAACACCAGAAAGGGATTTGTATAAATTTACCGGATGTTAGTTATACTCAATTGAATAAAGTGTAATATGCGCATATAATAGACGTAAGCATGTTCTCTTTTTCTTTCTCCCTCTATACCTTACATCATATTTCGTGGTGCCTTTAATCCTTTTACAGGGCAGCGGAGCCCCCCTCCCCAGTGATTTCAAACTGAGTAAGTATGTGAAATATAAATTTAATATTGGTGTGTACGAAAAACATAAAATCAGATTTAAATTTTTTTAGTCTATAAATTTTGCCGCATCATAATATATAGTTAAGAAAAAGTAGCTCTGTCTGTTACCGTTATCAAGTCAACGTGTACGGTGGGCTACGTATGCGTGTAGCCAAATGAATTAAAAACACAGTGGTTTTCTAAAGCATTATTAGGAAGAACGAACAAAACGATACAAATTTGATCGAGAACCGAAGATATCCCGCATTACCTTTTAGCCACTGCCAGAATAAGAATATTATCTGTGTGAGAGACATCGTGAGAAAGGGAATGCTCGCGATATTCGCCTTTGTCCAGAATCGGGAAACTTCCCGCTTCGTCTTCGTCAAAGTGGATCTACAGAGTGCAGTTTTTATAATGCACGCGACAATAGCCGCAAATGATAGGGCCGACATTTTGCCGCTCTGTGGCGATGAAGAAACAGAGCGCGGTCACGAAAATGCGCGCGCTAATGCTTTTCGGTGATTCGACCGCCATTTTTTCTGCTCTCCCCGCTCTATGGCAACGAGGAAGAGAGTGCTGGGTTTTAAACGTCGAGCGCCGAGCGACGAGGAAGCCTTTTATCTGTTACCTTTGTGGAAAATGTTGTAAATAAAGCTAATAGCAGATACATCAAAATATTTTTTTTCTCTAACACCTGCTTCTCTTTCCAAAATTTGCACCACACTGCCCATGAGGGAATATGAAAGGGGAATAATAACCAACAGCAACTTTGCTATCTTTAAATGCGATATTTGCGTATTATAGGATTCAGTCGTAGCATGGGAAAGAGATGGAAAATTCTCCAGACAAATTCGAATGGTACCAGAAAAATCATCGGCAAAAAACGCACACTTTTTACAACGATGGAAGCAAAGATATGAACCTACAGGTCGCGGGCGTTGCTTATTTCAGTAACATGCCTGGAATGACTATGGCAGAAAGTATAAATTGTAAAGCCTCTATATTCACAGCAGAATGCATAGCGACTAAAGATTGTTTAAAAAATATATAAAGAAGTACAATATAACAGATTCTATAATTGTTTCGAATTTAATGAGTGTTTTACAAACGTTAGGTTCAACCAAAATAGATACAAAAACAATCTTATTTATTTTTAAAATATGAAGATTAATAGGTGAAATAAATAACAATAATAAAAAAGTAAAATTACTATGGGTAGTTGCACATGAGAATATCATCGAAAATGAAATTACCCTTAAAGTAGTGAAAGAAGCCACTCGACTAAACTCGGAAGTTCACAAACTGTCATATACAGATCTATTTTTTACGATGAAAGCCGACATTAAAATTAAACACTTCAAAAAACTATAAGAACTGTGAATTAAAAAGGCACAACGTATCAAAGAGTATCACAATTCAAATAAGTGCCCATGTTTTTACGATTTTAATATTTAAAGAGAGATGAATCCGTTCACAAATCTGTGCAAAAGTAGTCATTGTAATTTAACGAAGTTGATTTATATTGTCAATGTGGTTGACTCACACGAGTGCAAATGTTTATTTCTGGAGCAAGATCTGACCGATGTCATTTGGAAATATTCATTATATAACAATACAAATTTCATTAGGCACTCAAAGAAAACAAAATAATCGTGACGAAAGAAGTCACAGTATAATTAAAAGGATCAAATATCACTGAAATATTTCTATGATCTTAGTATTTTAAAAGCAGCAATCTAAATATGTATTTAAATTATTAAATATCTATTTCTATATGTAGTATAAACACAAGAATGTATGTTTGTTTAAGACTAATTTATAAAAACTACACCCACCCCAAATAATCTTTATAGACTCGAAATGAAAATAATATATTTAAACTATCAAATGCATTTCTCAGTCAATAATATCAGGGAGCTATTTATCTTTTAGTTAAATTGAATTAATATAATTAGAATGACAAGTAGACTGTACTTCTTTATGATCAACCTCCTAGAAGCTGAAATATAAAAACTGCTATTCAAAAATTATAACAATAAAATTAATATACTATTGTAGAAAGTATAAACTGACTGCATTCATCCCTTGCAACAAATTTACCGAATCTCTCTATATCTTTGTCTAACATTTTGAGTCGCTTAGAAGTATTAAAAGGTCATACTGTTTCCAGTTGTCAACATATACTATACGACTTTTCACAACTGACAATTTCGATTTTTCTTATCGGTGGTGCTATCTTTTCAAAACGGCAGAAACTGATTTGTACACCTAATATATATAGACAATAGGACCGTTAAAAATACGAGATCAGACAATTCAGTGATTTACCAAAATGCTAAAATGGAGTATATTTAAAAATTAAGGTATATCACTGCGATCCCCTTCAAAGTAGCCCCCCCCCGCATCTATACACTTATTCCAGCCAGTTTTCCAGTTTTCGTAATAATTCATCGTCACAGATTCTTAGATGTCTTCAATGGAGTCAAAATGTTGAACTTTGACGAATTTTTTCAATTGCGGAATAGGAAAAAGTCGCAGGGTGACATCTGCGATGAATAGAGAGGTTGTGGTAACGTTACGATACCTTTAGACGCCAAAAACTGAGACACTGAACGCATTGTGACAGGGAGAATTGTCGTGATGTACAACCTAAATCTTCGGGATCTTTGGACGCACTGAGTACCCCTTTTCCTAATTTTTGGAGTAGATTGCGGTAGAATACTTGATTTAAAGTTTGTCCAAGTGGTACAAACTCTTTGTGCACTATCGCTTTGCTGTCGAAGAAGCAAATGAACATGGTTTTCAATTGGGACTTGCTCATTCTCCCTTTCTTTGGCATTGGCGCTGCAGGAGGCAGCTACTGTTGGTTTTGTCGTTTAGTTTCGGAATCATATTGAAAAAAAACAGCTTTCATCACCAGTAATAACTCGATCAAGAAGAGTAGGATCACTTTCAATCTACTCGAGACAATCTTGAGCGATGTTCATTTGGATGACTTTCTGCTCATCTGAAAGGTTCTTCGGTACCATCTTCGCGCACAGCTTTTTTCATAGCGAAATCTTCGATTAAATTCTTTCTAACTGTTTCGCGATTAATATTCAACTCGTTAGCCAACATTTGAATGGTTAGTCGCCGGTCTTAACGAACAAGCGCGCGGACGTGCTGCACAATCGCCTCGGTTGGCACTTAAATTGGCCTTCCGCTCCGCGCCTCGTTTGTGACGCTCTCACGGCATTTTTTAAATACGGCATGCCACCGAAGCAGCTGACTATGACTCATGGCATCACGACCTTACAATTTAAGCACTTTTTATAAGTTTCTGTCGCAGTTTCACCGAGTTTCGCAAAAAATTTTAGCACGCACCGTTGCTCAAAATTTCTCTGTTCCATTTTCGTGACATGCACCATTCGCGCATTGTTACAAAACACTAAATAGCTGCTGCAAAAATAATCGTATAAGAGTCGCCAAGGTCTCAATCGAAAGAGTACGCCACCCTAATATTACTATTAGGGTAGCGGAGTTATAGGTTCGCAGTGTTACCACAGATCGAGAAATAAAATCGGTCGCATTACTTAATTGTCTGATCACATATTTGGTCTTTTATAAAAGTCATCATAATTACAATTTTTATTTATGTTATATTACACGATATTTCACTGAAAAATTATGCATTAGAAATCTCTCAAATTAGATGAAAAGAGTGTCATTACGGTTTTATAATTATTTCAGGATTTAATAATAATTTTTATTCAATTGAATTGATAAAATCACTACTAAATAGAAAACTACAATGCAAGCGTGACTTCAAAAATAATTAATTATATTTATTTATGAAACGATTTACTATTTCATTTTTATATAATAACGTTAATGCATGTTCATACATCTAGCAACCGATTTTACTTTAGTTTCTAAACTAATAATCAGAACTTGTATTACGAACATGCAACTACAATATATAGGGCCAAAGGAAGCCAATTACTGCTGTGTACAAATATGAGTAAGACTTTATTTATAACTTTTGAAATCTTTATTTATTCTCCTAAATCTAATTCATCCCTCGTAAAATAATCCCCCCGGATGCAATGCAACTTATGCCAATGCTTTTTCCAATTTTCAAAACATTTTCTGAATTCCGAAATGGCCATCAGTTCCTTCTTCGATTCGGCTTTTATTTCTTTAATAGAATCAAAACCGTGTCCGTGAAGTGATCTTTTGAGTTTGCTGAACAGCCAGAAGTCACACGATGCTAAATCAGGCGAATACGGTGGTTGCGGAATGATATTGGTTGAATTTTCTGGCGAAATATTCACGTAAAATCAATGCAGTGTGAGATGGTACATTACGGTACTGCAAAAACCAAGAGTTGTCTTTCCATAATTCTGGTTTTTTGACACGAATAGCTTTACGCAAACGACGCATAATACTCCAATAATATTCTTTGTTCACCGGTTGGCCGGTTGTAAAAAATTCATAATACACCTCAACACGATAATCGAAGAAAACAGTGCGCATAACCTTGATTTTTGTCTGAAAGCATCGTTTCACAGACCTCCATGCGACGCTGTTTTTTAAAAAAACTGAGTGTTTTTGGCGTCAATCGAGATTTCACTCTTTTCAGGCACAAAATGTCTTTCAAAATGACAATATCAGTAAGCGCTCTAATAGTCAATGGACGATTTTGCAGAACCAATTCTTTGATTTTGTCAACGTGTAGTCCATCAGTAGATGTTCTTGGTCATCCTTCATGTCATTCGTCTTCAACGCGTTCTCGACCTTTTTTGAAAAATTTGTGCCAATGAAAAATACTTGTTCTGGATATTGACTTCTCACAAAAGGCCTTTTGCAACATTCTGAACGTTTCGGCGACAGAGATTTCATTTCGCGCACAAAATTTCATGCTACTTCTTTGTTGAATAATTTCAGACATTATAAAAACTGAAGAGACAACTGTTCTTTGTTCAAAAAACACAAACGTAACTATTTGACAAATAAAGATAATTGCATGAAATTTGGCATAGATGATTCTGGCAGTACTACCAACTTAAACATGAAAACATTTGTCCGAATCGATAAACCTGGGAAGTTTGAATTGAAAAGTCTTACTCATATTTGTACACAATACTAGGTTTACATACACCGTTTTTCTTAAATTGCCTTTACTTTATTTAGGTATTGTTAAAATACTTAGAAGCCAAAGCTAGTCATTAAATAATCTTGAGAATTAAAGACAAAATCAAAATAAATTTGATTTGATCTCTACATATGCGGTAGTTAACATATTTCTTAAAAAAAATTTCCCTGGATCATTGTATATATTGTGACATTGTTTAATGCTCGGTATACTTTATTTATCAATGTAAATTATTTATAAAACAATCATTTAAAATACATTATTATTTTACAGATATTTTTATAGATGTTTCTGCATTATTCGTCTTGTATTGAAGATCATCAGACATGCAGCTATTGAATTTTCGATTATTTGTATGAAAACATAAAATGATGGCAATATTTTTAAATATATGTACGGAAACAAAAATTAATATATAAATTAAATTCGCCTATTATTGTGCTTGCAATAATCATAGTTATAAATAACGCAGTATATAATTTTATTATTATTTAAGTATGATGTATAAGAAGCGTTTCAGTATACTGGCACTTCAATATATTTTGACTGTGCTTATTATCTTTTTATTTGCTGCATCATTTTTTCATTGGGTTTTGAATGGTTTCTCGGAACCTAAATTTTTTTTCACGGATGAGTCAAGAATCTCAAGAAATTCAATTTTCGTGTCTAAAAATAATTCAAAAATATTTCTACCTTATTTAATTAACCAGCTATCATTCGATGATAAATCCAAATTAATAGACATTAAACATTTTAAATTTATCATAAATCACAATGTTTGTTATAATAGAAAACCATTTTTATTAATACTCATTCATTCTGCGCCTGCTAATTTAAAAAAAAGAAATGTAATTCGAGAAACGTGGGGTCAAGCAATATCTACAATTACAACTTTATTTTTAGTTGGAATTTCAGAAAAATATAAATTATTATTAGAAAAAGAAGATAGAGATTATGAAGATTTAATTCAAGGCAATTTTGAAGACGTGTATAGAAATATCACTTACAAACATGTTATGGCTCTAAAATGGGTCACATACTATTGCCCAAGTAAACTTTTATATTAATAAATAAATAATATGAGAAAAATATTATAGTATATATATTTTTTCAGATGCGCAATATATTCTCAAACTAGATGATGATGTTTTTGTGCATGTTTCTGCTTTAATAGAGTTTTTGAGAAAGGAGCTCCTGCCATGGGGTGCAAGCCGTCTTATTTTATGTAATGCTATTTTAGTATCCAAAGTAAAAAGATCATGGCGCTCAAAATGGCACGTTTCACCAAAAGAATATTCGAGCAAGGAATATCCATCTTACTGTGCTGGATGGGCCATCTTGTACTCGCCTGATGTTGTCTTTCTTCTTTATCAAGAAGCTCAAAAAGAACCATATTTTTGGATTGATGATGTCCATATCACCGGGACACTTGCTAAAAAAATCAATCTTACTCACAAGTCCATTCACTCTATGATTCTCACAGAATCTATGATGAAATTGTTGCTGGAAAAATCAAATTTAAATAAAAAATTTCTTTTTGGTCCTCCTAGTTTAATCGAAAGTAAAATACGAGCGCTATATAATGTAGTCACTACTAACGAAATAAAAAATTAATTAAATGAATATGAAAACCATTATGTTATAGAAATTTATTATTCAAATAAATTTTACGTATCATTTTATTAAATGGTGAGAAAATTTAACTAATTGTACATATGAAAAGTTCAAGTTCTTTTATCTATCTAAGTTGTCGGGTCTTTCAATTCGAATATTCGTCCAGTTATCGATGTTCATCTACAAAAGAATTTAATATAATATATTAAAATGATTTGAATATACAGTGAAAGAATATTTAATATCGAGTTTATGTTGTTCTATTCTAATTACTAAAATATGGCTAATAAATATTAGAAAATTGCAGAAGCATAAAATATTCAAATTAAAATACAATTTCTGCTGAAATCAATAACGCATATTCACAGATAATTGGTATTATTTATAATAGACAAGATATAAAAAAATATTGTTGTATGTTTTATTTTTAAAAAAATACATTTTAATAATTGATAATATGACTACAGTTTTTCAGTTATAAAAATGATTGCTGATATATTATTATTCTAAGCAATGCTTTCGCGTACTTCTAAAGTCCTCATTGTTGCCAATTTATTTTTTCTCTCCGCCGAGAGTACGCATAGCATATTTAAGTTACGAATAGCAGAAATAACAGGGAGAGACATGCAAATGGGAGAATATGCAAAAACATTTTATATTTTATAAAAGTTTATTACCATATAAATTTTCAAAAAAATGTGCCGTACACGATTAAGCTATAATGTGAAGTATAATGATAACAAAGTTAGTTAAGTTATTGTAAATAATTATTTTCTTCGCCGAGTGCATTACAAACAAAAAAAAAACGAAAATATGCATGAATATTAACAACTGATTATCAGAAAAGAGCAAAACTAATATTGAATTACATTAATATTATAAAATAAAGACAAAAAATGAAGTAAAAGTAATTCGAACTTGTTAAATAAACCAATATAAAGTTTAAAGAATTAATTTGTGTTATTATACATTGGTTATAATAGAATTACCGTATTAGAATCAAGATCACAATGAAGGTAAGAAAAAATAAAGTTAACTTAAAAAAAATCAACGAAATAGCTGAATTTGTAGTAAAGATATTCTATTTTACAACTAATATCGAGAGCGGGGTAGCTGGAGCTGTCTGTAACGTAATGCGCGAATATGCGCTTGCTCAGTAGGCGGCGCCGCGATGTCGACGCGAGGAGAAATAAGCTGCCGCTAGCCGTCGCTGATGACACGAGTAAAACTTTTTATAAATGTTACATTTTAATATAATTACTAATAATTTAGAATGTTTCAATAAATGTAAAGATAGATTAACCTTTATACTTGCACCTTACCAAATTTGAAGTTAAAATGTTAATTAAATGGTAACTAATAAACAATAGTTTAAACAAAAATTTTCTCAACTTCTATTTGTCGTATGAAAATGTGCAAAGGCTCAAAATTTTGCTTTCTTCAAACGTAATAAAATGCATTCTATTTCAATATTTTAGCGTTAAAAAGTTGCAAGATATTGTCCCTAGCTATAGCGTTTTTTATTTTGAAGAATATAAATATTAGGTTGTCAAATATCTCCCTTCCTTTTTTTGCTCTTCATTCAATGCTTTATAAAAAGTTTTTCAGTAGTCGGATTTACTTCAAATATGCGCCGTTTTGTTCGATAATCTGTTTCCATCTAGACGACAACTTCATAATACCCCTCTCGTAGAAACACCTCTCCTTGTGTTTTTGACTAATTATGAACGCTTCCGGTCGATAGCTTGCTTCAAGTGGTCCAATTGTTCACAGTAGATGGTAGAATTAAGCATCTGGCCATATGGGAGCAACACATAGTGGATGATTTTCTTCTAATCCCACCAAACACATAGCAAAACCTTCCTGGCCGTCAATCCCGGCTTGACCACTGGTTGGAACGATCCAACGGCCTTGGACCACGACCGTTTTCGCTTGATAGTGTCGTATGTGATCCATTTTTCGTCGCCAGTCACCATCCGCTTCAAAAATGGGTCGAGTTCGTTCCGTTTCAGCAGCACATCGCAGGCGTTGATTTGGTCCAGAAGGTTTTTTGTGTCAAATCATGCGGCACCCAAACATCAAGCCTTTTTTGTATCCAGGCTTCTGCATATGGTTTAAAATGATTTGATGATTAACTCTCATTTCCTGGGCGATGTCACGAGATGCCACATGCCAGTCTAACTCGATAAATTCCATGATTTGATCGGTATTCGTGTCATTTTCACCGGCTCGGAATCGTCGAAACCATTCCTTTGCGGTTCGAAGTGATAGCGTGCCATCCCCCAAAACATCATTAATCTCACGGAACGTTTCTTTAGCGGATTTGCCTTTGACGAAGGAAAACTTTAAAATAGCGCGAATTTCGGCGTTAGTGAACTCCATGTTTACACGTCTATAACTTGTGGATGCAATATCCAAACTAATCATGTATAGCGTCATTTTGTACGTTATGTCAAGACCGTTCAAATGATGTATAGTATTGCCAAATACGAGCTCTGTAGCGCTTTGTACATTGCCGCGAAATTCATAAGACAAAAAGGCGGAAGGGAGATATTTGACAACCTAATATTTAGTTTAAATATCTGATCTTTTCAGCTTTGATTACTATTAATATTCTTTAACGATTGCATTTTACTATATTCAAAAATTCCCAGTCGTAGGCAAACTTTGCAATGGTTTAATTGCAATATAAATAATTTTACAACTGGTCGCCATATTGAAAGTACACTTTCTAATTTGAAACACATAAATAGATAAAAAAATCTATTTGCGCAATTATTATTGAATTTCAATTGTTTAAACAAATTTTATAGCTCTTTGAATATCGAAAATTTTTCCATTTTCATTGTTTATTTAACAATAGATAAATCGACTTGTTAAGCTTTTAATGTATGTACTTTTGTTCAGAATTATCTCCTCCGCAACTTTTGTACGAAATAGTTTTCGATTAGAGCAATATTGTTTAAACTATTGAAGAAAAAATAAAAAAGAGCATTCTTTCTATTTTGCAATAAATAAATACGTCGCCGATAGGTTACGATCCTGACATTTTAGGGTCTATTCTACTCATCTTTAGCTATCATTTAATAAAAAAAAATAGGCGTTGGAGAAAATGTTGAATCAAAACCCTAATTCGCCTGGACTATAAGACCAGCAGGTGCCTTCTGAGAAATTTTATAAATCTGAGATTGAGGGAAATGCTTCAGGTAGCTATAAACATCTATGCGCATTCCTCACCAGTAATATTTTCGATTCACTTTACTAAGCGTCTTCTCGACACCGAATTGTCCGGACGTCGGTGTGTTATGACACTCGAATATTACTCGCTCTCGATTCTTAGATGAGACTAGCTTTCAATTGTCTGCATCGGAGCCCAATGCATCCCAGTAGACGTCTACATTGAAAAAGAATCGATTTTCATCATCACGTATCGGTGTTGAACGCTGCCGGTCAGTAACATCGGTAGCTACGGTCGTTAGCCACTCTGTGCTGTTTGTTTTATTGGTTCTTCGTGGAGTATCGTTATAAGAGATTCGGCCGCAAGGTATGTAATTGTCCGTTATGATATTGTCTTCGTCAAAGTGATAGAAGAAGATTCGTTTTCATTCCGGGTATCTGTCAGCCTAATGTGCTGATCTACTAAAATCCAGAAATCGTCGATTATTTTGGATGAGGGTTGTTCGATCGTTGCGCGATCGTGATGACCCCCAATGCTGCCTATCTTGATCTTTATAAAGGTCGTTGCGGTTTCTAACGGGCGATAGGGAGTAACGTCTGTGTTCGTCAAGCTCTCGAGCAGGACGGTAGTTGCGAGAGGGACTAAGGGTGGTATGTTTGGTCGTACTTCGCGCGGAAGGGCTTCTAGGCCTACATCAAGGTTCCCTTGCTGATATTTATGGTGATCGAGAGGGTGTTAAAAGACGATATCTGGGGGAAGGACTTCGATTTCTTGTCTCTCTTAGTGTTTCTCTTGGTTCTTCCTGCGGATGTCTCGGCGTAGGGCTTTGGCTTCCATTTCGGCATCGCCGTCGCGACAATGAGCCTGTGCTAGATTCTTTTCATGGTATCAATATTGACGCTGATGATGTAGCTAATGTGACTCGCTTCGGTTAGTCCTCATCTAATGCTACTAATCTTGATCGTCTGGTCGTTTTCACAGACGATGGGCCGGTTGCTTTGCTTACCAGGCAGTTCTCTGTTGGTGGTGGTTACTTATAGCGACGAGTAAGCACCTCTTCTATCGATTTTATCGATAAAAGTAGGGTGTAAATTCCGGTAGACCCTATCTAACTGTGTTCCCTTGTTAGAGGTGGCGACACCATTCGTAACAATGCTTTGATACCTATCAGCTATGATCCTATTGACTCATTAGGACCTGGTGACCATTCTTTGAGTTCTTCTTCGAGGTTGAAGATATAATCTATAGGTTGGAATTGTTGTCTTAGAGCTGTTTTTAAGTAATCCATTGTTTTCCATCTCCTGCAGATGGTCCTTGCCCATGCGCGTGCGACTTTATATAGGATTCGCGAGGTCAACTGCATGGATATCTAGGCTCTCGCAGATTTCTTCTAGCCTTTCTATAAATTCTTCAACATCCTCTTGAGGTGTTTCACAGTATTCATATTACACTGCTGCAATAATTAGCAGGCTCATATCTGTTTGAAATATATGCTATCAAATGATCGGCTCTGATGCCCGGTTTGTGATCCCGTTTGGCTGTAATGAAAGGTGGTTCTTTTTGCAGTTGCTGCATAATAGCCGCATACTGCTGCATCTATGGGTTATGTGGGTCATTCCCACGGTCTTATCAGGGCCGTACCAAGGGTTGGCTGTGGTCACCGGTATTTTTTCAATACCAGATATGTAAGCGCTATGGGCTGGTGTTATGGTGCTATGGTGGCCACGGTTAATAACTCATGTTATACCCTCCAGAAGGGGTATTAATCGAGAAATCCCATGGGGGTATTCCCGTGACAGCTTCTGATTATGTGTTCTGCTGGGTGACGGTATTCTGGGGGTTCGCAGCTAGCAGCTGGTGCATCTTTTGGTTTCCTCTCAGCTGCTGTGCTTAGTCCCGTAGAGCTGAGGACTTCCGATATTTCTGAAATAACTGAATGGACCCCGTCATCCGACTAGTTACATTCAGCCGCGTTTTCTCCTAAGAGTCACCGTAATTCGAATCGGATCATTCGGTTTCGTAAAGCTTCGATGTCGTCACTGGTTTCGACATTCTGTTGCCTCACCTCTTGTACGAGGTTCTCTGTCGTCATTTCTGTAAATAGGCTGTGTAGCCTTTTCTCCTCTTCAGCCAATGCGTAGCTTGTAGTTGATTTCATCGCCATCTTGATTATATGATGGTATCCAGTAAGATTTTAATACAACCGTCCAACGTTAATATCCAGGTCCAGCAGGGTTTCTTATCTATCGTTGTAAATATTTAGCAAAGTTCCGGTATACTGACTTTTTACTAAATTAAATAATGGTATTCACGTACATACTCTTTTTTCTGACTTTTAAAAACAAATGTTATTTTGATCCTATTGTTTCTAAATTCTTTATATTGTATTATTGGATTATCCCCTTTTTTCTTTTTAAGCTTTTTCTTTTGTCTGGTGACGGTGTTAGTATAAATCCCTATTTCTTTTCTTATTTTGTTTATATTATAATTATTATTACTATTATTATCATTATTCTTATTTTACATACACCTTTTTAGTATTATTTCAGTTGACAAGAAAGAAAATCTTGATAGCAATCCACTTTTAATCCTCGTCCTCCATATACTATTCCAATAGCATGGGGTAGGAGAGAAAAGTGTTCTGAAAAATCTCTTAGCTTCAGATAAAAGTCGAAAAAAATATCAAAAAAACAAATTTTGTTTATTAACTGTTTAAAAAAATTGTTTATTACTTATTTACTATTTATTCTTATAAGTTTCTTAGTTAACTTCTTTCTTATTTAATTAAATTTTAACGGCATTATTTATTTTTAACTATTGTTTTATTGATTTTTTATTTATTTATTAATTATTTATATGATTTATGTTATAACAATTGTTTATTGTTTATTTAGTAGCTGTTTGCATAGGTATCCTTCGACAGCTTTGTTTTAATTAAATATTGATTATATCGTTTATTGTGAATGTTTATGTAAATTATTCATTATGTATTGATTTATGATTTATCTATTGACTGTTAATTGTACTGTTCATGTCTTGTTTATCTATTGCATTTACTCCTTGTTATAGCAGCTGGTAATCCTGATAGATATGGGAAAGAGTGAGAATGTTTCATTCAAAGTCTGAATTTGGAACATAAATTTCTTTAAAAATTATTATGATTTTATTGCTAAATTTTTGTTGTTCTAACTATTGTTATAAGTGTGTATCTCACACTTGGCTAGTGAGGTATGCTCCTGTTGATTTGTTGTTGCTAAGAAAAGAAAACAATCGACGACCCATCGGCCAGTCCAATATTCACTTAAGTTATTAATTAAGAAATTGTGGATTATTTTCCAATAATTCCCAATTTCATTTCAACTATAGCTGTGGTAAATTCCAATCAGAAAAATTTTCTTGAGCGAGAAAATTCCTGTTCCTTCTTGTCCTTTGGGAACTTTTAATTTTCTTGCTCTACACCTTCTATAGTGTCTAGTTTATGACTAGACACACATGGACATATTAACCATTTTTTATTCATTTATATATATTTGCATTTTGTTTAGTAATAGTTAATAAAAGGGAACTGTTTAAGCTTTCTTATAAAGCATATTTTGCTTTGAACGTGGGCCCACTACAATGTACACTTATAACTCAGATAATTCTAAAAGTAGGTTATTATGATTACTATTACGGTATTTAATCTATTCGAAGTTTGCTTTATTTTCTTTTTCTAATACTCTCCTGTATGTTAGGGAATAGCTAGAATCGATACTAATGAATCACTATAGAGCAGGGTCGAAGCTCAATTTCTCATAACAGCTTTTTCTAACAAAAACATTATTTCTTATCTAATCTTTCTGAATTTAATTTCCATCAATGGTGTCGTCCTCCTGGACCAGACAAACTTTGCAGAATGCAAAAATTCCACCTCCTTCTATATCTTTTCGCTCTGACAAAAATATGAAGACTACTGAATATGCTGTAGAGGCGACAGCTGTCAGCTGTTAGAGTTCTGCTATATCAAGCCAGACAAAATAAAGGAGCTTTCTTATGGCTATTATCCTTATTATAAAAAGTGTCTGTCACATGTGTTGTTTTCTACACTAGTGATCTGGACGACAGGGAAAGAGGCACAAAATACACCATTCGGATCAGAATACATTAAATAAATATATAGGTAAAGCATTGACAATATTTTATAATACTAGAATAACAGATATTATTAATATATTATTAATTAAGATATTCACAGCATAAATTAATATTATTATCAGGCATGCATAATATATATTTATGAATATGTGCTTGCTTATTACTGTATGTATATTAATTATGACTGCACTTTGATATTTATAACATACATCGACGACAGCGACAATAGCATTTATACATAATGCTTTCTATTTACCTGAGACAAGTGGTAGCATTTGGGGGAGGGGGTGATAGGTCCTTTTCTTTTTCATTAATTAGAAAGTCTTCTGCACGTGCTGGTCTCTATCCTAGGTAGATGCTACTGCGCATACTTCTGAACGTACACCTTAAGAAGGAGAATCTTCGCGAATCGAGATGAGTCGATTTAACACTTTAAATTATAATTATTAAGACTGTAATCGCGGGGGACTTGTTCGCGACATCGATCTCATGGGAGACTAGGTTTCCGTACGATACTCGGAGCTGCCGGTACTTGAAATCAAATTCACAGTAAACTAGTGATTATTTATATTAAAGACTGTATGTACAAATGGTCCGAAAATGGACCACAGATTTTCTCGACGGAATTGTAGAAGTGTATGATGAGCAGTAAATTCATGATGAATTATTTGGGCTACGGGGTTTAGGAATCAGTTAATTGTTTGTTGGCTGATTTTCTTGAGCCTGGTATTATGATTAATGCAGATAAATTTTCTGAAGTGCTTGCGAAGCTTAAAAATTCCAGAAAATGGAAACGTCTTGGAAAATCGTCAAAAGCAAGCTTTTTCATGACAAATTGCAGCCTCATTCTGATAAAAAATGCAAACCTTACTTCAGTCACCTTACTTTCCTGACTATGCACTAAAGGACTATTTCGTTTTTTCAAATTTAGAAGAAAGTCTGGGGCCAGCATTTGACTACAAATGAGAAAATCTAGAATGTTATTAAATTGTGGAACCAAAACCATTTTCCATCATATGATGCCACTACAATAATCCTAAGTGCAGAAAATCATGGAAAACGCCCGTAAATGTCTCTTCATCAACGTCTAGATCGAATATACATGGTGTCAAAATTATGCTTTGCATTTGCTGGGACTAGTTCGGTGTGCTGTTTTATGATTTGTTGAAAGAAACCGAGTGAAACGATCAGAGGGTGTTGGTATCAACCACAATTGGTACATTCGAGTCGTGCATTGAAGAAGAAATGGTCACAGTACCAAGAGAGTACCAGTGTATACTGTAAAGATATACTGCAACATGATAATGCTCGACTACATTTCAAAAAATCCGTCAAAATATACTTGACAACCCTAAAATGGGAAGTCTTACCCCAATCGCTGACCAAAATTTCCCTTCTTCTGAAGAAGTGAACGAATAGATCGATTTGTGGGTCGCCCTAAAAGATGTATCATTTTTTTTCCAGATGGTATCCAACAATTGCCAAAAAATGGAAAAAAGAAGTAGTCACTGATGGGCTGTACTTTGAATCATAAACAGGTAATGACTTTTTAACAATAAAGCTTCATTATGTTGACGAAAATCGCCGGAAGAAAAGTTGTACACCTAACATATATATAATAATCAGTTCGCTGCGCACGTATGGTTATCCTTACCTCGGTATGCTCTGTATGCTCTGCTATATATGCTGAAAAGGAGCAAGGGGAAATAAGGTGCATCAAACGCGGTATTCTCAGAAAAGGTAGTCCTTTATTTTCTATTACAAACGTGGGTGAGTGTAATTCACAAGTATGGGACGCGACGTTGCGGTAAAGGGAGAAAAGGGAGGAAACACTTTCTGAAAGGACGTGATGCAAGTTAGGAGTTAGGTTATGATCAATGTTTAATTTGGTATGGATTTTGGAAATTCTAGTAAAGGAAACCGTATTTTGCGAGAAATTATAAACTATTAGAGGTAATAAACGTGTAGAAATTCTACTAACAGAAAGTGGTTATGATATACTCATAAATAATAAAAGAGCCTAACTATTTTCAATTATAGATCACTGGTATATGAGAAGGGTTGAATTAGAGATAAAACATAGTCATTAAGATATATTCGAATAGTTATAGGAGTGAGTGTATAATGCTAATATTCTGATAGAGTTAATTTCTAATCGTATAAAAGTGAAATTAAAAATATTATATGGGCAGTTACATACATGATTTATGAATCATTGATTAATCGGACATTTTTTCTTTCTCTTTATTGCAAAGCCTTTAAACAGAACTAATACAATAAATTAATTTATATTCATCAGATTGCCGAATTTTCCATCATTTTCTCTTTATTTTTTTTTCAAAAAGTGACATGATATTAAAATTTAAATACCTTTATATTTATTAACGATAAAATATTTATTTATTTTTAAGTGAAAAATTTTATATTATGTAATCAACGTTCCACTTTGATTAGTTCGTGCCTTACTGGCCATAGTCCGTGGAGTTCACTAATCTTTCCATGGCAGTTTTGTACGCAGGACACTTGTTGTCCATTGAGCCATGGTTACTTGGTCTTTTAGCCTTCTTACAATTCACACATTTTGGTGCTGAGTCTTTTTTCGTACATTCTTTACTGCCATGTTCCTCTAGTTGTAATAGTTTATCCTTGATTTCAGGGGTTACCTCCACCACCCAATTTGTGGCCAAGTCGCTCCTTTTGGCCATTTTGTAGCGTGGCTTGAAGAATTCGGAGTTAAGGCCAGTTCGTCATTTTGTTTGTATATTGCCGAGGTCACTTCATCTGGCTACATGTCCTTGGGCACGTCGTGGACTATGAGTCTCGCCTTTCCTCTTGTTAGGGCCTCAGTTTCAAAAAGCTCCGTGATGATTTTTCAGGCCTTTAATTTCTTGAGCCCCGCCTCCGTTGCGGTTTCCACAAGGAGACCCCGGCTGGTCTCTCTAAGGTTCCTTATTTGAATTTTGGCCTGCCTTGGATTAAAAGTCTTTTGCAAGACTTCCTTAGCCTATCCAGTGAGGAGATTTTCTCCACGTCCCTTGGCTTTAGAAAGACCACCTTTGGTGGTCTAATTGTGGCCTTTGCAACTTGGGTCTTCGGAGCGACCAACCTGTGTTCTGCCTGTTTTTCAACTGTTTTCGTTACCGTAGATGCATAGATCTGCGGTTCCATAGCTTTCTTTGTGTTTGTGGTAAGCTCTTGCAGGCGTTCCAATCTGGCCTCCGCTCGAGTACATCTGATGGCCATCTCTGAGATGGTCACCATTAACTCTCTGAGGCTTTCCAGCCTCTCCTTCCTCATTCCAGTGTCCTCTGATGTCTTGAGGGCTGCCTTTATGGTTTCCAAGTGGTCCGCAGCCTGAGCTGGGACCTCCAGGCAGTCCCTGGTAATGTTACTAGGAGTTTTCTCCTGCATGGGTGGGGCTGCATTGGTGTGTATCTTTATAGCTTTTTCCACCTTTGTGTCTGCTGGGCTCGATGTCTTGCTGTCCTGCAAAGCTGTTCTAACAGTTTAAAATATTTACAAATTATTGAACCTAAGATTCGTAGCAGTAGTAATAGTAAAAAAGGAGAGGGGTCTTTTATCTAAATATAAATTACAAAATTCGTTCTGGAAAATCGTCGATTGACTAATAGTGCGCTTGCTGATATTATTAACATTTCAAATAGGTCAAGAAACATTTTGAAAGATATTTTGTGCCTGAAAAGAGTAAAATGATATGTGAAACGATGCTTTTGGGCTATCAGGACAAAATGAAATGCATAATAATTGGAGATGAGACTTGGGTCCACACTTAGAACGCAGAAACAACCGATCGATCGACTGAATATCATGCCAAACGAGAGTGGAGACTGTAGAAATCACGCCAAAGTCGCTCAAAAATCAAGGTTATGCTCACTGTTTTCTTCGATTATCGTGGTGCAGTGCACTATGAATTCCTTCCAACCGGCCAAACGGTTAACAAAGAATATTATTTGAATGTTATGCGTCGTTTTCATGAAGCTAGTTGTCTCAAAAGGCCAGATTTATGGAAAGACAACTCTTGGTTTTTGCATTACGATAATGCACCAGCTCACACTACATTGATTTTACGTGAACATTTCGCCAAAAACTCAACCAATATCATTCCGTAACCACCGTTTTCGCTTGATTTAGCACCGTGTAACTTCTGGCTGTTCAGCAAACTCAAAAGATTACTTCGAAGACACGGTTTTGATTCGATTGAAGAAATAAAAGCCGAATAGAAGAAGGAACAGATGGCCATTTCGGAATACGAGCATAAAAAATGTTTTGAAAATTGGAAAAAGCGTTGGCATAATTGCATTGATTCACGGAGGATTATTTTGAGGGGGATGACTTAGATTTAGAAAAAAAATAAAGATTTCAAAAGTTATGAATAAAATCTTACTCAAACTTGTACAAAGTAGTATGTACTTATGTTTAAATTTATAACTATTATAGTTTCAACTTACAACTTTATGGCTAAAATATTTATCTGCATATCTCTAACTATGACACTTTATACGTTTGTTAAAAGCATTCTAATCTTAATAATTACATATTAGCATAATATAGCATATTGCAATTAGCATAATAGTTATCTATTAGCATCTTACAATATATAAATATTATATTACAATCTGTAAAATTTCTGTTTTCTCTAATCTAAACAAGGACAATTATATCGTTCTCTAAGATGACAATTATTTCTAACTGCAAGCTGCTCATCTCGAAATGTTTTACAACGTATGTGGCACTCGTTTTCGTATATTTCGTAGGCTTTGGTGTCTTATAGAGATTATTAATTTTCTCACCAATTAATTCTAGTTGAAAAACATACTATTGTGCAGACGTCTCTTCATATATACTTTTCCGATTATATAATATAATATATATATATATATATATATATATATATGCATGCAGAGAACTTGTCAAAATTGCATTGAAAATAGTAGCTTATAATGTATGCTTTAGGAAATGGAAAAGCATTCTCATTTTCAGTCAGCTTAAGGAAATTCAAAATCAGCATAACTTACAACAGACACTTTCTCACTCTTTTTATAATCTTCAACTTTTAAAATGTTATTCCATGAATTCAGTACATAATTTAATAATTGTTAGATTTTCATAATATTTCTTGTGACTTGTTAGATATTCTTCGCTATAAAATGTTTGCAAACATCTTTCGCAGTAACATTTGATATATGCAGTAGCTTATTTGTGAACATAGAAGTCTGGAAATACTTTTAATCCAAACGTAATGGTATTTAGGAAAGCTAGCTTTGTCATGATGAATATTATGTTCTTCATTTTTATCTATATAGAATCTTGAATTAAGGGAAGATTTACATATTTATGTCTCCTGTTTGACGAAAAACATGGGAATAATAGATACTAAGGTTCAAACTTCTAAGCGTGTAGAAATTTACAAAAATATTATTCAGTTTTCAAATTTAGGAACCTCCTTTAATTTTACAGAAAACTATATCGCCAAAACGAAACTCGTCAGCATATTGATTCTAATTACTAACTGTCCGACGATTCCTTTCACAAGAATGTCATGCACTCATATATTAAGTATAGCATACTGAAAACACTTATTGTCATTATTGCGAACATTGACACCTTTTTAGATACTATAAACTGCGTGAGATGAATGTATGATCTGCCCTTGTGTGCTAAATATTTTTTCATGCTTATGCATAAGATAATAATATTTTCCAATCTTGAATCGGCATCCTTTTCTTGGAATTCTTCTACATGTGAATGAAAAGGCTCCTTAATATACTCATTGAACCATATTTTTAAATCTGTTGATAAGAACCTATACTGTAGCGGTCTGACATATGAAATATTTAGTGCTAGTCTTTTCTTCACCATTTTTGTCCATAGAGAATTCAAATATAAAATCAAAATTTATCTTTATTGCACTATTTTCTTGTACACACTCTTAAAATTTAGCTTTAAAGATTTTCAATTTCATCGTTCAAGAAACTAAGAATATCAAGTTGATTTAAATTTATCTATACAGCAGACCTTATTTCAATTAGGAACGCGGACGGAGTATTTTACCATTCAACTGCTATCTTTTCTGAGTTTAAACCTCTTCTATGAATAAGGTTATGATCAAACAATGACTAAAGTGAAATAATTTCATTCTTTTTATTTTATAACTCCTCGATCATTTTAGGAAGCATCGTACGTCTACGAATTGGTTATCTGTCGTCCTATTCATGAATCTAGCAGGTAACTGAGGGCAAAAATTACAAATATTATTTCTTTTAATTCATAATTTTAACGTATTTTCTTTAAAATTAAAAATTATTTCTTGCGTACGTCTTAGAAGGTAAATCTCATATTTGGCTTACTCGTCTTTAAGATAAATTTTGTTAATGATTTACATCGCAAAATTTTCGAAATACTTTAGCGTTGGAATATATTTTAATTATTTAATTAAGCTCCATTAAATTTCATAGCGTATTTCAATTTATCATTTATGAAAAATTATAATTACATTTTTACTTATTGAAGCTCTACTCATCTACATACTATACTTAAGTATAAAATAAATATATTGTAACGTTCCTGTCCCCCTCGGGATAGCGTACGCGGTATATTTCCAGGGTACTTTGAGAGGGGAGGAAGTATTTCAGGATAGGATAGCGGACCAGGGAAATTATTGAACTCGAAAACAGTATATTTGTTTGATACAAAAGTAAAGATAAGTTTATTGAAAAAATATGAACAGAAACTTCCTTTTATCTACAAGGTTTCTGAAACAAATAAATTATAAAATACAATAATTAATAATGAGATAGTAAACTAGATATATAATAAGTTTATGTTCGCGCTATTTTCCGCGTCGCGTAGTTTAGTCTGGCGCTATATTACGCACGGATACTCGGTGATATTTTCCACGCGGTGAGTTTGAAAACAAGACAGGTAGAATCTAAAATAGCTTATACTAGGGTGAGCTTAACTCCGCTGGTCTTTTGAGGATTACTTCACAACCAGGATCAAGAGTTAAGGGGAAAAGTGTCTAGTCAGGATAAGAGAACGGCTGGTCTAAGAGATGGGTAAAATTATTAGCCGTCTGTCTTTTGAGGAGCGCCTCGCAACAGACATCAAGTTAATAATTTCGGAAAGTCAGTAAATGTACAGGATAAGAGAACGGCCGGTCTTTTGAGGAGCGCCTCGCAACCAGGATCACGTTCACTTTAGGATAGGTAAAACTATTAGTCGTCTGCCTTTTAAGGAGCACCTCGTAACTGAGATCAAACTAATAGTTTCGGACGGGATTTAGTGTTGGAATTGATTAGAGCTCTGGATAAGTTTTTAGCTCCGGAGGAGTTCGTGTGACTGGACTTCGGTGCAGTCGGTTTACCAGGCGAACTCTCGATTTTGCTTTTTGCAGGCCCTTTTATACTAAAACGGTCGATTATTTCCGTCGCCGCTCATTCAATTTCGGACGAGCCACCGAATTATAATAATTACATTAATAATAATAATGATTAATAAATTAATATTTACAATTTATATTCCTTATTTTTGCAGCCGGTGTGCTGCGTACAATTAATTTTATACATCTATATTCATGTATATATACGTATGTATATATATATATATATATATATATATATATATATATATATATATATTATTAGCCTTAAATTTATTATCATGGTTGATAAATTAAATACACGGGTGAGTGTGTTCGGGACACCCGTTCTTCATACTGGTATGCGTGAGCCAGCGCAGAGGCTCGCGCGTTCCCCTCCAGCAGTGTTCGCCGCTGGCGCGTATCGCAAGGCGCGAGAGCACAAGAGTGTGCGTGACTGTATTAGAGGGGAATAGCTGCCGTCAGCCTGATACACTTAGCGCGGCTCTGTCTCGCCGCGAGAGGTGTATCCCCTCTCGTGCACTTCTCTGCTTATTCTAGGGTAGATAGAAGCTATATCGTGTTTTCTCTCTCTACATCGGTTTTAGCTGGTCGCGTCGACTACCTTCTACAGTAGTCGTCGCGATCTTTGCTTGTTTAGTTCTATTTACCACGTTTATCTTTCGGTATACTTATTATACTTTTATTATACTTATTATGCATTATTTTATATTAATTTTTAAGCATACATAGATAACAAAATAAATTGAATTAAAAAACTCCCATGCAAAAGAGAAACCAAGACAGAGAGGCAGAGGGAGAGAGAAAATATATGTTTGTCGACTTTAATCTATTTATGACTGAAGTGTGGGCGCTCACGAAAATAATAGACATTCTAAACCGAAGCCTTTAGATGCCATCTCAGCTACCTTACGGGGAATAACGTTTACTGCATGCACATCTTTTAAAAATCTATACTTTAGAGGATTATGCAGACAGATGTTCTCTACAAGCTTTTATTACCGGGTAATATATATCTATAATTTTTAAAAGAAAACATACTACAAATATCATGTTAAAAAGACTGTGCTGCATCCATCTCTTCCGAAAGCACTGACAGGGAGAAAGAAAGCTATTTTTTCACTTTAGCGTATTTTAACAGTATAACGTACTACTTTGTACAAATATGAATAACACTTTTCAATTCAAACTGCCCAGGTTTATCTATTCGGACAAATATTTTTATTTTTAAATTGTTAGTACTGTCAGAGTATCTGTGCCAAATGTGACGCAATTATCTTCATGTGTCATAAGTTACGCTTGTGTTTTATGAACACAGAAAGTTGTCTCTTCGATTTTGATTATGTCTGAAATTATTCAACAATGAAGTAGCATTAAATTTTGTGCACGAAATGAAATATCGGCCGCCAATACGTTCAGAATGTTACAGAAGGCCTTTGCTGAGAAACCCATGTCATGATCAAGTGTTTTCAATTGGCACAAATTGTTGAAAGGTCGAGATGTATGCTCGAAAAAACATTAATCAGGATAGGTTCCAGCCTTCGGATGCCCTCTCAACTAACCTACGAGGGATCACATTCACTCGAGTACATAAGTGACAGAGCTTCACCTAAGCCCATATTGCTTCTATTCCGCTTCTTTTAAAAGTCACAAGATTTCGAGGACTGTGCAGATAAATATTATCTAGTTTTTCATACTGAGTAAAATGTTCGTATAATTTTCGAATGTGATAAACATCTTATTACAGAAATTCTAATGCTAGCTTGAGAGAGATAAGGTAATAAATAATATATTCTCCCACAACCATGTTCTAACGGATAGAATTAACAAGAGGAGAGAAAGTGGGATCCTTGAGAAAGTGAGTGAGTGAGAGAGAGAGAGAGGGAGAGAGAGAGAGAGAGAGAGAGAGAGAGAGAGAGAGAGAGAGAGAGAGAGAGAGAGAGAGAGAGAGGAGAGAATCGAATCTCTTTCTTCTTCTTATATTGCCACATATGTATTCTAACCAACTAAGACTTTGCTACAGGTATAAAGGCTCATATAAAAGGAACGTGGGAATCTCACCTTCCTACGGATTGGGCTTAGTAGAAAGTTAAAGTTCATACACATAGTGGTACAATTTTTGTAGAGGAAGGATATACCACGTTACGTCACTTCAAGGGTTGGCATAGTTTTCAGGAGAGGACAGTGTGGCATAATGCCTATACTGTTTATATACGAGAACAATATTTATACCCAAACTTTTTTTAAATATTACAAAATAGATTCACAAAAAGTAAGTTATATAACGTAATTAGTGCTTAGAATACTGGACTGTTAAAGCAAACGAGTAAGTTCATTTTCTATCCATATAAATAATGGCATGTATAGTTTATACAAAATATAACTAAAATTTTGAAACACATTAATAAACGAATAGTTTTAACGGGAATGTAGCTTAAAAAAGGAATGAAATCATATAAAAATAACCGAGTTCATTTTCACATCATGTTCTATATCCGTGACGAATGTCACACCTAGCCAATTTTACAAAAAACATTAATAATTCTAGAATAAGCAGACAAACTACGGTGGCGGAGTTACAGATTCACAGTGTTACCACAGGCCGAGAAATAACATCGGTCAAATTACTTAATTGTCTGACCTTGTACGTTGGTGTTTATCATGTTTGAATACATATAATTTACATTCTTGGATTATTTTGTTGAATAAATACAATGTATTTTATTATTTATCTGAAGAAATATGTAAAGAAGTACAGCTAGGCAACTAGATAACAATGAGTCCATATTGACATATGGAGAATTTAACCAATTTGACTTAAACTTCAAGCCAATAACCGTAGTGACAGAACAATTGTAGCTCTTTTTATCAATGTTAGATTAATTGCTTGATTTATTTCCATGGATATATTTAAAATTATCGAAACAGAAGATATTTACTTTTTTATTTATATTAAGTGAAAACAAATTCCTTTCTGAGTTATACATAGTTATACATAGATATAGTTTAAATAGTGTACATTTTATATTAAATAGAGATGACATACCTTCTTTGTTTCTTCGTATACTGATTCTAAAGTTATTTCATTTAAATTATTTAATTGTATTCCAACTTTATGAGCCTCCTCCCTGGGATTACATATTTCAACTTTTCTGTACACATATCTGAAAAAATATCATATAATTTACATTAATTTATTTATATAATTTTAGCTATGAAATAAGTACATAGCAGATCTACCAATATTTTAGTGGTACGGGGAAGCTGTAGTCCGGCGATTAGCTACGGCAACCACTACTTAGTTGAGTAACCGCACGGACGCTGACGTTTTGCTCATCACTTAGATGTTACTTTACTGAAAAAAACCCTTTTTAACGGTATAACGTGAGTTACAATAACGAGAAAATAAACAAATTAAATAGACAAATTATTAGTTGGAATGAATAAGCGTGTAACATTCCTTATCCCCATCAGGATAGCCTACATGGTATTTTTCCAAGATCGTTTGAGAGGGGAAGAAGTATTTTCATGAGGATCGGATAAAATAATTATTAATTAAAACATTATATTTTAATGAAAATAAAAATAATAATTTATTTGTAAGAATTTCCTTATACAGGTAAGTCTCTGTTTCTGTAACAAAATAAATAATGAAAAAACAATTACTAAATAAATAAATAAAATAAATATATACGAAATTTACAATAAGGCACTATGTACCACATGAATGCCTGCTATTATTTTCCACGCCGGGATTTATACAAATCAGAATGATTTTAAGCATGGGTATAATAAAAGGTATACATAATTCTGTTGGTCTTCTGAGGAGCACCTCGCAACAAGGATCACAATATCTTTCGAAATAAGAAAATTATTAACCGTCTGTCTTTTGTGGAGCGCCTCACAACAGAAATCAAGTTAATAATTTTATTTCGGAAATTGATTTTTGTCAAGAGTTTATTGAGCTCTGGATAGATTGTTAGCTCCAAAAGGAGTTCGTGTGAATCAACTTTATCAAAGTCGGCTCACCAAGCGAACTTCTAATTTTTCCTTTTACAGGAAAATTTATGTTATTATATTCAGATTATTTCACCATCGCTCACGTACTGTCGAGCGAGCCGCCGATTTTATAATAATCATAATAATTTATAATAATTATGACAATAATGATAATAATAATATTTTATTTAATAATGATTGTGCGCTGATACTGCAGGATAAATACACGTATATATACGTTTATACATGTCACAAGCATGTACGCATGTACGCACATATACATGCATACATACATATATTAGGTGTACAACTTTGCTTTCGCCGTTTTGCAATAGATGCCTGTAGCAGTAAGTGGTAGTCAAAATAAATAGATCGTAGATGTCATGCAATAATCTTAGGTATTTGTAAACATAACGTCATTAAAATATTAGTCGATTTGTGCCTGCATCATAAAGTTATTCTCGATTAAACCTGTCAGCTTATGAGCCAGATTCTCGTCATTTGCGGGAAGTTTTAATTTTCTACTTTAATATGAAAATATCTGCGACTGAGGCTCATTGAATGCTCTCACATACCTATGATGAGGTCGCTGTTATTGAGAGAACGTGCTAAGGAGTAGTTTCAACGCTTCAAGAACGGTGATTTTCACGATGAATACCAGCATGGCGGTGGAAACGAGAAGGTTTTCAAAGATGCAGAATTGGAGGTATTACTTAATCAAGACTTATGTCAAAATCAACAAGAATTGACAGGATCATTGGGAGTGACGCAACAAGCCATTTCAAAAGGTTTAAAAATCATGGGAATGATTTCAAAACAAGGAAATTGGTTGCCCAACGAGTTGAAACCGAGAGATGTTGAACGACATTTGGTTGCTTGTAAAGACCTGCTAAAAAAGGCAAAGACGAAAGGGATTTTTGCATCGCATTGTGACTGAAGACGAAAAATGGATTCATTACGATAACTCCAAGCGTAAAAAATTATGGAGATATCCCGGCCATGGTTCCTATTTAACAAAAAAACACTTTGACCTTGAAATAATCTTGAAGGGCAAGTTCAAGGTCAAAAAATTTAGCCCTGTTGTGTTGCCCCCTTTGCCCTCTACAACTTTTGTCAGAACCACTTTGCCCTATCTGGCTTAGGTTGCGAATAATCTCGCTGCGCCGATGAAAATGGGTCTTCCTGTCTGTATGTACGTGCGCGCGCGTTTGTGTGTGTGTGAAATAGTGTACTAGTAATAATAGTGTAAAATAATGTAATAATTAATTTAATTGCATGATCTTTGCTCCGAGCACGTAATGCATCGTGCGTGCCCCATGATCGGATGGATTACCGATTACCGATTACTGATCCGTTGCCGATGACGCACGACATCGAGCCGAAAGAACAGGGTAGTCTCTTCGTCCTAGTATAAGTTTTTGGGCGGCTGATATAACAGATCTTCGCTAATGCATAAATTTATTTTAAATTGACATAAAAAGATATAAAAGTAAACATAGTACTACACACGCGTTAACAAGCATTTAAACAAAAACAAGAATATAATAAAAATAAATTTATATTTTAACCAATTCAAAAAATTATTAACGAACTTTTACAATATATAAAAGTGCATTGATTTTTGCAAAGAATGCAGTTCAATTTCAGTACTCATCAAGGAAGGATACCTTCTGAATAACGAAGCGAATCAACACTCTTCGATCAACCGATCATTTGGATTTTCCAGTGAAAACTGTTTTATGAGGCCAAAGCAAGATATCTTTACTCGTAAGAAAGAATTATAGAATTTTATAGTTCAGAAGAGCGGGCACAGACAACTTCTAAAATGGTAGTTTTATTTCATCTGGAGAAGAAAAAGGGAAAGCTACTTGAATAGAAGCTATTAAATTCGACTTGTATTAAAATTAATTCAGAAAAAGGCGGTCCTTTTCTCCGAATTAAATTATTATAATACTCCGACATAATGTACAGCAGACAACCCATCGAAATTGCAAGCCATGTAAATAGGTGATTATTTGATAAACCAATGTATTTAATTTATGAAAGAAATGCTTCTTATGTAAGATTATTATTGCAAACAATTTCGATCTTTTTGTATCACGAATTAAGGTGAACCTTAGAGTGATATATAAACGAGGAAACATTACTTCGAAACGCAAAGCAAAACTAGATTCACTCGGTTTCATGTAAATAGACAAGCCGAACTGTGTGAATAAATAAAATTAATGTAATAGAAGCAAAATGTAAATCAAGAGTGCGTGGAAACTCGAAATTGTGACAATCCAATTATCTTGAGACGCGTTATAATTATTAGGAGGCGAACTTATTTTTCGCTCTTTTTTAACGAAAAAGAAACATTTACGATGGAAAATGGATACACGTTAGTTGAATAGGCGATAATCAGAAGGCGCTATGTCTGGCAAATATGCTGGGTGCGGCAACATTTCCTGTTCGATCTCCAACAGGTGGATTTGACGGCTTTCGCAACATGTGGTCGAGCGTTGTCATGCAAGAAAATGACTTTACACCTATTTCTCGCGATTGCTGATCTACAAAGGTGGTCCCAGAAGTACCTGACCCAACAAATAAAACTTAAAAATTTTTGGAAAAAAATATATTTATTATGCAACATAATCTCCTTTCAGCTCTATAACATTTCCCATCGATGTTCAATAAGTTCGATACCCTTTTTATAATAAGAATTTTTAAGCTCCTCATAATAGCCATTAACTGCCGACATGACCTCTGCACTGTTGGAAAATCTTTGGAACGGTCTTTGTCATTAACATCAGTATCCCGACTTCTAAACCGCTCAAACCACTCCTTACATGTTGTAAGCGATGGAGCTTGTTGTCCATTCTTGAACCAATTGATAAGTTTCTTCTGCATGAAACTAACAGTGAATTCACTAAGTATTAGATCCAGCACATCTGACTTTTCGTACTACTTATATCGCCATCTAAACGTGAAGGTCGTAAACTAAGTTCGCCTCCTAATATATACAGCTATGGTGAAAAGCATCTACAGAGAGGTCCCGATTATTGATTAATTTCGTTGTTCTTATTCTTTTTTGTAATGATTATTTGTTAAGAATATATATTTTCTTTTAAAGTTCAAAAAATAACCAACCGAGTTACGAATTACTTATCCAAGCTTTATTTACCAGTCGCGATACGTTCCTGCCTCTTCAAAGAAATCTAATTATAAGCCATAAACAATAAATAAAAGCGAAGCAAGACTGATAAAACGAAAAGAATAAATTTTAAATCAAGTTGTACTTTCAAAAATATCACTATAGTAAAATTAAAAACGGTATTTATATTTATTATTATATTAAAGGATGATGTACTATATACTATGAAAAAGCAAGATAAGTGCAACTTTTGTTCTGCTTTGTTCTACAATTTTTATTTCCCCTTTTTTGATATATTGTATCTTATATAATTTTTATTTAGTTTAGGTTAGTAGCTAATTGACTACAACAAATAAGAAAATAAGAGATAGATAAACACGCAACATATTTTATCATTTAAGCAATATTGTAGAAAAAAATTTAAAAAAAATGTTATTAATAAAGCATTAAGAAAGATTATAATTTCATTATAAATATCGCATTGTAATAAAAAATATCATGTAACTGTCGATTCCAACGTTTTTCACATATCTTTTTTTACACCAAAAACAATTAATATTTCTTATTATAAATCTAAATTATAAACCGCGAGTGAAAAAAGACGTTGCAATATCCTTAGTGATTACATTTAAATAATTTCTTGTGACTTGAGTGTCTTGTGCAGCTATTCTTAAAATTAATCGTTGATCTGTAATGAATATGTAACCTACTCCAAACTATATGTTTTATTTATAGTAACAAAAATAATATAGCACAAAATTTATGGTGCATGAATGTATCGACAATGAAACCAGAGTCCGTATTCTATTATGACGTGATGACTTTTGTACATGGGTATTTATACACCTAATTTATATCCGTGTTCTATGACGACGAATACCGAAGTGTACCATAGAACATTAGTTATAAAGTGCCGGACCTAATAAAGAAAACACGTTAACTTCAAATTTTTAATCTTCAAAACAATACGATTGCGCGTATTAAATATTCCTGCCTCGCGAACGTAGGTCAAGGGAGAGCAGAGGGGAACTCGCGTGCGTCGCCAGAGAGAGCCGCAGCTGCGCTGCAGCCAACGTGAAGATGTCCCGCGCTCCCGCGCTCCCTGCGCCGACAAACTCGGGAGGCAGTAAAGACATTCGTCGCCACAGTTGAAATACCCCATTTTTATTAAATAATATTAAAGTCTCATTTTTGGCATTTTATATATTATTTAATATACAGCACGCCAATCAAAGAATACGTGCAAGTAAATATGAGAATAGACGAATAATTAAGCGTGTGCAACGTCCTAAAGGACAAAAAAAATTATTAATTATTGTTAAAATAATCGTAATTGCTATGCGCAATTATAATATTTAATTATTACTATTATTATAATTAAATATTCAGAGTCGGAAAGAATCGAATACTAAATTAATTATTATTTGATTCTTCTTATAACTTGTTATAATAACTGTTATTGTTTATTATTATGATAATTATTATTGTTATAATAATTATTATTATCGTTAATTTGTATTAATACTGGCCCGAAGCTAGAAAGATTTTCCTTTATTTATTACTTTTGTAATATTTTTTTTTGTGTAGTTTTATTATAATATATTTTTGTTATTTTTTATATCTGAACATAATTCAGTAAAACGTGATTTTTTCCAGATCTTGTCTAAACTTCCCTTTCCTTTCAAATCGATCCTGACGCTTCCGTGTAAGCTATCCTGAGGGGAAAAGGGAAACGTTACAAAGTAGTAGAAAGTGATGGGCAATATTTTGAATGACATTATCTGTACATTTTTTTACAAAAAATTCTTAATTCTTTATAATAAAAACGGCGGAAACTTATTTATTCATCCAATATAAGGTATGTTCAAATAATAATGTGACTTTTTCGTTTTCTCCAAAAATATTTATTGATTAATCAATATTTATATTGTCCCTTTCAAACTAACCCCCCTATACACTTGTGCCAATGCTTATTCCAATCATCGAAGCACTTCTGATAATCATTTTTTGGTATAGCCTTTAGTTATTTTAGTGATGCAGTTTTTATCTCTTGAATCGTTGAAAATCCATGTCCTTTCATGGATCTTTCCAGTTTTGGGAAAAGAAAAAATCACTGGGTGCCAATCTAGTGAATATGGAGGTTGAGGCATGATTGTTGAGTTGGTGTTGGCCAAAAAATTTCTCACCAGCAGCGATGATTGAGCAGGTGCATTATCGTGATACAAAAGCCACGAATAATTTTTCCAAAGTTCCGGACGTTTTTTGCGTGTCACCTCTCGGAAATGGCACATAACTTCAAGGTAGTGCTCTTTATTGACCGTACGACCTTATAGTAAAAATTTCTGGTGCACTACGCTGCGCGAATCAAAGAAGACAGTAAGCAAAACCTTGATATTTAATCTAACTTGGCGTGCTTTCTTCGGTCTTGGTTCTTCTGTGCTCTTCCATTGGGACGATTAAGTTTTAGTTTCGACCTCATAACCATATACCCACGATTCATCACCAGTTATAATCAATTTCAGAAAATCAGCATCATTATTGATTTCAATCAATATCTCTTAAACTATAGTCATGCGACAGTTCTTTTGATCAAAATTAAGCAGTTTTGAAATGAATTTCATTGATAGCGGTTGAAAGTTTTCATCTGTTATTGATGTGCTAGGGCGTCCAGGGCGTAGTTCGTCTTCCACATTTTCTCACTCTTCTTGGAAGATCTTTTTGACACAAAATTTAATGTAAACTCTTTACTCCATTTTAGACGTAGAATACAAAGTTCCGGTATCTTGGGATGACTTCTACAGAGAGTTTCATGTTCAGGTGGTAAAAACCGATATCCAGGTGTTCTAGGACGGCTTCTACGGGGAGTTTCGTGTTAGGATGGTAACGATGTGGAGTCGCCCATGACGACTTCTAAAAAAAATTTCTTGTTGGAAAAGTAGAAACCGATATCCAGGTGTTTCGGTACGACTACTAAAGGGGAGTTTCTGGTTTTTTCGGTAGAAGCTCCTCTTCTGGTATGTCACAACAACTTCTCCAGGGAGTTTCCATTTTCCCTAGAAAAAACTGATATCTAGGTGTATCGGGATGATTTCTACAGGAATAGTTATGTTCGCATGATAAAAACCGATGTCCAGATGTCTACCAACAACTTCTACAAGGAATTTTCTGTTCGAACGGTAGAAACCGGTGTCCACATGTCTCCGGGCATCTTCTACGGGGAGTTTTATGTTTGATCAGTAAAAACCGCTCTCCTAATGTCTCATGACAACTTCTCATCAGGTATTGAGAAGAATTAAGAGCGTGCAGAACAAGATACATAAAAAGTCAATAAATTTTATCTCTATAATTTAATTGTTCAAAAATAATATTGAAAATAAATTTCTTTCTTAATTTGTCAATTCAATAATATGATCTTAATTGCTTTTCAAATGTATTTTTAAAAATAAGTTTACTGATAAATTTGTCAGTTTTTATCGATTTAATATTGATGCAATAATTATTTGAAAATCTCGCCAAACAATATAAAAGAATATACAGCTGGTTAACCGAAGGCTGTAATACCCATAATCGCCTTCAGAGCGCGACTGCTCTCCCTAATTAGCTGAACTTTTTTCGTACAAATCAGCTAAATTTTACGAGATTTAAGAAAAATAGAGAATATTTTTTTTAGTTTATAAATAGATTAATAGATTGACATTATATGAAATCAGTTACAACAAAAAAAATCAAATTAATTATCTATTAATATGTATTTAACTAGATATTCTATAATTTAAGCTCATTATTTTATCGAAAAAGTAAAATATTTAGTTGTACTGAATTTACTATTTATACTTGAAGTTTTCATTGCACTATTGAAACTGAAACTGCTAAAATTGCAAAATTCAATTATTTTAAGATACGAAAGTGTAGAATCAAAAAGAGTACACCAAAATAATAAAAATTAAATACAATAAGAGTGAAGTCATTTACTGCTGATATGATAATTATATTTCAAAGCAAAATACATGCATTAAAACTATTAAAAGAAATAAATCTATTTAAACATCATTTTTATTCAACTTCTTTTTTTTACATTATTTTATTTCAAATGTAAAGACAACAATAGTATCATATTTCTTCTTTTTTTGTTAATATACTATGCCATAAAATATAGTACATTTTCATAAATATTTTAAGTACGCACACCTATTTTTGAATTAAAATATTAAAACTATTAAAAAACTATTAAAAAATATTAAAACCAATCAATTTAATAAGGAATGATAAATGTTATCTAATTTTCTAGATTCTAACATTAAATTTGCATTATCTTAATTATTGAAAATGTGAATACTTTCAAGACTCTCCCTTTTATACTTATTATTAATACCATGCTCTAAAATATCGACATTCACAAAATCAAAAGAATGTAAAAACTTTAAACTATGCTCCTTGAAACCGTAAGTATTATGTAAACTACGTAAACTATATTTATGTTCATAAATTCTCCTTTTTTAAATATCTACCTGTTTGTCCAATGTATTATTTATTACAATCCATACAATTAATTTTGTAAACAACTCCGGATTTTAAACATAGATCATCCTTATCTTCCAGAAGTTTTTGTGGATGAAATGGTGGATGTTTTTAATTCTGTATAATACAGAATTAAATTTACAAGGGAGATTGAAGTCAACAATCAGTTGAGTTCTCTGGACAATAATGTTATTAGATGTAGTAATAATAAAGTGAAGCATAATTGGTACAGAAAACGTACTTGGTCAGATAGGTTTTTAGATTTTAATTCACACCACCAATTTGTAAATAAAATTGGAGCACTGAAGGGTGTCATTGACAGAGCAATAAAATTGTCACATAAAGATTTTAGACAAAATAATTTACAGATAGTAAGAGAAACTTTCATTAATAATGGATATCCAATTGAATTTATAAATAAATTAATTGCTGAGAGATTGTTTGACATTTATAATACCAAAAATAGACTTAATGCACGAGTTGATGTTAACAGAGGCAAAATTATTGTCTTACCATATGTTAGAGGATTGTCTGAAAAAATTAAAAGAAATTTTTGGAAATATAACATTCAAATTTTCTTTAAAAATAGCAATAATTTAGGTAAGCTTTTTAATAATTGCAAAGATAAGGATAAACAGGTAGATATTTAAAAAAGGAGAATTTATGAACATAAATATAGTTTACGTAGTTCACATATTATTTAAGTTTAAAGGAGCATTGTTTAAAGTTTTTCCATTCTTTTGATTTTGTGAATATGGATATTTTAGAGCATGGTTTTAATAATAAGTATAAAAGAGAGAGTCTTGAAAGTATTCACATTTTCAAGAATCAAGATAATGTGAATTTAATGCTAGAGTCTAGTAAATTAGATAATACTTATTATTCCTTATTAAATTGATTGGTTTTGAACATCTTGTGTAGAGGAGAATTTTATATTTAATTTACTAAATTTGGTAGTGGTGATAGGGTATATATAAATTAGAATATAAAATTTAGTTTAGCCCCTGATGAGGAGCAGTAGTGAGCTCGAAACATTGAATTAATACAAAAAGTCTTCAATTAGATAAAGGTGATGGAAATAGTCAGATTGCACTTTACTAACATAAAATTTTTTTCAACTAATATTTTATTTTCAAATTAGCCTACGGGAGTGATTTTACACAAGGACAGTCTGACTGTCATTATAATTTTTAATTTTAATTTTTTATTTTTTGTATATTGATGTATTAATATTAATATAAATATATATTGATATTATTACATATTATTAGTATTTTCGAATTATTTAATTGGACTGTAAGACCAATGAAAATATTTATTAATTGACAAGCATATCATTTTTTAGATCTCTAAAAAATGATAGAAATATTGATTTAAATAAAACATCCAACCTTAAACATTTATTTATTTATAAAAACATCCCAATACATTATTTAAAAAAAGATATGAACAAAAAAAGTTACTTGAGCCTCAAATTGAACTCACAGCTTTTCAATAGTTTTTTTTGTATAAAAATTTATTCCACATCTTTTTCTGAATAAATTTTTCTACTTTCCTTATAGAATGCAGTCATACAAAAAAGCTATAAAATTGACAGGTTTTTCAAGTTGTTTATCTAAACATTAAAATAAAAAAAATAAAAAAAATTAAGGCCTATTTTTCAATTGTTTTTTATCAGTGCTATATTTTTAAATACTATTTTTAAATGCTTATAAAATTTTAGATAAAAAATTTATACTAAACATATAAAAAAATATTTAAAATAATAAAATTTTTAGAAACGTTAATATTAATAATCACAAAAAAGTGAGTTTCATAGTGAAACTTTTAATGCAACTTCTGAAAAGACATATAAAGATTTCTGAAACGTACTATATACAAAAGCATGTGTACAATTTTTAATTTTTATTAACGAATAATAAATATTATGAAAACTAATTTTATTATTTTTCACTACATAAATTTCTTAATATAGTCAATATAATGGAAACCTTATTACCCACATGATTTATGATTTACAATAAAATCTGAATTAAATGTTTTAAGAAAATTAAACATTCAAATAAAAAAATATACCTCAGTGACGTAAATTCTTTTAAACCTATCGAACCTCCAAGAATAAAGATAAAAAATGGTATTGCATATCGTAAATGTTTATTATGAAACATTTTAATCATTTTTTCCTGTAAAGTAAGAAAATTTTTAATAATTATTATTCTTTTTATTAAGATCATATTTACTATTAAATATTTTATAATGCTATTAAGAATTTAAAAATCTCAAGGAAATTACAACTCTCATGATTATTCTTGTACTGTTCTTCTTAGGTTCTTCTGTTCCTATCGCATGCTCTACCAAAGGATATCGACGCTTATAGCAGAGATGAACCGAGATTGTCAGGGCCCATGTAAATCAATGGTTCCAAAATTGACGCTACAGCCGACAGTGGTAGGTGCCCGAACAAGGTCCGTCTGCAATGTCGATTATCGGTAATTGCAGCGCACTGCTGAAAAATGTCCGAATAGAAAATACTAGAAATAACACATCTAAAGCAATGACGGAGAAACGGCGGGCGCGAGTATAAACTATTATTAAGAGGAGGGGCAAGGTTCCAGCAGAGATGAACCGAGATTGCCAGGGCCCATGTAAATCAATGGTTCCAAAATTGGCGCTACAGCCTACAGTGGTAGATGCCCGAACAAGATCCGTTTGCAATGTCGATTGTCGGTAATTGCAGTGCACTGCTGAAAAATGTCCGAATAGAAAATAATAGAAATAACGCATCTAAAGCAATGAAGGAGAAACAGCGGGCGCCAGTATAGACTGTTATTAAGAGGAGGGGCAAGGTGGCAGACCGGCACGATGCCGAAGAGGGGAAGTAGGGGAAGCGAAGGACCGAGCGAAAAAGAAAACAACTGACATCTATACGTCTATATATATATATATATATATATATATATATATATATATATATATATATATATATATATATATAATGCATGCATATAAGAAATGTGTGCACTAATTCTTTCCTCTATTTCGGCAAGATCGGACTGATTCCAACCGCGACCAAAATCCATTCTCTCTCTCTCTCTCTCTCTCTCTCTCTCTCTCTCTCTCTCTCTCTCTCTCTCTCTACATATATATATATATATATATATATATATGCGTGCGTGTTCTTTACTTAAAACTCTGATTCTCAAACTTTGACCTCCCTCATTATGATGTTTTGTAATTTTTTAATATGAGTGTGGGAGCTGTGTTGGGCGTGCTTTGTGTGTGTGTGTGTGTGTGCGCGCGCGCGTGTGTGCGTGTACACGGGCGCACGTTTAATACGGAGAAACTATCAATTATTTTTTAAATAAATCTATTTTTATATCAATAATCATCAGTTCTTCTCGTTTTGAAACGTTGCAATTTATTGAATTTTTTCAAATATATAATATAATATAAATTCAGTTCATTTTATTATCTGCTGAAAATGAGTTACTAAAGATATTTTAAATACAATGTAGAATATTCATTAATATTAACTGCATCTAAATTGTATAAAAAAGGAATTATTTGTAATTATAAAACAGGAATATAACATGCACATAAAAAGTTCTATTGATCTATTTATATTAATGTTTTAGATCGATCTCGTATTAAAAAATTATATAAACATATAGATTATCTAAATGAAATGATGTTCTGTTCTAAATATTAAAAAATTTAAAAGAATAAACAATTTTTATTCATAATGTATGTACTAGAATGAACAATAAATGTATAAGAATATATTGTACATGCTAGCTGTAAATACTTTTTTAACATTTAACTTAATTAAAAATGATTTACACAGAACTTTATATTTTATGTATATATTGTAATGTAGTATATTATTTATATTTAAAATTTTATTTTCAATATAGTTTCTAAAAATAATTACATATTTATCTGTGTAATAAACCAATCAATTTATTAAGCTGTATATAATTTTGATATAGAAACGCGATAATTTCATATTTCATAAAACCTAATGTATATTAAATAAAAATTTACATTTGAATTGTACTTCTGTCGACTGCCCATATACAAATTAATAAATTTAATTTATTAAATTTAATTTATAAATTTAATTTATCCAGTCCCTGATGAGGAGCCGTAGCGAGCTCGAAACGTTGGACAAGTCTTCAATTAGGTAAGGGTGTTGGGGACAGTCAGACTGCACTTTACTAACAAAGAATTTTTTCAGCTAATATTTTATTTTCAGATTAGTCTACGGGGGTGAATGTAAACAAGGACAGTCTGACTGTCATTATAATTTTAATTTAATTTTTAATTTAATTTCATTTTTAATTTTTATTTATTTTTTTTTTATTTTTATTTTTTTTTATTTTTTATTTTTTTTTTATTTTTTTTTTTATTATTTTTTATTATTTATTTCTTATTTTATTTTATTTTTGGATGGAATTGATTGGACTGTAAGACCAATAAAAAAATATTTATTAATTTTTAATTAATTAATACGTATACTAATTATGTAACTAATGTACTAGTATGGGGTTCGTAATAAAATATACGAATTGAGTATCGCGCTTCTTAAGTTGCGTTTAAATATTTTGATCACAATGCGATACTTTTTAAATGCTTTATAGTAGTCATAATAAATAAAAATCATTGATAAAATCGACAATCCATTAAAATATGTAGTAGAAACGATTTGACCGGTATGTTGACTCTACGCGCGCGCTCGTGTAAGTTGTATATGTAAATAGAACATTACATATACAGTAATTGAACAATAATAAAATATTCCGTTGATATATATATATATATATATATATATATATATATATATATATAATCTACCTTTAAGAAAAAATAGCAAATTATTGTCATTTGTACATTGTCAACATATAGGCCCAATCATTTCTACAACATTTTTATTGAATTGTTGGTTTTATTAATGATTTTTATTCATGATGACTACTATAAAGCATGTAAAGAAGTATCACATTGGGAAAAAAATATTTAAACGCGACTTAAGAAGCGCGATGCTCAATTCGTGTAAAATTTATTATAAACCGATGTCAGTATATCAGTTACCACCTTGTTTATTTAGAATCTGTATGTAGTAGAAAATACATCAACTTATGAAACACAGGATCGTATGTTCGACTCCTGTCGATCGAATGATTTTTTTTTCAAATGAAATAAAATTATTATTTATAAACATAATTTGTAAACATACATTGTATACATGGATAACTAATAATAATATATGTGATACTTTAATCCCATATATGTAATATATATACATATATATGTATATATATATATATATATATATATATATATATATATATATATATATATAGTGGAATAAATAGTTATATTGTTTTTTTTCCAATCTCTGCTTTTTAATTTAAACTGTCTATTTTTAGATAGTAATGCATTTTCACGTATATTTAGTTATGTAGTACACGAAATGTATAACTTCGTTAAAAAATAATGATAATTAACTGGAGATTTCATAGACCTCTTAATTTGTTAGGTATTTTGATGAATGAATAATAAATAGAAAATTTGAAAAATTTTCTATTTATGTATAAATATTCATTAATTCTATAAAAACCAATATTTCATTATAAATGTATGAAAATTAAAATTCTTCATAGGATTCCTATTGCTTGGTGGAATTTAGTGTATTTAGAATTTTAGAGTATGGTAGAGCAAAGAGATTTACGAAGGCAGTTTCTACAGAATGGCAATAACGAACAAAGTATAGATGAATATATCGATTATATAAAACTGCTGAAAATTAAAAGGAAAAGATTATTAAATTCCTTTTACAGAAATTATACATTTTTAATGTATACAAAAATATGTATAATAAACTTGAAAAGTTTTACAAAGCAAATACTCAAATTCAGTCCATTCATATCTCTGGCAATCATAAAGACACAGAGAATAGTACATTTATTACCGAGTACGGTAAGGCTTTATTTATGAATCGAGAGATTTATTACCTGAGGTGAAGCCGAGGGTTATAACGAGGTCCGAAAAAAAGTCTTTTCATTCTAGGTAAGGACTATATTTTTCCTCATGAGAACCGAAATTTTCTATTTAGAATCATTTCTTATTGTAGATATTTTAAATGATTTGAAAATAGTTAGTAATTATACCTGGGAGTTATATATAGTAACTATCTAGAAATGGATCTTAATTTTAAATTATCATTCATATATATATATATATTGAAAAATAGAAAAATCTTATCATTCTTATATTGTGAACATGTAAGTTATACCGTTTCTACAACATCTTTTATTGAATTGTTGGTTTCATTAATGATTTTTGTTTATTATGACAACTATAAAGCATGTAAAAAAGCATCACATTGTGAAAAAAATATTTAAACACGAATTGCGTATAGTTCTTTTTAAATGTATTACAAACCGATGCTAGTACAATAGTTATCAATATTTTTATGTATAATCTGTAGCATAATGGAAAATGTGTTAGCTTATGTAACACAGGGTCGGAGGTTTGATTCCGATCGGTTGAATGTTCTTTTTTTTCAATGGTTTCTTATCCATGGCCTCATCAACTAATTTAGCTACAAGAATTTAAAACTGCTTGTCCGTCAAATTTGGAGGAGCATATACACTAAAGACGTATATTTCTTGTATTTTAGCCCAGGATATCAATTCGCTCCGATGACTAGATTGCTTTAGTACCTGCCTATTTTGACCAATCCAGAGGTCCGCTCTATTTCTTGTATCACTTATCCAGCGCTGTGGTCTGTCCCTGTCATAATATGGTTCGGATATTATAGCAATGTCTATTCTTAGCTCCTTATCTGTCTGTTTCAGCAGGTGATGGGCCGCTATGCAATGGTTAGTATTCATTTGGAGTATTCTCATGTTTTATGTGTGTTTAAAAACTCCACAGTCATCGGGCACTTATAGCTGTATCCTGAATGGTTAATCTCCTTTTTTCCTTCACATTTACAGAGTAAACAGCAGGGCTCGTTTACACACAGCTTGGATAGATGGTTTTTTCTACCACAGTGCCTGCAAAGATTAGTTCTGTCAGAGCCCGAGCACACGGCCGCTAAATGGGCAGTCTGCCAACATTTGAAGCAATGCCTTATTTCTGTGTTTTTTTCGAACTCTGCAGCTGACCCATCCGATGCGAACATGCCCTGCACGTAGTAACTCAGCTGCGTGGCTATATGGTACAAACACCATCGCCGCCTGAGTACCCCCATAAGCTTGCCGCAAGGAACGACCAATTAGCATGTTAGTCTCTTTTAGTTCGAGGTACGATTTCAGAGCCTCTAAGACTTCATCCTTTGTAGTAACCTCATCTATATTATTAATCTCCAATGTAATAAGATTAGTCAGGATCGAAGTGGATGCGCTATCGCCAACCTTAGTTTCAACAATGCGAGCCAACTCATGTGCATTTTTGGCTGTCCGTTCTAACTGAAGTACCAGGGCACCACTTGCATTTCTGCGTATCTTGTTAACTTTATTCTTCACACGAGATTATAACTCCGGGTATACATAACTCCGGGTCATTCTTTATTTCACGCAGTACCTCCGCGTATGTAACTCCTTCGTTGGTCTTAATTAAGATGGAATTAGGTCTATTTCGTCTACTAAGCCTGCGTGGACTAGGTAATTCTTTATCTTTACCTTTAGGCTTCTTGCGCTTGATGGTCTGCCATTGATTTTCCTTGGCCTCAGACTTCCTTGTAGGTACTCCAACTGATTCTGATAGTCTCTTTAAGCCTAGTGATGGTTCTTTCGTCTTTTTGCTACCTACTGTTTTAGAAGTGGACTCTATCCCTCCGGCTGCGCTTCGTTTGGTATCAGAGCGTAGACTCGACGTAGTCTAAGTCACCACTTCATGAGTACCGGGACGGTGATACTGCAACAGATCATCCTCTGCCATACTGATGCATTTGTATGAGGCATTAATAGAACGAGCAAGATCGTTAATGGTCTTATGCATGTTATGCCTATCTTTCACAAAATCCAACAGTTGGCTGATCTTCTCACCAAGTCGCTCCAGATGATTGTTTCTGCGCGTGATAGAAATTTCTTGATCCGTCATGATATCTCCCTTAGTACTCAATGTAGTATCTATAATGATCTTTGATTTGCCCTCCCCAGAATCCGAGGGGCTACCACCGACCATAGAGGCTTGCACTCTATCGGAATCGCTGAGGAGATTGACCGATCTTGCCGGAGTTACTCCCTGGAGTATATCCTTGTTTATACCAAACATTAATCATAATTGGCCTTAAATTCGGAAGGCCCTCTCTATTAGCTTTTTCTATCCGCCCTGAGTATTTTATTTCCTCAGTGCCCTCTACAAATTGTAGCGAGCCATCCCCTATCCGCAACCTGGGGAGGCGCCAAATGGGAAAAAGTAACAAAACTCCACACTGGTGTATGTGTATGTGTGTGTGTGTGTGTGTATGTGTTGAGAGAGAGAGAGAGAGAGAGAGAGAGCGATGAATGGATTTTGATGGCGGTTGAAATCGGTCCGAACTCGCCGAAATAAAGGAAAGATTAGTGCACGCATTTATATATATATATATATATATATATATATATATATATATATAGACGTATATAATCGCAGTTCTTTTCTCTTTCGCTCGGGCCTTCACTCCCCCTACTTCCCCTCTTCTGCATCGTGCCTGCCTGCCACCTTGCCCATCCCTTTCATTACAGTCTGATTAAGTTTACAGTTTACTTATGTAAAAAATACACAATGTATAAAAATATATTGCCTAGATAATTTTAACTATAACAATATTAACATATATTAAATATCTGCAGGAAAAAATAATAAAGCTTCAAAGCTCGCCGAAACAATGTCTGGGATGTGGTTGTATTGAGTTTAGTTCCCAGAAAGTTCCCCCGCACTATTTTTCTGAATATTTATGATTTTTACGGGAGTAATTACGAATATCGTAACAACTTTAGACGGAAATTGAATATTCATTCCTAAAATCATGCAAAGTCCATAAAGATCATGGTTTGTTCAATTTTTCTTAAGAAAATAAAAACACTTGCAAAAAAATTTTAAACCATAATCATAGAGCTCATTTAAGTACATATTTTTTGTTCTATACAGTTTTCGGTGCAAATAATATTTCTCGACAAAGTTCCATTTCGGAAACTATTCCGTTTCGGAGTCCCGTGAACGGTTCCCCGCATATACTCGATGCAGGTATCTTCGTATACATTTTTTCGAGAAATATAGCTTCTAGAGACGAATTAAATAGAATAAAAAATATGTATTTTAATGAGATGTACAATGATTTTCTAAAATACATTTTTGTAAACTTTAATATTTCCCGAGATATGTCCAAAAGACTCTGTGTTTATAGTTTTTAACATGAGAATTAAATTTTTATCAAACGACACTACGATAATTTTAATCGGCATCCAAAAAAATCGACTAATCGATTATGCACGTCTTTCGGAAGTTCATTCACGATCTCTGTTATAGACTCACATAGCAATTTTTATTGGATCAAGCTTGCTGTGAGCACGCATTTAGACTGCCGATGATCGCAATAGCCTTGGAGCAATTTTACATCGCAGCGATCATACTGCAAGCATGCACTATTAAAAAATATTTTTTTTAAATTCATACTGTTATAACTTTTAATATATATATATATATATATATATATATATATATATATATATATATAAACATCTGCCGTCTCGGCTTCACTCAAAATAGTAATGTAACCAATTTATTAAACAGTTAAATAATATCTATGAAAACAATTCTCTATCTATAAATCTATATTCCTATAGATAATTTCATCCTCTGAGAATATTTCTCGAAAAATAATCAAAAATTTAATCCTCTAAAGCATCGACAGTGGTGTGACTGTATTGAATAAGTCCTGTCACTATTTTCTTAAAAATTTGAAAACTTATATTTTTTGGAGCGCGGATTCTTAACATCATCATAACCTTGAATCAAAATTAAATATGTATTCCCAAATCGACGAAAACTCCATAAAAATCATGATTTTCTGAATTTATCTTAGAAAATGAAAAAATTTAACATTTAAAACCAAAATCATAGAGCTCATTAAAATACATATTTTTTTGTTCTATATAATTATTCGATATAAACTATATATTTTTGGAGAAAAGTTCAACATTTCCGTTTCGGGGTCCCCGGAACAATTCTACGTTTATATGAAATATAGATACATTCGAATACATTTTTCTTGAAAAATGCTGTTTGTAGAAATTCAGCACATAGTACAAAAAATGTATTTTGATAAAATCTACAACTTTTGTTTGAAATACTTTTTGTAAATTGAAGTACACTAAAACAAAATTTGATAATTTTAAATAAATACATTTCGTCGAATTCAAAGAACGAAGAATTTGTTTAATATAAACAACTGTTTTTCGTTAAGAAAAATATATATTTAAATGTATTAACTGATTTAGTTGAAACGATATTTTTAATTTAAAAAAATATTCTAAATTGTCCAAATAGAATTTATTTAGGTAGCTAAATTTGTTTGTAGAAATTCAGCACATAGCACAAATAATGTATGTTGATAAGATCTACAACCTTTGTTTGAAATACTTTTTGTAAATTGAAGTACACTAAAACAAAATTTGATAATTTTAAATAAATACATTTTTCCGAATTGAAAAAACGAAGACTTTGTTTAATATAAACAACTGTTTATCGTTAAGAAAAATATATATTAAAATGCATTAACTGATTTAGTTGAAACGATATTTTTAATTTTAAAAAATCCTATAAATTGTCTAAATAGAATTTATTTAAGTGGCTAAATCAATTTCATTTTCTTAAAATCATTAAATTGCATTTTATAAGCATATCATTAATTTTCATATTTGGTTAGTGAAAATAAAAAATGTTTCCAAAATTTTTTCGCCAGGTGTATCCAGGGTTTTCGTCGCAATTAACGCATGCCTCTACCGGTTGCTACCTTTAAGTTGCGTTGCCTACAATATTGATATAATATTATGTATATATTTATATATATATATATATATATATATATATATATATATATATATATATATATATATATTATAATACATAAGAAAAAAATGTAAATATAATTATTTTTTATTGCAATATAACATATATCATACGTTTACATAGTTGTAGATTACGAAACTGATGGTCTAATAAGTTAAGATACTACAGTTAATTTTATATTTTGTTTCAATTATACAAAATTAAAAATATTTTTTTTTAATATTTCTTTAAAGCAAATAAATATTTTTCAAATTAAGAACCGAATATCTTAAAACAAATTTTTATTTTTCATACATCAAAAATATTTACTGTATTTAAATAAACATGTCAGTATTTTAAATATATACATTTTTTAGTTTCAATAAATGATCTACTAATGGTATATGTATAAAGCATTTGTTTAATTTAAAAAGTATATATTTAAATGGATTAAATTTTACATTAAAGAAAATCTGCAGAGAAAGTAAATGTAACAATTGATCAATTTCATTATTAATTGAAAATTATAAAAAAAAATTAGATGTCTGGAATAATGCTTATTATGATTAAGAACATAAGAACACCTTAACAGAAACAGAATTAATAGAACGCGTTCTTGGTCTGTATAATTAAATAATTAAATATCTATTATATATTTTATATTATATATAAAATAAGTGTATAATTAAATATCTTCTATCTTGCAAATATTTCGAACTAAAAAAATGTATGTTAGAAGGTCTAATTGCTAGAATTGTATATTTATATATTTTGAACGGATTAGTTGGTTTTGTCTTCTTTCATACTTAAAATATTTAATGTATTATATTTAATTCGTAATTTTTTTCTGCTTAATAAAAACAATTATATTGCAACAAAATCGCTTTGATAAAATTAACTTCATATTGAGATAATAATAATGACTATCATCAGCAATGTATTTGTATTTATAAATTGAATAGCTCTAGAAATATATGCTAATTGTAAACTAAACTTTTTTCAAAACGATTTTTAAAAATTATTTGATTGTTTTTCATATTTTTGAAGCATGCTATAATTTTAATCATATTTGACATATAGCAATTATATATAAGAGAAGGTGTGAGAGAAAGAGAGAGAGAGAGAGAGAGAGAGGGAGAGAGAGAGAGAAGAAAACTGGAGAAAACGCCAAGAGGATTAACAGGGATTGGATTACCCGATACTAATGGGACCTGCATACAGCATGTGGGCACGTTCACCCAATAACTCACCTTCCCTCTCTCTTTTTGATCTGTCCCTCCGCAGGCATCCACGCATTGTACGGGGCATAGTTTAGCAGTTTACACACACACACACACACACACATACATTTTCTTGAGATTGTTAGTAAAGTAGCTACCTTTTTTGCCATTTTTTTGAATTTCAAAAAAAAACAGTCTATTATAGCATACCTTAAAAATAGCATACATTCTTTTATATATATATACAAGAAAGAGAGAGAGAGAGAGAGAGAGAGAGAGAGAGAGATAATGGATTTTCAGTGCCGAAATGGAGAAAAGAATTACTACACACATTTCTTATATATATATATATATATATATATATATATATATATATATATATATTATATATGTGTGTGTGTACATAAATGTACGTCCAGTGTTCCTTAACTTAAAACTTTAATATTTAAATTTCGATTTCCTCATTTTGACGCGCGCGCGTGTAATTGTACGTGTAAGTCTCTCTCTCTCTCTCCGTGTGTGTGCGTGCGCTCGCGTGTAGGTGGGTGGGTGGATGGGTAGAGAACACACACACACACACACACACACACACATATATATATATATATATATATATATATATATATATATATATGCATATTAAATATAGCTTGGATGAAGAAAATTGTACTTCAAGTTCAAGTTCAATTTCGAGTTCAAGCGGTAGAACAAAATGTCCAGTCTCTCGAGACCACGTTTTCTGAGAGTATCATGTTCGGACTATAGGAAATTTCTTGGGACGCCTGTTATATAGAGTTTTGTGTTGCGGAGGTAGAATACAATGTCCAGGTATCCCGGGACGACTCTTATTGGGAGTGTGCGTGTTCAAATGATAGAATACGAATCTATTCATAGAAGTCGTACTAGCATATCTGGATTTTATTTCCCACCAGCTGTACACGAAATTCCCCGTCGAAGTTGTTCTAAAACACCTGGAAATCGCATTCTATCATCCGAACCCGGAAGTCTCCGTAGAAGTTGTCCCGACATACCTGAAATCGTTTCCTATCAACTAAACATGATACTCAACGTAGAAATCGTCCCGCCATACCTGGATATCGTTTTCTACCGTCCAAACACGAAATTCCCCGTAGAAGTCGTTCCAAAATACATGGAAATCGCATTCTATGATCTGAACATGAAACTCCCTCTAGAAGTTGTCCCGACGTACCTAAACATCGTTTCCTAACAACTAAACACGATAGTCCCAGTAGAAGTCGGCCCGAGAAAGCTAGCATCGCTTTCTAACGACCAAACACAATACTCCCCGTAGAAGTCGTTCGGAAAGACCTAGACATCGTATTTTACTGTCCCAACACGAACCATCTCATAGAAGTTGATTTCCTCATACCTGGATCTCGTTTTCCATCAACTAAATACAATATTGCCCGTAGAAATCACTCAGAGACACCTGGACATCGCATTCTATCATCTGAACCCACAACTCCGTGTAGAAATCGTCTTGAGGCAACGGAATATCGTAATCAACCATCCGTACACGCCAACACAATATTACTCAGTAGAAACCGTATTTAAAATATGTATATATAACATGTACAATATAATATACATATAATATATATCTATTTTTTATATTTCCGTTTTTTCAATTAAATACCGTGAATATTTTCGTAGTGCTCTTAGCTGAAATTCGAGCAAAATGTTGGTATTCGCATAGCATATTTTTTGAATAGGCGATGGATATTGCCTTTTTATGCAGAAGTGACGATATATTTTATTTATATATAAATAGTTTCGAGGTTGTTGGTAAAGAATCCTATTTTGTATGATGTTAATAGAATGTATAAAAATAAAAATATAATTTGTCGTCACAAACTATATTCAGTATGATTTGGCATACAGAACCATTTTATAAGAGAAGGAGAAAGAAAGACAAAGAGATAGTGACAGAAAGAGAGACAGAGAGAGAGAGAGAGAGAGAGAGAGAGAGAGAGAGAGAGAGATTTCCAGGTAAGAGAAAATAAAATTTACAAAAATCAAAAGATATCTATAAGGTGTGAGAGTAATATCAGATTAACCTGCCGAAATAGAGAAAAGAATCAGTCGCGCATTTCTTATATATATATATATATATATATATATATATATAGACGTATAGATGTGCAGTTGTTTTCTATTTCGCTCGGTCCTTCGCTTCCCCTACTTCCTCTCTTCGGCATCGTGTCGGCCTGCCACCTTGCCCCTCCCCTTAACAGCAGCCTGTACCGCTGTTTCTCCTTTTTTGCTGTGATGCGTTAATTATATTATGTTTTAAATTTCCGAATAGCTATTCGGACATTTTTCAGAAATGCGCTACATTTAGTGCGTGTGTGATTTTTTATTTTGATTGAATTATTTGAAATAATTTGAAATCCCCACTCTCGTTTCTTTCAAGACATGTATTTGGCGGAACAACCTCATATGGTGTCGCCGCCGTTCGGCCAATTCTGTCCCGAAGTCCTACCGTGTAATTTAACACGATTTTAGCGGAGTTTCTACTCATTGTCTCTACCCTCCATAGTTCCTAGGATCTTTATGGGTTGCTTTATAGAGAGTAGAGCGAAGGAGTGGAAACTCCGCTCTCTTTACATGGGAAAAGCTTATAAAAAATTAGCCTAAGATGGTAGTTCAGATTTGTCCGGCAGACGTCGCTGTCTTAGAAATATCTCGATGATCCTGAATGCAATAGAGAGAGAAAGCACAGGCCAAATTCAGTAAGGGGATGAAAAGAAGCAAAAATAGGGGAGCAAAGAATTAACTTTCCCTTCTCTCCACGATGACTGCATACCAGCACACTCTTTTCTTCAAATACGTGCATTTGAACGAGCAACCTCACAGGGTCGCGCCCCCTTGCGGCCTATGATGTCCCGAACTCCTGCCGTGTAATTTGACTCAATATTAGCGGAGTTTCCACTCTTTCTTTTTACCCTCCGTAGGTTGGTTTATGAAATGAATATGGCTACGTGAAACAAGAGAATATGGCTGCGTCGCAAACCGAAAGCCAACAAAACGATGTAAAGCTAACTGAATCTGGGAAATGCGAACTGTCGGACTTCGGTAGCGGAAGTAATATTGATGCAAACATTAAGTACGAACAGGATTCTGACATAGTTGCAGATGTGAAACAGAGTTCGGTTCAGTTTTATAAATATGTGAATCGTGATTCAGGCTTAGAAATGAGTCAATATCGTGCTGAGGATATTAGTGTACATTCAGCCGGTGAAGTAAAGTCGCCCCGTGAACTTCATCAAAATCCTCAGGAATCTATAACAAAATCTGAATCACAAGATACATCTGGACATTCGGCTCATTCGTTTTCACAAAGTCAACTTCGTGCAGATTATTCTGAAGAGTATTCAAGCAAATCTTTATCTAACGAGTATGCAAGTAGTAAACAAAGTTCTGTAGAATATTCTCCAAAATCTACTTCAGAATTTCCTGTTTCGAAACAAATTGAATCATATCATAATAAGCAAATACATAGTGATAGTGATCGTATTCATCAAAGTGATCTAGATGAAAATTATGCTGTTAAAAATATGGATTCAAGGCATACTCATCTTACTCCTAGTTCAGTACCCTTTTCAGGACAGCCAAGATTTTTGTCTGGGCAAGCTTTAACTCAAACAGCTGGACCTACACCAACATTAAATCAGTTGCTGCAATCATCTAGCCCTGTTCATCGATTTCATAGCACTTACTCTATTGGACCTGAATCTTACCAGCAACCATGGCCAATGCAAAGGCCTTCAGTTGTACCACCAGTATACCCACAGACCAATCAAAGACCACCTCAAACGGTAAATGTATATTAAATTATTATTATTATTATTACCATTATTATCATCATCATCATTATCATTATCATCATGGTTCTTTTTATTTAATTCATTTTTATTTAATAATTTTTTATTTTATCATAATTTTATCATCAACAATCTCTAATTAATAACCTTGTGTGAATTTATTTAAATAAAATAAAAAATAATATAAATTTATATGAATTAATAAATATTTTTTCATTGGTCTTACAGTCTAATCAAATCAATCGAAATCGATAAGTAATAATATCAATACATATCTACATTAACATTAATACATCAATACACAAAAATAATAAAAATAAAAATAAAAATTAAATGAAAAATTATAATGACAGTCAGACTGTCCTTGTTTACAGTCACCCCCGTAGACTAATCTGAAAATAAAATATTAGCTAAAGAAATTTTTTTGTTAGTAAAGTGCAGTCTGACTATCCCCAACAACCTTACCTAATTGAAGACTTGTTGTAGTAATCTAATGTTTTGAGCTCGCTATTGCTTCTCATCAGGGACTGATGAGGAGCCGTTTATATAAATTATATAAATATTTATATTATATGCAATATAATATAAATTTATATGCAATAGATTTTTCAATTTGGTTATATTTTCAAACTGTAATTGCTTATCTATTACATTATTATGATTATTATTATTAAAAATATTGTTAATTCTTTTAACATTTCTTTTAATATTTTAAAATAAAATTATAAAATTAAAAAATAAAAATAATAAAAACAATATTCTATGTTATTAAAGGACAACCTGACTACCTCCACCACTTTAAATTTAGATTTACCTTTGATGTCCGACGTTTAGAACTGCTACGGTTTATTCTTATGAACTAAACTCTTAGTTAATTAAAGTTTAGTTCCTGAGGATGAACTGTAGCGGTTTGAAACATCAGATACCAAAGGTGAATCTAAATTTGAGATGGTGAAGCAGTCAGGTTGTCCTTTACTAACACAGAATATAGCTTTTATTATTTTTATTTTATTTTATTTATTGTTTTATTTTATTTTTATTTTAAATTTTTAATATAATTTATTGTAGTAATAAGTTCTATTTCAGATTCTTCGATGGTGAATATAAACAAGCACAGTCTAACTGTCATTATTTTACTTAATATATTATAGTATAAAGAAGGTAAGACCGAAAAAAAAATGTATTAATTTAATTCAGAACAGTTGACATAAGTATAATTTTTAATTTTAAAATAAAATTATTAGTTTTGTTAGGTATAATTAAATATTGACCTTTGATTTTACAATTTTAATTAATTTATACATATAATCGTAAACTATATTTAGAATTTCAAACAAAGTGTTCTACTTTCAAGCTTAAGCAAAAATTAAAAAATATAAATGATCTTTTATTTTTCTTATTTTATTAATAAATGTAAATTTAATCAAAATTAAATCTAAAATCAGTTGTTATACAATTTATTTTATTATGAGTTGATTTAAATGATGATTTTTTGAAAATCTATTATGTAATTTTATAGTTGATAGTATTTTTTATATAATAAATAATCATTTGTAGAATCAAAATAATAATGCTGCTTTTTATTATTATTATTATTGAATCAAATTATCTTTATTAAATTAATCGTATACTAGATTTCAAATATACTACTTATTATAGTTTTTTTATTGATTGTTCATTTTAATATTATATGTATAATTTATTTATTTTAAACTAAACTTATTTTATATTCTATAAACAAAAATTGAATAAATTATAATGCTGGATTATACTCTATTATTATATAATTTTATACTGATAGATGTATTAAAAAGTAATTGAAATAATATATGATTTATTTGGTTTAAAAAATTTTAATTATTACACAAATTTAGTTATTTATAATGTGTGAATAGTTCAGGTATTTAAATTATATATATATATATATATATATATATATATATATATATAAATTTAAAGCTATAAATTGATATACAATTTTAATAGTTTTCTTTATTAATTTACTAACTACTTTAAAGCTTTTCAAACTCTGATTTTTAGATTACTTTTATTAATGTTAAAAAAAATTTAAATTGTAAGATAATTATCTTGATAACTGTAAAAGAGAATAAACATTAAAAATTACAGAAAAGATTTCAATATAGAAACAGATGACTACTTTTGTATATCAATAGTAACATTAATTAATTAATTATTTAATATTCATTAGTTGAAAACTATTTACATCTTAGCTGAGTTCAGAATTGAAATGTAATTAAGCAACAGTTTTTATTGAGTTTATATATAATTTTATTTTTATATATAAGTATACATATTAATAAATAATAAATAATTAAATCTTGAAAAAAATAAATTTAATTCAATTTTATTGCTTGTCACTTAGTAAAGCGTATTTAAATAAAAAGATTTAAGATATTCTGATAAATATTTATTTAAATGTAAATAAGGATCAATTTTGAGAGTTTATTTTTGGGTAGGAAAGAAAAATTTTATTACAAGAGAAAGTATTTGCTGTAATATTTAAACAGAATGCATATGCTTTTTTCTTTAAGATTTATTAAATAATTTAAAAATATTTATATAAAAAAATATAGTTTATCAATTATAATTATACATTCACCCCCATAGACTAATCTGAAAATAAAATATTAGCTGAAAATATTTTTTCTTAGTAAAGTGCAGTCTGACTGTCCCCAACATCCTTACGTAATTGAAGACTTGTACAAGGTTTCGAGCTCGCTACGGCTCCTCACCAGGGACTAAACTAAACCTTATATTCTAATCTATATATACCCATCCCCACCATCAAATTTAGTAAATTAAATATAAATTCCCCCTCTACACAAATTGTCCAAAACCAATCAATTTAATAAGGAATGATAAAGACATATGTATATAAAATCTATGATAAAGAAATAAAGTAGACTGTCCAATCTACCAGACTCTAACATTAAATTCACATTATTTCGATTCTTGGAAATGTGAATACTTTCAAGACTCTCCCGTTTATACTTATTATTAATACCATGTTCCAAAATATCAACATTCACAAAATCAAAAGAATGTAAAAACTTTAAACAATGCTCTTTTAAACCGGAAGTAATATGTGAGCTACGTAAACTATATTTATGTTCAAAAATCCTCATTTTTAAATATCTACCTGTTTGTCCAATAAAGTATTTATCACAATCCATGCAATTAATCTTGTAAACAACTCCTGATTTTAAGCAAAAATCATCCCTATCTTTGCAATTATTAAACAATCTACTCAAATTATTGCTATTTTTAAAGAAAATTTGAATGTTATATTTCCGAAAATTTCTTTTAATTTTTTCAGACAATCCTCTAACATATGGCAAGACAATAATTTTGCCTCCGTTATGATCAATTCCTGCACTATGTTTATTTTAATTTGTATATGGGCAGTCGACATAAGTACAATTAAATTGTTTTACTATAGAAAATATTGTCCTAAATTTGGTGGTGGGGATGGGTATATATAGATTAGAATATAAAGTTTAGTTTAGTCCCTGATGAGGAGCCGTAGCGAGCTCGAAACATTGGACAAGTCTTCAATTAGGTAAGGGTGTTGGGGACAGTCAGACTGCACTTTACTAACAAAGAATTTTTTCAGCTAATATTTTACTTTCAGATTAGTCTACAGGGGTGAATGTAAACAAGGACAGTCTGACTGTCATTATAATTTTAATTTAATTTTTAATTTTTATTTTATTTTTATTTATTTTTATTTTTATTTTTTATTTTTAGATTGAATTGATTGGACTGTAAGACCAATAAAAAAATATTTATTAATTTGTATATGGGCAGTCGACATAAGTATAATTAAATTATTATAAACAGGTAGTCACTTTTTCAGAATAAAGCCTTAATTTTAAAAAAAAATCGATGAAGCAAGTTTGCGCGTCTAATATTTTTGGAAGAACATAGGCTATGTTTTGTTTTGAACATAACCCTACTTTAATTAAGAAATTTTGCGTTCATACTTGTCAACTCCGTACATCGTGCATATAGTAAATCAGTTTCAATAGCTAGGAGGTGGCGTCGAATTGAGTTGAATATTATCTGAAGTAAGTTAAACTATTCATACTAAACCAGCTCAAGCTTTGAATGGTCATATTCAACTTTGGAATTAGTATCCTTAAGAAAGTGTGATTTTAGTCGTGTTATGAACTGTGGTATTAGCCTTTTTGTACTTCAGGTGAAATTGACACATCTACAGCTTTCGATCATTTTTTAACATGGTATTTTTTCCTATAAAGGGAAAATTGAATATTTTACTTTTAAATTTGAAGATGATTACACAGGATGTTCTAAAACAATAAAATAACTAAATAACTTTTGAAAAGGGTTAAGTCTATAATTATCAGGTTTTTTCTTTGCTATTGAATTGGCAAATATAAATCAAATTATTTTATCTAATATTTAATTTTATTAAATCTAATTTTGTCAAAATCTAAGAAAAAGTAATATCAAAATTTAGCAATTTAAATTCATATCATTATATCATACTAATTTATAAAAACAAAACGTTTTTTTGTTAGCACAAGATAAACAAAAAACTACTGAATAGAATGCTTGGAAATTTGGAACTTGGAAGCACATAGGCTGTATATATTTTTTTAATTTAATAAAAAAAGATTGCAAAACAGGAAGTTACTTTATCAATAATTCCAAAACTATGTATCATATAATGTTTTATATATATATATATATATATATATATATATATATATATATATATATATGTCTAAATAATATGGAGAATTAAGGAAAGGTGAAAATCGAATAAACAAATAAAATAACAATAGTATTATAAACACAAATATAATAATAAACCAAACACTAAAATTTGTTGGCATAAAAACCTCTTCTATATAAAAGAGGAAAAAAGCCTTACAATATTTGAATTGAACAAATACAATAATTAAACGTTAGAAGATAATATAGTTAAATCGAATGATCATTCGCGCTTTAAGTGCACTTAGTATTATTATCTTATCGCTCGCTGTGATGTCTTACAAAGTGTGGGAGGTGCAGCGGTATACCAGATCGGTACTGATGTCTCAGGCAACAAACCGCCCCTGGTGATCAAAGGGAGTTTGTATTCGCCTTTTTGCACCCCAGAAGCAGGTTAAACCTCTTCTACGAGGCAAAGTGCTCGTGTGCACTGCTTGTTCAGCAAACCAAAAAGACCAAACACCACGTAAAACGCACGAAAATGGTAGACACAAGTAGATTGCTTTAAAATATATTTTCGAATATTACAAAATGTAAAATAAACTGTAAGCTAAACATCGTGACATATATATATATATATATATATATATATATATATATATATATATATATATATATATATATTATAATGCCGCGAAGTTTATTAGATTTTGCCTCACCTATTTATTCGCGTACACAATATATTTTTCATAAAATTTTTACCTACTCACCTGTCTCTGAGGAGGTCCCACCGGCCTGGAAAGGGGAATTTGGGAAAAAGAAAGTACTCGCCCTACACATTTGGATTTTCTTTTTCAAAATTTATTAAATCAGAACAATTTCCGCACCCTCACTAACCCCGACTACGCAACGATACTGTACTCCCGGTCCGTCTACTCGGCGCGTCCCGACCGCCATCCGCGACTTGACGCACTCGCCCTGGGAAAAAAGGAACGGGGAGGTAAGGATCCGCGTCACCACACACACGCGCGACAACACGCCGAATTGCGTCGCAGAGCTCGTCGCCGTGCGAGGAGTACTCACTACGTCGATGGTGGGGGGGGGGGTACCGATGACGGCCCCTGGATGGCCGCAGGTGCGTCCGTCGAGCGGCCGCCGTCCACGTACTGGCCTGTGGCTACTTTGGCGAATCCACGCCACTCTTCACCGTTGCTGACGTCTCTCTTGCTTCATAGTCCTCGATGGCTCCTCTTTCCTTTCTTCTCCCTTTATTATTTCTTTTTTTTCTTCTTCCTGTCTCTCTCTCTCTCTCTCTCTCTCTCTCTCTCTCTCTCTCTCTCTCTCTCTATTCGAGCTCACCTCTTTCTCTCGTTGGTTTCTTTCTCTCCCCTTAAGCTCTTGAACCTCTGGTCTCTCGGACTGCCCACCACGGACTCCTTTCTCCTTCCTTTCTGCACCTCTTCTTGCTGTCTCTCTCTATCTCACTTTTCGAACTTTGCTCTTCGGCGGCCGACTACGGAGTCCCGCTTATTTCGCATTTCGCCGGAGAAGAAGGACGGGTTAAGGGGGGGGGGATACGGCGGCGGCAGACGACGACCGACCGCGATCGGGACGTACCGAACACGGCCTCTTATTTATAACAATTTTCTTAAATTTTTACATTTTATATATGATAGACGGGAAAATACTGCAAACAAATAGCAGAAAATTTTAGTTCTTTGTTAATATTTTTTCACAAAGTTCGTTCTTTTATTTATTATTGTTCTTGTTATTTGCGGGAATCGCGTTCATAGTTTATTATCTAAGAAAAAAAAAATATGAATGGTTTTCATAAAAACTTCCCTAATGACACATTTTAACATAAACATTATAATTGTAATAAATTTCTTCTAATAATTAACATTTTTGCTGCATTTTACTTATACCATCTCTCACATATAACTACGACAGATATTTCAAATTGACAATAGTTCACTAATGTAATATTAATCTACTGAAGAAAAAAAAAAGTTAGCTCTCAACTCAGGTTTATAAAAAAAGAATCTGATGTGGTTGTACACAAACTTTACCCAACTTTGCTATTTGCTTAAAAATATAATAATAGTTTATAACTTGAGCAAATAACAACTAATATGAAAATTAACCTAGAAATATCTTTTCATCTACGATGTTTGTACCGTGTAGCCCTCTTTCAATTTTTCTTTTTCTGGATACTTGCATTATACAATAATCAGTACATTTATCAGTATACAAAATCAAGGATCTCTGATTTTTGTAATAGTTTCGTTTACAAATTCGTGATTTCCGTAAGTCATATTCTTCCATTTATAAGTCGTATATATATATATATATATATATATATATATATATATATATATATATATATATATAAATAAATTACAATGAACTTCAGCGCACTATAAACGCATAGAGTTAATAACTATCCAATATAATTATTTCTAAGTATTTTATAAGTATATAATAGTCGGAGTTATTGTAACAATATTTACAATAATGAGATAAAATCTAAATCAGCCTGCTATAACTATGTACCATTACTTATCAACTTCGATCTTATAACTATAACATTTGATTGGTTTTGTAGAATTTCTATTATTACATTTCCATAAATTTTAAATTTTAAGGGATTTTTATTTAATTTATAAATGTGTTATTCCAATAGATTAGAAAAAAAATTTTAATCACTTCTTTTTTTTGCTAAATAACTGTCAATTAAGTCATAATTTATAATTGAATAAAGAAAAAAGATTCAAATTTGTTCTTAATTGAAATAGCTTAAAATTTATATTAGCATAATCTAATAAATGACTTTATAACCCTGCCTCTTGAATAAGTTTATGAAACATATAATAAAATATAGCATCCAGTCACAAATACTTCTTATTAATCTTCCTGTCGTCTTCGAACTGGTCTACTGTATTAAATGTACTTCCTTTTTTCATATAACGTATCTACATATCTCTTTATTCTTCTAGCATGTCCTGCATCTTATCCTTTACATAATATGATTTACTAAATTGAATTTTTTAATGCTCTGTTATATAGCTATAGACCATTGGTTGCAGTGCATATGTACTGTGAATCAAGTCATTGTTTGTTACCTAAATAAAGAAAATTCATTTAAACAAATTCTACAGATTCCTAAATGTATATACTTCACCAGTTTAATGATTGTTTAAGAATTTAGTTCATAAACGAAACTTTACAATTCTTTACTTTAGTGTTTAGTTCGCTTTTTTTTCTTATTACACATTCTTGAAACCTTTTATGTGCCTTGGTAATCGTTAAACATTCGACAACTGCTGATTGAGCAGCTACTCGAAGTTGCATCAGAAATAATAAAGTAGGAACCGACACCTTGATCTTTTTTTTTCTTTATTATTTTTTCCTGTTTTGGTCCTTCTGTTCATAATATTTTCCAAATCATTCACCAGTTGCACATTCAAATACTCTTGTATTTCTTTTTTTATTACATTTACTTATCTCTTAATAGGCCCTATTTTTCTTTGTAATATCTTAACACTGTCACGGCGAATATGGAGACGGTATTCAGCTTTCATATTGTAAAACATAGTCTCTGTTTGTTGTTCGTCCGTGAAGCCACCTCGCCTTCGCATTAACGTGATGAGTGAGTGAGCAAAATTACGTATACTCTCACCTGATTCCTGTATCTTATTATGTATTTGTCTGTCTCCAGGTGCCTCAATTCACTGGGGGACATAAAATTTCCAAAGAGCTTCTTCCAGTTCTACTAACGTGTGTAAATTTGTGGCGTAATTTCTATGCCAAAGCTGAGCATCTCCTCTGAGCAACTCAGGAAAACCTCCAAGGATTTGATCGTCCGAGAGACGATACGCATGTTGCAGTTCGTGCACTTTTTCCAGAAATGAGTACAAGTCTTTACCTTCGAAATAACATCCCCATATTCTCATCTGGTCCATCACTTTTGCCGTATCTTGTGCAGGAGTTGTTTGCAAAATAACCGACACAGGAGCGGTGTTATTAGATCTTTCGTTTAAAATCGGACTAGAACTGGCTATATTTATTTGCTGGTGCTGGAGTTGTTGGTGCCGGCGTTGTAATTAATTTTCCATGTCTTCTATATCTTTAGTTCGATCGAGCTCTTCATTATAATCTTCCTTATCAACGGATTTGTCTTTAAATAAGTCGGGATGAGCGCGCGCAAAAGCAACTAAACGTTGTCTCAGTGAAATAAGAGTACCTCAGTACTTACTCTGTGTAACTCTAATTCGCTCTCTATTTCTGCCTTGTTCAATTTATAGACCCAAGATACTCGTGGACTGGTCATTTTTAATTAATTTATTTTTATTCGACGTAAAAAAAAAAAAAAATTAATATGTTATATTTATATTAATTAATTGATTAATTATAAAATAAATTATCAATATAAATTGATCAACAATTAGATTAGTTAATAAAAATCGATTATTAATATGAATCAAAAAAATTTTTTTATATTAATTAATTTGTAATAGTTTATCAATTTTTCATAAACAAAATTTTATAACGAACACAACTGAGTAAATAATCAAGAAAAAAATGGAATTTTTAACAGGATAAAATTTTTTTTATAAATATTATTAACAAATTATTAACAATAAACAATAAACTAATTTTTTAACGTTACTCCCTGTTCGGGCGCCACGTAACGTTTCCCTTTTGTACACACGTAACGTTTCACTATATTTATACACACTATTACTGGGGCTGGGGGGAGTTTGGAGAAAGAACGTAGCCTGCTGGTCTATTACACCCAAGATCAGGGCTTGGTTCGTGTATAGGAGTGAGACCGCTGAGCTTTAACGGAGCGCCGCGCACCCAGGATCAAGTCTCTTTGAGGGATAGTAAGGCCGCTAGTCTTTAATAGAGCACCACGCAACTAGGATCAAGCCTTACTAAGGTGCAGGAGGGATTTTTGGTGAGGCCGCTGGTCTTTAACGGAACGCCGCGCAACCAGGATCAAGTCTCACCGGGAAAAAGAGAGAAGTTTTTAGTGAAGCCGCTGGTCTTTAATGGAGCGCCACGCAACTAGGATTAAGCCTTACTAAGGTGCAGGAGGGATTTTTGGTGAAGCCGCTGGTCTTTAACGGAGCGCTGCGCAACCAGGATCAAGTCTCACCGGGAAAAAGAGAGAAGTTTTTAGTGAAGCCGCTGGTCTTTAATGGAGCGCCACGCAACTAGGATTAAGCCTTACTAAGGTGCAGGAGGGATTTTTGGTGAAGCCGCTGGTCTTTAACGGAGCGCTGCGCAACCAGGATCAAGTCTCACCGGGAAAAAGAGAGGAGTTTTTATTGAAGCCGCTGGTCTTTAACGGAGCACCGCGCAACCGGGATTGCGACTCTACTATTCAGGATTCTCGGACAAGCAGGATTTACTAGAACTCTGGAGGCAGGATAGATCGGATGTTTACGCCACCGTTCGACTAATTTCGTATTGAGCCGCCGAAAAATAATAATAATAATTTTACAATATTAGAATAATAATAATTAATTAATATTATATTAATTATACATCTAATTCGTGACTTTGCCCTTGAGAGTGCTCGTATTGTTATAATATTTTCGGTGAAATTTAGTTCTCTCGAGTTTTGTTTATTCCAATAATAATAAGAATAATTATTATTATAACAAATTATAATAATGATAATAATTGTTGAAATAATAATTAACTTGACATTTTGCGTCCTTGGCGACGCTCGTATTGCATATAGATTATATATAATAATTATAGCTCTGGTTTTCTTAATTTATTTAGCTCGTGTTATATAATATCTAGGTATTATAATACTTTTGATGATGATATTATTTTATCAAATGAATCTATTAATTAACGATAATAATAATTGTTATTAAATAATAATAACAATTAAAATACTAATAAGTATTTTAGTAATTAAAATAGTTATTAGATAATAATTTATTTAGTACTCGCCGACTATGAATATTTAATTACAAAACTTATAATAATTAAATATAATAATTACGCATAGTAATTATAATTATTTTACAGATAATTAATTCTATTTTTTGGTCCTTTAGGACCTTCGCATAGTTCAATTGCATATTCTCATAATAGATTTTAAAATAAAGTATTTATAAATGCGGCGACAAATATATTTACTGCCTCCCGAGTTCGTAGGCGCGGGACATTTTTTCGACGCTGTCTGCCGCATGGCTGCGGCTCTTTCTCGCGACGCGCGTGAGTTCCCCTCCACTCTCTCCTGTCCTACGTTCGCGAAGCAGATATATTTGATACGTGCAATAGTCTTGTTTTGATTATTGCGCGTTTGACCGTTAATCTAGAGCATTGCCCGATTATTTTAATTTCGGAAACATTAAATTCGAAATTAAAATTTTGCGCGTATTAGGCTGTATGGAGAATACAGCCTAATCGTCGCATATATATATATATATATATATATATATATATATATATTGTTGGTGAAAATACAGCCGACCACGACGAGGTGACGTGTACGTTAAATGCAGTAAGCTTCTCTTCTCTCTCTCTCTCTCTCTCTCTCTCTCTCTCGATCTATGCTGAAGGAACTAATGAAGAATAACACTACCGTGGACAGCTGCATTGAAGATATTGTAAATTGGGAATCCCGTTATTTATGAATAGTCACCGGTGTTCGGCACATGCGAGTATTGCCCCTATCCAACAGGAATAATGCGCCGTCCTTGAGGAACTTTTAACACGGAGCACTTTTAATACATCTGGCCGTGAAATATCGTCTGGCAGTCCCGGTAGATCCCCCCTTTTTGCAATTTACATCGCGTCGGTCAAACCGCCTCGAAAGCGGCTGGTTCGGTTTACTTCGTTCTCGACCTTCGACCGAATCATGAATCTAGCAGTTCAATACTAACATTATCGTGGTCTTCGCATTGCGTTATCTGCGCGTTACGGTTAGAGTTTTGGCGTCGTAGAGTGTACCTCTGCGCGGGGCTTTGTCTTCGCGTAAGTAATTTGTATATATCGGCGTGGTTTCGTTTGTTATTGTAATCGGCCTAAAGTAATAAGAGAAATTAGTATAACGTAGCGTGATAACTTTAGCAATTAGAGTGTAATTGTCGGCGCAATTTAGGCGCATCAGCGGGGTAAGACACTTCGTCTTCCGGAGATTCACTTCAATTCGAATCTCTGAGGAGCTTCCCGGCGGCGATTCAGCCCAGTGCCTGTGGTTGCCGCAAGGCTCGTTCCGTTCCTGAGGCGTCAGGGCCGTAACGCAGAGCACGAGGCAGATGCCGAAGCTCCTTCCCCTTTGACGTCATCTGCCGTACGAGTGTGGTCTGCGGCAATGACGCTTGCGCAGGAGTACTCCCAACACCGATTGTTCCACGTTGCAACCGATGTATGTATGTGTAATCGAGATAGTAAATTATAGATATGTATTGATGCGTTATTAAATAAGTTCGTGGATATTATATTATAGTAGTAGTATTGATTTTATTCAGTTTTAGACCGTTTTTTCCCCACTGACAGTGGGGGGTTTTTATGCCTTAGTTTCTTAGTAATAAAATTTAGTTGATATAAATTATTGCGTGATTTATTTTCACACCTGAACATACTTCCCAATATCCTCACTCATATACGTTAAGTATTTTTACAAATATATATATATATATATATATATATATATATATATATATATATATATATATATATATATATGCATATTAAATATGGCTTCGATGGATAAAATTGTACTTTCGAGTTCAAGCGGTAGAAAAAGATGTCCAAGTGTCTCGAGACGACGTTTACAGAGAGTATCATGTTCGAACTATAGGAAATATCTGGGGACGACTACTATAGGAAGTTTTGTGTTGGGGAGGTAGAATACAATGTCCAGGTATCCCGGGAGGACTCTTACTGGGAGTGTGCGTGTTCGAATGATAGAATACGAATATTTTAATCGAAGTCGTACTGACATATGGACATTGTTTCCCACCCACTATATACGACACTCCCCGTAGATGTCGTTTCAAATCATCACTAAAAAATCGCATTCTATCATCTGAAAACGAAACTCTCCGTAGAAGTTGACCCGATATACCTGAACATCGTTTCCTACCAATTAAACACGATACTACCCGTAGAAGTCCTGTCGTCATACCAGGACATTATCTTATATTGTCCGAACACGAAACTCTCCGTAGAAGTCGTTCCATAACACCTGAAAATCGCATTCTATCAACCGAACACGAAACTCCCCGTAGAAATTGTTCCGACATACCTAAATATCGTTTTCTACCAGCTAAACACGATAGTCCCAGTAGAAGTCGTCCCGAGAAAGATAGCATCGTTTCCTAACGACTAAACACAATACTCTCCGTAGAAGTAGTTCGGAAACAGTACGGTCTCAACACGAATCTTCCCATAGAAGTTTATTTCCTCATATCTGGACGTCGTTTTCTATCAACTAAATACAATATTCCCCATAGAAATTGCTCAGAGACACCTGGACATCGCATTCTATCATCCGACACACAACTGGCTATATAAATCGTCTTGAGGCAACGGGATATCTTAATCAACCACCCGTACACGCTAATACGATATTTGTCAATAGAAACCATATTTAACATGTCTATATATAATATGTACAATATAATATACATACAATATATATTACATATTTCGTATATTTTCGTTTTTTCAATTAAATACCGTGAATATTTTCGTAGTGACTCGAACTGAAATTCAAGCAAAATGGTATGGCGAATAGCATATTTTCTAAAAAGACGATGGATATTGCCTTTTTATGCAGAAGTGGCGATATATATATATATATATATATATATATATATATATAGTTTTGAGGTGTTGGTAAAAGAACCCTATTTTGCAATCATTTCTTTTATTCAAACTAAAAAAACAGTCTCTTTTCACAATTCTGAAGTTAATATAATGTATAAAAACAAAAATTTAATTTGTCGTCACAAACTGTATTCAGTATGATTTGGTATACAGAACCATTTTATAAAAGAAGGAGAAAGAAAGACAGATAAATAGAGAGCGATAGAGAGAGAGAGAGAGAGAGAGAGAGAGAGAAAGAGAGAGAGAGAGAGAGAGAGAGAGAGAGAGAGAGAGAGAGAGAGAGAGAGAGAGAGAGAGATTTTCCCACGTAAGAGAAAATAAAATTTACAAAAATCAAAAGATATCCATAAGGTGTGAGAGTAATGTCAGTTGCACCTGAAGAACAAAAAAGGTAATACCGACTAACGTCACACTTTCTTTAGGATACGAATCCTAAAGTTGGATATGAACATTCGTTTGAGTTGGCCTGGTATTAATACTTTAAGCGAACTAATTTGCGTTGATGTTCATGATTCAAGATGCCAACTACTGGTCGCTGATGAAATTGACTGCTAAAATTGTTAACTTAATTTATTGATGAAAGTAAAAAAACATAGCCTATGTCCTTCCCAAGATAATATAAAATCTATATGTCAAATTTCAGAACAATCGGTTAAGTAGTTTTTTCGGTTATCGTGTACAAACAAAAACACGCTTTGTCTTTATAAATTAGTATGATATATATATATATATATATATATATATATATATATATATATATTTAGAAAGCATAAGTAAAATGAAGAGTACGAACTATAGCACGAACACTATATATGTCGCTTCCGTATAAGAACTGCAATTTGAGTGATCGTTTCAAAAAGATTATTTTTCTAATACCATTTTTTTGTTGCAAGATCACTTGAAATTTCTAATAAAATATTTTTGTGTAAATATTTTTTGGTATATGAACCTTTTTTGTTTTGATATGAAAATATATACAATATAATTACATATATTATTGTTTGTATTTTTGTCTTAATTATTTCTGACTTTAGAAAAATTTTTTATATAAAATTTTTGTAAAATACGAATAAGATTTATAAGCTGTAAAATTTTTTAATATACTAAGAACATATATTATCGCTTCCTTCATCATAGCTAAGACATTCGACTATTTCAGTGAAGTGCTTTTTAAATTTCGCAAAGTATTTTATATAAATGTTTTGTAAAATATATGAGAAAACATATTTTAAGTTCTTGCTATGCTAAAAAGGTATCAAACTCGTCTTGCTATTTTATTTTTGTTAAAATTTATTTTTTAGAGATTTCATTTCTTTTTCAAATAATTATTATTGAATGAATTAAATGCAAAAATCTATAATACAATATATATATATATATATATATATATATATATATATATATACTTATAGTAATATATAAAGATATACATGTATATCATATCATCATATTAATTTATGAAGAAAAAGTTTGTTTTTGTTTGTACACGATAAACAACAAAACTATTAAATCGATTGTTGTGAAATTCAAAATACGTATTCTATATTATCTTCGGAAGGATATAAGATATGTTTTGTGTTGAAAATCATACTTTTATCAATAAACTATGCGCGGGGATAGGACACCGACTTTTTTTCAAATTGAACAAAAAAAAATCGCAAAATAGGAAAATTACTTCCAAAGCTATATGTTAAGGGTGAATACTAATTGGGACAGGAAAATGAAAATATTGAATAAACTAAAATATAATTTTAAAATAAAGTGAAAATGTATTTACAAAATTTACTTTATATATAAAATATACAAATATCTATATTTTCAACCAATGGTCAAATGAAAAGTAACTCGATGCTCTCTGCTTCGTGGTTGAAGTAAAACTCTCTTGATCCTTATTCTCGCGCGAGTAACAAGCCTCGGTTACTCCCACTCTTTTATAAATCTGTCTGCCAGATGTGCGGACGTCTAAAATTTTCAATTTCCCTCAATTTTATTGCATAGTCATAAAGTAATCGTCGAAGGGTCAGTCTGGCTAAAACTTTCTCAACTCGAAGCACCCCATACAATAAACATAAAATAAAATATAATGAGGAAAGACACATTTGTCGAATTGTACTATAATAAAAGAGATTAACAGAAAATTTTACTTTATTTTTATACTTTAATGTACTACAATATACTATTAGCTAATCTCTCTTTTACACCTTTTTTTTTAAACTTTTCTTAAAACAATATAAAATACGACAGTATACGTATATATATCGTTGCTTCTGCATCAATATAATATCAGAGCGTTCGTTTGGAAAAGGTGCTATTTCGTTAACTATTTTTTTACTTCAATTTCAGTATGTAATACTAACTAAATATTTGTCTTAGTGCATTTATAATACGAGAAATATTGTAGTTTCGTGCTCGGACAGTAAATTAGGATGATTCAGGTGATTTGGAACGACTTCTACGGGAAGTTTACTGTTTGGACGGTAAACTATGATGCCCGGGTATCTTCGGACAAGTTTTAAGAAGATTGTCATTTTTCGATAGTTAAACACGATGACCAGGTGTGTTGGGATCACTTCTACAGGGAGTTTTGCACGGTAAAATAAGGTGTCTAGGACGACTTGGACTTGGGAACTATATGTTCGGACGGTAGATACTATTCTATGTCCAAGTATGTCGGATCGACTTCTACGGAGAGTCTCATTTTCGCATGGTAGAAACCGATGTTCAGGTCTCTTAGGACGACTTTTACGACAAGTTTCATGTTCGCACTATAGAAACTGATGTCCAGGTTTGTGGGAATGATTTTTTTACGTTGAATACGTTTCTGGACGTATTCCACGAGGAATTTTGTATTTAATTTGTGTCTACATTGTTTTTATGTAGTCTGATATAGAATAAGCTAACAGGTATTGATATTATCTCTAATCCTGTTGTTATTTTAAAATTGAAGTGAAGTCTTTCGAAAAAGAAATGTGTGAAAGCTTCTATCTTTTTAAACATTTGTTTCTTTAAATCATAACCAAAATAAAATAAATTTAATAATATATACCAAATCGAAGGAATGAACTAATAGCAATCGTCACTGAATCTTAAGGAGATGCCTAAAGAACTATATAGTATAAGCAGAGGTGCCAGGCGGTACTGTCAACTCGGACATGCGCGTTAGAGGCTTTACCTCTCCACGCGCTGATTGGCTGGAACTCGCCCGATATTTTAGTTATGTGATCTATAGGATCGTATAAAACAGCAAGCAAGACTGTTAAAAAATTATTGATGCTATAAATTATATTAAACAATAATAATAATTATGTTCTAGCCAATCAACTCGTGGAGAGGTAAAGCCTAACGCGCATGTCCGAGTTGGCAGTACCGCCTGGCACCTCTTGAGTATATGTCAAAGGCGAATTGAGTTATTTGAATGCGAAAGGAGATTCTAAGCTAGATTTACGCAATTATTTATAAATTATTTTTCTAATTTTTAAAATTTTAAATTATATATTATTTCATTTATTTGATATGTTTCGTATAAATTATGAATATAATTTAATATGAAAATAATTTAATCAATTTAATAAAATAAGGTGTCTAGGACGACTTGGACTTGGGAACTATATGTTCGGACGGTAGATACTATTCTATGTCCAAATATGTCGGATCGACTTCTACGGAGAGTCTCATTTTCGCATGGTAGAAACCGATGTTCAGGTCTCTTAGGACGACTTTTACGACAAGTTTCATGTTCGCACTATAGAAACTGATGTCCAGGTTTGTGGGAATGATTTTTTTAAATCATCTCGCTTAGATAATAGACTTCTGTAAGCGATAGTTATTTCTGTACGTTACGCCTCGTTTGAATGATTAAAACTATTAAACAGAGTCAAAACCTTCGTAAATCCAATACGTAGCACAGTTCTTCTCTTCTTTAACTGGTCCATTTTCACTTTTAACTAAAACTATTTAATATTTCTGAACACTATAACTTCCTGTGTTGTCACGGTCGCCAGTTGTTAAGGTTGAATACTAATTGGGACAGGAAAATGAAAATATTGAATAAACTAGAATATAATTTTAAAATAAAGTGAAAATGTATTTACAAAATTTACTTTATATATAAAATATACAAATATCTATATTTTCAACCAATGGTCAAATGAAAAGTAACTCGATGCTCTCTGCTTCGTGGTTGAAGTAAAACTCTCTTGATCCTTATTCTCGTGTGAGTAACAAGCCTCGGTTACTCCCACTCTTTTATAAATCTGTCTGCCAGATGTGCGGACGTATAAAATTTTCAATTTCCCTAAATTTTATTGCATAGCCATAAAGTGATCGTCGAAAGGTCAGTCTGGCTAAGACTTTCTCAACTCGAAGCACCCCATACAATAAACATAAACTAAAATATAATGAGGAAAGACACGTTTGTCGAATTGTACTATAATAAAAGTGATTAACAGAAAATTTTACTTTATTTTTATACTTTAATGTACTACAATATACTAGCTAATCTCTCTTTTACACCTTTTTTTCAAACTTTTCTTAAAACAATATAAACTACGACACCCTCCCACCATTGAGATGATGCCTTACGATTATCTCAATCCCTCTTATATTTAAAAATAAATGAACTTACAAAAGAAAAGGAAAATTATTATTAACTATATCCTAATCTATTCGGTTTGCGGCTGGCACGACCACTACGCGTAGAAATTAGTTTTTCGATTTTTGCTTCTTCAACTTGTTCGTTGTGACAAAGGTGCTTTTTACATTGTTCTCGATTTTGAAAAGTAGAAGTTAGGTTTTCTTTCACATTCTTATCATTACCGTCGTAATCAAGTTCAAGTGGAAAAATTCTTTGAATTGGTCTAACGACTTCGCCGTTAGCTGTAATCAAATGAACAACTCTTACTTGCCCATCTTTACCACGAACAATAATGTTTTACTCGAGCGAGCGGCCAATCTAGTCGTTTCAAATTATCGCTACCTATAAACACTACATCACCTATATTTATATTTTGCGACGCATGTATCTTATTTTCCTTATTTACCAACAATCCTAAATATTCGCTTCTAAATCTTTTTCTTAAATCGCGTGTAATTTTCTGTCTGTATGCATATCGTTGTTTGAAATCTACCGTTTCTAAACGATCTAAATCTAAAACACCTATTTCTTTTAGTTCTTGCAAAAACATCGATGGACTCAGGGGCACTATGTCTTCATACTTATCTGCCAAAAATGTTATAGGGCGGGAATTAATAACTGCTTCACAATCCGCGAGCGTTGTCGACATTTTTTCAAAATTGAGACAAGATCGCTTAAGAGTACGCCTTAATAAACGTTTCAGAATTCCGATGAGTCGTTCCCAAAATCCACCCCACCAAGGTGCCGCTGGAGGATAAAAAATCCACTCTATTTTCATATCGAGAGATACCCCGGCTAACCTTTTAAAATCAATCTTTGAAAGCGCATTATGAAGTCCTCTAAAATTAGTCCCATTATCACTATAAATGGTACGGGCACGCCCTCTACGTGCTATGTGACTTTTTAAAGCCATTATTAAAGATGCAATGCTTAACGAACCAACGAGTTCTAAATGAACTGCTCTAGATATAGCACAGGTAAAAATGCAAATCCATGCCTTTTGCCCACCCTTTAAATGAATAGGACCCGTGAAATCAATCCCAATTACTTCAAAAATAGCTGCGTCTCTTACGCGATTTAACGGTAACGCCGCTATTTCTGTATTTAAATACCGTGAATCGTGCCTCAGACAAGAAGTGCATTTACTTAGTACCGATCTTATTGACTGTCGTCCTCGCAAAATCCAAAATTCTTCTCTTAAACTATTTAAAAGGATGCGGGGGCCTGCATGATTAAGCTTAATGTGTTTTTGTCTGATAATTAATTCGACTAAATAATGTTTAGTTGGTAATAAAATCGGACATCTAAAGTTAAACGAATCTTCACGGTTCAAAATTTTTGTTTTAATACGTATCAGATTGTCATTATCTCTAAACGGTAAAAAATGGCATATTCGATTATCATTTAAACCAGTAAAACTTTCATTTTGTATAATTTTTATTATACAATACTCAGCGGCATTAACTTCTTCTATATTTAAGGCATTTGATTCTTGAATGTTAATTTTTGCTTTACTTGTTATTTGAGTTTTGCAATTATTATAAAATCTTATTAGCCATGCGACTATTCTAATTAATTTCTGAAAACTTGAAAATGTACGATACCATATATTATTAGAAACCGAAACAAAGGTTCGTGTGTGCCGCCTACAATTAGATGCCTTTGCTTTTAACTCCGTATTAATTTCTATTTCATTTATGACCGGATTAGAAACCGGCCAGCGTTCAGGTACCTGGTATAACCATCTGGGCCCCTCCCACCATTTCGAATATAGCAGCTGTTGAGCCGTACATCCTCTCGAAGGCAGGTCAGCGGGGTTAAACTGCCTGGGTATATGTCGGTATTGTGTACTTTCCGACAGTTTTCTGATTTCTTTTAATCGATTATCCACGAATATGCTCCAGTTATAATCCTTCTGTATCCATGCAAGTACAGTAGAAGAATCGGACCAACAATAAGTCTTTATGGTTTTTATATTTAAAGCCTCTAGAACATTCGCCGTTAGTCTCGCACCTATTGTTGCAGCTAGCAATTCCATACGCGGGATACTTGCGCGGCTACCTGTTTTTCCCATCGCAACCGGAGAAACACGAGTTTTTCCTTGCACTAAGGATACTCTAATACCTAAAGCTGATGATATACGTACAAAAATGACAGCTGCGTAGGCTAACTTGCTAGCATCGCAAAACGTATGAAATAATATTTCATCCTTTTCATCGATCAAACCCATAACACATCGCGGGGCTTTAATTTCTTTTAAATATTTTGTCTTGTTTACCCATGTTAAAAAACGGCGTTTAATATCTTCGCTGACCTCCTCGTCCCACGTTACCTATTAGCCCATAATAAAGTAACCCCTACACTAACACAATTATTCACGTACAAACTATTTAATAATTTTAATAAATTTTCTTTTGTGAATTGCATGTTATTGGTATTATCTAAAGATTCTAAAATTCCTTAAACATGAAATTTAATTAAAATGGCTAAAATAAATGGACTGTAAATTAAACCAAATACTACTCGACAATGTCTATAGAGAATAATATTACCATGTTCGTCATACCACAAAAATCGCAAAAAATCTCTATCTAATCTATCTATACTTATTTGTAAAAACGCTTTTCTTATATCCGCTACTACGCCAATACTACCTGTTCTAAACTGTAATAAAATCGACGATATAAGTTCAATGAGGTTGGGACCCTTGTGGAGACATTCGTTTAAGGAAACCGATCGTTGCTCCTTAGCCGATGCGTCGAAAAAGGGGCCTAATTGCCGTCGTATAATTTTCCTTGAACACTGCTTTATGGGGTGGATAGTGTCCCCACGATTCCTCATCCTCTACAGGAACGCGTTCAATAATCCCCTGAGTAAGCCAGTCATTAAATATTTCGTCGTATGCTTCATATTTTTTTAATTCCTTTAATTTCTTTACTGTTGCTTGCAGTCGGCGAACCGCGATGTATTTATTTTCTTTTAAATCAGGATGATTTTCGATCCACGCTAACTTTACTTCGTAACGTCCTTCGTTATTTATAACTACTGTCTTTAAGAGCGTTTTTTCAATCTCTGCATCCATTTCTCTCTGAGTCTTTTTTTCAATTGGATTGCGGATGCCTAATATATCCAATGACCACAAATCTTTGATACTTGTCGGCCGAGACAACAGTGTAACTGAACACATCGCCGAGCTATCGTCATAATTTTTAATAATTTTAACTCGAGGAACCGCACTCTAATTTTTGTCGTCGTCCCGTGAGTATATTGCCAGCATTGTCTGCACCAATAAGAATATCTACTGACTCTTCTTCACTGTTCGTATCACTTAAATTAATATTTAATTTCTTTAACTCCTTGCACCACACTCCCTTTGTCACGCAAGGTATACTTTCACATATTATATCCTGGTCAAACGCCGAAAACTTGCATTTAAAAGGTCTGTCTAAACTTTTCATATGTTTTATTATACCTGTGTTATCTCCAGCAAATAGCAGATATTTCATTTCCTGTTTTGCTATAGGGCTATAATGTATACGTGCTACATCCCTTTTTATATATGAGTACTGTGTCCCTGTATCTATAAGAGCGCGCACTACTGTCTCTTTCTCTCCGTTGTATAACTTAATTTTTAATGTTTGCATGAACACATGAGGATCTTCATTAACACTGGCACAATTGTGCTCAACAACAATGTCTTCAACCTTTTCTTCTTTTATAATATCTGGATTAATATTCTTCTTTTCTGCTTCGATGAAGCACATTAGTGTTGAATGCCAACGTCTACACTTTTCACATTTGACATTAACTCGGCAATACTTCGCATTATGTCCAAACCTCAAACACTTAAAACAGGCGCGCTTTTTCATAATTAAAGTTTGTCTATCTTTAAGTGGCAATCGTTTCGCTATGAAGCAATTGGAACTCTCATGCCGCTTTTTGTCACAAAATAGACAAGAATTACTTTGCTGATTCGTAACAAGTAATTCTCGAGCAGTTGGAACTTTCTTCTGATGTAGTTGATCAACCGTTTCTTCTTCATTCTTTTCAACCATTTCCTTTGATAAATCACTACGTTGCCAAGCTCTTAATAGCTCCTCTGGTAATGCAGACTCCACTAGAGGAAAAAATATGGCGATATACTTGTCTGTAGCCACTCCTAATGTTTCTAATGAACGCAATTTTGATTCTAACGTATCATATAAACTTGAGAGAACTATTTCTTTATCCGGATTCAGCACCTTTTGAAGCATCAACAGTAGCAGCTCTCTAACATAAACTTCAATTTGCAATTTATCCCGGCAGAATCTTCTTTTTAGGCTTGAAATCACCTTTTCGTAATTCTCTCCCGTTGGCGGGTAACTTTTTACTAAATCTGCTGCGCGAGAGCCTGGCACCATCGCTTGCATCAAATACTGAAATTTGTTTTCTTTGGTAATATCCTTATTATCATGAATTTTCTTGAAAGGACTCTAAAACTGCAACCATTCGCACACTTCGCCGCTCAATTTCATAAGCTCAAATTTAGGGAGCTTCACAGTATTTTCCGGTGTATGTCCCACAATATTATTTATCACTCTCGGTTCATTGTTTACTATTACCTGCGTAAGTTCTTCATATCGATTCTCTGCTGCTATAAACTTTGCATTATATTCATCTGCTGTTTCGTATTCGTCTTGCAGTTCTTCTTCGGTTGCATTATCTATTAAAATTTCTATAATGTCGTCTTGATATTTTTTTAAATCATCTCGCTTAGATAATAGACTTCTGTAAGCGATAGTTATTTCTGTACGTTACGCCTCGTTTGAATGATTAAAACTATTAAACAGAGTCAAAACCTTCGTAAATCCAATACGTAGCACAGTTAGTTCTTCTCTTCTTTAACTGGTCCATTTTCACTTTTAACTAAAACTATTTAATATTTCTGAACACTATAACTTCCTGTGTTGTCACGGTCGCCAGTTGTTAAGGTTGAATACTAATTGGGACAGGAAAATGAAAATATTGAATAAACTAGAATATAATTTTAAAATAAAGTGAAAATGTATTTACAAAATTTACTTTATATATAAAATATACAAATATCTATATTTTCAACCAATGGTCAAATGAAAAGTAACTCGATGCTCTCTGCTTCGTGGTTGAAGTAAAACTCTCTTGATCCTTATTCTCGCGCGAGTAACAAGCCTCGGTTACTCCCACTCTTTTCTAAATCTGTCTGCCAGATGTGCGGACGTCTAAAATTTTCAATTTCCCTCAATTTTATTGCATAGCCATAAAGTAATCGTCGAAGGGTCAGTCTGGCTAAAACTTTCTCAACTCGAAGCACCCCATACAATAAACATAAAATAAAATATAATGAGGAAAGACACATTTGTCGAATTGTACTATAATAAAAGAGATTAACAGAAAATTTTACTTTATTTTTATACTTTAATGTACTACAATATACTATTAGCTAATCTCTCTTTTACACCTTTTTTTTTAAACTTTTCTTAAAACAATATAAAATACGACAGTATACGTATATATATCGTTGCTTCTGCATCAATATAATATCAGAGCGTTCGTTTGGAAAAGGTGCTATTTCGTTAACTATTTTTTTACTTCAATTTCAGTATGTAATACTAACTAAATATTTGTCTTAGTGCATTTATAATACGAGAAATATTGTAGTTTCGTGCTCGGACAGTAAATTAGGATGATTCAGGTGATTTGGAACGACTTCTACGGGAAGTTTACTGTTTGGACGGTAAACTATGATGCCCGGGTATCTTCGGACAAGTTTTAAGAAGATTGTCATTTTTCGATAGTTAAACACGATGACCAGGTGTGTTGGGATCACTTCTACAGGGAGTTTTGCACGGTAAAATAAGGTGTCTAGGACGACTTGGACTTGGGAACTATATGTTCGGACGGTAGATACTATTCTATGTCCAAGTATGTCGGATCGACTTCTACGGAGAGTCTCATTTTCGCATGGTAGAAACCGATGTTCAGGTCTCTTAGGACGACTTTTACGACAAGTTTCATGTTCGCACTATAGAAACTGATGTCCAGGTTTGTGGGAATGATTTTTTTACGTTGAATACGTTTCTGGACGTATTCCACGAGGAATTTTGTATTTAATTTGTGTCTACATTGTTTTTATGTAGTCTGATATAGAATAAGCTAACAGGTATTGATATTATCTCTAATCCTGTTGTTATTTTAAAATTGAAGTGAAGTCTTTCGAAAAAGAAATGTGTGAAAGCTTCTATCTTTTTAAACATTTGTTTCTTTAAATCATAACCAAAATAAAATAAATTTAATAATATATACCAAATCGAAGGAATGAACTAATAGCAATCGTCACTGAATCTTAAGGAGATGCCTAAAGAACTATATAGTATAAGCAGAGGTGCCAGGCGGTACTGTCAACTCGGACATGCGCGTTAGAGGCTTTACCTCTCCACGCGCTGATTGGTTGGAACTCGCCCGATATTTTAGTTATGTGATCTATAGGATCGTATAAAACAGCAAGCAAGACTGTTAAAAAATTATTGATGCTATAAATTATATTAAACAATAATAATAATTATGTTCTAGCCAATCAACTCGTGGAGAGGTAAAGCCTAACGCGCATGTCCGAGTTGGCAGTACCGCCTGGCACCTCTTGAGTATATGTCAAAGGCGAATTGAGTTATTTGAATGCGAAAGGAGATTCTAAGCTAGATTTACGCAATTATTTATAAATTATTTTTCTAATTTTTAAAATTTTAAATTATATATTATTTCATTTATTTGATATGTTTCGTATAAATTATGAATATAATTTAATATGAAAATAATTTAATCAATTCGTATAGAACACACACGCGCGCGCGCGCGCACACACACACACACACACACACACACACACACACACACACACATAAATCATTCAACTATGCATAAATTATATTTCTTTTAAATTATAAACATACAAAAGAAACTAAAAACAATCTTATGCATTGTAAAAAAACTCTATGTTTTAAATACATTTCTTTGGTAATAATTAACTTTTTAATAAGTATATGATGTTAAAAAGAAACGATAAAACCAGTAATGGATAGAAAAATTTGACAATTTTTGTCTAGGCTGGGTTTGGACTTTTTGGTTTATCATGTATTTGTGATTCTCATGCAGAAAACGAATGAGTATAAATGCGCCATTAATTGCTGCCTAAATACATGTATCTATAGTTACATATTTTAACTGCTAATAGTGAAATTGTAGATTTTAGTGAGTAAACTATAAAAAAAATTTTTATAATATAATGCACAATAACTAAGAAAATTTGTCAGAGTGTCTGATATGGCTTTTAATTATTCTGATAATTGATTAGGCAAATACTAAAAAATAGGGGCATCCAAAATTATAGTAAAATTTTATCTTATTTTCATATAGAAAAACTACATAAAAATTTAAATTTAAATATTAAAATAATATTCTAATATTGGATGTACAAATAAGTTTCCGCCGTTTTTTTTTTTTTTTTTTAAGAAACAAGAATTGATTGTAAAAACAAAGGTACAAATAATATCATTCCAAATATTGCCCATCACTTTCTACTACTTTTGACCATCTTTCGGGCAGCAAGTGGATAGCCCGGCTAAAAAATTGCTTGTCTTTTGAGGCGATCCACAAATCGACCCATTTCTTCAATTCCTCGTAAGAAGTAAAGTGCTGCTCAGCTAGACCATGAGTCATCGACCGGAATAGGTGATAGTCTGAATGAGCAATGTCTGGTGAATACGACGGGTAGGGTAGGACGTCCCAATTCAGTGCTTGGGCATTGGGTATCAGTAAGTCGTAATAGATTACTCTAAGCTGATCCCACTAAATGTATAGCATTAGATTCTTGCCATGAATGTTTGGCTTGTCCATCGAAGTAGAGACATGCCCGAGCTTACCCCATGACTTCCTACGCTTAATTATTAAAAATATTACATACTGTAATCATCATCAATATATGAAGAATGTTAGTTAACTTATATGGATAGCATAAATAATATTTTTCTATTGATTTTATCTTATTTTAACTTATCTTTTTTTATTTTAGGGATCACCACGATTGCATCATACTTCAGGAGCTCCTAGTTCCCCCACTCCAATGCCTTACCAGTCATACAGTCAACGATTTTCTTCACCTACTAGATCCCACTCGCCATATAGTCACCATCAGGTTATATGAATTTACCTTATGCTTTCTTTATATAATATCGACTATTTTAAAATCATTTCATCATTTTTAGTATCAGAAATGATTTGAATACTATTAGATTCTTTTTATTGATAGAACACTAATATATATAATTTTTTTCTTTTTTCTTTAGTTAGATTTTATTTCCATCTAAAAAATGAATTTTTTCTATACGATTAATCATGATTTTGTTAAACAGTTGAATACGTGGCTAATTTTATTTTAATATTTAATAATTTTTTCTGTAAACTACCTATTCAACTTTCTTTGAATATGGTCTTACAGAAATTTATTCCAACAATTAAATGAATCCACTTAAATATAGATTCTTTATATAATATAATTAATAGAAAACAATATTTTTAACAACACAATAAAAGAATCTTATTAATAGCATATATTAACAAAATTACTTGTTTGCATAGTTTTCTTTTCATGATAGTAAAACTTATAGAAATGTATTGAAAATTATAGTATTTTCAATTTTAATACGAAAAGTGTGTTTATTTTTAAAAAAAACATTTCTTTACATTTCTAAAAGGAAAATCTATTTGGAACATATTGTATTATCTAATTTTTATTTAAATTTCAGTTAAATTCATACGCTATACCAAGTGGCCATCCATCAAATTTGTATGTTGAACAAAGAGGCTGGAGTCAAAGTGCCCCTACAAATTCCTCAGCGCAGCCAGTTACAAATCAAGCTAATTCATCCAGTCAATCTCCTCAACGGGCTCTATCACAGTCTCCAGCGCCACCACCTTCTGCATCTCCGCAACCACAAACTTCAAATCAATCACAGGTTCTTTATTAATATTTTGATAATATAGTTATTGATAAAATACAAAGTCGATGGTTAGAAGGAAGTGATTTATTAATTTTTTGTATGGTTATAATTATTATAATATTAGAATAACACACACACACACACACACACACACACACAGAGAGAGAGAGAGAGAGAGAGAGAGAGAGAGAGAGGCACGCCCGCGCACCACTCTTATTATCGATGTTATATAGACAACATCATAGATTTATACATTGCAACAATTGTTTTTCTTAATAAGATAAAGCTAAAAAATAAGGGGTTGTGATTGTTGTTGGTGAACTGACGTTTCTGCCCGAACTAATTTTTTACGTAGAATTCGAATCCGGAGTGAGAATTTACCGATTATTTAAGGTTTTTTATATATATTTTTTAACATAAAGGGATAAAAAAATCTGCTTTTAAATATGTTTGAAGTCCCATAATCTCGCGGAACAGGTATACATCGTTAACTAATCTAACGGTACTTAAGGTATAGTTGCGTTACAGTCGAGTCTGAGCGCGAATGATACCTAACGGCACCTTTGACAGGTCCAGACGCATATCGGTAATGAGCCTGCCTCGGTAAATACAATACTTAGGGATTTCCCGGTAATAAATATAACCATTAATGCATACGCACTATATACAGTCTACAGCTCGGCCATTCTGACAATACAGCCGTCCGCGGCTGAGTCACCGTTCTACAAGCGCTCACATTTAACATTAAATATTACAATATACAAAATTAAGGATCAAGTATAATTTTAGAAAAAATTATCACATATTAGCCGCTACTCTTAATAATACAGATTAAATGAGTAAATATAATTTATTTACATTATCATAATTAAAATCACAATTCTATTTATTACATTGTTATATAACGCTTGATGTTAGAGATCGATACAACACTATTGTAAGGTATTTTTGTTACTTGAAATCCTTCTATATCCCCTACAACATAACGGTCGCAATCTAACACCTTCTTTACCTCGTATGGACCTTTGAAATGTGGTATAAGTTTTTTGTTAGTGTCTATAGAAGTATCCGTATTTTTGATCATAACATAGTCGCCTTCATTATATATAACTGCATTTTTCCGCTTTTCATTGTAATAAGTTTCATTTATCGATTGACTTTTTGCTATACTTTTTGCAGCTCTTTCGCGGAGTGATGGCTAATCTCTTTCATTCATCTGATTTTCGCTAAAGAATAACCACATGCAATCACTGATATCTTCGAACTAATCGATTCCAAATAATAAGCGACTTGTTGTCTCTTTTGTTGCTCGAGATACCGTGTTGTTTAGAGCGAATTCTACTTTCCCGAGGACCGCATCCCAATTTCGTGGCGATTCGCAAAGTTTCGCAATCATTGGTTTATTGTTCTATTGTATCTTTCAATTTGCCCGTTTGCGCGAGGCCTACCGACGGCAATCAATACGTGTTTGATTTTCTCCTGCCCTATAAATTCTTTAATGATATTGGAAGTGAACGCGGCCCCCCTATCTGATATCAACCATCTAGGCTTACTGTAGGATGGAAAATAATCTTTTAAGTGTTTTATTATTTCTTCCGATTTTGTCGACTTACACGGGTATAATTTTATAAATTTGGTGAATGCGTCAATAACTGCGAGTAAATGTTTGTAACCTTTTTGTGCTTTTTTCTAGCAGCCCTAAATGATCTACGTGAAATGTACTAAAAGGTAAATTTTCCTTTTCTATTGGATGTAAAAACCCTTGCTGTCTACCGCTCAACGGTGAAAACTCAATACACCTAAGACAATTTGCTATATATTCAGAAATTTCCCCCCTTATATTAGGAAACCAATAAACTTTCCTAATATTTTTTTCAACTTTATCAATCCCGAGATGACCCAGATCATAGTGACAAGTTCGAATAACATTGTTTTCCATCGAGCCTGGGACCTAAAAAAGTAATTTCTTCATTTTATCTTTCCGATAAATAAGGCCATCGCGTAATTCAAAATTTTCCAGTTCTGTTTTTTCTAATTTTTCGCGCATCTTTACGATACCCGTGTTTTTATTCTGGCAAATTGCTAAAGTTTGTTCAAACGCGTTCCCTTCGACTACTAACACCCTATGACAATGACTTAGAGCATCTACATGGTTCATTTTCTTCTCTGGTCGGTGGAATATGTCAAAATCATAACCTTGTAAAAACATAGCCCACCGAGATATCCGCGGGTTTATATTTATCTTTTTCAACGTCAGACGGAAGCTTTCGCAGTAGGTAAAGATTTTAAAATATATTCCATTTAAATAAATTTCAAACTTTTTAATAGCATTCACAACGGCAAGACATTCCAATTCAAAACTATGGTACTTAGACTCTGTTGGGGTCGTACGACAGCTGTAAAAGGATATCGGCTTCAAAACCCAATCTGGTTACTTCTGTAATAAAATTGCCCCAAATCCTGATGAGCTCGCGTCGCAATGCAATTCCGTTTCCGCGGTTGTAGAGTAAAACAAATGAATTGTACTTTTGTCGACTGCCCATATACAAATTAATAAATATTTTTTATTGGTCTTACAGTCCAATCAATTCAATCTAAAAATAAAATAAAATTAAAAATAAAAATAAAAAATAAAAATAAATAAAAAATAAAATAAAAATTAAAAATAAAAATTAAATTAAAAATTAAATTAAAATTATAATGACAGTCAGACTGTCCTTGTTTACATTCACCCCCGTAGACTAATCTGAAAATAAAATATTAGCTGAAAAAATTCTTTGTTAGTAAAGTGCAGTCTGACTGTCCCCAACACCCTTACCTAATTGAAGACTTGTCCAACGTTTCGAGCTCGCTACGGCTCCTCATCAGGGACTGATCTGATCTAAGAGGGAGCCGTAGCGAGCTCGAAACGTTGGACAAGTCTGACTGTCATTATAATTTTAATTTAATTTTTAATTTAATTTTTATTTTTAATTTTTATTTTATTTTTTATTTATTTTTATTTTTATTTTTTATTTTTATTTTTAATTTTATTTTATTTTTAGATTGAATTGATTGGACTGTAAGACCAATAAAAAATATTTATTAAGTTGGAGAGTAAATACTTAAAATCGGTTTATTTGACAAAATTTCTTTAAGCGATTCGAACACATCATGATGTTTCTCATTAAATTCAAATTTAGTTTTTCCTTTTACCAAATCATATAATGGTTTCACAATAATTGAAAATCCTGATATAAAACGGCGAAAGTAGCTTGCGAGAGAAACAAATCGCAGTACTTCTCTAGTATTCTGCGGCACCGGATAATTAATAACGGCTGCGATGTTAGCGTCATTTGGTCGTATTCCGTCCACGTTAACGCGATATCCCAGATAATCGACTTCATTCTGTATAAAAAAACATTTATTCAACTTAAAAGTTAGCCGATGCTTCTCCGCTAATTCCAAAACTTCCTGTAAAATTTGCAAATGTTCCTCTAAACTTTCTGTGGCTATCCAAAAATCATCAAAGAATATAAGTAATTTTCCGCTTCGTGTTAATTCGTAAAATATCTTTTGTATGAATTGCGCAAAGACTTTAGGGGCATTCGACAAACCAAATGGGCAAAATAAAAATTTGTATGGGCCTAACGGAGTTACAAAAGATGACAATGGAATGGAATCTTTCGCCATTTTAACATTGTAATAATCGTCTTTCAGATCAAGAGTAGTGTAAAATTTCTTATTTTTTTAGCGGTCTATATTATCATCTATGAGCTGGCTCGGATAATTATCCTTAACCGTAATCTTATTTAGCTCCCTATCTGTCTTCTGTTTTGCAACAGGTATACATCATTAACTAATCTAACGGTACTTAAGGTATAGTTGCGTTACAGTCGAGTCTGAGCGCGAATGATCCGTAACGGTACCTTTGACAGGTCCAGACGCGTATCGGTAATGAGCCTGCCTCGGTAAATAAAATACTTAGGGATTTCCCGGTAATAAATATAACCATTAATGCATACGCACCATATACAGTCTACAATCCCTTTAGCTTGAGATATCTAATAATCCTAATATGATCAACAAATTAATAGATATTTTCATTGGTCTTACAGACCAATTAAATAAATCGAAAATAATACGTAATAATATCAATATATATATATAGTAATATTAATACATCAATATACAAAAAATAAAAAATAAAAAATTTTAATGATAGTGAGGCTGTCCTTGTGTAAAATTACCTCCGTAGACTAATCTAAAAATGAAAATATTAGTTGAAAAATATTTTATGTTAGTAAAGTGCAATCTGGCTGTCCCCATCACTCTTACCTAATTGAAAACTTGCTTTAGTAGTCCAACATTTCGAGATAATTTTTTTATTTTTAGATTAGTCTAGGAGGGTAATTTTACACAAGACAATCTGACTGGTATTATAATTTTTAACTTTTATTTATATTTTTTGTATATTGATTCATTAATATTAATATAAACATATATTGATATTATTACGTATTATTTTCAATTTATTGAATTGGACTGTTACATCAATGAAAATATTTATTAATTTGTATATAAGCAGTCGACAAAGACTCAATTAAAGTATGATGAACAAATTCTCACTCCGGATTTGAATTCTACGTAAAATAGTACTCTGGAAATAATCCTTAGTTAGCGAACAACGGAATTATGCACATTTGTGTAATTAATAAATAAATATTTTTAAATAAATTATCATGAATGCGAAAAATTTATATATGCAAGTAAACGAACTGTATTACTTAAAATGTAACATACGTCTTATTCCGATAGCAATACATGTTTAATAATGGAAAAAAGATGTAAATTTTCATTTTATACCATTTTTTTCAAATTTTATGTATTGTTTAACAAGAATGAAATCAGTTTTATTGCTAAACTATTGCTCTATGCTAAGGAAACATCATTTGTAAATTTCAATTAGAATAGTTTTATATTAATTTTTCCTGTGAAAATGTACTTTCACTGCTGAGTATCCATAATTCATCGAAATGCTACGTCACAAGATCGGCGAGTAACTCCTGATGTGCTTGTGTATATAAATGTTATGGCTTTTTCATGAATAGAAGTCATTCTAATAGCAACCCGAGATTAGCGAAAACTCTTCGTAAAATCGATATATATATATATATATATATATATATATATATATATATATATATATATGTAGTACGACTGAAATTTACAGGCTTCGAGCATACTTGATCATTTCCGAGGTGTGCGGAGATTTTCAAAATTTATTGATTTTCTTAGCTTTCTTACAACTAAACATTGATTTAAAAAATTGGAAAAAAATTATTTTTAAATACAATTATTATTATATATTTATTGAACATATTTGTAAAAATTAAGCAAAAACTTCCATTGCGCATGAATTTCAAATGTGAGTCAATTCTATTAGACAATGAAAATAAAAATTTAATAGTAATTATTATTCAATTTTGCTATTGTAGAATTTTCATGGAATACAACAAAGATCGACAACGCCAAATGCTCAAGGAATCGATTCAGGGGTAAGTAATAACAAATATGTAATGAAAATTTATATTAAGTTTTTATAATAATATTGAGTGTAAAAATAAGTTTCCGCCGTTTTTAATGAAATAAGAATTTATTGTAAAAAAAAGGTACAAATAATATCATTCCAAATATTACCCATCACTTTCTACTACTTTTGACCATCTTTCGGGCAGCAAGTGGATAGCCCGGCTAAAAAATTGCTTGTCTTTTGAGGCGATCCATAAATCGACCCATTTCTTCAATTCCTCGTAAGAAGTAAAGTGCTGCTCAACTAGACCATGAGTCATCGACCGGAATAGGTGATAGTCTGAAGGAGCAATATCTGGTGAATACGACGGGTGGGGTAGGACGTCCCAATTCAGTGCTTGGGAATTGGGTATCAGTAAGTCGTAATAGATTACTCTAAGCTGATCCCACCAAATGTATAGCATTAGATTCTTGCCATGAATGTTTGGCTTGGCCATCGAAATAGAGGCATGCCCGGGCTTACCCCATGACTTCCTACGCTTTGGGTTATCGTAGTGAATCCACTTTTCGTCTCCCCTCACGATTCGATGTAGAAATCCTTTGCGATTTTGCCTTTTGACCAATTGTTCGCAAGTGAATAAGCGATGCTCGACGTCTCTTAGCTTCAGTTCGTAGAGAACCCAATTTCCTTGCTTGTGGACCAAATCAAGGGTTTTGAAACGTTGTGAAATAGCTTGTTGAGTCGCTCCTAACTTTTGTACAAGTTCTTCTTGCGTTTGGCACGGATCTTCCTCCAGTAAAGCTTCCAATTCTGTGTCTATACATATTATACTATACATACTATACATTTTGGGCCTTCCACTGCGTGTTTTGTCCTCACGTCAAAATCATCACTTTTAAATTTTTGGAATCACTCCCAACAACTTCTCTCACTCAAAATAACATCACCATATGTTTCTATGAGTAGCCGATGTGCTTCAAATGCAGATTGCTTTAAGTAAATGAACACCTCATATATATATATACCTATATATATATTTATGTATATATTGGGCCTGTAGCTTAAAAAAATTATATTTCTTGTTAACTTCATATTTATCGCCTGTGCCGTTGTTATGGCTGCTGTTATGTTAAAACATCTAATAAATTAAATACATAATCTTGTCTGCTGATGGGCATGTTACATGCTGGGCGGATTGTACGTTGCCTCTAATTCCTTCGTTTGTAGTAGTACCTCTAGACACAAAAAAGAATCGGCTTCAATACCATATTCTTCAGCTACCTTCTATTGAGGAATTCCCTATTGAGCGGAGGACAGCAGGACATGATCTCTTTTCCACACCTTATCGCCAACTGAATCAGACGGGGTTCAACGTTTGACTTTTTAATATTCGCCCTGCCGTTGCTGGTGATCTAAAATTTATGCTCTGACTGCCTTCTGAAATTCTTTCTACCTAAAATTTGTTTAAAGAATTCAAAGTCAGTAATAAAGATGAAAATAGATTTTTTTTATCTACTCATAATATGTTATATCCACAAGGGCAATGTCCCTCGTCCCGCGAATGCACCGCGTAGCCTGAACAAGTTCTCAGATAGAGTTCTCTCTGTGCTGGGCGTTGAAAGTGTACGAGTGAGGGAAGCCTGAAACTCGAGCACAAGGCGTTCCTTTGTATGTTAGATTATTTATTCTTCCTAAGTGCGCGTAAGTGACTTGCAAGAGCCTTCACGCGCTACGTGCCATTAATCGAATAATTTCATTTCGAATTTTTTTGGTTCATCTCACAAATGATGTCGCTGCTAAGCAAATCGGAATCATATGTTACATCAACAAATGTATATATCTGATATGATAATTAAAAATATATATATATATATATATATATATATTGTAGTATTAATTGTAAATTTAGATATATGTGTATATCAACAATAAGCATAATATTGAGTAAGTTTCCAACATTTTTTTCTCCAAAATGTGAGGTTTTATTATGAAAACATGGTTGCATATACCTTATTCAAAGAATCGTCCATCGGAAGCTATAACTTTCTTCCATCTTTCTGGCAATTTATAAATTCCAGACCAAAAAGATTTCTTGTCTTTCAAGCTCACGAACGTATAAACCAATTTTTGATTTTCTTTACTGAACTGAAGCGTATTCCCGTAAGAGCGTTCTACATTTATCAAAACTAATGGTAGTCAGATGGTGCTAAGTCTGGATTGTGAAACAGATGAGGCAGAATGCCACATCTACTATTCTCCAAATTCGCAAATCTGAAATCGCAACATACGGCCGAGTGTTATCGTGATGAAAAATGACCAACTCATGCTTGGTCTCATATTCTGGCCGTTTTAATTTATTGAACTAAAATAAAGGGTACAATTTTCAAAAAATGGCTTTTCTTTTTCGTGACGTGTATCAACCAGCTGACAAATCGCGTGCACAGGACAAACTCTAATTGTCATTTCAATTTCGAATCAATATTTCGATCAAAACATTTAGATTGCATGTGCGAGTTACGCGATGATGTTCGGAGTATTATCTTAACTAGTTAGAAATTATCTAGACATACATTAGTAGACGCGGTCCTCACTACGTGTCTCGCTTATCGTCGCCAGTTCCTTCCACTCTCGTGCGATACTATTTTCTCTCTCACTCGCTCGCGTCCTGTGTCTGTCATCGGATTTCTAACGGGTTGAAAAACCAGCTCCATTCGTGATGCCTCGGTCCTATGTTACTACCAGGGAAATATTGGTGAAATCTTCAATCCGTGCCTTACCTCTTTTCGACTATCGAAAGACGATATGCAAAACAGATTAAAATAAATCAATAAACTCACAAAGAATGCAAGAAGCAAGCCTATGCTGCACTGTTACGATAGAACTCTCACACTCCCTCAATTTTCAAAAATTATGATGGATGATTTGATCGATCATTTTTGAACGCGAAGTTGAAACCGGATTATATATATATATATATATATATATATATATATATATAATGTTTACTGAAAATGTTTTTGTACAACAAGAAATGAAATATGTTGAAAGCGCAATTATTCACACGAAAAACCATTGTTAAAATTTATTTTACGCTGGAAAATTTTGATAATGAGATTAGATAGTGTTAGCGGCCCAACTCGGCAGCATTATCGTTGTTATCATAGAATTATTGAGAATAGAACATTTCTTCTAGCATATAATACGTTGAACATCCCAACAATAAATGAATTATTTATAATATAAAAGTTCTCTTTGTATTAGAATTACTTGCATTTTCAACATTATCATTCTTCGATCAATTAGATGACATCAATTAATAACGTGTGTAAATAGTTTATTTAAATAATATTGAAGTTAATTAAGGCAAAATTTTTAAGGAATTATCTGGACAAAATAGCAATGATAGCTCAAATGGGCCTGCCGGTCCAGCCACTCCAAATTCTCAAAGCATGAGACCAACTCCATCACCTACTGGTTCAACGGGTTCGCGATCTATGTCACCAGCAGTTGGTAAGCTGTTATATCATTTGAAGAAAACTATTTGAATTACATATCATAAACAGTTAGTTATTATAATTATTTTATTTTGAAAGGTCAACAAAGCGTTTCAATACCACCCAGACCATCAAGTAGTCAATCGGATAGTGGTGGCCCAACACGTATGAGTCTTTCACCTTTAGCTACGCAAGGTTAGTCTAGATTTTATTTTCTAATTTTTAATTTAATAAAATTAAGTGTTTTAAAAGGTTCATAAATTAAAGTCTTAAATTATCCGATACGTGAATACGTGCACAGATTTGAAGAGCTTTTCTGAAAATCATTGATATGTATTAAGAATTATGTTTTATGTTATTTGGACATCCCGCTCTAATTTTCTATTCTAGATGCAAGTGACACTCGTATGCTTAAGCCATTAAAGCCCATGTCTAGCACACCATAGTTAGACCCAAACTAACCACGCCATTGGTTGCTTTAGCAAATAATAAGATACCTGTGTTTTTCTGTTTGACGACCTGATTGTTTATTGCAAAATTATTTACAAAATAAATTACTAAAATATAACAAATTACTAAAAAGTTATGAATTACAAAAAACTAATAACATCAATCGATTCTACTATAAAAATAAGATACAGATCAGCAGTTAGTTTTTAAATGCTCTTGTATGTTCTGAACACAAGTATTTTACGCATGTTTCACAAAATGTTTGAGTTCTTACCTTACAATTTCTTTCAGAACATTTTCTTAGTAAAATCCAATTTTTATTTTATGAGTGAGAATTCAACAAAACTATCTATATATTATTGACAAAGATTACACGAATGCACAGCCATACTATGTAACTCTCTTCGTGTTATTGTTAGTATAAAAATTACAACGTAATATTCGAAACTTATCGAATAAAAGCGAACAACAGAATGGTTTACAAAAAAAGGCTTATGTCAATGGACCATTCTACTGTTTAGCTGCCTCCGTCATATTAACTATATAAGTGCGAACATACCGTTACTAAGGGGACTATTTTGAAGGAAATATAGGAATTTTGCAAAAATAATTTATTGTTTTCTTTTTTTTGCAAAGTCTGGAAACTTTTGAAAAATACCTCGTATGTATATATACGAGGTGTTTCAAATTATCGATTTTTTTATTTTGTGTTGGTATAAGTGTATCGAGCATATACACGTTACTGAAGACGTTGGAATATCGGTTAGCTGATGCCATGTTAGTCTTTCGGATGTTTTTCGGAAAAGACCCCGATGAGTCAAAACCGAAAGAATTGTGATTGGAAAAATCGAAAGTGAAAACTATATATCGCTTTCTATAATTCTAAGGACGTTATTCACCATGAATTCGTTTCATCATAGCGGTTAATTCTGTGTATTATCTTGGTGTTATGAAGCATTTTCTTGCCCGTATTCGCCGTGTTCGCCCGAGATATCATGAAACTGAGAGCTGTCGTTTGTTCAATCGCCCGGTTCAGTTCGCTTATTTACACGAAGCCAATAGTTAATTGATATTTTGCGTTATAGTTTGCAATAACGCTCACTCGTTTTTATATAGCTCTAAGGTACGCCTTAGCTAGTGATATAAGAAGGTCGGAATTTTGGTAAAAATAAGTAAACTTATTTCTAACAAAATTTCCGTTTTCAAACGTTTCACTCAAAATCAAATAAACTATTTTATCGTATAGATACATTTGTTAAGTGTGAAGTCGGTCAGGTTATTATAATAATTTAATTCGGAGAAAAGGAGTGCATTTTTGTCTGAATGAATTCATTACGTCTGGAATTACGTGGATCATTTGATAAGTACTTAGCCTACAAATGAAAACACTAAAATTGTACAAAAAAATAAAATTTATTTTTCAATGTCATTTAGTTGAATATATTTAGTCCAGCGGTGTTCCAGGTTTTTAACCCCATTGAAAAAAATGTTTTCTCTTGGTCTGCAAAATAGGCCTCTGTGGTGACCATTATTCCGTTATTGGAGTGGAATGTCTTCCCGTCGAGTGAATTTTTTAGGTTCAGAAATAAAAAAAGTCGCACAGAGATAAATCTGGAGAATACGGTGGATGGGGCATCAGTTCTTAGTGTAATTCGACCAATTTAGACGTGGCGAGTGCAGAAGTTTGAGCCGATACATTATCGTGGTGCAAAAGCACTTGATTTTTAGACAAATTTGGCCGTTTTTTTAACTCGGTGTCAAATCGGCTCAATAGTTTGACGTAGTACTGTTTTGTGACCATTTTGCCCTTCTCCAGACAGTCAATAAAAATCACACCTTGAGAATCTCAGAAAACAGTGGCCATCACCTTTCCTGCCGACGGGACAGTCTTTGCCTTCTTCAGAGTAGAAGAATAAAGTCTTTTTAATTTATATTTCGGGTAAATTCCACTATTTTGACTGCTTCTTGGTTTCTGAAATGTAGTAGTGAATCCATGTTTCATCGATGGTCACGTAACGACGCAAAAATTCTTTTGGATTGCGATGAAAGAGCTCCAAACACTGCTCTGAACTTGTCACACGGATGCGCTTGTTAAAATTTAAATTTAAATTAATATAATTCCTAATACATACTTAATTTATTATATTTGAACACATAATTTTATTGTATATTTGAAATTATTTACTGCTTGTGAACGCGTCTATATTTCTATATTTATTTTCCTGGGTTTCTCAGTTATAGTGTATTTATAATAGAATAATGTACGATGGTAATTTTTAACTTATGTTTTTGTACTATGGTAACTCGTCCTACCTGTCCTGTTTTACGTACGATCCACAGGATCTATCGGGTATCTCTAATATACATCCGTTAATGGTTGTATCTTTCTGGATACTGAATGACGTGGTCATCTGAGAGTGTATTCATACATCTGTCTTCGGTTACTGGATTAGTGTTTTCTTTTCAGTAGGGCATCGCAGATCACTCCTATTTTTCGGCTGCTTCTATTTCCCTCTGCAAATCCGTGGATAGCAATTCAACTGAAAACAGATGTTTTCTATTAGTCTTATAACTCTTGATGACGTCTTTTTTCTGTACTTCAGGCGACTTCGGTTGGGCTTTATTCGGCCGTTCACAGACATCTTCCTCCGATATCTTCCTCTAATGAAGAGGACGTTGATGACAATGTCGACGATAAGATGCTGAAGGTAATGAAGAGGAGGACGACGTAGACGATGAAAATGACGATGATGACAATGAAGATGATGATATCAGGTCTATCACCTCCAGGACGGCTGGTGGTAGCGGTCGGCCTCCGTCAAGTCGATTTATACCCTGTTCTCAGTGACTAATTACCTTATTAATCAAAACAAATAATACGCCTATGTAATTTAATTATTTTCTTTATTGATGTAACTCACATTATAAAATAAAAGTGAAAACAGTAATAGATTGGCACAAAAGAAACAAATTATACAAATGGACCATTCTACTGTCTAATGTTATTTTAAAAATTCTCAGACATCGTCACAAATATTAAATAAAACAAAACCAGGAACAGAGTAACTTATAAGTAAAGCATTATATGAATGTATCATTCTACTGCCGATGTAGTCAGTTATGCAAGTGATGTCAGCCAATCTCAGTAATGTTATTATAAAAATTACGACCCATTAATACATAGACAATTAAATAAAAGCACAAATGCAACAGAGTGGCTTACAAGGCAAGCACTATGCGAATGTATAATCCTACTGTCTAGCTCCCCCCGTGATGTTACGCATAAAAATTACAACACAATGTTAAAAAGATGAGAAAGCTTATGAGAAAAGCGTTATGCTAATGCTCCATAATACTAGTGATCTTTCTGCTATGTTATTATAAAAGTTACCACACACCGTTACATATATTACTAAATTAAAGCAAATACAATAACAGATTAAATATTTTTATAACCTGCCTCGGCGAACCTATCATTAAGCGAACACGAACCTCCAAAGCTCAGCTGTTTATTTAATTTGTGATAGTATGTACTTATGTATTTACTTTTGCTAATAGACTTTTATTTACTATTGCTTTCCTTTTGGGACAAAGTAATAGCACTACTATCATTCTTTTTATTAAATACATATATTCTATTTCTTATTGAAAGATAGCAGTAGCAGTATTCCATGCATAGAATTTTGAATGATAACGTACATACAAAGAAATTGTACGATATATGATACGCTTCGGCAAAAGATATTCCGAAAAAACAAAATTTCGTTAATAAAATATCAGATAGAAAGTTGACAGAAAATATCTTTATTAAAAATTAGAAGAGAAGTATACACTATGAGAATTGTCAAAATACTGCTGAGCTTGGCTCAGCATTCACTTCGGGTTGCTTATCTCCTTATATAAAAATTTTGCACATCATTTCAGTATTTGGACTTATGCAGACATATACTTCACTATTTTAATGTTAATATTAACTAAGCATTAAAAATAAATATTTTTTTTATATTCACAAGAATATCCTAACTATGGGTTACAAAAGTTAACTAAAATGATATACGATTCAACTGTTCTATGCATCACTCAGAAAGAATATATTGCGCCTTTAATGTTTCTATATATATTGGAGAATTTATATTTCAAAATCGGTATATATACGAGAGCTTTAATTTGCATTGAAGAACATGAACAGGTCAAAATCGAACAAATATGAAGAAAATAATTATATGAGATATTTTCTTGATTTTGAAAAAGCCGCGTGCAGAAGCTCGAGGTTCTGACAGTTAAAATTTGACTCATACGAGGTGCATTCAAATAATAAGGTGACTTTCGTTTTTTCAAAAAATATTTATTTATTAATCAATACTTATGTTGTCCCCTTCAAAATAACTCCCCTCAAATTTAATACATTTGTGCCAACGTTTTTTGCAATTATCAAAGCACTTCTGATATTCATTTTTTGGTATAGCTTTAAGTTCTATCAGCGGTGCAGTTTTTATCTCCTGAATCGTTGAAAACCGATATACTTTATGGATCTTTTCAGTTTTGGAAAAAGAAAAAAATAATTGGTGCCAAGTCTGGTGAATATCGAGGCTGAAGCATTACAGTGGTGTTGGTTTATGCCAAAAAATCTCACAAGCAACGATGAATGAGCAGATGCGTCATCATGATGCAAAACCCACGAATTGTTTTTCCAAAATTCCGGACATTTTTTGCGTATCATCTTTCACAAACGGCGGATAACTTCAAGGTTATGCGAAATCTATTTATTAAAATAATATCAACATTTCAAACTTATCTGTTAATACTATTCTGGAGTAATTCATTTGGCCAATTTGAGGATTGTTGTTTAGAAAAATCGTGTTGAAGGCCTCGGACTGTTTTCATCTGCAAGTATAAGGATAAGACTTGTAAGACATAAGAGCATGTTTAAATGATACTACCTCTTGAGAATGTTCTGTTAGAACTGAATAAGGCAGGCGTAGTTTTCATCCAATTTTTTTATTATTTTAGTTGATCTCTCAATAATGTACAGTTTCTCATATATAATATGTCATACCACACTTACCAGTACTTCATATTACGCCGCAGTCTTTGAAAAATAATGCAGTCAAATATTGTCGATACTAGAGTTTTGTCTTAAACATTATTATTTTTATATACTTAACAAAATAATTTCTAAAAAAACAATATATTCTAAACTTAAAAATCCATGATTAACCTTGAATCGTTTTTCTATTGTCAATTCATTACAAAATTGCCATCGTCTGCGATAAAGCTACCATAAAACTATTGATATCTTGCATAATAATAAATGAGCATTTTTACATTTGAACCCAATAAAATTTATACTTATTTCTAAGGTTTTCTGAGTTTTGTCAACTTTCTACCATCAATCGTACAATCGATAGAACGTCTAAACCAGTTTCCTTACTTTTGAAATGTAATAGGCAATTTTAATTCTAATACAATTTAGAAAAATATTCACACTGTTTAAATTCTATTTTAAATTTTAGATTTTCATATTTCAAAATATCTAATGTATAAATAAAAAATCTGTATATAGCCCTATTTCTGTAGAAAGAATTTTTATATATCTTACGGGCAATATGTTAAACGATCAATTATGTAGAAGTTTGCATAACTTTGGAACATTGAGCAGAATATCTACGGGTATGTTGCAGAACAACTTTTCTTTTTGAATATTGAAATTACACGTATCGCCCGTAACATATACACCTATAAAGATTCACGTATATAAACAGATTCATATATACATACATATAGGTATATATTTGTATAGATATTATACTTTATAAAAAAAACTTTAGGTTCATCACCGCATATGCATAATTATAAAACGAACAATACTGGTCAAAATGCTGCTCAATCTGGCTCCAGTCCAAACTTGAGTACTATAAGTTCTATAGCAGGAGGATATACAAATTCTGGTACAAATCAAACAACTGGATATTCATCTCAAGGAAGTTTTTCAACAACTCGACCTCACTTACAATTTTCTCAAGCATTTACACAAGGAAATAGTTCACAAGTATCGGTTTGCAATCAGTATCAATCTGGCAGATCAAATAATATGACACAATATCCATCATATCCTGTAAGAATCAGCATTTTCATAGGGTCTATGTTATTATATTTATTTTATTTGATTTTACGTTCTATTTGATTATCTTTATATTTGTAGCATAAAATGGTTTTTAACAATATGTCTCCTGGAATAACGTCCAGTCCTGGACCATCGCAAGTATATAGTAGTGTATCTTCCAATGTGGTGTCTGCTAATACCACGATATCTGGAATAAGTAATATGGGTCCACCAACAGGTGCTATGGGACCTCCATCATCATCTTCAAATCTAAGCAATCAGCATATAAGTGGAAATTCTTCTGGGATGCATATACATTCATCAACAAATCAATCTTTAAATCCTGAAGGTAGTCCTATGCCGCCACCTAGTACTACACCTAATTCACACTCTACCTCTGGTTCTTCAAGTATTCACAGTGCATTAGAATCTACTTCTCAATCAGATACTTCAAATGAAATAGCAATAACAACACATTCTTCTGTTTCTACTGCCATAATAGTTACAACATCAAGTAATACAGTTACTTCTGTTATTACAACTGGTCCAGATGGCACAACATTAGATGAAGGATCTCAACAATCTACACTTTCTAATGCATCTGCTGGTCAGTAAATATTTTTGACATCTTTTTGCATATTAATTAAATATATTTCCGTTTTGGCTCATATCACATAATTTTATTATTTTATTATGTCTTTAAAAGATATAACAACAACAACAACAACAACAACAACAACGCCAACAACAATAATAATAGCAACAACAACAATAACAACAAGAATACAACAATAATAACGATAACGATAACAATGACAGTGACGATACTAACAATAATATTGAAAGAGCAAATAATTTAATACTATAATTATATTTCTAATAAAATAATATAATAGCATGCATTCTTATAGATTTTCCTTGAACGCGCTACAGTGCTTTTTTGAAACTAAACAAATATTTTAAAAGTATTGAAATATATTTTATAGGATGAGAAATATTATCAGGTATGTGAAAAGTCTTTCCCGTTTTTTTTTCAAATTTTGAGCCTTTATTGTGAAAAAATGGTTACAAATGAATTATTGAAAGTATTGGCCATCGCTAGCTACAACTTTTTCCCATCTTTCTGGCAACATACGAATCCCGTTGCGAAAAAATTCGACCGGTTTGGCCTCTATCCAGTCATCCACCCATTTTTTGGCTTCCTCGTAGGAATGGAAGTGCTGGTCAGCCAGGCCATGCGTCATCGATCTGAAGAGATGGTAATCAGACGGAGCAACGTCTGGACTATACGGCGGGTGGGGTAGGACTTCCCATTTGAGCGTTTCTAAGTATGTTTTCACCGGCGGTGCAACATGTGGGCGAGCATTGTCATGTTGCAAAATAACTTTGTCGTGCCTGTCGGAGTATTGTGGCCGTTTTTCTCGCAGTGCGCGGCTCAAACGCATCAATTGTCGTCGATAGACCTCGCCTGTGATCCTTTCATTCGGTTTCAGAAGCTCATAGTAAACCACACCTAGCTGGTCCCACCATATACAGAGCATGAGCTTGGCGCCATGAATATTTGGCTTGGCCGTCGATGATGATGCATGGCCGGGTAGTCCCCATGATTTTCTTTGCTTCGGATTATCGTAACGTATCCAATTTTCATCGCCAGTCACGATACGATGCAGAAAACCCTTTCTTTTATGTCGCTGAAGCAGCTGTTCGCAAGTGAAAAAACGCCGTTCGACGTCTCTCAGCTTCAGTTCGTACGGCACCCAATTTCCTTGCTTTTGGATCATTCCCATGGCTTTCAAACGCTTGGAAATGGTTGTTCGGTCAACTGCCAATGCTTCAGCAAGTTCTTCTTGCGTTTGACAAGAATCTTCATCAAGCAAAGTCGCCAATTCTCGATCTTCAAAAATTTGCGGCCACCCGGAACGGTCCTTGTCTTCCACGTCGAAATCACCGCATTTGAAGCGTCGACACCATCCGCGAACACTTAAATCATCGACACAACCTTCTCCATAAGCCTCCTGAAGCAATCGATGCGTCTCGGCAGCAGATTTCTTCAAATTGAACCAACAAAGTGAAACTTCCCGCAAATGACGTCGACTCGGCTCAAATTTCGACATTTTCAAGATATCAAAAATTTATTATGCGAAAAAATTTTAACTAATGTGTTAGTATGGAATTGTTGACATATGAATAAGCTTTGATTATGACATATGTAACCATTGAATACTCGCACAGTATTGGTGGCGCCATCTCTTACAAAAAACGGGAAAGACTTATTCACACTCCTAATATTTATTTCATTGTACTGACAATTCATTTTATAAGTGTTTACACTTGTGAAAGCCCTTCAATTATTTTTCATCAGATATATTTTAAAAATAACTATTGTACTTCATAATTTCTTTCATAGCTGGTATTGCATTGGTATTAAGTTGATTATTACGTATTATATTTTTTCAAAACAACTCATGCACAGATCATTATTAAATCTTTTAATATTATCGAATCAGTATTGCAAATATTCCTGTTTTCTATGATAAAGTAATCTAACGAAAAAAGGTATTCTGGACTTCGCTATGTTTGAATCAAATTAATAAAACCTGTTTTTTTTCTAAGCGTTTTTTGGACGATATCACGAGTAATTTTGAATAATTCTGAAATAAAAAATATATTTAAATTAATCAGTTAAGGTTAGATTAAAAAATGTACAATAATTTATAAAAAATGTTACTACATTTTCGAAAGAAATTATCGAATCTATATGAAATATGTAAAAAGAGATTATAATTACACTTTCGAAAAAATTTGGTTTATAGTGCTGTAAATATATTAGTAGAAAAATACTAGATGAAAAACCGTTAGTCTATAATTTTGTGGATGACACTAAACGATCAGTTATTTACATAATCGTTCACGCTTTACTCATTACAAGACGTAATAATCGATCAGTATACGTAACGTAGTTAGGGAGCCTACACAGGCATCTTTATTTTTTATTTATTGTAAAACAAAAATATATTTTTAATTATATTTTCTTTGATAAGCATGTTATGAGCGACGAAATTGTTCATTTCTTGGAATTGTAATATATAAACAAGAAATTTATTATTGGCTTAAATTTAAAGTTATTTAAAACATTATTCTTGAAAATGGTAAACCAGAGTATAATTACTAATCCATACTGTTTAGAAAAATTATTATATTGATAAATAGTTATGTATTGAGTACTAAATACTAATTAGTATTTTTAGCTTATTGTCTATGCAAAAAGATCTATTTTGCGACAGTTTATGTTATCTGATGTTGCATTTTGAGAAGAAAAAATTATCGCTTCACAAATTTAAATAAAAATAATTTGATTATTTTATGGTACTTTCATGGGCATAAACAAATATTTTTATTCGATTTACAGCTATTCTAGAATGATAAAATTATAATTATAATTATAGTTACACTGTATAATCACCATCTTCTTTATAATCACCCCTATATAATCTGAAAAATACAAACTTGTAGGGATTAAGATATGTATCAGACATATACCTGTATTGTGCAGGTCAGTTCTTGTACGATGCAGGCCCAGACAGGTGCAAGCGATTGCTTGTAGGGAAATACCTTATATTGTTGCGTTGTATGTGGGAAGAGTCAACCCGAGGTAATAAGATAAATACGTATGTATGAGTGTAGTGGAGTTTATCCCGAGTAAAGAAAAGGAATGGTGGTATATGACCAAGCTCCCGCGGATCCCATAACCTGTTGTATGTGTGTTCCGTTTGTAAGTTAAATTAATAAAATATACTTTTAATATTAAATTTATTCGATAAGTTCCTTTTATTTCAAACCTTGATTACGCCCTACAGTCTCAGAGGTGGGATCGGAACAAGATTATCATGACGCGTATGTGAAGAAATTTTTTTTTAAGTGTATATAGAAGTCTAGTTCCACGTGTGACGTATTATTTACGCAAATTTAAAGTGTACGATAAATAATCAGTTCATAATGTGTTTAAAAGTATATTTTTTAATATTTTTACGGTGGGTAATCGTTTCACCTTGGCCGAATTGATAGATTTCAATTGATAGATAATCAAGGTTTGTCATGTACGAAATTTATCGGTGACAGGAACGAAGACGGAGCTAAGTCTTTATCTTCAACAATTCAATCCGCATATCTGGGATGTCTCAGAAGAAGAAGAAGAGCGTTACAGATTGACTACTGAAAACAGAGAAGAATCATCTTCATCGAAATATACGCAACCGTCAATTATCGAAAACATAATCCATTTATATTCTCAGCTTCAAGCCATAGGAAGTAAAATTGAACCAAATAATACTGGTGAGAAAATTACCAATGGTGAACTCGCGGGAAGAGAACTAATCTTAATAAAAAATGAAAGAGATTTATTACAAAGAGAGTTAGATCTGATGCTTGCAGAACGAAATTATCTGCGCTCATCTCCAAGTTAAAGGACTGAAAGCAATACAAATTTGTGTGGTGGAATAAAAGCATGTAAAGATTTGCTTGGTGATTTAAAATTAAAGGGACATCCAGTAGCGCGGTTTCAATTAAAAACGGGAAACTTAACCATGTGCGTAAATCAGTTATTACAGAACATGCACAATATGTTCAACCGTCAGCCATCAAACTTGGCTCTTCGAAAAAAATTCGAGTGCGCATGCGCCAACCAACATTCACCAACAGCTGTTTAGTTTGAGACTTCCTCTTCAGAATGCAGTTAGTCTCGTTTCTGTAAACAACATCGTTGGGTCATAAACTTCATTTACATTAGTGTTATTTTGTTTTGGCGGAAAAATGGTTAGCGTAATAATAGAGCTACAAATTGTTATTAAATTTTACTTTAAACTTGGATAAACCGCAACCGAAACTTATAATATACTAAAAGAAGTGTATGGTAGTGAATGTTTATCGCGGACTCGTGTTTTCGAATGGTTTAAGCATTTTCAAGATGGTCGACAAGACGTTGATGATGATTCGCGGCCAGGTCGTCCTTCAACATCAAAAACGGATGACAAAGTTGAAAAAGTTGCTAATTTGATTCGGTCTGACCGTCGATTAAGTATTCGTGCAGTTGCTGAATCTATAGGCATTGATAAAGAATGTGTACGACAAATTTTACGTGACAATTTGAACATGCGAAAAGTGTGTGTAAAAATGGTACCAAAAATTCTAACGATTGAACAACAAGCAGCTCGCAAAAATGTTTGTACTGACCGTTTGAATGCCTTTGATAATGACCCAAATTTATTGGAAAGACTAATAACATATGATGAATCGTGCTTTTTTACTTATGATCCAGAAACGAAGCGCCAATCCATGCATTGGAAGACTCCAATTTCACCGAGAGCCAAAAAAACAAGAATGAGCAAGTCAAAATTTAAAGCAATAATGATTGTTTTTTTCAATATTCATGGGATTGTGTACCTTCACGGGGTTCCTGAAGGTCAAACAATTAATCAACATTACTAACGTGAGGTACTTAATAAACTACGTGAAAGAGTAAGAAAAAAACGACTCGAAATATGGAAGGACAAATCATGGATTTTGCACCAAGACAATGCGGCAGCTCATTCCGCGTTATCTGTGAAGCGGTTCCTGACCAAGTACAATATCCGAGTGTTAGAACATCCACCTTACTCGCTAGACCTAGCACCATGTGACTTTTCTTTTCCCTAAGGTGAAATCTGCATTGAAAGGTACGAGATTTGAATCCGTAGAAACTGTTCAAGAAAAAGCCGCAAGAGTCCTGAAAGAGTTGACAGAAGATGACTTTCAGCATTGTTTGCAACAATGGAAAATTGATATGGAGCGTTGCAGGGATAGAGAAAGGGTGTATATTGAAGGTGATAATTAGTAATTATGTATAAAATGAAAATAAAATTTTTTACAATATCAGTCCCGTTATTTAATAGCCATACCTCGCAGACTATTATTAAGACCAGATAATTTTAGCAAACAAGGTTCCAATCGTGGAAGAAGAATTGGTCGACTACTTGATAGATGCTATCAACGATATCGGACAACGAAATCAAGCGTGCGCAGCAAGATATGTCAGAAAAGAAGATCTAATGGAAACTTACAAAAATCAATGTACAGAGAAAATAGTTCCATACAGGCAATTCGTCCGTAAACTTTAATAGATGGGCCTAGATAACCATGGTTGAACAGTTCTAAAGGGACTTACAGCCGATAGAAAGAGGTCGGGACGTATGTTGTTTCAACTGTCAAAGAAGTGGACATCTGGCTATAGAGTGCGGAAGACCAAGGCGCGAGAGAGTTGCATGTTTCCGGTGTAATGCAACAACGCACCGCATCTAGGACTATCCACAAGGAAGAATAGCACCAGCAAACCTGAATTCGTCAACTCATACTGTACAGTCAATGGGTCCCCGATAAGTCTCGTACGCGAAAGTTGTGCTCCGATGCAGGCAATGCCGATAGATTCGGAATAAAATAAGTTTTTCGTCTTGAATAATTCAAGACTAAAAACTAACCGTCTTTTTCAAACTAATATTGAAGTAGGCGAAATAAGCACGAACATAAAATTTTACGTTGTTCATCAAATTAATTTTATGAGACAAATAATGAGTATTAATTAATTATTTAGACAATCCGGTTTGCGCAATAGAAAATTGAGAAGTTAATGAAGAATTTCATTTGAAAGCAAAAAAGAAAATTGAGAATCTCATTCGCGTCAAGTAATCCTGCGAGAAATTTTGAAATGAAAATTTCTTTAAAACATGAACAACCAATTAGTTTCCGACAGCGACGACTATCATTTTCAGATAAGGAAAAATTACAAGTTTAATAGACGAATTAATAAAAAAACAAGTAATTCGTCCAAGTAGCTCTACTTACGCAAGTCCGATTGTTTTAGTACATTAAAAAAAATGGCGAAATCAGGTTATGCGTTGATTATCACGAACTCCATAAAATTACAATCAAAGATTATTTTCCAACGCAGCTTATCGAAGACAATCTGGACTGACTTATAAATAAAAACTATTTTTCCTCGTTAGATTTAAAGGATGGATTTCATCATGTGAAAATTTCAGAATCGTCAATTAAATACACGTCGTTTGTCACTCCCTTCGATCAATTCGAATATTTTCGTTGTCCTTCTGGATTTACGAATGCTCCGAATGTTTTTATTAGATATATTACAACCATTTTTGAGCCTTGATAAGAAAAAAAAAGAATATTATTATATGCGGATAATATTCTTATTGCCACTAAAAAATTAGATGAACATTTATAGATGTTATCCGACGTTTTTAAATGCGTAGGTTTTTAAACGTTTTTAAATTTAGGTTACAATGTAACCGAGCAAGGCACCGTTCGAGCGATGCGAATACAGAATCTGTTCTAAACTATCCAGTACCGCGAAATACGAAGGAAGCGCATAGATTAATAAGTTTGGCGAGTTATTTTCGAAAATTTATACAAAATTTTTCGGTAATAGCTAAGCCAATCTATGATCTTATCAGACAAAATGTCAAATTTTCTTTCGGTGAAAAAGAGAATCAAAGTTTTCAACAATTCGGAGCCATTTTACTACAGTAACAGTGTGATAATGTATGAAAACCGATATTTTATTTCAGCTAGCGGGCAACTGCTACGGAAGCCATGTATCATAGCTTCGAACTAGAGTGCCTCGTTGACGTGTACGCGTTAAAAAGGTTTCATATTTATTTAGAAAATATAAAATTCAAAATTATTACGGATTGCGATAGTTTTTGTTTAACATTAATCAAAAAAGATATTAATCCACGTATTTAGAGAATTTGAAAATTCATAAAAATATAATATGATGTTTTTCTTGTAGATCTGCAAATATATTTTTAGACATATTTAAGTATAGTTATTCGATACAAAAACATTTTTTATTGGTATAAGATAAAATGTGATTCAATCTTGTTAGTCAATAATGAAAGAAAAAGAGAATAAGTTGTTAATATAGACTTATATTATTTGACGAATAATATGATATATAATATAATAGATTCAGATATTTTATATAAAAGCTCTCATTTGATTTAACCCTGTTATGCAGTTTATGTCTATCTATGCACTCTGTGAGGCGTTTTGACTAAAAAAATATGACTTTATTTTCAAGTTTATGATATTACTAAACTTGATTGTAAATAATAATTCACATATTTATTCACCTGATAGAACTTAAAAATTATAAAAATTGAATGTTATGAACATAATATTATAGAAATTTTTTTATTATTGCTAGAAATGCAATATATAAAAATGTATTATTTAATTTTCTATTCTATTTGTGTTTATTCTTATTTTATTTCAATACATATTCTATTATTATTGTTATTACAATTATGTATCATAATTATATATTCTTAAAATAAAAATATTTCATTTCAGGTTCAGTTTTCATACCTCGAAACTGTTCTGAAAAAAGAATAAAGACAAAAAAAGTAAATTTTTTTTAAATTTGAACAATATCCGTATTTTATAATGTAAAAGAAATAAAGTCTGATAGGAAAATGAAATTTCAGACTTGGAGTTCATTGTTTACTTTACACATGTACGAGCGAAATAGCTCAGATAAGTGATCGCTCGGGCGCATATGTAAAAAGTAGTGCGAGGTACTTGGTTGAAAGGCGAAAAGTCGCAGACCTTTTCTATGCTTCGAATAAAATTGCTCAATTAAAAGTTCATCGCTTTTACATATTATAATATGTAAATAATATACTCGATATATATATACATATATATATATATATATATATATATATACATATATATATATATATATATATATATATATATATATATATATATATATATATGCTTGAAATTGTTATAATCTTAGCGATTCATGAAATGATTTTTTTTTCATGACGGGAACGTAACAATAGTATTTTTTATTATTTTCTAAATCTATAATAATATGATTACATCATATTACTTTCATAAATGATTAGATTCATTAAATTAACAATACATTCATATTTTGAATAGAATGGTTTGTAAAGTTTGAAAAAAACTTTTAGATATTTATATTTAATTGCATTTTATAATGTATATGACTATTAATGCAATGTAATAATATATATTTTGTGTGAATATATATATATATATATATATATATATATATATATATATATTTACGCTGAATAAATTATAAATTAACTTATAATAAATATAATACTGAATTAATAATTTTTATATCATAAGACGATAATATTAAAAAACAAAGTATTTTAAAATTATTTATTCCATTTTTATTATATTATTCTTTGAGTAACTTATTGTTAAAATTGTCATAATAGAATTACATTATCAGAAATAATTATATTAATAAATATTTTTATCGATCTTACAGTCTTTATTCAATAATTTACTATGCTAATATAATGATAGTCAAGACTGTCCTTGTATCTAATGTCCCCCGTAGAATTTGAAATGCAATTACTACTAAAAAATAAAATGAAAAATTTAATTTAATTACAATTAACGAATAAAATAATTTATTTTTTATATTATTAATGGACAAAGTGACTGTCCCCACTACTTTATATTTAAATTTACCTTTAATGTCCAACATTTTGATCTACTCAATATAATAAAAATGGAATAAATAATATTAAAATTCATTGTCTTTTAATAATATAATCATATTAATTTATAAAGGCAAAGCGTATTTTTGTTTCTACACGATAACCAAAAAAACTACTGAACCGATTGTTCTGAAATTTGACATCTAAATTCTATATTATCTTGGGAAGGACGTAGGCTATGTTTTATATTGAAAAACATTTTACTTTCCTCAAGAAATTAAGTTAACTGTTTTAATGAAAATTTTCACGGTATTTCATTGAAAAAAACGGAAATATACAAAATATATATATTGTATATATATTATATTGTACATTTTATATATACGCATTTTGAATACGGTTTCTACTGAGAAATATTGTATTGGCGTGTACGGGCGGTGGAACACGATATCCCGTTGCCTGAGAATGATTTCTATTGTGAGTTTTATATTCGGATGATAGAATGCGATGTCCAGGTGTCTCTGGACGATTTCTACGAGGAGTATTGTATTTAAATAATAGAAAATGGCGTCCAGGTATTAGGAAATTTACTTCTATGGGAAGATTCGTGTTGGGACAGTAGAATACGATACGAGATGTTTTCGAACGACTTCTACGGGGAGTATTGTGTTTAGTTGTTAGGAAGCGATGTCTAGCTTTCTCGGAACGACTTCTATTGGGACTATCGTATTTAATTGGTAGGAAACGCTGTTCAGGTATTTCGGGACAACTTCTACGGGGAGTTTCGTGTTCGGATGATAGAATGCGATATCCAGGTGTCTCTGCACGATTTCTACGAGGAGTATTGTATTTAGTTGATAGAAAAGGACTTCTACGTGAAGATTCGTGTTCGGACGATAGTCCGAAATAGTTCGGACTGTAGTCCGAACATAATACTCTCCGTGAACGTCGTTTCAAGACATTTTGACATCTTTCTCTACCACTCGAACTCGAAAGTACAATTTTCCCCATAAAAGCCTTAATTAATATGCATATATATGTATATTAGACACGATTGTATATTTTGTATATACATACTGTATATACAGAAGTGACGATGGGTAAATTAAGATCATTTATTTATAGTAATATAGATTTTTATATATAGAGTATTTTTTACTTAGATATTATTGAATTGTTCAAGAAACTGGTTAAATTATCAGGTATGTGAATAAGTCTTTCCCGTTTTTTTTTCAAATTTTGAGCCTTTATTGTGAAAAAATGGTTACAAATGAATTATTGAAAGTATTGGCCATCGCTAGCTACAACTTTTTCCCATCTTTCTGGCAACATACGAATCCCGTTGCGAAAAAATTCGACCGGTTTGGCCTCTATCCAGTCATCCACCCATTTTTTGGCTTCCTCGTAGGAATGGAAGTGCTGGTCAGCCAGGCCATGCGTCATCGATCTGAAGAGATGGTAATCAGACGGAGCAACGTCTGGACTATACGGCGGGTGGGGTAGGACTTCCCATTTGAGCGTTTCTAAGTATGTTTTCACCGGCGGTGCAACATGTGGGCGAGCATTGTCATGTTGCAAAATAACTTTGTCGTGCCTGTCGGAGTATTGTGGCCGTTTTTCTCGCAGTGCGCGGCTCAAACGCATCAATTGTCGCCGATAGACCTCGCCTGTGATCCTTTCATTCGGTTTCAGAAGCTCATAGTAAACCACACCTAGCTGGTCCCACCATATACAGAGCATGAGCTTGGCGCCATGAATATTTGGCTTGGCCGTCGATGATGATACATGGCCGGGTAGTCCCCATGATTTTCTTCGCTTCGGATTATCGTAACGTATCCACTTTTCATCGCCAGTCACGATACGATGCAGAAAACCCTTTCTTTTATGTCGCTGAAGCAGCTGTTCGCAAGTGAAAAAACGCCGTTCGACGTCTCTCAGCTTCAGTTCGTACGGCACCCAATTTCCTTGCTTTTGGATCATTCCCATGGCTTTCAAACGCTTGGAAATGGTTGTTCGGTCAACTCCCAATGCTTCAGCAAGTTCTTCTTGCGTTTGACAAGAATCTTCATCAAGCAAAGTCGCCAATTCTCGATCTTCAAAGATTTGCGGCCGCCCGGAACGCTCCCTGTCTTCCACGTCGAAATCACCGCTTTTGAAGCGTCGAAACCATCCGCGAACACTTGAATCATCGACACAACCTTTTCCATAAGCCTCCTGAAGCAATCGATGCGTCTCGGCAGCAGATTTCTTCAAATTGAACCAATAAAGTGAAACTTCCCGCAAATGACGTCGACTCGGCTCAAATTTCGACATTTTCAAGATATCAAAAATTTATGATGCGAAAAAATTTTAACTAATGTGTTAGTATGGAATTGTTGACATATGAATAAGCTTTGATTATGACATATGTAACCATTGAATACTCGCACAGTATTGGTGGCGCCATCTCTTACAAAAAACGGGAAAGACTTATTCACACTCCTAATAAAATTTACCTGTAATTTTATTAAACACTGATTGTACAAATAAGACTTTTGCTGACTTTGGTCTTAAATGAATAGATAGCATATAATTGAACATTTAGCAATGCCAGTTTAGTGATCTTGCCACTTAGTGAACCCCGAATTGTTTTTAGTAGTATCCACATCAATGATTAATGATAAATGAGCATAACAGCAATGAATTACGTAATTTTTTTTAAAATCATTTCCCTCCCACCATGCAACATTGTAATCATGTCAGATCCCCTAAATTCTTTACATAATTTATAGACAGCGCTTCCTGTTGGCTCAAGGATGTTTGTTAAAATATTACTCTATGGATTAATCATCATTTCTGTATTATGTTAAAAATTTAAAAGTTTAACAGTCTATACTTGACCATGTATTATGTAGAAAGCATATTTATATACTTCTTAGAAATATTCATAATTGTGTGTACGTGTTTAATAATATAGAAATTTGTATACTCCGTATTTAGCGTCGGGTGAGGATTCAGTATTCGCACCGAAAGTTCGCAAGGAATTAATAGGCTATCATAGTCATTCCACAACTCCTCAAAGTACTGTTCCATCACCTGGAGCAGGAAGTATTAATTCTGTCCATGAAGATTATCCTGACATAAGTAGTCCTGGTTGGCCTCGGACACCAGCAAGCCCCGTAAGTTATAAATTAGACTTTAACTATAGAGAAGATTAATGCATTGTTTAATTATTAGTAAAGTATATTTTATTAAATAGCGTTTATTTGTATTTTTCTAATTTTTATCTTTATTAATCTATATATTACGAAGTTAATTAACTTGTAATATATGGGTTACATTAAATAAGTGAGCTTTTTTGTGAAAATAAAACACTTATTATAATGAGAAAGTGAAAAAGATTTTATTCAAAGTGTTGGCCATTGATTTCGCCACATTATGACCATTTTTCTGGGAATTTCTGGATACTATATTAATAGAATTGTTTGTCTATTGAAACAAACCAATTAGATACTTAATTTTCGACTTTCTCGTAGAAATCGAAGTGCTACTTGTTCCATCGATAAAAACAAATGGTAGTCAGAAGGAGCCAAGTCTGGTGAAAATGATGGGTGAGGTAGGAGCTCCCAACCAAGTGCATATATTGTAGCCTAAACTGGTTTTGCTTTGTATGCAGGTGAATTTTCATAGAGCAAAATTATCTTGCCGTGTCTTCTGGCTAACTCTGGTCATTTTTCGAGCAAGACATGATTCAAATCGATCATTTCTTGTCGGTAGTCATCAGTATTGACTGTTTTACCGGATTTTGACAATTCGTAATACTCCACGCTACTCTGATCCCATCAAACACACAGCATTGTCTTCTTGCAGAATCGAACTGGTTTTGCTGTAGATGTTTAGGTTTGTTCGGGATTAACCAATAATTGTTTCCGTTTAAGATTCTTGAAATAGATTAATTTTTCATCGCCAGTAATATTTCCATGCAAAATTGATTTTTTTTTGTGTCTTTGAAGCACAATTTTACAAGTATTTTCTTTCCGCCTGTCTTTGATTGAATTCATGTTGCACCCATTTTCCACAGTTTTGGATTTTTTCCATAGCCCTTAAACGGTCAGAAATTGTTTTTTGTGCAGCACTTAACATTTCTACCATTTGTTTTTCCCGGTTTTTTATTTTTCGCGTCAAAATTATTATTTCTAAACCGTTGAAACCATCTTTTGCATGTTGCTTCTTAAAGAGTATGGTCACCATATGTTGAATGTTCGAATAATTGGTTTCATTCCGATAGTTTTTATTAAAAAATAGAAGCGTTCTTTGGCAAATTTTTTGTAAATAAATCTGCAAGTTTTAAATGAAAAGTTAATTAATATTAATTTATTTTTTTCCAATCAACTCACTTAATGCACTTTTCTTTAATCATATGTTTTCATGCCTATTCTTTACATGTCCCATTTTATCACGTAAATCGTGTAACGTACGTTAATTCATTTTATACCTTTAGCAACTATTTCACCTGTAAATTTATCTTATAATTTGTAACATAGGCGCTTTGGTGGGAGCTAGTTCGTGCTCCGGCTCAACCCGCCTCAGCCCCGATCGCACAGCCCGCCATCGACTTCTTTTCACTCCACCAAAGGCTATGTTCTATTGTTACTTGCATAAGTGGTTGGATCCAGCTCAACCCGCCTCGGCCCCTAGTCGCTCAAAGCGCCACTAGGTTCGCTCGTGCAAGCTCATTTTATTAATTCGTATTTTAATTAATCACAGTGCGCACTGTACTTTGGCCTACGCTCAACCTGCCTAGATCCTTGGTCGCTCAACCCGCCACCAAGTTTATTCTACTGCGCACTGTGAAGAGAAACCCAATTAATCCAATTCTCACTCTCGCTCAACCCGCTAGAGTTTGAATTTGATTTCTTCCCGTAATTCTATTTTTATTTAAAAGATGTTGCTGGGATTTGGACGACAGATAAATCTAACTGGCTTAGAAAAAAACTATAACAAATCTTTATTTCTAAAATACTAAAATTTAACAAAAATTATAATCTTTCGGCGCCGCTGCGCCAGCCGCTGTTTCGGCTTCTTTGTCTATATGCCGTGCGCCGTTGTCCGCTGAAACAGTAAATCATAAAACATTTCCTTTATGATTTAATAAAAACAAGAAATATATTTACATTCATGATTTTATACAAATTTATCGCCCTCGCGTGATCGTATTAAAAATCCTAATAATATTTCTACCTATTTCTATATTACGCAATCGCGTCCTGCGCTCTGAGTATGCTGAGACTTGTCGCCCGCTATTGCGCCGGCGACAGGTCCCCCTTGATTAGCCAGTCTCGAGGCCGCTGACACACTGAAATCCTGCAGTCATCGCGGCTCTATTTGATATTTGGGAGAGAGCGCTCGCTCTCCCCTTGCCGCACCGTACCGCGCCTAGTCGTCGCACAGTGCCGTCGCCTAAGATCCGAAAGCGCTCGCGCGTCTTCGCGGTGCTGCTGGCGGTTTCCCCCGCGCCGTGCCGTGCCACGAATCCCTCGGCGTGATATATTATAATAATATATAATATATAATAATAATATATTTAATTATATATTAAATATAATATAATAATTTGCGCGAGTCTATGTGCTCATCGCAAACTATACTGTATTATCGTCAAAAATTACATGCAAACCTTTTGTTGTTGCTACATTCGTGGAGAGGTATTTTTTAAACCTAGGTACATATAAAACATTTTGCAGATCATTAATTCATTTACTATTGATAAATAATTTTCTATTTATTGTACTAATAGCAATTACTTTGTTCTTAAAGTCGTTAAAATCAAAATCGTCTTATTAAAAATATTCGCGCTGGAAACAAACATAATATGTAACTCCACTGTCGGTTAACCAAAGATCTTTTAATTGGTATTTATTAACTTACGTTTAATCTCATAGGTAGCATTAATTTTATTATTAGTTTGAACATTGCAATAACTTTCATTTACACTGTGACTTTCAAATGTCTTATTTTGCTTTTGTTTCTTGTCAAATATTTATATTTTTACGTCAGCTATATGAACTTTTTTATGGTAATTATAACATTTAGAATGACCTCTTTTTGTTACCTTGTGTGTTTATACATTTAATTTGAACTTGTTGTAGACAAGGCGCTTACTATCTCTTCTTCAAAATTTAAGCGTTTCTCTTTTTTTAATAATTTTTTTTAGCGTATTGTTTGTCGAGCTGTCTAACTAGCTTTTGAATTTTTGATGTGACAAGTTTACCTTGCTCTAGCATTATCGTTTTCTCATTTTTTAAATCTTTTCTTGATCCTGAATTAGCTTCTTCTTTTCAGATCTTATAGAATTAATACTGGAGTCAGTTGGAATTTTCATGCTTGAAAAATATTAACGCTAAATTTGTTTATTCCTTTACATTTTTTACCAATTATGCGCTCGCGCAATTGGTAACACAAACGTATATATAAGCACAGAATCACGAATACAATTATTATAACATATTTCAACAATATCATTTTCGATTGTCGTCAAATTAATACTCGATAGAGACGTGAGTTACCCGAGTGAAAACAATGTGTTATGTTTAATTTAATTATATTATATTATTATATAAATTAATATAATTAAATTAAACATAATACATTTAAAGATATTAAATTTAAATTTATTTAATTGTTTTAGTATTATCAATACGACAAATTATAATTTTTTTAGAAGTAGAGCGCACGATTTAAGAAAGATTGCATTTTATTTTAGAAATGTTATTCATTATATAAAAAGAAATTATGTGAACATGATTTTAAGATTTATTTATAATCAACATATATTTTACAACAAACTAATCTTAAAATTACTGATATAACAAGTTTTCTAGCATCATTTTTTATAATTATGTAGTTTTTAAATTAACAATTATTTTTATTGGTCTTGAAGTCATTGTACAATAATATATTATGATATTATAATGACAGTCAGATTGTCCTTCTTTTCAATCACCACCTTAGAATCGTAAATGAAAATACTACTAAAAATCAATTAAAAATTAATTTAATTAAAAATTAAAAATAAAACAATCTATATTCTATGTTAGCAGATGATATCCTGACATCCTTCACAACCTTAAATTTAAATGGATGTCCGACGTTTCGAAATACTACGGTTCATCTTCAAGGACTAAATAATTTAATCCTTGAAGATGAACAAAAATTTTGTTTTACATTTAAGATCAAGAAGATCGGGGCGTGGAGAGGGAGTTCTATAAACATTATATAAATTAATTTAAGATGGGGATAGGATATATAGTAGCATTCTAGGTTTTCATTTTAGGTTAGTTTGTGAAGATGAACATTCGCGGTTCGAAACGTGGGACATCTAAGGTACATTTAAATTTAAGATGGTGGAGTAGTCAGGCTGTCCTTTGCTAATATAGAATATAGTTTATTTTTATTATTTTATTCTTGTTAATTTTATTTAATTTTATTTTTAGTAGTAATTTCTATTTCAGATTCTTGGAATAATTGTAAACAAAAACAGTCTAACTGTTATTATATTGATATAATATATTATTGTATAAAGACTGTAAGACCGATAAAAATATTTATTAATATGACTGCTTTTTTCTTTACTTACAGAGTTTTATACCTTTACTTGGAATAAATTAAATAGTTCTATTTCTAATGCTGTTTTATTTCATTTGTTACCATAATCTGGTTTCTCTTTGCTTCCGGAACATTATTTATCTTATTTATTGATTGTTTTTAAATTAAATAATAAATCCACAATACTATTCTATTTTGTGAAAATTTTTGTGTAGATTTCATACAAAAAGTTGTATCAGCAAAATTGTAGTTTATTAAAAATGTATTTCATTTATAGAACTCAAATGTCTTTTTGAGATACATTCACTTGTTAATAGAACACATGTTTCTTACTAATACGACAGTAAGAGTATTATAAGAAGCTCGTATCGTCCTAAAATGTTTATAGAACTTTTTTTTTTCTAATTTTTAAGTTATTTTGAATGATCCAAAATGGTAATCGATACTTTCCTAATAAAATTGTTGAATTCTAATATGTAAAATATTTTTTTCTTTACAGGTCTACAACAGCCACGTGCCACAAGATCCCTATAGATCTAAGGTTTTTTTTTAAATTATATTTTGTCAATAAAAAATTTATCATTTATATATTTATATTTATATTTTATATATTTACAGAAATCGGATAGCTTATCTAAATTATATGAAATGGATGATTCTATGGATCGACGGTCATGGTTAGACAAGCTTGTAGCTTTTATGGAGGAAAGAAGAACACCAATATCTAGTTGTCCTACCATCTCCAAAAACCCCCTCGATTTATTTCGATTATATCTTTACGTCAAGGAAAGGGGGGGTTTCATGGAGGTATGCAAGGTGCAGTGTAGTTCCATCTAGCCCTTGGTGTATTTAATTATATCTGTACGAGTTGAATATCATATTCATGTTAATATTTCTTGTTCTTAATATATATTTAACTTATTTATTTTATTTAGAATTAGTTTGAATTTATTACTGCTATTTTCGATGAAGGATATTCAACCCGAAAATACAGATTTCGATCATTTATTGAAATGTGGGAACATAAAATAAAATGCAGATACTTTTATCGGTTAATCTTCATTTTTTGAATGTGATAATGACTTCTAAAATTAAATCCAAAGAATATAATATGAAAAAAAATTCAAAATGGAATTCTAACTTTTTAGTTAGTAATTAATGAAAAATTATCATTTTAAATTGATAATATTTAAAAAAAATTTTTAAGGAGATATTCAAAAAAACATTTTGAAGGATGAATATTAGCCGATAGACTATGTATATTGTGCTATTATGTTCTTCTAGATTCTTTATTAGATATGTTTCAAATTTTTAATATTGCATGGAAATTATAATATTCAGTTAATTATTCATATCATTTATATTTTCAAAATTTCTAATAAGTTAATATATATAACTTATTCTTTCAGCTATTTAGTAATGAACCTTGGCGCTATATGGAATTATTCTACTTTTTTATTTTTCTATCTTTGCAATTTAAGCTATTCTCATAGAAAAATGCATGATTATTTATAAATGCAAAAATTTAATTTTTATATATTTATGTACTTCTCCTTTTGAAATTTAAATTACTTAATACAGCTCACGGTATTTATTCTGTCTGTAAACTATTTGGATTTGTTTTTTTTTCTATTTGTTAAATCTAGAAACCTTAGCTTTTGTTAGCATGTGATGACTGTAAAATCAGATATTTTAGCGGCATGTATCCTTCTAAAAATTGCACGGATTCAAAAATTTAATTTCTAAAAAATTAATATATATAGACTAAAGATATCCAATTTTGCTTAATATCTTCATTATTAAGCCATATATAAGAAATTGTTTAAAATAAAAATATGAACAGTTATATAAATGACTGTTTCGATTTTAAGTTGTTTTTAGGATTATTGTTGCTTATAATTTCAAATTGGCTAATATTAAATATTTAGTACTTTGATTTAGAATCATAGCTATATTAATCTTCTTAAATGATTTGGATAACTTCTTGTTCATGCGATTATCATGCAACTGTCGAACCGCATGTTTCTTTTCAAAATAAATGCGTTCTTAAAGTTATTAAGTAGCAGTAAGACGACATTTTTATAGCATGCTATTAGTATAAGACACTATTGAACAATTTCATTAATTACAGAATTTCAAATAATTATTCTTTTAATGGCATTGATTGTATGTCATCAACCAAACCTGAATGATAAAAAGATGATGCTCATCAATGTAAACAAAACCATGTAGATTTGTATTTGGGTTTATAAAAATTCCAAGTTTCTATATACAGAGCAGAGCAGATTCATACAAGTAGTACTGTGTGGAATGATTCGTACATGATCCTTTATATTAAAATTATATAATAATGGTATATTCATTTGTAAAGTAATGTTTAATGTAGAGGTTGCCACACTGCAATGGTGCAGTTTGCGAATCCAAGTAAAATGACTATCTCTATTTATTTATCTCTAGAATCCGTTTGCCTACATGCATATGGTTATGATTTGGAAAACAAAAGTCTGAGTGCAAAAAAAAATAGATTTATTAATAATATAATATTTAAGTTAAGTCGCAAATGACGACTCTAGTTTGCTCTTTGCGCGAGGAGTTAATATAAATATGGCCAGTCAAAACTGGTTCTCTTGCTACTAACAGTAGCTTTGCTCTTCGCCTTTTCTACCTACTTTTTCGCTTTCCACTCTGTCGGTGTAAACGGCCATGTTATTACATTAAGTTTTATGTAAATTTAGTGCATTTTTTAATTTAAGTAATAACCGGATAGCGACTGCTTATTGCGAGGCATTTGCGTGTACGCAGTTGCTTTTTCATCTATTGGAATTTTTAGCTATCTTTTCAATAGACGTGAGTCGCCGCGTTATCTTTGAAAAATCTCTGTTTTAAAGTTACTAGTGTAAATAATGTAAATTCAATTTAATCGATTAATAAATGAATCTCATATTTCTTCTTGTAATCACGTGGTGCTGTTCTTAAACAAAATTTTTGTTTTTTGATTTTTGATATTTCTTTTGAAAATTTTATTTCGTGAATACTTTCCCTTATTGTTATACACTAAATTTACAATGCCGTTCTCTATTCCATCTTCAACTTAACTTATATTCGGCTTAGTGTGCTCATCCTATCGCTTTTCCAAGAACTAAATTTGGAATTAGCTGTAATCGTTCTGATGTTTTCCAATCTCGCAATGATAAATTTCAAATTAATAATCAGTTAACTTTACATCATACTCGGATTTTTCTACTAGCGTATATACTAAGAGCCGTAATGAGATAATCAATACCCATCATAATTTTGCAATCATGAATTAAACTTGCACCGTTTGTATTCTATATTTTTCTTGGCCAGAAGTAAGATTATAAATTTTCCTTTAAAAAGTTGCAGCATCGTTTATGAATTTATGAAAAAAGTTGCTTTGATATTTTTTAAAATGTTTTACTCATTTCTGATAAAAAATCTATTTTCCCTCGTTCATTTTCTGTTAACGCTAGCCGCATTGCTCAGCTTCTGGTTTACTGAAAGCGAACTGATTCGATTAAAAGACATCTAAAGATATTGTACACGTGGTTAGCATTTTGCCTTCAAATTGTTATTATTTAACATCTTTCTATCCATAATTTTTTTAATAAGAACGAAACGAAGTGAAATGAAGTGCACTGTGTGAAATCTCCAGTAAAAGTGGTTGCCGCCGTGCTAAGTCTCATATGGTAGTGCGACCAGTGAGTGCCAATGTAATTGAAAACGTACCGAGTATTCTCTCAAAGCAGACGTCGGGCAACCCATACAGAATAATTATATTAGTATACCTAAAAACTTACACAAAGTTAAAGGGTATGGACCACAAATTTCATCAAATATATTACATAACGAAATATAAGAATTCGCTCACAATATTATTAAGCACTCCTTATCTCAGAATACTTATCTTTTGTTCAACTATCTGTATTCGAGAATGTGGCTGCATGTTGGCGTTTCTTGACAAATACACTTTGACTTCAAAAATTACATACAAGGTGTTTTAAAAGTCTCGTTATAACCGAGTAATTAGATAACTGAACTTTTTGCAAGGGTTAAGCTGCAAAATTGAGTAATTTTCAACGAGGAATGTACTAGTGACCTTTATTTTGACTTTGACAATGATTTTCAAGGGTATTCATGGTCAACTTGTTTTTCTCAAATGAAACCAACCCCTCTTTGGACTTCGGAATGGAAAAAACGGAAAATTTTATGTTTAAATGCGCATTAAAGTCCAAGATCAAGGTAACTTATGGAAATCAAATGTAGTTCATCAAGGTTAGAATTCAGTAAAATCAATAACACAAAATTTCTCCAGACATCGTCCGTAAACATCTAATCATCAAGTTCTGCCGCCCAAACAAGAATTCTTTGTGTGTTTAAATAGTCCAAACAGTTCGAACGATTCAATAATAAGCTTAGCATATTCAAGACGTCCAAATAGTTCGAAAATCTTCGATAAGTTGGAACAATTATATATACATGGCCAAAGTGAGGTACTGACCATTTCGTGCGATTTTCGAAATGTTTTTTCTTCGAAATTGTGCGATCGAGGAGGACGGGGACGGCGACTGTTTTCGGCGCTTGTGGGGGAAAGGCCTGATGAAACAATAGGCTGGCAGTCGAGTGCAATAAAAGATGAACAGCTTATACTGTCAACGATCAAAAAAAATTTTATTATCACATGTATAAATATATTAGCATCCCCCGTCTCGGCTTTGCCCGAGATAATAATTTAACCGATTTCATAAACAATTCAATAATATCTAAGTAAAAAGTAGTCTACATATACAAATCTATATTTCTGTAAATAATTGACCGTAATTTAGCTATGGTCGCTTTTGTATAAACAGCTGCTTCAATGTAGTGTCCACTTCAAAAAGTTGATATTTTGCCGATCAATTTATACAATATATATGCATATTAAATATGGCTTCAATAGAGAAAATTATACTTTCGAGTTCGAGCGGTAGAAAAAGATTCCCAAGTGTCTCGAGACTACGTTTACAGAGAGTATTCTGTTCGGACTATAGAAAATGTCTGGTGACGACTGCTATAGAGAGTTTTGTTTTGAGGAATTAGAATACAATGTCCAGTTATCCCGGGACGACTCTTACTGGGAGCGTGCGTGTTCGAATGATAGACTACGAATCTCTTCATATCAGTCGTACTGACATACCTGGACACTGCTTTCCACCAACTATGCACGACACTCCCCGTAGAAGTCGTTCCAAATCACCTGGAAATCGCATTCTATCATCCGAACACGAAACTCCCTGTAGAAACTGATATACCTGAACTTCGTTTACTATCAACTAAACACGATACTCCCCGTAGAAATCGTCCCGTCATACCTGGACATCGTCTTCTACCGTCCGAACACGAACTTCCCCGTAGAAGTCGTTCCAGAACATCTGGAAATCGCATTCTATCATCCGAACAGGAACCTTTCCGCAGAAGTTGTTCCGATATATCTGAACATCGTTTCCTATCAACTAAACACGATACTCCCCGTAGAAATTGTTCCGCCATACCTGGACATCGTCTTCTATCGTCCGAAAATGAAATTCCCCGTAGAAGTCGTTCCAAAACACCCAGAAATCGCATACGCATCATCAACTAAATACGATAGTTCCAGTAGAAGTCGTCCCGAGAAAGCTAGCATCGCTCCCTAACGACTAAACATAATACTCCCCGTAGAAGTCGTACGGAAAGACCTAGATATCGTATTCTACTGTCTCAACACGAATCTTCCCATAGAAGTTGATTTCCTCATACCTGGACTTCGTTTTCCATCAACTAAATACAATATTCTCCATACAAATCGTTCAGAGACACCTAGACATCGCATTCTATCATCCAAACACACAACTACCTATATAAAATCGTCTTGACGCAACGGGATATCGAAATTAACCACGCGTACACGCCAATACAATATTTCTCGGTAGAAACCGTATTTAAAATGTGTATATATATATATATATATATATATATATATATATATATATATATATATAATATTACGTATATTTTCGTTTTGTCAATTAAATACCGTGAATATTTTTGTAGTGATGCCAACTGAAATTTAAGCAAAATGGTATGGCGAATAGTATATTTTCTAAGCAGACGGTAGATATTGCCTTTTTATGCAGAAGTGATGATATACATAGTTTCGAGGTTGTGAAAAAATCCTGTTTTTCCGTTATTTCTTTTGTTCAAACTAAAAAAAATACAGCCTCTATCACAATTCTGAAATTAATCTAATGTATAAAAACAAAAATATAATTTGTCGTCACAAACTATATTCAGTGTGATTTGGCATACAGAACTAATTTCTAAGAGAAGGAGAAAGAAAGACACAGAGAGAGAGAGAGATCAGATTAACCTGAAGAACAAAAAAGGTAACACCAATTAACACCACACCTTCTTTAGGATACGAATCCCAAAGTTGGATATGAACATTCAACTGAGCTGGCCTGGTATTAATAGTTTAAGCGGTATACATTGTATTGATATTCGTGATCCAAGACGCCACCTATTAGTCGCTGGTTAAACTATTTGTTAAAACCATTAACTTAATTTATTGATGAAAGTAAAATGATTTTCAATAAAAAATATAGCCTACGTCCTTGCCCAGATAATGTAGAATCTATATGTCAAATTTCAGAACAATCGGTTCAGTAGTTTTTTCGGTTATCGCGTACAAACAAAAACACGCTTTGTCTTTATAAAATAGTACGGTATGATATGATATGATATATATATATATATATATATATATATATATCGGCAGCAGCTAGCGAGCAGTTCCACGTATTTAAACCTGGAGCAAATTTAAGGAAACTGGCAAACATCAAAAGTTGAGAAAATCTCTTACAACAAAGAGCTTCCAAATTTTCAATTAGTCGACTAACCCGATATTCATTAAAATTTATACATATATGTTTTTTAGGATTCTGATTACATATATAATATTAAAAATTGACGATAATTCCATTTTTATAATAAATCATATTAAAACCAGTAAAAATATTCTTTTTCTAGCTTATCTCGTAAAATAGAAAAAATGACAACAAATATTTAAAATAAAAGTTTAAAATTTCATCAAAATGCATATTCTTTAGTCTATATATTTTTTTCTTTATAAACACTCTTTCTTAACAACAATCGGCTTAACCGTAATATTCTTATCGGCTATTCTATATCCTCTATTGGTTGGAATTTACTTTTTTTGCAAACTTCTATTGGTACAGAAACATAAATAGAATAAAAAATGTGTATATTGACGAGATCTATAACTTTTGTTAATTATCTTTTATGAAATTTTTCATATTGTACAACACAATTTAGAAAAACGAGATTTTTACAGTGTTCTTATGGTTTTCACGATAAAAATGGAATTTCCTCCCATTTTCACGACAATATTTATGGTAAACACTCCATAAATCATGAACAATATTTTCAATATACTAGAGTAAAGCAACTGATATAAAATCGAGTTACCATTTTATTTACGTTAATTCAAAAAGCAAATAGATTTTCCTGTCAGTAATATAATAATGCTTAACAACACAAATCCTCTGTTAAAGATTCAATAAAATTAAATTTTTGTAAAAGCCTAAAAATAACAACTTTCGAGTATTAAACAGATGGATATTCTAAAAATTTATGAATATGGTAACAAATTATTAATACATAATGAAAATTAATTTTAAATAATTATTCTGCGAAACTCTTCTCGAAATCGTTACAGAATTGAGAAAATACAATAAAAAAGTATTATTAAAATGTAATTAAATTATTATTAAACATTTTGTATTTAAATGCTATTTAATCTGAAAAAAAGTATTTAGTAGAAAATTATTTTTAATAATTCTTTAACATATCTTATAATTTATTATAATGTGATTTCATTAAAAAAAAAAAAAATTACTTTTCAAGGACAATTTTTCAGTGTTAACAATAATGTTTTTAACAATAATCGTAATTAGAAGACAATTTTTAATTACAAATTGTAATTTTACATTGTAACTTATGAAGCAAAATTTAATTACATATTTTTAAGGTTTTACCATATTTATAACAGTAATACACAAAAGATTATTGATTAGCATTACTAGAATTAAACCAATAGTTGGCTCACGTACAAACTGTTTAGAAAAAATCATTTGAAGCTTACCGGATATTATAATTTTCGCCATTCAAATTTTTTATTAGTGTAATAGAATAACGAAGTTGAAATTTTGCAAAATTATATTTTATATAATTTTACATAATTTCTTCAAAACTTATTTTACATAATTTCTTCAAAAAATTAAAAAGAAATGGTATTAATTGTATTTAATTCGTTGTTATATGTTACTGTGTAAGCATATTCAAGTAGGTGTCAGTCAATATCTTATAATTTGCTTTATTTTCTGTGAAAAACTGAATAACAAGATTACAATTTTATATAAACATGATTTTAATTATCTAATTATTTCAATATAATTTATATTGTACTACGCACCAAAAAAAGCTTTAATGCAAATGAGTCAATTTCGTAAAAGTAAAGCGTATTTATTTCAATTCAACAAATATTTAATTAAATTCTATTTATTTGAAATAAAAACATACATATTTAAAACGAACGAATATTTTCTAATTTTGAAATATATCGTGTATTTGAATCGAACAGTGAGGTTTATTTAAAGAGTAAAAAAATATTTGTTACGTTACAAATACATAAACAATTGTAGTTTACATGAATTAATTATTTAACAAAATGTATTACATTTTTATGTTGTAAGTTTTACTTCTTTGCTACTTAGATATAATATCGTGCAATTTACTAAAGAATATTATTTACATTGTACTGCACACTGAAAAAAAAAGTCTAAATGCAAATGAGCCAATTTCGTAGAAGTGTATTCATTTTAATCCAACAAATATTTGTTTAAATTGTATTTCTTTGAAACAAAAATATACATATTTCAAACGAATGAATATTTTGTAATTTTGTATAAATATTTTTGAAACCAACAATTAGATTGGAATTTGAATAGAAAAAATATATTTATTATTAGGAGTGTGAATAAGTCTTTCCCGTTTTTTGTAAGAGATGGCGCCACCAATACTGTGCGAGTATTCAATGGTTACATATGTCATAATCAAAGCTTATTCATATGTCAACAATTCCATACTAACACATTAGTTAAAATTTTTTCGCATCATAAATTTTTGATATCTTGAAAATGTCGAAATTTGAGCCGAGTCGACGTCATTTGCGGGAAGTTTCACTTTATTGGTTCAATTTGAAGAAATCTGCTGCCGAGACGCATCGATTGCTTCAGGAGGCTTATGGAAAAGGTTGTGTCGATGATTCAAGTGTTCGCGGATGGTTTCGACGCTTCAAAAGCGGTGATTTCGACGTGGAAGACAGGGAGCGTTCCGGGCGGCCGCAAATCTTTGAAGATCGAGAATTGGCGACTTTGCTTGATGAAGATTCTTGTCAAACGCAAGAAGAACTTGCTGAAGCATTGGGAGTTGACCGAACAACCATTTCCAAGCGTTTGAAAGCCATGGGAATGATCCAAAAGCAAGGAAATTGGGTGCCGTACGAACTGAAGCTGAGAGACGTCGAACGGCGTTTTTTCACTTGCGAACAGCTGCTTCAGCGACATAAAAGAAAGGGTTTTCTGCATCGTATCGTGGCTGGCGATGAAAAGTGGATACGTTACGATAATCCGAAGCGAAGAAAATCATGGGGACTACCCGGCCATGTATCATCATCGACGGCCAAGCCAAATATTCATGGCGCCAAGCTCATGCTCTGTATATGGTGGGACCAGCTAGGTGTGGTTTACTATGAGCTTCTGAAACCGAATGAAAGGATCACAGGCGAGGTCTATCGGCGACAATTGATGCGTTTGAGCCGCGCACTGCGAGAAAAACGGCCACAATACTCCGACAGGCACGACAAAGTTATTTTGCAACATGACAATGCTCGCCCACATGTTGCACCGCCGGTGAAAACATACTTAGAAACGCTCAAATGGAAAGTCCTACCCCACCCGCCGTATAGTCCAGACGTTGCTCCGTCTGATTACCATCTCTTCAGATCGATGACGCATGGCCTGGCTGACCAGCACTTCCATTCCTACGAGGAAGCCAAAAAATGGGTGGATGACTGGATAGAGGCCAAACCGGTCGAATTTTTTCGCAACGGGATTCGTATGTTGCCAGAAAGATGGGAAAAAGTTGTAGCTAGCGATGGCCAATACTTTCAATAATTCATTTGTAACCATTTTTTCACAATAAAGGCTCAAAATTTGAAAAAAAACGGGAAAGACTTATTCACATACCTGATACATTACACTAAACCAATTAAAAATAATAGATATTTCTTGATTTTTACTGAACAAAATTACATGTATGTGAACTATAAAATTAAACAAATATATAGATAATATACTACTGTGTACAAATATGACTAAGACTTTTCAATTTAAACTTCCCGGGTTTATCGATTCAGACAAATGTTTTTATTTTTAAGTTGGTAGTACTGTCAGTCATTTGTCATATAGTTACGCCTGTGTTTTGTGAACAAAGAAAAGTTGTCTCTTCGGTTTTTATAATGTCTGAAATTCTTCAACAAAAAAGTAGCATTTAATTTTTTGCCTAAAATGAAATATCGTCCACCGAAATGTTTAGAATGTTGCAGAAGGCCTTTGATAAGAATTCAATGTCAAGAGCAAGTATTTTAGATTGGCACAAATTGTTCAAAAACGATTGAGAACGCATTGAAGACGAACCACGTCAAAGACGACCAAGAACATCTATTAATAAGCTACACGTCGACAAAATCAAAGAATTGGTTTTACAAAATCATTTTGTGCCTGAAAAGTGAAATCTCGAATGGTGTCAAAAACACTCAATTTTATGGAAAAAAAAAACAGTGTCGTATGGAGGTCTGTGAAACGACGCTTTCGAACTATCTGGACAAGATGGAACGTATAATAGATGGAGATGAGACTTGGCTCTACACTTGCGTTCCAGAAACAATCGATCAATCGAGCAAATATTCTGCCAAAGAAAAGCGAAGACCAAAGAAATCAAGCCCAAGTCGTTCAAAAATCAAGGTCATGCTCACTGTTTTCTTCGATTTCGGCCAAGCGGTTAACAAAGAATATTATTTGAGTGTTATGCATTGTTTACGTGAAGCTATTCTTCTCAAAAGGCCAAATTTATGGAAAGACAAATTTTGGCTTTTGCATCACGATAGTGCACCAGCTCACACTGCATTGATTTTATGTGAACATTTTGCCAAAAATCCAACCAATATCATTCCGCAACCACCGTACATCTCTAATTTAGCACCGCGTGACTCCTGGTTGTTCAGAAAACTCAGAAGACTACTTTGGGGACACGGTTTTTTGTACCGTCGCCAAGGTGCAGATTACCTCGGCCGGAAGAAACTAATGAATTTGTTAAAAGAAAAATTTATAATTATTAACATTTAGTCACATCCAAGTTCTTGAATTTTTCTCGATTCAGTAAGAAACTCTTCTTATTGCTCGGCCCTCAGTTTTATTCTTGGTATTTATTTGGAACGAACTAAGTTACTTAACTTGATTCCGAAATCAATAAGATCAAATAAGTAAACTTTAATTCCAACTAAGAGTGCTGCGGAGACGGCAGGCTCCAAAAATCGCTTCAAAATATTTATAATAATATTTTAGTTATTTCGAAAAAATTAAGGGAACTTTCTTAAGGATTTATTAATATCCAATAAAATAAAAAAAATTGTACATATAAAACAATATTTAATTATTTATTTAGATAAAAAATAATTCGATGCAAAAATATTAATAATGTTATTATTTCCTTGACTACCTACAATGTACACCCGCTATCTTAATTACCTAAAAGGAAATCTCAGTATTAAGAGAAGTATGTCAATTTACCGCAAAATAATTATAAGATTTATTTGATCACCCGGTATGTCTCAAATATAGATGGTGTAATAACTAACTTGCGACACTCCGAGTATACTTGCCCACTTATTCATTATTGCGTCAGCGTGACCTCGAAAGAACGTTATTTCGATTATTTAATATTCATCTGTTCATTTTTGTTTGAATTTAGTTTTAATAATTATTTACTAGTATTATTATTATTTATATTTTAATATTTCTTTATTATATTATTATACGGTATAACGTAACATGTTTTATTACTGTTAACTAAAATATTAATTTTTTTAGTAGAACTATTTTCTTTAACTCTTATTTATGTTTTATTCATTTTTATTGAAGCATACTTAGTCATAATACGCAATTTCATACTCTTAATTTGTTTGATTTTATATCCGCGATGTGTTGTTTTATAATGTAATTTTAATTAATATTAACTTATATTTAATTATATTTTTAATATTATTCTACATTTGGTCCTTTAACTTATATCAATAGAGATAGATCTGTTATTTATGATAATATGTTTTCTGAGTTCAGTTTTACGAAGTACTGTAATTTAATTAATTATTTATGTTACCATTTTTTTTTTAAGTAAATTGTATTAATTAGTATGTTTACTGGAGCATTGATATTATTTAACGAGAGTCGTGAAAAACCCCTTAATTGCCCATCATGTAAGAGCTGCTTGCACCCGAGTTACTCAAAAAATGTTCTAATTTGAGAGACAACGAATTGCTGTTTTAAGTACTTTTAATAATAACGTTTATTTATCTTTGGCACAATCAAGGAGACAATGTTATATTTCGTCTTGTAAATTAAAAAGTGCAGTTCACAATATAATATTTTTTCTTCCTTTCCTTTCTTATTTACTTCTTCCTCTAAACGAGATATACGTCTAAATATAGCCTTTTGTTCCATATATACACCTAATTGAATATAATTGTTACATCATCTATCGACTTGCTACTATAAATATATAATATCCATAGATAGATGCAGTAAGATTTTGACTCTCAGCGCTATGGCGGTAGACGTAGGTACTTGACCGTGTGTAATTTTCCGTATACTGGTTTTCGAGTTCGTGTGATCTAGGGGGAGGGGGACGACTGTCCGCGACCGGAGCATAGAGGACGACGAGGCAATAAACTGGCAGCGGGTTCTAATAAAAAGAATTAACTAATGTCGGCGAAAAAGAGTGTATATACCTTTTCGTAGCTTTAGTCCGCACCACGATAATCGCCAAGAAAAGATTTCAAAATTTGAAGAAATTACGTGTATATACGAAGTCAGACAATTAAGTAATGTGTCAAAATTAAAAAATCGAGTACATTTAAAAATTAAGGTACATCGCTGCGATGTCCTTTAAAGTAGTCCCCTCCCGCGTCTATACTCTTGATAGGAACATTTTTTGTGAACGAGCCTTAATTTTTCTTTTGTCTAGTTGCTATAACAATTATCAAGCGCATTTAGTGTACATCAAATGATTGAAAAAACAAGATCATATTTTTTCATCCTATTAAAAATGTCAAATGTTGTACCAGGAAATAATGATTTCTGGAAAGTATTAATATTTTATTTTCATTTGAAGAAGTTCTGCAGAGTCGCGTTGAATGCTGCACAATGCATATGGTGATGCACTGTGCACTATCAGAAGTAACATGCAAAAGATCGCTTCAACGGTTTAGAAATCATAATTTTGATGTAACAAATGAAGAATACTTTAATTGTACTTTTGTCTACTGCTTATATACAAATTAATAAATATTTTTTTCATTGGTCTTACAGTCCAATCAAATCAATCGAAAACAATACGTAACAATATCAATACATATCTACATTAACATAATCATCAATACACAAAAATAATAAAAATAAAAATAAAAATTAAATTAAAAATTATAATGAAAGTCAGACTGTCCTTGTATACAGCCACCCCCGTAGACTAATCTGAAAATAAAATATTAGCTGAAAAAAATTTGTTAGTAAATTGCAATCTGACTGTCCCCCAACACCCTTACCTAATTGAAGATCCAGTGCAACGTTTCGAGCTCGCTACGACTCCTCATCAGGGACTGTAGAGGAGTCGTAGCGAGCTATTGTATTGTATTGTTTTCGATTGATTTGATTCGACTGTAAGACCAATGAAAAAAATATTTAATAACAAATGAAGAACATGGAAGCTCACGAAAAAAAAATTTGATGACGCCGAATTGCAAGCGATATTGGACGAAGACGACATTTAGAGTCAAACGAAAATTGCATAAATGTTAAATGTTGTACAGTAATCAATTTTTGATCGTTTAAATACTGTGGGAAAAATTCATAGGTGTGCAAAAGGGCAGCACACGAATTTAATCAACGGTAAATGGAAAATCGAAACAACACTTGTGAAATTTTGCTTTAAAAAGACCAAAAAGAATCAATTTTGCATAGAATTGTTACTAGCGATGAGAAATTAATATATTTTAAGAATTTTAAAGGGGATAGATCATGGGTTAATCTGGGGCAACCTTCAGTATCGACTGTAAAACCAGACTGCTTCGACAAGAAGATAATGTATTAGGTGGAACCAGAGTGGTGTCGTGTATTACGAGTTTTTCAAATCTGGTAGAATAGTTAAGATTGATCGCTGCGGACAACGAATGATCAATTCGTATCATGCATTGAACGAAAAACGACCAGAATGGGTCAGTTGTTTTTCATTTCTCTATTAGAATTAGTGTTTTATTTTCAAAGAAAACGCTCACTTCATAGAGGTACACGTGGTGTGTGTATATATATATATATATATATATATATATATATATATATATATATATGCTACTGTAATCAAATTGAAAAGTGAATTTCTTATATTTTAACAATCTTTATTGATTTTTCCAAATCAATTTCATGCCCTTCAAATGCCCTTATGCTAACGAATTTTTCAGTCATCATTGTACTTGACAAAGTCCTTCGGAATAGCTTCCATAACAGGAAGCGATCCGACTTTTATCTCCTTTATCTTTTCCAAAATGTTTCCATGGAGCGGTCTCATAATTGCTGTATAGGCGGAAGTCACACTGAGTCAAATCGAACGAATAAACAGAACGTAATTGAACAAATAAACAAATTACGAAACGATATGCGTTAAATTTGTGGCGAAGTGGTCGCAAAAAGCCAGTGCCGTGCGAGATGGCGCATTATCATCATGCAGAAACCAAGAGTTGTTTTGCCTGTCATAGCTCCGGCCTTATTAACGAACAGTTTAACCTAATCAATTCATTACACTGAGATACTATTCCTTGTTAACAGTTTGGTTCATCAGTAGGATAATCGAGGAAAACTTTTAACATGGCCTTAATTTTTTAGCGAATTTGGCCAGGTATTTCGGTCTTATTTTACCTTTGGTCCGATATTCACTAATTTCCATCTCCCGTAATATGTTGAATATATTATATAATATTACTCCCGTAATATCTCTGAAAATATTGTGTTTCATGACGGACTGATAATTGGACCGCTCTTTTTCCAAAAAAATTGAGTGTTTTGGCACCAATCGAGACTCTACTCATCTTAAATCTGAAATGTCAATCACAATGGTTTGAGCTGATCCAAATGAAATTCCCCCATAATCTGCAAAGTCTCGAATTGCCAGTCGACGATCTGGGAGCACAGGTTCTTTGACATACTTGACGTGGTGATCATCAGTCGATGTTTTTAGTCGATTTAGACCACTTTGTAGTATTTTGAATAGTGTTTTGTGTGTATGGCGATTTGCTTTTACCAAAAAATGACGCAGAGTTTGCATTAAATTTGGTGTCAGAAATGGAATTCAGTGCTTTAACACTCTTGAAATGTTGACAGTTGCATGCGGTGAGTCTACTTTGAGTAAAAAGAATGTGTGTAAGTGGTACAAGCTGTTGACGAAGATGGTGGCATATCGGTTGGCTCACGCCATGCTATTTTTTCGGATGTTTTGGACATGATACGTGTGTCAGTGAAAGTCTTTCTGAAATGGCTTAATTTTGATATAAAAAAAAACCGTCGCATGACCATAGTTCAGGAGATTTTGATTGAAGTCAACAATGATGCTAATTTTCTCAAAAGGATTATAACTGGTGATGAATCGTGGGTATACGAAGTCAGATAATTAAGTATTCCAACAAAATTCAAAAATCGAATATATTTAAAAATTAAGGTACATCGCTGCAATCCCCATCAAACTAGCCCCCTCTCACATGTATATCCTTATTCCAGCGACTTTTACAGATCGTTAATATTCAACTCGTCAGCCGACATTCGAATGGTTAGTCGCCGGTCTTGCTGAACAAGGACGCGGACGCGCCGCGCATTTTTATGCCCGTCTTTCCTTATTTTGTATTTTGATTATAACTGTCCGATACTGTACTTAAAGAGCTTCACAAACGCATATGACCACCGCCCCACTCTGAAATTTTTTCTTCTATCTTTCTCTCTCATTCTCTCTCTCTCTCTTTCGTTCATCCCCTTTTACCGTTATATTTATTACACTATTACACTCTCACATACGTCGCACAAGATCTATTGGAAATTCGTCGGATCTATATATATACATAATATCATATCATATCATATCATATCATATCATATCATATCATACTAATTTATAAAGACACAGCGTGTTTTTGTTTGTACACGATAACAGAAAAAACTACTGAACCGATTGTTCTGAAATTTGGTATATAAATTCTATATTATCTTGGGAAGGACATAGGCTATGTTTTTTTATTGAAAATCATTTTCCTTTCATCAATAAATTAAGTTAATGGTTTTAACAATCAATTCGACCAGCGGCTACTAGGTGGTGTCTTGAATCACGAACATCAACTCAAAGTAGTCCTCTTGAAGTATTAATACCAGGCCAGTTCAAACGAATGTTCATATCCAACTTTAGGATTCGTATCCTAAAGAAGGTGTGACGTTAGTCGATATAACTTTTTTTGTTCTTCAGGTTAATCTGACAATACTCTCACACCTTATGGATATCGTTTGAATTTTCTAAATTTTATTTTCTCTTACGTGGGAAAATCTCTCTCTCTCTCTCTCTCTCTCTTTCTCTCCCCTTCTTTTATAAAATGGTTCTGTATGCCAAATTATACTGAATATAGTTTGTAACGACAAATTATATTTTTATTTTTCTACATTATATTAAGTTCAGAATGGTGATAAGAGATTATGTTTTTTTTAGTTTGAAGAAAAGAAACAATGTCAAAATAAGGTTCTTTACCAACAACCTCGAAACTATGTATATATATGTATATATATATATATATATATATATATATATATATATATATAATCGTCACTTCTGCATAAAAAGGTGATATCCATCATCTACTTAACCCATTAACTTTTTTCTCTACTTTCCATTTCTGGTATCAGAATTGCGAAGATTTCACTCAAAAATCCAATATGGCGACGTTTACAAAAAAAATGCAAAATTTCGATACTTTTTTTTTTAATTCAATTTCGTGTTGTGTTAACGTTGAGGACGGAATTTTATTTTTCAACTATGAGTGCATAAATGAGTTGTACTTTAAATTCAGTTTGGTCCCGAATCCAGAAATTCAATATGGCGGCTAGAAAATGAGGCCTGAAGCGCAAAATTTTGCCCAAACTTTCACGATTTTTTTTCTCGAATATAATGTATTCGACAAAAAAATCAAGAAGATAAAAAGTGTTCAAATCAATCAAAGAATATGTATAAATTTTTTCAATGAGTTTTGAGCAACTTTTATTTTTGCCAATTGGCAATTTATGACAAATTGGAAAAATTCATCGAATCGTCTCGAAAAAATTCAGATATATTTCTTGGTCAATTCTAAGCACTTTTTATTCTCTAACTTTTTCTTATATAACGCTTTGTTTTTGTGTAAAAAATCAAAAACCTGATATATATATATATATATATATATATATATAGTATGTATATATATATATATAGTATGTATATATATATATATAGTATGTATATATATAGTATGTATATTATTTGTACAGATTATATATATACATTTTAAATACGGTTTCTACTGAGAAATATTGTATTGGCGTGTACGGGCGGTCGATTACGATATCCCGTTGCCTCAAGACGATTTCTATAGGCAGTTGTGTGTTCGGATGATAGAATGCAATATCCAGGTATCTCTGGGCGATTTCTACGTAGTAGTAATAGGAGTAGGAGTAATGTGTTAGAGTCGTTAGGAAGCGACGCTAGCTTTCTCGGGACGAGTTCTACTGGAACTATCGTGTTTAGTTCGTAGGAAACGATGTTTAGGTACGTCAGGACAACTTCTACGTGAAGTTTCGTGTTCGGATGATGGAATGCGATTTCCAGGTGTTTTGGAACGATTTCTACGGGGAATTTCATGTTCGGACGGTAGAAAACGATGTCCGGGTATGACGAGATGACTTCTATGAGGAATTTAGTGTTCGGACGGTAGAAGATGATGTCGGGATGTTTTGGAACGACTTCTACAGGGAGTGTTTAAGAGACTTCTATAAAGAGGTTCATATTCTATCATTCGAACACGCACACTTTCAGTAAAGTCATCCCGGGATATCTGGACACCATATTCTACCTCCCCAATACAAAACTCTCTATAGCAGTAGTCCCGAGACATTTCCTGTAGTCCGAACATAATACTCTCCGTGAACGTCGTTTCAAAACATTTTGACATCGTTTTCTACCGCTCGAACTCGAAAGTACAATTTTCCCCATAGAAGCTGTATGTAATATGCATATATGGGTGTATTAAATATGGTTGTACATTCTGTATTTAACTACTGTATATACAGAAGCAATGATAAGTAAATTACGGTCAATTATTTATAGTAATATAGATTTTTATATAGAGAGTACTTTTTTACTTACATATTATTGAATTGTTTATGAAATCGGTTAAATTATTGTCTCGAGCGAAGCCGAGACGGGGGATGCTAGTTATATATATATATATATATATATATATATATATATATATATATATATATTAATATTATGGAAGCATATTTGTTTGCAGTTTGGATATCTGTTCCTACGCACCATATTTTTAAGCACGATCATCCAGCTTCGCATACTTGGCCCTAATATAGTCGAAGATTTTATGTCTGAAGATCATGCAACGGTCATAATTTTTTTGTATCGTAATAATTCCTTTTAAGTATCAACTAATAAACGTTTTAATTAATACCTAAATGATTTGCAATAAGCTTTGCCGATATAGTTTGAAGTTTTCTGCAATTGAGCAAATATGCAAGAATGTAAATTTATTAGTATCTGCTTTAATCTTTTAAAATCATTATGAGTACTTTTTAATCATAACTAAAGTTGCTTTTTAGAACAAAATATTTTTTCTAAAATATAGCAATCGAAATAGAAAATGCTTCAATTTTATATATGTCTTTCTAACTATACACTTGATCAAATATGTTAATAAAGTTCAGTGGCTACATTATTAGTCAAAATAGCTCTTAGCGAATTTGGACAGTTCAACATATCTAACTGTAGAACTATTATTGAAAGAAAAAGAAGTGAACAAAGTTTCTACTATTGCATGTAGAATGCAACGTAAGAAATTACAAATAAATACGATTATAAATATTAGTCAATACTAATACTTATATACGTAATATTCAACTAATTTAAAAAAATATTTTGATTCCAACCAAAGCATAATTATTAATTTTCACTCTCGCGTATTCCTTTATAAGTTGCGTCAACAATACCTACTTTACATAATTATTATAGTATATACTAAAATACATTCTTAGATAAGATTTAATATTCAGTGTTTAAATCAATTCACATATAATTTAGGTTATGTATTAGGTTGTTAAATATCTCACTTCCGGTTTTTTGCTCTTCATTCAATACTTTATAAAAAGTGTTACTGTTGTTGGGATTTACTTCAAATATGCGCCGTTTAGTTCGATAATCTGTTTCCATCTAGACAGTAACTTCATAACACCCCTCTCATAGAAATCCCTCTCCTTATTTGTGAAGAACTCGACAGTCACTTTTCACAAGAGTCATCAACGAAGTGTGTGGTCTGGCTTTGTCCTCGTGGAACACTACACCCTTCCTGTTGGCCAATTGTGGACGCTTCTGGTCGATAGGCTGCTTCAAGCGGCCCAGTTGTTCACGGTAGATGGTTGAATTAAGCGTCTGGCCATATGGGAACAACTCATAGTGGATGATTCCCTTCTAATCCCACCAAACACACAGCAATACTGACCGTTCATCCCGACTTGGCCACTGTTTGGGACGGTTCATCGCCCTTGGACCACGACCGTTTTCGTTTGATATTATCGTATGTGATCCATTTTTCGTTGCCAGTCACCATCCACTTTAAAAATGGGTCGAGTTCGTTCCGTTTCAGCAGCACATCGCAGGCGTTGATTTGGTCCAGAGGGTTTTTTTTGCGTCAAATCATGCGGCACCCAAACATCAAACTTATTTGTATCTAGCCTTCTGCAGATGGTTCAAATGGTATGGCGACTAACTCTCATCTCCTGGGCGATATCACGAGATGCCACATGCCGGTCTAACTCGATAAATCTCACGATTTGATCGATATTCGTCGTCACAGGTCTTCCGCCGGCTGGGTTATCCATGGCGTCGTTTTTATCGGCTCTGAATCGTTGAAACCATTCCTCTGCTATTCGAAGTGATAGCGTGCCATCCCCGAAAACACCACTAATCTCACGGAACGATTGGATTTGCCTTTGACGAAGGAAAACTTTAAAATAGCGCGAATTTCAGCGCTAGTGAACTCCATGTTTACCCGTCTATAACTTTTGAACGCAATATCCAAACTAATCATGCAGAGCTTTGTTTTGTACGTTATGTCAAGACCTTTCAAATGATGTATAGTATTGCGAGATGCGAGCTCTGTAGCGTTTTATACATAGCCGCGAAATTCATAAGACAAAAAGGTGGAAGGGCGATATTTGACAACCTAATATATTATAACTCTTTAAATTTGTGTAGCTACCATGTTTCTGTATTTATTATTTATAAAAATATAGTCTTTAGATGTATAATAGTGGTGATCTTCCTAAAATAATTTGATTTTTGCTAAATTAATTTTAGTCTTTTAAACAACAAATTGACAAATAAGTAACAATTGGTTATATTGAATATAGAAAGATTTTTTCTATTTATATATATATCCGACGGTACTTTTTATCGTCTCAGCTAAGTTCTTTAAGTCAAAAGTTTAAACCAAGATTGTTATATTGTTGCTACTTGATAATGAAAGTAAAATTACTAGTATTAATGAGTATCAATTTTGCTGATTTTACGTAGGTTACTAAAAATAAGACATGGAAAGACATCGCTGGTCTGTTAGGAATTGGTGCAAGCAGTAGTGCCGCCTATACCCTACGCAAACATTATACTAAACATTTGTTAGCTTACGAATGTCATTTTGATCGTGGCGGTGTTGATCCTCAACCAATAATTAATCAAGTAGAAGCTGGTTCAAAGAAAAAAGGATCCAAAGGTGCTTCATCTGTTCCTTCACCAGGTAAATAGTTATACCTTAGCAATTTTTATTCTTATTTGCCACCGCTACATTTATGGCTGTATTAAAAAATAACAGTAATTTTTTGTTAACCATAATTCTTCGACACCTAATAGTTTTAGATTTAACAATTTTTTTTTTACCAGGATGCTTACAACAGTATGCAGAACCAATTCAGTTGGTTCCAAGAATGTAAAAAATATAAAGGAGCAGCGTTATAATTTCATCTCTTTGTCGCAACAGTGTGTGTGTGTGTACATTACAAAGAGTAATATTTTGTAGAATATTGTATGTCATTATAACGAAAATCATATAAAGTTTTTATAAAATTTATTTTATGAGAGAGCAGTCCCGCAAACTTGTACCTTGGTTCATAATGAATTTTATAAAGCTGTCATTACTATTTAGACTGTTTGGTAATTTTAATATTGTCACAATCGTATTTGGATTCGGGACAGACAACTTCACTGCTTTGTACGGCACACGAATCATCTAATTGCAGTGTGACCTTTAGATATTATTTCGCAGTTGCGCGTTTTTTCGTAGGCCTATCTCATCTAGTTATAACATTTACATTTCTTATTTCTTTCATACTAACAAGGTGAGACTCACCTCACTGAAGAACCCATTTTCTTCAGAATGTAAAAAATGTATTAAATATAAAATAAACTACAAACATTATCATTTTCTTGATTCAAATGGGCCTTCCCGTTAGTTTTACGTAAATATAGTATCAAAATAATGAATTTCTACTTTATTATTACATATATAGTTTAGGCCTACTATGGCTCGATCGCTAGAGCGAAGGACTAGTAACTTGGTGATTCGAGTTCAAATCCGGGTCTCGGCCGATTGACACAAGCACCGCTGTAATAATTTACATGTGCTTTGTTTACAAACACATCGTAGACCTTCGTCGCTGATTATCACTGATATTTGGAAGCATAAATAGGGCGACGTTAAATAACATAAAAAAAAAAAAATATACAGTTACTCATGGATGTGAACATTTTATGCTTTCTTGCTATTTTAAACATCTTTTTATCTGAAGAGCATAACATTCATGTTGTTTCCAACCGCTCTGATCCTGTTTGAAATTAGAATTCTTCAAATTATGTGTATTTTTAAAAACTCTTAGGAAACATAAATAATTAGTGAATAACAGTTTTAAATATTTCTAAATATTTATATCAATGTTTCAATGAACCACACACACACACACACACACACACACACACACACACACACACACACACACACACACACACACACACACACACACACACACACACATAAATGAATGTATGTGTGTTTGTTTGTCCTGGATAAACCACGTCTTCTACACAGTCAGGAATAGGTCATAGGCTATTTTTTTTGGCAAATTCGACAAAAATATAAAAAATTGGCAAATTAGGTAATAACTTTACCAGCGATTTGTAATGTATATACTATAGACCCACTGCTGCGCTAGGCCCCGAACAGCATCGAAGCAGATGGTGAAGTCAGAGAGAGAGAGAGAGAGAGAGAGAGAGAGAATGAGAGGTATAGAGAGATTTTTGAATAAGTTAAAGTTTTTGTATGTGTGTCCTGCTTAGTGAATACGATTAGCTTCTGTGTAGTGTATTAAAAAAAGGTAATATATAATTATTTTATTTAATAAATATTAATTGCTAATTATTAATTGCTTTTAACATAAAAATCAATATATACAAATAAGTTAGATGTGTATGTGTGTGTGTGTTTGTAAGCAATATTCTCTCTCTCTCTCGCTCTCTCTCTCTCTCTCTCTCTCTCTCTCTCTCTCTCTCTCTCTCTCTCTCTCTCTCTCTCTCTCTCTTTTTGTATATGTATTTGACTGTATATACGTTATATTGTTAATATTATTTTTTAAATATTGATTATTGAATACTTTAATCACGTAAAAATATTGCAAGTAAAACTATTGCAAGTAAAACTGCGATGAAAATTATCGGTTACATAAAGAAACATTTATTCGAATATTTAAAAGGATTATTTTATTATTATTAAAGTATATATATATATATATATATATATATATATATATATATGATAGATAGATAGAAAAATTTATGCAATCGTATGCGATCTCTAGATGTACGAAGAGGACGCTTCCAATACAATTATATTTCTATTTTATTGTTGTATATGTTTATGTAATTATATTTACATATAATTATTATAGATATACATGATATATTTTATATTATATTATAATTATATATATTATATATTTAGTTTGTATTTTTGTAAAGTATATTTAGTTTTTATTTTTAGAATAAGTTTAAGTTTTTGCATACGTGTCTTGCTTAGTGAATACGATTAGCTTCTGTGTAGTGTATTAAAAAAGGTAAGATAATTATTTTATTTGATAAATATTAATTGATTTTAAATTGAAAAATACTGTTTTATTGGAAAATACAATTTATTTATTCCAATTTTAATAATAAAATATTCCTGTTTAATTTTCAATAAATATATCCATAAAATAAAATTTTTTTGAGACAATATTTTTTAAATATTCGATATTAAAGTATATATATATATATATATATATATATATATATATATATATATATGCATAATAAATATGGCTTCGATGGATCTTGACAAATCAGTCTATTATGTGAAGAAATAAAAAAAAATTTTTAAAAACATTGTTTTTCTTGGTCAGGCCGGAAAATTATCAATCCACGTTCGTACGATTACTAGGTTCGCTATGACTGTTTTACTGAGTTGTTCGCTTACTTTGGAACTCACCGATCCTGTATCTAAAAGTGCTGACACTTCGTGATTGCTGATCATAACTTTCACGAAATGTCGATAGTCGCTTTCCACTTTTAGTTATTGCTGGGCTGAGTTGGGTTCGGTGTGAGCTCGGCCGTCCTGGCGTTTCTCGACGTATGACACTTGCAATCACGAGTATAAAGATTATCGCGTCCACAGTACAAACAAATAATCTGCTGATATGTGCTTTTAAAGCGGTATCCTACCTGTTTACATTTCCAACATCACTTACTTCGGTCGTACACTGTAGCTACTTTGTTATTGAAATTATGCACACGAATTTCAGGTTTTCTAGTTTTATATTCTGTATTATGTGCAGATATATGATTATTCGTACTTTTCTGCTTATCACACTGCTTTTTTTGTTTCTAAATATTCCTCTATTTATTGCACAATATCTGACGTTGAGGTGACGTCATCACGGCGAATATGTAGACGGTATTCGGCGAGCATATTATAGTACATAGTTTCGGTTTTTTGTTCTTCCAATAAAACTCTTCGGCGTCTCATTAGCGTAATTAGCGAGTTGTCGAATGTACGGATGTCTTCATTCGATTCTTGTATACGATTATAAATTTGTCGATCTAACTGTCGGCGTTCACTGAGGGACAGATAGAATTTTCGTAATCCTTCTTCTAATTCGGCTAGAGTTTTGAAATTCGAGGCGTAATTTCGGTGCCAATATAATAACTATACTATATATAATATAATAACTGTGCATCACCTTTTAACAATTCTGGAAATCCGTTCAAAATTTGTTGATCGGAGAAATTATATGCTCGTTGGAGTTCATTGATCCTTTCGAGAAAAGAGTGTAAATTTTTTCCATCAAAATGGCAATTCCATTTCATCATTTGGCCCATCACTTTGGCGTTTTCCTGTGCAGCTGAAGATTGCTGTACATAAACAGTAGGAGATACCGTATAATAAGGCGTAATTGTTGCAGGACGTACTATGACTGAAGTTGACTGGAAGTTGATGCACCTGCTTGTTGCTTAAGAAACTGTAGACGTAGTTGTCGGAATTCTTCTGCAATTTCTTCTAGATCTTGGTTTCGATTCAAGTCTTCATTGAAGTCTTTCTCATCTTCAGGCTTATCGCTAAAGAGCTCCGGGTGAGCTCGTACATGTGAGATGAAACATTGTCGCACGTACGCTTTCGTTCCATCTACGGGTAAATTATTTTTAGCCAGTTTCCTTTCAATTTGCTCTTTTGTTACCTTATATATCCAGCTTATTCTGGGTTTTGCCATTTTAGCAAGATTTTAAATTTATTAGAAACAACAAAAAAAATATATTGAAAAATATAACAATTTAATTTCCTGAAATGGAAAAAATAATTCATTTTTATTTTTTTCTATGAGGAAACTATTAGTTCATTTTTCTATTTTTAAAACGGATTTTGCACCGCAACTTCGATATGTGTTACTTCGTGCTTCGACTCAAGCCGCCGTAGAAACTAGTCACTCAACCCGCTACTAGGCTCTTTTCATACAAATCGAAAAATACGGTTTTGTATACGTAATAAATTTAAATTTTCCCTTCAAAGAAATTATTTCGTTATTACAGGAATAAGATTTATTTAATTATCGATTTTTCGGATTTATTATACTAGTCCCTGATCGGGCGCCATGTAACATTCTAACCCTCTCGGGATAGCTTACGCGGTATTTTCCAGGGTAAATTGAGAGGAGAGGATGTATATTCGGGATCGGGAGGCGGATCAGGAAAATAATTTAACAGAACACAGTATATTTTTAATAAAAAAAATAAAAATATGTTTATTCAGTACTTTTACTGATTTGACAAGATTCTGAAACAAATAACAAAACGATAACAATTACTTAAATAAATGTAATAAATTAACTTAAGCTATATATAATAGATTCTTCTAAGTTCGCGCTATTTTCTGCGACTTTTATTTATCCGACGCGATTTACCGCATGGATACCTGCTGCTAGTTTCCACGTGGGGAATTTAAACGAGACAGGTAGAGTTTAATCTAGGTTAAAACCAAGGGTAGCTTAATTCCGCTGGTTTTTTGAGGAGCGCCTCGTAACCAGGATCGAGAATTAAGTGGACAGTAATTTAATTAGGATAAGACAACGGCTGGTCTTTTGAGGAGCGCCTCACAACCAGGATCACGTTCACTTGAGGATGGGTAAAATTATTAACCGTCTGTCTTTTGAGAAGAGCGTCGCAACAGAGATCAAGCTAATAATTTCGAAAGGATATTTCAGGCAGGAGTTTCTGAGCTCTGGACAGTTTATAGCACCGGGAGGAGTTCAAGTGACACGACTTTGGGTCAGCCGGTTCACTGGACGAACTCCCTGATTTTGCCTTTTGCAGGCCCTTTTATAATTAAATTGTCGGGTATTATCGTCGCCGCTCGTCTAACATCGGACGAGCCGCAGATTTATAATAATAATATTAACAATAATAATAGCAATAATAATTAATATTAATTATAATTTGCAAAGTTATAATTCATATGGCAGTCGTTTTACTACGTGCAAATATTATTTTATATACATGCAATAGCGTAAATATATGTATATATATATATATATATATAAATATTCTAATTTATTTATAAATTAAATACAGCGTGTGAATTCGTTTGGGACACCCGTTGTATATGCTGGAATGCGCGCGCCAGTGTAGAGGCTTGCGTATTCCCCTACCACGGTATTCTCTGCTCGCGCGTGTCGTTTAGCGAGAGAGCATGATAGTGTGCGTGCAAGCATGCGTTAGAGGGGGATAGCTGCCGCTAGCCAATACACTTGGCGTGGCTCTCTCTCGTCGCGCGAGGTGTATCCCCTCTTACGCACTTTTCTGCTCTTCCTAGCGGTGAAGAGAGAGAAGATGTGTTGCATTCTCTCTCTTCTCGATTTTTGGCTGTTACGCCGACTACCTTCTACAGTTCTTCGTCGCGACCTTTGCTCGTTTTCGGTGTGTTTACCGCACCTTATATATTAATTTAATTTCATATTCGATAAATTAATGTTCGTATATTTCGGCTTTACTTATTATTATTTTCGCGTGTGTCACGGAAATAAATAATTTATTCGTATATAAATTATTCCGTATTCTCGCGGTAATTTTATAAAAGTAAAAGTTGTGTAACGGTCGTGATAAATTTGCGATTATGGATTATATCGAACTATAGATTTGGAGAAGTCGTTTTACCTTACCGATATTGCTCTCGGATGCTGTTGACGTTCTTCTTGACTTATAAATTAATAAAACTAAAAAAGTAGTCACTTCAAATTAAATTTATATAATAGCGGATTATTTGAATATTTGTCAACTAAGGGACGACTAAATGAACGCATTACAAGCCGCGGAAGTATTTATCCTCCTACTCAATACGTATTCTCAACTACGTCGGCACTAACTGATTCATCAGAGGCCTTTCTGAAAAAGGTAAAATTAAGTTTAATGGTACTCAGCGTATTTGGAAAATCTTTGAAAGCATTTCAGTCCCTTGTGTTACACGATACTATGATGTCTACTATTGTTAAATTTCAGCACTTAATCAATGCATTGAAAGGCGAAACAGCTTCAAAATTGAAGAGTTTTGATTAGTTGTATGACAACTTTCTCTCATTGGGAGGCATTATGTAGCCGTTACGATAATCCCCTATTAAGATTCTTTACCCTTTTTAATACTCTTGTGCGCCTTCCAGCATCTTCTAAGGAAACTGGTGATCGTAAACTCTTGCATATTGCCTTGGAGAAAAAAAATATATTCACTTCTCTAAAACTGCTAGTTGAACATTATATGATATTTATACAATTAATTGAAAATAAATTGCCATCGGCTACACGACTAGAGTGGACACGTTTCGTTAAAAAAGACTGCTATAATGAATTCCCAAAATTTATGGTCTTTAAAAAATTCTTAGAGACTAGGATTTAAAGTCTAGATATCGTCGAAGATATGGCGTTTGTCAGATCTAAACATAGCTACAGTCAGAAAATTTGTCTTAAAAATAATAACAAAACTGATAAAAAATCTAGTTCATTTAATAAAAATACATTGACAAATATCACCACTGTAAATTATAAAAAAAAAGCTATATTATGTTCTTTTTGTCAAGAACTGCATTGTGTGAACTTTGTTAAGCAGGTCGCATATCTTGTACCAGCCAAGAAAGAACATGCAGCATAATACAAGCTCTGTTTTAATTGTTTAAGCTCTAAGCGTAGAATTGAAGGCTGTCCGTCATAAGCTAGTTACTACGTTTGCGGTGGCAAACACATACAAAGCTTCATTCGGAGGAATCAAGCAGTAAGACTATTGTCGCTCTTCGAGAAACGCTAGCTGGTCCCTCAACTTCGATTTACTTTACTGCTTCAGATAGAAAGATTTCTCAACCATTGTTAGCTATTGCATTAGTTGTCCTTGAGTCCTCAGAAGGTGCCCGTACTACTGCTCAAGACTTATTAGATTCGTTTGCCGAAAAATATTTCATATCTGAAAATATGTTTAAAATACTATCTTTAAACCTTACACGAGTAAACATTGCCGTATGTGGTTTGAACAGCACAACTGATGCAATAGTTTTTGCCGAAATACAGTTTAATTTAAATTTTCTAATAAATCCAGAATTTTTTATTTTTATAGTCTTAGCGGTGAAGCGTGTCTCGAATTTGCTGCCAAGAAATCAAATCGTTTCTGGACATTGGGACTACATCCACGAATCCACAATTCAATCTCTACATACTGGTGCAGTGGCACTGTCGTCTGTTTTTGGTTGAGTTTTCATCGGTAATGCAGACACTGATAATACCACGGAAATAATGGCACATCATTTAATAGTGGGTCATCAGTTTTCTGAAGAAATTAGTCACTTCTAGGAGTCAGAACAGAGTCCTCAAGAACAGCATATATCCTCTACAGAATAAAAATTTTGGGATCATCTAAATACCACGTATTGTAAAAATTCTGATTATCGCTTCATAGTTAATGATACCTTTTTTCAATCAGCGTAAGTTCATAGGTTCACACGAAAATGCCAAAGCTTGTATGAATTGACTAGAACGTCGTTTTCGTAAACAGCCTGAAATTTACACCACTTGCCATCCTTTTATGCAAGAATATGTGGACCTTAGGCACATAGATCTTATTCCATCAGACGAACGCGATGTTGCTGTCGGATTCTTTTTGCCTCATCATCCAGTATTCATGCAGGATGGTAGCAAAAAATAAGGGTCGTCTTTAATGGTTCACAAAAGGATAAAGCAATAAATTCGTTAAACGAATTCTCATTTCCTGGTCTAAAGCTACAGGAAGACATCGTTGCAATTATTCTTAGGTGGTATTTTTTAAAATACGTATTTAAATGTGATATTTTTAAAAATTTTCGTCAAACGCTTGTTGACCTTACTGATACTCAATGGTAATGTATCTATTGGCGTTTTGATTCACTTTTATCTTTTCAAGTTTGGCATTTGCTTACCGTCACATATGAAACAGTATTAGTTCCACTTTTGGCAAATGTTTTCTTAGAAACATTAGCTAATTAGATTCATTAGCTTGGAAGCATTCGCTAATTAGATACATTCACATGAAATTGGACCCACAATTATTGTTCGAAATCAATATGTTGACGACTTCTTACCCAGCGGAGACACATCGGATGAAGCCGTATAAGCATACCATGAGATTATTGAAGTACTAATTCTGCTGGCATGTCTGGAAAATGTACAGAAAAGCACAGAAATGTAAATTTATTGAATTTTCAAGACGATTTTAAAGGCTTAAACGAGAAAGGAACTGTTTTGACTCTTGGATTATTTTATTAAAAAAACTTTTGAAATGTTTAGAAATTCCAAATGTTGTCAAAATAAAATTTCCTTAATTTTAACAATAAATTATAAAACAAAAGTTCAGTTGTCAATTGATTGGAGAGAAAAAGAAAACGACAAAGAGAGAAGAAAAATAGCTAATCTGATATAATCTTTATGTCTGGCATATGTACCAAGTACATGGAATATGATCAAGAGAAATTATATTAGATAAGTAGTTCTTAAGTCTTAATTTAAAAAAATAATTTCCACTTATTATTAATAAAGCTTTCCTTTATTAAAAATTGCTTTTTAACATTTTAAATTTTAATTAATGCTCGTAAGAATCACAAAACAAGTTTTGAATGAGCCTCAAATAAGACTGATCTGAAGAGTGCATTTTAAACCTATTTTACAAAGTTATTGAGTATTTCAATTTATTTATTTCTTTGTATTCAAACCTGATATATATATATATATATATATATATATATATATATATATATCCACAATTCTGAAATTAATCTAATGTATGAAAACAAAAATATAATTTGTCGTCACAAACTATATTCCGTATGATTTGGCATACAGAACTAATTTCTAAGAGAAGGAGAAAGAAAGACACACACAGAGAGAGAGAGAGAGAGAGAGAGAGAGAGAGAGAGAGAGAGAGAGAGAGAGAGAGATTTTCTCACGTAAGAGAAAATAAAATTTACAAAAATCAAAAGATATCCATAAGGTATGAGTGTATAGTGTCAGATTAACCTAAAGAACAAAAAAGGTAATACGACTAACGTCACACCTTCTTTAGGATACGAATCCCAAAGTTGAATATGAACATTCATTTGAGCTGGCCTGGTATTAATACTATAAGGGCACTATTTTGAGTTGATGTTCGTAATTCAAGACGCCACCTAGTGGCCGCTGGTCGAATTGATTTTTAAAACCATTAACTTAATTTATTGATGAAAGTAAAATTATTTTCAATAAAAAACATAGCATATGACCTTCCCAAGATAATATAGAATCTATTTACCAAATTTCAGAACAATCGGTTCAGTAGTTTTTTCGGTTATCGTGTACAAAACATGCTTTGTCTTTATAAATTAGTATATGATAAGGTTCATTGAAACATTGATGTAAATATTTAGAAATATTTAAAAAAGTTATTCACTAATTATTTGTATTTCCTAAAAGTTTTTAAATAATACACTTAATTTAAACAATTCTACTTTCAAACAGGATCAGATCGGTTGCAAACAACATGAATGTTATGCTCTTCAGATAAGAAGAAGATGTTTGAAATAGCAAGAAAGCATAAAATGTTCACATCCATAAGTAGCTGTATATGTTTTTTTTTTTGTATTATTTAACGTCGCTCTATTTATATTTCCAAATGTCAGTGCTAATCAGTGACAAAGGTTTGCGATGTATTTGTAAGCAAAGCACATGTAAATTATTACAGCGGTGCTTGTGTCAATCGGCCGAGACCGGGATTAGAACTCGGATCACCAAGTTACTAGTCCTTCGCTCTAGCAATCGAGCCATCGTTGGCCTCAACTATATACATAATAATAAAGTAGAAATTCATTATTTTGATAATTTATTTACGTAAAACTAATGGGACCGCCCATTTGAATAAAGAAAATGATAGGGTTTTTAGTTTTTGATATATTTAATACATTTTTTACCTTCTGGAAGAAATTGGTTCTTCGATGAGGTGAGACTATCCTTATACGATGAAAAATATCCTTATTTATGTAAGCAGTACAAGTTTTTATAAATAGTCGCGGGGTATTCAATACTGTAAGTTTAATAGCTAAATAAGGTATTTAATTAAATACTGGTGTTTTCGGTTTATTATTTTTTTAGTTGTGATCTTTGACTCTTCGTTAGATACCTCTTCATTTTAAAACAATTGAATTGTACATTTGTCGACTGCCCATATACAAATTAATAAATATTTTTTTATTGGTCTTACAGTCCAATCAATTCAATCTAAAAATAAAATAATAATATAAATAAAAATAAATAAAAGAGAAAAAAAAAGAAAAAGAAAATAAAATAAAAATTAAAAATAAAAATTAAATGAAAAATTAAATTAAAATTATATCAGTCAGACTGTCCTTGTTTACATTCACCCCCGTTTCAGACTAATCTGAAAATAAAATATTAGCTGAAAAAATTCTTTGTTAGTAAAGTGTAGTCTGACTGTCCTCAACACCCTTACCTAATTGAAGACTTGTCCAACGTTTCGAGCTCGATACGGCTCCTCATCAGGGACTAAACTAAACCTTATATTCTAATCTATATATACCCATCGCCACCACCAAATTTAGTAAATTAAATATAAATTTCCCCTCTACACAAATTCTCCAAAACCAATCAATTTAATAAGGAATGATAAACACTGTCCAATCTACCATACCCTAACATTAAATTCACATTATTTCGATTCCTGGAAATGTGAATATTTTGACGACTCTCCCGTTTTTTCTTATTATTAATACCATGTTTCAAAATATCCACATTCACAATCAAAAGAATGTAAAAACTTTAAACAATGCTCTTTTAAACCGGAAGTAATATGTGAGCTACGTAAACTATATTTATGCTCATAAATTCTCTTTTTTAAATATCTACCTGTTTGTCCAATATAATATTTATCACAATCCATGCAATTAATCTTGTAAACAACTCCTGATTTTAAGCATAAATCATCCCTATCTTTGCAATTATTAAACAATCTACTCAAATTATTGCTATTTTTAATGAAAATTTGAATGTTATATTTCCGAAAATTTCTTTTTATTCTTTCAGACAATCCTCTAACATATGGCAAGACAATAATTTTGCCTCCGTTAACATCAATTCCTGCACTATGTCTATTTTCGGTATTATAAATGTCAAACAATCTCTCAGCAATTAATCTATTAATAAATTGAATTGGATAACCATTATTAATGAAAGTTTCTCTTACTATCTGTAAATTATTTTGTCTTAAATCTTTATGTGACAATTTAATTGCTCTGTCAATGACACCCTTTAATGCTTCAATTTTGTTTCCGAATTGGTGGTGTGAATAACCTCTTCATTTTTCATAATCTTTATACAGTCTGCTATAAAAATAATGCACAGCAATCATGACCTTTCTATTGATAAGTTTTTTGAATACTCTCTCGTATATGACTGAACACTATGTTAAATTAATAAATATTTTTATATTTTAATAGTAATTTCTATTTCAGATTCTTCTGAAATGATTATAAACAAGGACAGTCTGACTGTCTTTATATTAGGATAGTAGATTATTGTATAAAGACTGTAAGATTGATACAAATATTTATTAATTTAATATGAATAATTCACATATAATATGCTTAGCGGAAGTATGATATGACCATTGGATAAAGTTTTTAATGATTTTAAACAATATTAATAGGGATGTAAAAATTTATTTAAATGAAATAAAGTACACTTATAGTAGTCTGTCATTTGCATTATTGTTCTTGAATTATTACTTGAGTTAAAAAAACAATATTTGCTATTATACTAAAGTCAAGATAAAATATTTTATTATCATGGATTTATACTCTTTGACTCTGTGTTGACTATACCTTCTCCATTGCATCTGCATATTTTAAACAAATTATGTAAGACACATATGAACATTATTAAATATCAGGACGGAGTCAGAAATCGGTATTCGTCAATTGTTAATCATTTCTTTTAAGATTTCTTTTAACTTGTGGGGGAAGTAATCTCTTACTCCTATCCTCATTTGAGTTATTCGTCGCATTTTTCAAATGGAAAGCTGTTAGTGCTACAAAGTCATTATATACCCCACTGGCATCCTCCTTATGGAAAGTCTTTAAACTTCTAGCTGTGTGTAAATTGCAATAATACTACTATGTTGCTATTTTGGCGACTATGTATTAGATTCATTAGATTCGATGCATTTAGTTGTGAACAGTTCAGCAAAGTTTGTCACCTTTTATGTGTTTAGATTGCTTAAGTGAAGTTAGTTAAACATTTTTTTTTATTTACTTATCCTGAGTTTGTAGAGCTAACTAGATGATACGATGTTTACTTGCATAGTAACACATGGCTGCTAATTTTTTCCATAAGTATACGATAGCTACAAAAAATCAATATCGTAAATAGTTTCTCTCAAATTTAATTTAGAACAGTCTATATAAATACAGTTTTGAATTCTTAATGACTATTTTGATGTATATTGATTTACGAGTTCTTTTGTAGTTATTATTTTTTCTATCACCTTAGCATATGAGACCTGTTCTATCACAATAATTTTTATTATATCGCGGTAATGTAAAACACGTGTTACGCTTTACTGAAAAAAAAGATCATATACTGTCGAATAAACAAGCAACGCCATTGTGTGGTCTGGAAGGAGAGAGTGTATTGCGTTTGTTTTGAGATACTTATACTGATAATTTAAAATTTAATAGAGAATTAAAGAAAATTCCAAAGGAGATTTTAATTAATCGAAGAAAACTGTCAAAACGAGAAATTTTAAGAGTGATCATGTCCATCTTTGAACCTCTCGGATTATTAGCTTCCTTTAAGATAGCTTCAAAAATTTTAATACAACAGATATGGCGTAGTGGAGTGAGATGGGATGATAAAATAAGAGATGAGCAACACGTAGCAACACTTTTATGGGTGTCTCAACTAAGCGAATTGAGAAAATATTATATATCGCGATGTTTAATTCCCGTAAAATTCGAGGAAGGAAATTCGCAACGGCACAAATTGTGCGATGCTAGTTTGTTGGTATACGTCGCAGCTGTATATTTAAGAACGGAAATTGAGGGTAAAGTTTATGTATCACTGATAATGTCAAAGAGCAGAGTCGCGCTTCATAAACTCTCTCGATACCACGGCTCGAATTACAAGCAGCATTACTCGGCCCCCGCCTCGCAAAGTTTATTGAAAGCGAGCTGAAGGTTAAAAATTCTTGTCTCGTTTTTCGATCGAACTCTATAACAGTAATTCGGTGGATTATGTCCAAACTATGTACACGTCATTTATGTAGCGAGTTCGCAAATCTCAAACACTGTTTTTAATACAAACAAATTGAATTGCATATAAACAACGACCATTCAGTATTTGTGAAGTGAATTACTTGAGGACCTATGCAAGTAAAGATTGGTAGATGACGCAAAAAACGATGGGGGTATTATTTACTTGTTTAGCTACGAGAGCTATATACTTAGAGCTTGCCTACAGCTTAAGTACTAGCTCAGTAATAATGGGTTTGCAACAATTAGCTTCTCGTGGGGACGCGCAATTAAATATGTAAAGTGACAATGGTAAAAATTTTATAGGAGCCAGTAAAAATTAAAGGATGCGGTTACAAATATTGATAATAATGTAATAACAGATTATGCTTTCACAAACATATAGAATGGCTATTGCCAGATGCTCCGAATACGGTTGGCGTATGGGAAAAACCAATTCGTTCGGTAAAAGTTTCATTAAATGCCACTTTACGTGAACAAGCGCCAAATGAAGTTTCCAAGCAATTTGAACGAAGATCGAGCATTGTATCAACTCGAGACCACTTACTCATGTCTCTTTAAATCCGCGGGATCAGGAAGCTGCAACACCAAACCATTTTTTGAGGTACATCCTTGGGAGCTATTGAACTAGGAAAGTATGGCGCAAAGAATCATTGCTTACGAAAGTACTCAAAGATATACGGATGCATTTTGGAAAAGGTGGCTTTGTGAATATTTGCCAAATTTATTGCCTAGAAAAAAATCGACGGAGCGTACAGCTCCACTATAAGTGGGTGATATAGTCTTGATCGTTGACTTGCAATCTCCAAGAAATTGTTGACAAAGGGTAAAATTGTCATGTTAGAACAGTTGAAGTACACATTTCAATTGGTGATTATATTCGATCAACGAGAAAATTAATAACATTATTTGGTAAAACAGAAGTACAAAATTAATTAAATTTTTTAATAGAAGAATTGTTACGGACTCATATTAACTTACACAAGCCACATGGATCGTTGATGAGTTTATATTAATTGTAAAAATATTAGCGATAATTTCTAATGTTATTATTTGTAAGACCTTATTAATGTATTATATTATTGTTATTTCCTTATTTTTCAGTTGAAAAAGATAAAGTTTTATGAAGAAAATTAGGTGTAATTTGAGTAGCCTTGTATTTTTTAGGTTCAATAGCTCCGGACTGTATAATATAAAATGCAGATAAGTCACAATAAAATTAATATTAAGTTTATTTATCAGTGAATAGAATTTAATTTATAACTGTGCCTTGCGGTATGATTACGTATGCAACTTGCCTTCCGCCATTTTGCAATAAATAGCTGTAGCGGTAAGTGGTAGTGGAAATAAATAGATCGTAGATATCCTACACTAAGCTTAGGTATTTTTAAACGTAACGTCATCGAAATATTAATCAATTTGTCTCTGCATTATAAAGTAATTTTCGATTCAACATGTCAGCTTACCAGCTAAATTCTGGTCATTTACCGGAGGTTTGAATTTACTGCTTTAATATGAAGAAATCTGCGACTGAGGCTCATCGAATGCTCTCAAATACCTATAGTGAGACCGCTATTAGTAATAGAACATTCCAAACGTGGTTTTAATGCTTCAAGAACGGAGATTTTCACATGGTGCATTGCGGTTAAGAGAGAAGGTATTCGAAGATGCAGCATTGGAGGCATTACTTGATCCAGACACTTTGATAACAAAAATTGGCAGGATCATTGGGATTGATGCAATAAGCCATTTCAAAACGCCTGAAAGTCATGGGAATGACTCAGAAACAAGTATTCTCCAAATGTTGCTCCCTCAGACTATAACTTGTTTCGATCAATGGCATACAACCTGGCTGACCAGCATTTCCGATCTTATGAAGAAGTAAAAAATCGGTTCGATTCGTGGATCGCTTCAAAAGATGACCAGTTTTTTCAACGCGAATTTCGTATGCTGACCCTCGCTTCCTCAAACGAACTGCGGCTGACTTCGGCTGTCCATCAAATCACAATCAGATAAACTAAAATATAGTATATACCGTGCAATATCTGTACAAATAACTTAAACTAATTTACAGACCATAAAATGCGCATTATATCACGATTATATATCAGTAAATGCGGTGAAATAGTTTAAGTATTACACCCTGGATATGAATAAAAGAACGACAACTACGAACACGAACACAATTTATATTAGGAAGAATTTAAGAACGTAACGGTACCGATTCAATAGTTAGTAGATATTAATGATATAAATTATTGAACATTTTTACAATATATAGGAAAAATATGACAGACAGAAAAGTAAATGATGTTTTGTCTTACTTTTTCTACTGATGATCTTGACTAAATGTATTCAAATATATTTTATATTCCGAGGGTCGCGAAAGTATTTATCATTCATAATTTTGAGATTCGACTGTTACACACTTTATATTTTATTTATCTTTATTTTTTACTTAACCTATATTTATTATTTATTATTTTTACCTAACTAGTATTTGTTGTTTCTTCATTAATATATATTGTTTTTGTGCCCGCCCCGACCAGCATACATTGGCTTTACCTTAGCTCTGAAAATCTTGGGCGGATATCAGTTGTCGATAATTACGCAAAACATATCCTACAAATGCTATATTAATACAATTCAAAATATTGCTAGCTAAATAGACTAAATTAATTATTCATACAATTGTACTTTCGGCCGGGGACCAAGGAAAATGGTATACAACCCTGGGCCAAAAAGTGGGCCAAAGGAAAATTTAGCATTCTAGGTTTTCATTTTAGGTTCATTTTTGAAGATGAACATTTAAATTTAGATGGTGGAGTAGTCAGGTTGTCCTTTGCTAACATAGATTATGATTATTATTTTTAATCTAATTTAATTCCATTTTTGGTAGCAATTTCTATTCCAGATTCTTCGGGAGTAATTATAAACAAGGAAAGGTTTGATTGTCATTATTTTAACATAATATATCAGGTATGTGAATAAGTCTTTCCCGTTTTTTTTTTGAAATTTTGAGCCTTTATTGTGAAAAAATGGTTACAAATGAATTATTGAAAGTATTGGCCATCGCTAGCTACAACTTTTTCCCATCTTTCTGGCAACATACGAATCCCGTTGCGAAAAAATTCGACCGGTTTGGCCTCTATCCAGTCATCCACCCATTTTTTGGCTTCCTCGTAGGAATGGAAGTGCTGGTCAGCCAGGCCATGCGTCATCGATCTGAAGAGATGGTAATCCGACGGAGCAACGTCTGGACTATACGGCGGGTGGGGTAGGACTTCCCATTTGAGCGTTTCTAAGTATGTTTTCACCGGCGGTGCAACATGTGGGCGAGCATTGTCATGTTGCAAAATAACTTTGTCGTGCCTGTCGGAGTATTGTGGCCGTTTTTCTCGCAGTGCGCGGCTCAAACGCATCAATTGTCGTCGATATACCTCGCCTGTCATCCTTTCATTCGGTTTCAGAAGCTCATAGTAAACCACACCTAGCTGGTCCCACCATATACAGAGCATGAGCTTGGCGCCATGAATATTTGGCTTGGCCGTCGATGATGATGCATGGCCGGGTAATCCCCATGATTTTCTTCGCTTCGGATTATGGTAACGTATCCACTTTTCATCGCCAGTCACGATACGATGCAGAAAACCCTTTCTTTTATGTCGCTGAAGCAGCTGTTGGCAAGTGAAAAAACGCCGTTCGACGTCTCTCAGCTTCAGTTCGTACGGCACCCAATTTCCTTGCTTTTGGATCATTCCTATGGCTTTCAAACGCTTGGAAATGGTTGTTCGGTCAACTCCCAATGCTTCAGCAAGTTCTTCTTGCGTTTGACAAGAATCTTCATCAAGCAAAGTCGCCAATTCTCGATCTTCAAAGATTTGCGGCCGCCCGGAACGCTCCTTGTCTTCCACGTCGAAATCACCGCTTTTGAAGCGTCGAAACCATCCGCGAACACTTGAATCATCGACACAACCTTCTCCATAAGCCTCCTGAAGCAATCGATGCGTCTCGGCAGCAGATTTCTTCAAATTGAACCAATAAAGTGAAACTTCATGCAAATGACGTCGACTCGGCTCAAATTTCGACATTTTCACGATATCAAAAATTTATGATGCGAAAAAATTTTAACTAATGTGTTAGTATGGAATTGTTGACATATGAATGAGCTTTGATTATGACATATGTAACGATTGAATACTCGCACAGTATTGGTGGCGCCATCTCTTACAAAAAACGGGAAAGACTTATTCACACTCCTAATATTATAGTATAAAGTCTGTTAGACCGATAGAATAATTTTTTAATTTTTATCTGTTGCCACGCCAAAAATATGCCTTAGTACCTAAATTTGTTGAAACGAAGGCAGCTGTTAAAAACATTCTTTGAATTTCACGTGTACGTCTTTAAAAACAGATTCGTCTGTACTGTTTTGAAAATCAAGAGATGGTGTAAAATCAGTTTTAGCAGGAATACTATTTCACCCGTTCATCGTAGTGGTTCTAAAATCATATATGTAGTAACAACAGTTTGTTGTCTATTCATCGTATCTGAATAATCATAGCATAAATATGAATAATTTTTTCTCTTTTTCAAAGATGATCGCAATATAGGATATTTGTGTGTTGACAATATAGGATATTGTTAACTCCAATGAATTTATAGCTTCTTAAATGAAATTGTACGTTTTTATTGAAATATTTTATATATTTTCTTTACATGCCTGCGTTGTGGATTTATTCCTAGATCATCCCTTTTTAAGTGAGCATAATAGTTGGATAAATAAAAAAGAAATTTAGTGAATAAATTATATAATATTACTCAAATATATGGATAGGTGTAAAGACATTAGTTTGAAGCAAATGAGAACATCATTGTATTACGATTATAATATTTATTTATATATTTAATTTATACCATGTATCAATTTTTTTTTAACTTCTTAACTTTTAAATAATTTTTAGTTTTATTATTACTTAAGAAGTAGAAGTGTTACAAAAAACAGCTGCAACCTTTATACACTAGAAATAAACAAATCTTATTTGGTTTATAGGCCATATTTATGAAAAATTCATCTTTTAATATGGTTGATGATATTTTTTGTGGTAAGCATATGTGAAAGTTGTTGTCCACCTCCGCAATATTTTTCATGCCATATCTTGCGAAGAGTTGCTGAAGCACAATCGCCACGTTCTGATGATTTTTTCTTAATGTCACTAATGTAAGTAATAATGTATAATTTTTTATGAGTCTTACTCACTTTGGAACCTAGAAGTCTGGAGATACTTTTAATCGTTACCCAATATCACCAAAGTTGATCTCGTTTCAAGTTAATCACGATTCTTTTTATTTGGATCCAATGCTAAAAGAATAGAATATTTGAAGCATTGATTACGAGAGTTTTGAATCTTAACATATGCGCTTTTCATGCTATGAACTCTAGGAGAGGAATATATGATCTTTCCTTGTGAGGTAAAAATATTTTATGTTTATGCACAAACTTATAATACTTTTCAATGTCCATCCAGAATATTTTTCGTGAAATTCTTTTAGATGTGTAAGAAGAGACTTCTTGTTATGTTCCTCAAACCATTTTTCTAAATCAATAGACATGTATCGTGTAGCACTCTCAGTCTTGAAATATTTAATGTCCGCGGTTTCCTTTCCATGTTTCTTCATAGAAAACTCTGAAATAAAATCAGAATTTACTTTTATTGCACTACACGTATATTCTTGTAAGCATGCTTGAACTTTATCCTCAAAGAGCTTCGGTGTATCTTCCAAGAAACTTAGAATGTCCATGTGACATAAACTAACAACAACGCCAGTACATATTCTATTTTGAAAAGATGATTGAATATATCTATTCAACTGTTTCTCTTTCTTTAGAGTTTAGACTACGACAGCTGTCGCTATACTATGAATATAGTACCAAATTCCTGCTTGTAAACACGAAAAATGAATGAAACAAGTTGAATCTTTTTGATTTTCTGCTAGAGAGACAACTGGATTTCTTTCAAATTTCCTCAACTCTATTATAGCCTGTTCAGTCATTGTCGAATAATTCATGAGTTCGATTCTGCTCAATTCATTCACAGAGTCGTAAACAGCACAAAGTTTTTTCACTTGAAATTCCACAGATGAAAGTGAAACTATTTTTACTTTTTTACGTAAAATAATAAAATATATTTAGACTTCAACTAATATCTAATAAAAATAATAAAAAAAATAAGACACTGATACAATACAATACACTGATATTGTTGACAAAGGAAAAAATAAGAAAAATAAAACTGATTTTATTTGACTGGGGTACAGAAAACGTGTTCCTCCTAGAAAATGTCTCGCTTTTAAAGAAAATGAAAATAAGCAGAAGAAGAAAAAGAAGTGAAAGGAGACTATGAAGGCTGCTATTGAAAATTTTAAATAGTCTGTTAAATGAAAAGAATGTATGTATTATCTAACGAGAACTAGTCATCACCTTTCTGCTTCAACGTTCATTCATAAGCGAGAGAAAGTCAGGTTGTATCATTTTAGGACCAACTGAATATCTACCGTTATATATATCCACAAAGAGGTGGAGATGTATCTTATAAAAATGAGGGTATAATTTAAAATATAACTATAAACTTTCATTCCTGATCATCACTTCTGTGTATAAAAATAGGAATATATAATACTGAGAATGGGTAGAACACGGATATACAAAGTCACATTTAGAAAAATATTCTATAATGTTCGGAAGATAAAGTGTTCTTCTCTCAGCTTCGGTGAACCACCTATTATTCGTCATGCGTAGAAAGTTTATTTTGACTCTCTATTTCGAATATTCAGACGATGACTTTTTACTGGAACCTTTGTATGTACTATGAAAAACCATGTGTGAACGATTGTCTTTAATCATGCATGTGCAGGTGATTAACGGTAGACCCATTAATTCGATACGCAATAATGAACGAAGCATGCGACTAGCAAAGACAAATATTTCCCATAGTCGCTCACTATAATGAATTTTTCTCCTCTTATGTTCTATAATTTAGGTGGTTTAACATTCTCCTTTATTGGAGCGAGAAAGCGTGGGACTATTAAAGAAAAATGTCTCACCATCAAACATAAGCGGATGATACTAATTGACGAATCAACCTCGGTCACTATAACATGAGGCGGACGATCACTACACATTAGAAAACATTGAAACGAATCATTTAAACTAATTTTGGGTTGAGTGTAAATATGTGACATAAAAATATCGTTGGTTCCCGGACTATTACTTTTCTTAAAGAAAAAAAAGTGATTATTATTATAATATCGAGACCGTGCAGTATGAATTTGCCACTTTGTGATTTTTAAATAAATTTTTATTTGAATTGAAAATTTTATTAAATTGAAAAATTTTTATTTCCTTTGAAATTTTTTTTTGCGTTGTTAGCATCTATCGTGAAGGTATTTCCTATCTTACGCCCTAGAAGAATTCACGAGGGAATTTTTTTTTTCACTTAATATGTATTTAATTTTTTTTTTAATCTTAATAATTTAATTTTTTTTCTCTTCTTTGTTTTTCTCGTTCCTCAGACTGATTTCAAGGACGTGGCCAAGAGACAAAGTTTTCCTTTTATCTTTTTCTTAACTGGTTAAATGCATGGTGTACCCTACCTATCAAGTTCAATCAATAGAGTACCGACTAGGAGTAGCACTCGTGTGCTACTAGTGATCTATTCATTATATTTTCTCTCTGGAGTAGACAGTAGGTATTGATTTTTTTAATCCTGGGCTGGATATTAATCCCATATTTACTATACTGTTATTTCTTTTATTCTTTTATTGGAATAAAATATTTATAATAAAATAAAACCCAGGATATCACTTCAGGATTGTCATATAAGACAACAATGTTTTTATACTTCTCTAACCCAGAGAAAAATAATATAGCGCAAATAAAAATAACCTCGTGAACACTGAGCAACTCCAAGTGTGTTACATAAGAAAAATTTTGTATTTATTTTATTATAGAGAGCACCCGTTTTTTTGTAGATCCCCCTCTATAAAACACACACTTTGAGATATCCTCTACTTTTTTATTATAATACATTTGGTGAGAACAGCGATGGCAACCAACTCAGTCATGTCGATCACCGCAAAAACACTGTCTTCTCAATGTAGTGTTTATATATTGCAAGAGGGACATTGAGTAGCACCTTCATCAGTGATGGTAATCTATTCGTCAAGCCCCACAGGTTAAGCCAGTGGCTTAAATGCGAGTACAATCACAAGGACTTCCTCGAAGAAACAAAGGAAGATTCGGGAAATGTATATCTAGGATCCCTCCTGGCTGAATATGATAACTGATGGGGATGAGAGGCATCTGCTGGAACTATTCGAAATCGACGAAGAGGTTCAGCGGAATCTTGAGACCTCTAGGTAGTGCTTTAGAGTTGTTACACCCAGCCAAATTACAATGGCAGAGCAGGTAATGTGGGGAGAACAAGTAACTCCCCCCCCCCCCAGAAGACCAGTCGGTGCGTAAGACCCCATACCACAATCAAGTGCAATGCCAACCACCCGACCAGACAGTAGCCCTCCAGACCTGATGGAAATTCTATAAAAATTTAGTGCCCAACCCTCGGCCAGAAGCAGTAAGACACCGGGCCCAAATCCATCCACCCGTGGGCATGGCTGGAAGGGAGGGACTCTTCGAGGGCTCTAGTAACCCCGAGAATTATGCTGATCAGAAGATTACCCAGCGAATCAGAAGTCACTGAAGCATACAACAGAAATATCGGTCTAATAATCCCAGCGGCACTATAAAATATTATAAGTGTAACGAACTACACTACTGCACTTATAACTGGCTGAAGTGTTTGGGAAATGGGAAATGAAGCGGCCAATAGGGACCCGGTCGACTCATACTCCCAACGTGACCCCGGACGAGACCCCGTCCTTGATTCATCAGGATAAAAATAGGCTTGAGTTAGTTGAGAACACGTCAACGACTGAGGAACATGATAGTAGCGAATTGAACCCCGGTCAGATTGCAGCACGGCCAGAAGAAGCGCGATGGTGGATTCCGGTCGAAATAAATGAGTGTCGGATACGTGCATTATGCGACATCGGCGCGTTATGGGCAAAATCGGACTACAATAATCCAGTGCTTGCCAGCGGAAGTTCTATGCTGCATCTAGAATTGGCGTTAGAGGACCAGGGAACTCCCCACTATATGTTACGGGGCACGTCTAATTGCGGTTCGAATTGGCGGGGGTCACAGGCAATGTATTAGTCGCCGTGATTTCAAACCTAGCAGTGGATTGTTACGTAGGTGCCAATTTCGCATTTGCGTTTGGAACCATCCATGATCCAACTGATAACTCGTTGTGGGTTAAGGCGGCAAATAAACGGGTCATGTGGGAATAGTCACAGTCACGGTTAATGAGATCCAACGACTAGCACCGTTGCGATTGACTGACTGGTTATCTTATGAAAATTATTTAGATAGGTGAAATTTATTCAGAAGAACATACTGGATTTGATTTGATAAAAGAATTTTAGAGGTTAGCATCCATTGGTCTTATGGATATAACTCGGTAGGAACAGCAGCAAATGAAGAGGCTGTTAACTAAAATCCTGCTGACGGGAGCGCCACTAGGAGGTACGAGGTGCTCAGAGCATATAATAGGTGTAGGAAATGCTCGCCAAATACGTCAAAAGGCTTACCCAGTCTCTAAGAAAATACAAGAAGAAATGCATTCTCAAGTTAAAGAGAGGCTAGAAACTGGAGTAGTTGAACCATCCACAGGTGGTTGGTTCAGTCCAGTGGTGATGATATGAAAGAACAACGGGAAATATAGATTTTGTATCGATTTTCGAAAAGTAAATTTAGTTTCGAAATTCGATGTTCAGCCGTTGCCCAAAGGACCAGATTCTAAGGAGCTGCAATCAGCTAGATATATTTTTACCCTAGATCTTAGTAGTACATACCATCAAATACCACTTTCCCGGGAATCCAAATCGATTACTGCATTTACGGGACCTGGAATAGGTTTGCTTTAGTTTACTAGGATGCTCTTCAGTTTATCTAATGCTGGAGCGCCGTTGCGGCGACTTGTAGACCGAATTATCGGTCCAGATCTCGAGCCGAATGCTTTCTCCTCTCTTGATGATATCATTATCGCCACGGAGGGCGATAAAAACGCTTGGGAGATCGTCATCCCTAAGGAATGTCGCGACGCAGTTCCGAAAGAATATCACGATAAACTGATAGCCGGACAATCCAGGGTGCGAGACAAGTTTGGCAGGAGTCAGCAATTATTATTACTGGCCTTGATTTTATAAGACAGTACAAGACTACGTCTAAAACTGTCTTATATGCCAGCAGTCGAAGGTGTACTAAAGACTACCCGCCGGTCTGTTGAGCCGAAGAGTTTTAGAAAGACCATGACAAATGGTTGCCGGAGACATTATGGGACCATTCGTGAAGAACCACCATTGATTTGAGTATACAGAGGCATGCCAAGATCTTTTTATGAGGTGGATAGAGTGTATACCTATCCGTAAAGCAAACATCAGGATGATCCTCAAAGACTTGAAGGAGAGGATCATACTCAAATTCGGCGCGCCATAGGCCTTCCTATCGGATAATAGTACGGAGTTTAAAAATTGTGAAATTTATGATTACCTTGCAAAAACAGCAATGAACCATTCATTCACGTTTATGTACCATCTATAGGCTAATCCGGTAGAACGGGTTAATAGAACTTTAAAAAACCGTATTGTGGCTTTAGTGAAGGAGTTCTACAGTCCATGGAACGAAAAACTCTCGGTGTTGAATTTTTCTTTGAATTCTACGCCACATTGTTCTACCGGGTACTCTCCGGTTCTATTCAATTTTCGACGTAAGCTGACTCAGTCGGGAACTCTGCGCTGTAATCAAGATCAAGTTACGTCAGAGAATAAAACTCGTAAAAGAGAGTCCATGGCTGACGAAAATGCGGAAAATAAAAACACTCCAAGCTAAGATAAGTTCGCAAGGACAACAACGTCGTCAGACTGAATATTATAATGCCCGATGACGTCCCTCTCCGTATCATGTAGGTAACTTAGTATGGAAGAAAAACCGTGCCTTATCTTCACAGCTCAAGGGGTAACAGCGGAATTAGCCCCAAATACGTAGATCCTTTTGTAATAGTAGAGAAAAAGGAAACTAATACGTACGAATTTGAAGGTTGTTACAGATGGATTGAGCAGTTAGTTCATGCTGAAAATCTCAAACTGTACGTTCAACCAAAGGAAGACGATCTCTTGCAGATTACTCCAGATTCGACCGATGGAACGTAGATTATCCCACAGCAACCATTGGAGATACCAAAGGAGTCTATTCCTCAACCAGCAATGGATCGCGAACAGGTGAAAAGCGATCCGCCTAGCGTGCGAAAAACTTTACCAGCGAATAAAGTATCTAAGCGAGGTCCTCTGCGACGGACAATTCTGAGCATACTCGTGAGGCGTTAGAATCCATGCCGGGTAGGAAGCTAGGTCGACAATGTAAAAATACAATGGCGGTTCAGCGGTCTTCGCATCAAGTTTTGAGGACATCTCATAGAAAGGACCCTCCAGAGCGAAGGTCGCGAGGAAGACCGTTGAAGAAGAAATAGTTCCTGCCTTGCCATTAATATAGTTTGTCTTTTTTTATTTTGATGCAGATGGACAAACTAATGGATACTGAGTTTGTAGCCCAGTTGAAGGAGTTATTAGGGGAGATGTGGGGTCAAGCGTTGGCCCTATCCTTTTTTAGGCGATGTCAGAGGGCCGTCATAAGTCATTAGGCTGCTCCACCTTTCCCTACTAAATTGTTCTTTACGGACTTCTCCTTCGAAATGATCGAAGAATTGGAGGAGGAGAATTCGGATTCCGACGACGATTGACTCCCTTTCAGCGCATCTTATGGTATGCCTGGCCCTTCTCGTGTGAAGGGCCATAACTCAGGGAAAGGAGTTCCGCACTTCCAAAGAGCTCCTGAATGCAAGACTACTCCTCCCGAAGCAGAATCTTCGGGTCAAGCAGGAGTACGTCCGGATCAGGAAATAAGAAATAGCCAACCCGAAACATCCTTCACTCCTCGAGGAGCGGGCGCCCCGGATCAAGAGAGAGTGAAGAAGGAGATGAGATCCAATCCCGCAGCAGGAGTTGCGGGGCGAGAAGTTTCCAATCCTCGGCCCACCATTCCTGGAAAATCGTCCTCAAAATCAGAGGGGAATATTCAACTGAATGTTTGTAGAACCGGTGTTACCTGGTTCAACATTTTTATTAATGATTTCCAAAAAATATTGTTTGTTCAATAATTGTTCAATGCTAATAATCCTAAGATTTTTTCCGCTATTCGTTCTCCAATGGACTGTTCTTAGACTTCAAATACTAACTTTCTTATTGATGGTTTATGTTGCATAGTTTAAGTCTAAATTTGAAGAAATGCAAGATTTTAGCATATTCCAGAAATCATAGCAGCTACATTTCAATTATTCCATTCAGTATTCACATATGGTCTGGATTCTGTTAACAAATGAAAAGGATATTATCCTATTAATGAGTTCCCTTTCACTGAACATTTTCATTACGTATTTTCTAAAGGGAATAATTTAATTGGCTTCACCAAAAGATCCGCATTTGGCATCAACAAATATAATGCTATACTCAATTTATTTAATTCATTCGTATCAACTGTGTTCGATCTAATAATAAATATAATTTAGATTCTCCACAATCAAAAGTAATTAATTCGCATCAATTCAATACAACAAAAATTTTTACGAAGCCTATCCTTTAAAACTTTCAATCCTATGAGATTTAATAATCACGATTTTTCATTTTTGATATCTATATATAACATATATCCTATTGATTCTTACATAAATATTATGATTGTTCTTTATTGATAAAATTCTATATTGCTTTATTGATCCTGAATTAGTTAATTACTAAGAGATGCAAGAATACTTTATGAGGGAACGCATTTTTCTGACTATTATTTTTTATTCTATATATAGATTTAGAAGATTATGGAATTTACTTCTATGTAACATTAGGTCAGCAAACTCTAGGAGAATTCAAAGCATCACTTAGAAAACATTATCGGAATCGTTCTGCTATCTCAAATTTACCTCATTGATTGATTCATTTCATTCTGCTACTAATAGTTTCTGATAATTAATTTCAGTTTAGAAATAGTAACCTATTCATCTAAGAGCGTTTAATTTTAGTTAATTTTATATTTTCTATATCTTCTTTAGGATTGCTTATAATTCTATATTTAATCAGTATCATTTTACTATAAAAGAACCTCATTGGCCCGTACATTGTTAAATAAATAAATATGAAAATAATTTATTTTAAGTACTTATTAATACCTTTACATTTGCGATGACATATACAGGTTTTTAGGGCAAAAATGTTCTATTATTGCAATTACGCTTTCAAAGTTTTGTATCATATTTTTATCGGTACAAACTCTTTTTTCAATGTAATATAAATTACAGTTCTACTGAACTGCTCTGCTTCCCTTAAATGAAGTGTTCCAAAATCTTTTACAAGTTTAAACCGAAAACTTGTGTAACTAGACGAATTTGTATTTTATATACATTTTAGTTTTTCTATGACATTCATTTTACTTTTGTGATTGTCGACATTCCATGGCATAATTAATATACTACTGATTTCTATAAATATTTACTTATTTTAATAATATTTTATGTTTTAGGATCTTCAAATTCTCAAGACTCTTTTCCTGCAAGTGCATCCAATAACACTTCCATAGATAATTATAGCAATTATCAAAGTCCATACTCTGGTAATCCAACAAGTGGTTCTGCTGCAGATTATAATTCTACTTCCTCTAGACCACCGAGTCAAAGTAACGCAACTCACCAGAGTAAGTGTATAACATAAATGAAATTATTGGTAAAATAGACTTGCATAAGATGTTTATAGTACCAATAAGCAAATAAGCAAATCTATATTTTGTACACATGAGCATTTGATTCCTACATTTATATATAGGTCAATATAAATATTTATTGGAACATCATTGTTCATGACTAGTATACCTGCTATATGCATTTGCGTATATATGGGGTTAGAATACAGTGGTAAAGGTGCGCAGGTAAAATGTATTTTACTTACTTAGGACAAATGTTAAAATTTTATAAATATACTGCTATGTTATTTAGCCTTTTGGGTATTCCCGCAATTAAGGCTTATAGTGTTAAATGGGCGAGAGCATACCTGAATCCCGTTATGTTGGAACCATCTTATAAATGTAAATTTCCACTTTGTAATAAACCAATCATAAATTTTTCCTATTTATTATTAACCAATCAAGAATCCTTCTATAGTATATGACAGTTGATTTTATAGCTGTAAGAAAATATAAAATTCAGAATATATCGAGACTCGCTCATGCAAGGAACTAATGCGCATCAATTCCAAGTCATTTTTTGTTTTAGTTCAAGTATACTCAATAAATGTATTATTATATCAATTGATTTTCCAGTTATTCATTTCTCCAGTACTTCTATCCGTCCTTAAGTGTACGTGTGGAATGAGCGATATCGCAAACTCACTTGTTCAAATAAATTTGATGTTTTGCTCACGCGAAAACAATCATTTTATGATTTAGTGCTATAACAAAATTATTTTTACATATCTTTGAATATAGTTTGTTATGCTTGTGATCCATTTAGGCTTCAAATAAAGATGCCCATTGGAAAAAGTTATTAACGATTAGAATTTATAAATGGTTCTTGGCACAAAGAGATCAGGCAAAACTACTTCCTCTAATAATTTCGATATAGAATTAGTTGGTTAAAATTTTTAAACCTATTCGATTCTTCGAAGTGTGTGGTATGGCTTTGTCCTGGTGGAATACTACACCCTTCCTGTTGGCCAACTGTGGATACTTCGGGTCGGTAGCCTGCTTCAAGCGGGCCAGTTGTTCACAGTAGATAATAGAATTAAGCGTCTAGCCATATGGGCGCAGCTCATAGTAGATGATTCCCTTCCAATCCCACCAAACACACAGCAAAACCTTCCTGACCGTCAAGCCCGGCTTGTCCACTGTTTGGGACAGTTCACGGGCCTTGGACCACGACCGTTTTCGCTTGATATTGTCGTATCCAATCCATTTTTTTGTCGCCAGTCGCCATCCGTGCTCAAAAATGGGTCGAGTTCGTTCCATTTCAGCAGCACATCGCAGGCGCTAAATCGGTCCAGAAGGTCTTTTTGCGCCAAATCATGCGGCACCCAAACATCAAACTTTTTTTTGTATCCAGTCTTCTGCAGATCGTTTAAAATGGTTTGGTGACTAACTCGCATCTTCTGAGGGATGTAACGAAATGCCACATGCCGGTATAACTCGATAAATTCCATGATTACAAGCTTTTTTTGTATCCAGAATTTCGGCGTTAGTGAACTCCATATTTACACGTCTGTAACTTTTAAACGCAATATCGAAAGTAATCATGCATAGCGTTGTTTTGTACGGTTTGTCAATACTTTTCAAATGATGTATAGTATTGCCAGATATGAGCTTTGTAACGCTTTATACATAGCCGCGAAATTCCTAAGACAAAAAGGCGGAAGGGAGATATTTGACAACCTTATAATAATACTTCCTGGCACAAAGAGATACGGAAAAATTACTTCCTCTAATAATTTCTATATAGTATTATTTGCTTAAAATGTTTAAATGTATTCTATTCTTTGAGCGCCATTCGTTCAAGGCAAGCAAAATTTGTTAGCTTAGCAATTTAAATTAAAAAGGGGTATTAAGATAAACCATTAGAATATATTACAGTATAGTACACCCGAGCCGAGATTTGTTATTGTATTATGTTGATCTTTGATATTTCAACTATTCAAACATCTATTACGATTTTCCTTGCAATAAAAATACTCATTCATCTCGATATCTGCCAATCTTACTCTGCTCTTCTTCCTCTATAAGTAACAATACAATGGTCCTATCTCCCATTCCTATGGTAAACAATAGGATTTTTTTCTTCTCAACTCTCCTTTAACTGTATTATATTTTGAATTTTCGATGAAAAAGTAGCAATTCAAAAAATAAAAATAATTTGATTAAGTTAAATTGTCTAAAATTTATGAAATTAATTTTATTCACTCGTCCAAATACAGTACGTTTTACACGATATCTGTTTCTACCGTGCGAAAACAATATTTCCCGAGTAAATCATCTTACATACATGAACATCGTATTCTACACTACGAATACAAAACTCCCCATAGAATTCATCTCTGCACACCTAGACATCAGTTTCTACCATGTGAACACAAAACTCTCCGTGGAAATCGTCCCTGCATATCTGGATATCGTAATTCTACCGTTGAAACCCGAAACTGCTCATAGATTACTTCGATCCCACCATATGTAGAACATGACCTTATTTACGTTAATACGTACTTTCGGCGCTGATTGGGCATATCGTATTTGGGGCTTTATATACGATTTTTAGCGTTTAGGATCATAATAAATCCATTTTTTATCATTAGTGACCTTATGATGCAAACAGTCTACCCTCCGAATGCAAAACTTCCCGTAGAAATCGTCCGCAGACACTTGGACATCATATTCCAGCCTACAGTATAGGTCTATATATATATATATTAGGTTGTCAAATATCTCCCTTCCGCCTTTTTGTCTTATGAATTTCGCGGCTATGTACAAAGCGCTACAGAGCTCGCATCTGGCAATACTATACATCATTTGAAAAGTATTGACATAACGTACAAAACGACGCTATGCATGATTACTTTCGATATTGCGTTTAAAAGTTACAGACGTGTAAACATGGAGTTCACTAATGCCGAAATTCGCACTATGTTAAAGTTCTCCTCCGTCCAAGGCAAATCCGCTAGAGAAACGTTCTGTGAGATTAATGGTGTTTTGGGAGATAGCACGCTATCACTTCCATGGATTGGCAGGAAATCATCCACTATAAGCTCTTCCCATATGGCCAAACGCTTTATTCAACCATGTACTGTGAACAATTGGACCGATTGAAGCAGGCTATCGACCAGAAGCGTCCACAATTGGCCAACAGGAAGGGTGTAGTGTTCCACCAGGACAACGCCAGACCACAAACTTCGTTGATGACTCGTCAGAAGATACGGGAGTTCGAATGTCAGGTTTTATCGCATACACCATATAGCCTGGAGATAGCGCCAAGTGATTACCACCTGTTCCTGTCATGTGCAACGCCCTTGCTGGTGTAAAGTTCGACTCAAAAGAGGCTTGTCAAAAGTGGCTGTCCGAGTTCTTCGCAAATAAGGAGAGGGGTATTATGAAGTTACCGTCTAGATGTTGTTAATCGTTTGAAGGAGTTTATAATGCACCCCACCAGGATAAACGAAGAAAACAGTCAGCATAACCTTGATTTTTTAGTAACTTTGGCGTGATTTTTTTGGTGTCCTCTCTGCTTTGGGACAGTATTCGCTCGATTGATCGGTTGCTTCTGGATCGTAAGCATAGGCCTAGGTGTTATCTCGAGTTATTATGCCTTCTATTGCAACAAGTACGAGTATTCACGTAAGAACTAAAATTATATTATATGAAATATAATACGGCGCAAAACAGTTTTCGCACGGAGAGAGAGAAAACTGAGAGCGCGAAGGTGCTCGAACGCATGCTCTCTGTCTCTACGAGCTGGCACGGGCTCCGCGACCAGCATAGACCGCGCGCTTGTTGGTGTGGCGTAACGCGGCAAGGAGGAAGCACCGAAACTCTTAGGCGCGGTGAGGTGAGAGAGGAACGATATTGGAGTGGGGGACCACTCGTCTCTTAAACTTAAACAGCAGCACTTTGGCTATAAAATTCAGTACGTCGGTATCCTCGAAACCGGTCTTTGAGGGGAGCCTATGGTCGGCGCATTAGCGGACGACAGTTCTCTTGGCACACTCGGCACGCGCGAATTTTTAATAATAATTTAATATAAAGTCCGAGCGGGAAATAAAATAAAAGAAAGAAAATACATTTTTCTTTCATAAATTTTAAATCTAATGACTTCTTCTCTTTTTGTATTTTTTGCAGATTTAAGCATTGGCAGCCGGGCAAATAAGCGAGCGGTAGCGTGGCATGCCCCATGCCGAATATTTTGATTAAACTGTCTGTAAATAGTAGTTTGTAGTTTTCTTTTGTGTTTCGTAAAATATAAATAAATTTTCTCTCAGTAAATGAATTTAAAATATTTTTCTTACTGACAAACAGAACAAAATCTCATCCAAAGTTTTGTTAAAGACAAATATACTATCTTGTTCTAGCGTGCTGACCGAGAGTAATGTATATGTTTGGACAAAACTTAAGACAATCAAAATCAAAGATAAGTATATTGTCTTGCTCTGGCGTGTTAAGCGAGAGTGAGAAATATATTTGTCTATTTAACTGGGAAGGGTCTATACACAAATAGGAACTTGGAGGCGTGCTGAGCGACCAAGGGGCCTAAGCGTGCTGAGCCGAAACCATGCTCTCTAGTGTGTAGCCCGCCTAATCAATTGTCGTTAGCAAAACTGGTGGTATGCTGAGCGATCAATGGACGAGGCGTGTTGAGCCGGAGCCGTGTTTGTACAGCAGGCACAAACATACAGCGGGTGTGTTGGGGGGTCCGTGAAAAGAACCTGGTGGCGTGTTGAGCGACCAGGGGCCGAGGCGCGATGAGCTAGAGTCACGAATTAGCGGACACCGGACAGGCACTGTTACACCATCTTATCCTGATAGTGCGAAATCGTCATTTCACAGACCTCCATCTGACGCAATTTTTTCTAAAAAATTGAGTATTTTCGGCATGAATCGAGATTTCACTCTTTTCAGGCACAAAGTGTCTTTGAAAATGGTGTTTACGCACCCAGTTGAAATTCCAACAATATCAGCAAGTGCTCTAGTAGTCAATCGACAATTTTACAGAACCAATTCTTTGATTTTGTCGACGTGTAGCCCATCAATAGATGTTTTTGGTCGTCTTTGATGTGATTCGACTTCAATGCGTTCCCGACCTTCTTTGAACAATTTGTGCCAATCAAGAAAACTTTGACTTCTTACCAAATGCCTTCTGCAACATTTTGAACGTTTCAGCGGCCGATATTTCATTTCGCGTACAAAATTTAATGTTACTTTTTTGTTGACTAATTTCAGACATTATAAAAACCGAAGATATCATTTTTCTTTGTTCACAAAACACAAGCGTAACTGTATGACAAGTGAAGATAATTGCGTAAAAATTGACATAGATGCCTCTGACAGTACTACCAACTTAAAAATAAAAACATTTATTCACATCGATAAACTCGGAAAGTTTGAATTGAAAAGTCTTACTCATATTTGTACACAGTAGTAAAATACTTTCCGAAAATTTTAAATATATTATGGAAAAAAAATTCTATAATTAAATTAAAAATCATTTCACTGATTTATTCAGATGTCCTACTGATTGTTATGAACGGAAACATAATAATATATGTTCTTAGGATATTAATACATTTATAACTTGTAAATCTTATATGTATTTTATAAAAACTTTATACGAAATATTTTTCTAAATTCAGTTATGTATTAAGATAAAAAACATGCATAAGAATAATTGAATTGTACTTTTGTCGACTGCCCATATACAAATTAATAAAATATATATAAATTAATAATTAATCCTCAATCCCTGATGAGGAGCAGTAGCGAGCTCAAAACGTTGGACAAGTCTTCAATTAGGTAAGGGTGTTGGGGACAGTCAGACTGCACTTTACTAACAAAGAATTTTTTCAGCTAATATTTTATTTTCAGATTAGTCTACGGGGGTGAATGTAAACAAGGACAGTCTGACTGTCATTATAATTTTAATTTAATTTTTATTTTTAATTTTTATTTTATTTTTATTTTTTTATTTTTTATTTATTTATTTATTTTTTTTATTTTTTATTTTTATTATTTTTTATTTTTATTTTTATTTTATTTTTGGATTGAATTGATTGGACTGTAAGACCAATAAAAAAATATTTATTAATATGCATAAGAATATATGTAAGTATATCATAAATCTTTTCATAAAAAAATGTTCATATACCAGTACAATATTACCAATACAATAAAAACATTTATTCGATCGATAAACTCGGAAAGTCTGAATTCAAAAGTCTTACTCATATTTGTACGCAGTAGTACTTTTAATATATATTTTAATTAATCAATTTTAATTAACTACAATTTAATTACTAAGCTTATTATTTGATGATTAATTTTAATAATTTATTATTTCTTTTCAGGTTTGCAGCAAAGTACTTATCAAAATACTTCATCTTTTCAAAATTATCCCCAAGAACAGTATATAAGACCACAAGGAGGTACAGTAACCCAGCAAAATGAATTCAATCAGTCATATGCAACTCGCACACCTTATCCGACTTATGTTGCAGAGGTAGAAAGGTAATAAGATAATTTAAAATGAAGTATTTTTATATTAATGTATTAAGTGTAATTAAATATCACTTTCTATAAAATATAAGAATACTGCGATTCAGAATTTTTATTTCTATTACAAAACTTGCTGCTTGCAGGGGCACATCGCCTTTTACAAAAGACACTCTAGAGAATTAGGTATGGGATTTTTTAAATATCCATCTCTTGAAAAATTCCATAAAAAAAAACTATTCGCGAAAAGAATTTTTATGCCAATTTCAAAAAGACTTTTCTGATTTAAGCTCTGTGTGACAAATAAAACAAATGCTGGGATTTATTAAAATGAGTATAAAACAATAATAAAATAAGTTTAATATATAAAAATAATAAATGCAAAACTATGCGTACCGTAGCAAAGATGACAAAAGCAGTCACTCAAACGCTCTTACGGCGCTATTTTATAGACTCTTCACTGCCCTCTAAAAGGAGTCCAATTACAAGCGATAAGCCCTGCTCGCGTCGATCGCAGCCCAAACTCTTCGCGCAGCCGGACGGACTGAAAGCCCGAGGTGGCCAACCATACACGCCCCCTGATTTTGAAATTCTCGATATTTCCGGAAGCCAAAATACGACCTATTTCAATATAAGTCTGTAGAAAGGCTTTCTTTTAAGGAAAATATCCGAATCTACCGTCACAGCACGGATCACTACTTTTAGGAAGCATAACCATTTAACCTCTTTTGAAAACTTTAAGATTTTCTCAATACCAAGTATTCGGCCACCTATTTGTGAAACCGTATATAAGCTATTTTATGAGAAAATCTTCGGTTTTCCTGTCACAGCACAGTTCAAGTGTGTACCTTACTTGCACACGTAGTTCGGCCTATAACGAGAGTCTGCTCGCGATTTTTAGGCGCCTTTATTACCGGCTTTTATTTTTGTAGTCGCTTCGTAATATACAAGTATAATTCTCAAATTGAACAAAATGTCTCGACTAATCGACAACACTTACATATATTTTTAGAAATTTTATATGTGACTCAAGAAACGAATTTATTCTATACGTAATATTATCTCATATTTACTACAAAGTATTATCTAATTAAAAACAATTAAATAATTAAAAAGAATTTAGTTAATCAGTTTCTCTTAGTATTTAAACTTAAAACTAATATTAATATTTAATATTTCAATTTAATTTAATAATAGAAATTTCAATACTATTTGAGTCAGTAATAGTCTGAATTTATAAAAAGTGCATAATCATAGGTTTTTTTATGTTATAAAATGGCTATAGAATGTGCTTAGCTATGATGATATTTGATTTGTAAAAATATAAAAAATGGATATCCCTCCAAAGAGTTATAATATCAATATATTTGAAATGTATAATAACATGTTTTTAGAAGTTATTCCGGAAGTAATGTATCATCTAGTAATGCTAGTGGACAAGATATCTATACGAGATACGGTGGCCAACAAGTAGGAAATTATTCAGGTGGAACATTATCTGGATCGAGAAATGCATATTCTGCGGCTTCACAAAGCCATTCAACGAATATTCAACAACAACCTACTACCCAATCAACAACTTCACAGTCACAGTCAACCGGGGCATCTACGTACTCTTGTCCTCAAGAGTACTATAGACCCGAACAGGTATATTTTATATTTCATTTTCATAGTATTTTATCATCATGTTCATAGTAGGAAAAAAAAAATATATATATATATATATATATATATATATATATATATATACTCGTTCATTAATGTTCAAATTTAACCGCTTAACCATTAAACTTAAATTTGTTCAGAACAAGTGTTTTCAGTTAGAAAAGTCATTTAAACAGGAATTTCAGTTTCACCGATACTCCAAAAGTTAAAAATTAATAAAATTTACTGTTTTTATGCATAACTTGAATTTCTAAAAATTTTTAATATGTAAAAAATAGGCAATTGCCAATAACGTGAGATGAGAACGCATTGTCCCACAAATATATTAAGTAAATTAACACATAACACATGGTGATATAATATCTTGTACGCATACACAGCTAGCGCGTTGTAACAGTTGCAAAGTTGTAAAGTAGAAAAAGAAAACAAATTCGACTATTATAAAACACAAATAGCGTAGCTTCTTATATCCATCCTCTTTCTTTCTCTCTCTTTCTCCCTCTGACGAAACGGGCTTTGCGAGGGCAGTCGCACTGAAATTGGGATTATTTCTCTCAATTTTAAATAGAGTCGCTGTGGTTTGAAAAATGTCAGTGTACTGGCAATCTCCAAATCTACTATATGAGGACGATTTATCAGTCTGATAGCGGGCGACAAGTCTCGGCATATTCGGCGCGCAGAAATCGAACGGGAAGCATTTAAAAATTTCATGCTTGTATAATATTATAAAATGCTCATAAGCGGCTGTTAATAAGTTACTTATTGTATCATTATAATTAACAAAATTTTTATAAGTATGATTTTTTTATAAACAATACCGCAACCGCGGAAAATAGCAAATTTTATTATATAGTAATTTATAATTATTGCGTTAAGAAATATTGGTTTAATGTTAATATTTGAGTAAACTAGCGCAATTTATTTATTTTCTCCAGATCAAATAAAGACAGAGATATTAAAAGGGGGATAAATCAATTTCGTTTCCTAGCAGATTGAGTAAAAACAAGAAATTTGGAATCTTTTAAATAATACGCATTCTATTACACTTTGCGCCAGGTTTAGCGACCAAAGGCTTAGGCAGATCGAGCATCGGATATATTACACGAGAGTAGGCCCAGAAATATCTGTCTTAACAAATAAAACTCAAAAATTTTGGAAAAAAATATATTTATTTTTCAACATAATCTCCTTTCAGCTCTATACACTTTTCCCGGCGATGTTCAATAAGTTAGATACTCTTTTTATAATAAGAATTGTCAAGCTCCTCATAATAGCCATTATCTGCCGACATCACCCCTTCATAGTTGGAAAATCTTTGACCAGTGACCCACTTTTTCAAGTTTGGGAACAGAAAATAATCCGAGGGAGCTAAATCTGGTGAATATGGTGCATAATGTAGTAATTCAAACGTTACTTCATTAATTTTGGCAATTGCAGTAACGGATGTATGAGTTGGTGCATTGTCTTGATGGAACAACACTTTCTTCTTAGCCATACGCGGTTGTTTTCGCTTGATTTTTTCGCTCAAACGGTACAATAAGTTCGCATAATAAACGCCTTTGATAGTTTTTTCTTTTTCAAGATAGTTAATGAAAATTATCCCATACGCATCCCAAAAAACCGACGCCATAACCTTGCCTGCAGATGGAACGAACGGTCATTGCCTTCTTTGGAGCTGGTTCTCCTTTTTGAGTCCATTATTTTGATTGTTCTTTTGTTTCGGGTGTGAAGTGGTGGACCCATGTTTCATCTATGGTTATGAAAGGGCGCAAAAATTCGGCTTTATTTTTGCGAAACATTGCAAACCACTCAACTGGAACATCTTCACGACCCTGTTTTTGTGAGTAAACGCGGCACCCATCTTGCGCACAGATTTGTCATCTCCAAATTTTCAGTTAATATCCGATGTACCGCACTTTATGAAATGCCTACCATGTGTGCTACCTCGCACACTTTCAGTCGACGATCATCCAGTACCGCTTTATGGATTTTCTTCAACATTTCTGAAGTCGTCACCACGTTTGGTCGACCACTGCGATGCTCGTCTTGGCAGCTCGTACAGCCTCGTTTAAACTTTGCTACCCAATATTTCACTGTTGCAAACGTCTAGATCTAGTTCGGCTTTTATATTGGTTAGGCTGAGTCATTTCAAATAAAAGTGTTTGGCATTTCAAATAAAATTTTTTCCATGTTTACAAATTTACTGAAAACTTTCAATATTGATGTCTGTCAAACAAATACTAAATATCATGACGTCTTCAAACTTGAGACATATGTTTTATAGATTGTGTACTTTCTAATACAGTAGTATTTTTTGAGCAATTTCCGACACCTCTAGCTCAGGCCAGGCACTTCTAGGATCACCCTCTTAATGCATATCTTAGCATAAAAAAGACAAAATACTAGAGTAAAAATCATAAATCATATACGGATTTTTATATTAAAAACTTCTTTTTAGCAAAAATGCCGGCGGCAAAGGACTCTTTTAGATCATAAATGGTACATATGCTTTGGAAAATTATCGGTGAAGAAGCGACAAATAATTTTTTCCATTGATTGAAAAGTCAAAATCCCAATATAGAAGTAAATACAATAAATAAATCGATTATATTCGTTTTTTGAAAGCTCATCCACGATTTCCGTAATGGTACTCACATAACAATATTCATCGTAGATTACTTGCTGCCAGCAGGCATTTAGATTTCGACATGATCGCAGCAACCTTAGAGCAAGACTGCATGATTATAAAATATACGCGACATTTACATCGCAGCGAGCTTACTGTAAGCATGTAGAGTTTAAACAAATTGTAAACAATTCATCATGAAACTGTCGAAATGTATTATACTGTTACAAATTTTAATTTATATACATATACATATATATATATATATATATATATATATATATATATATATATATATATACATATATATTAGCATCCGCCGCATCGGTTTCATTCGAGATGGTAATGTAACCGATATATTAAACAGTTAAATAATATCAATGTAAATCTTTGTCTATCTATGAATCTATATTACTGTAGATAATTTTATTCTCTGAGAATGCTTCTAGAGAAACAATAAACAATTCCAACGTGGGGTCCTCCCGAAGCATCTGCAGTGGTGTGGCTGTATTAAGCTAGTCCTGCCACACTATTTCTAATAATGTTTCTACTTTTTTGGAACTTGGATTACACATATCATAATAAGATTAGACGGAAATTAAATATTTCTACGCAAATCTTTTAAAACACCATAAAAATCATAATTTGTTCAAATTATCTTAGAAAATAACAAAAGTTGCAAAAAAAATTGAAAACCAAAATCATATAAATTAACAAATATTTTTTTTTTATATAAAAATGTATTTACAAAATTCTATAGCTTTTTAAAATACATATTTTTTATTGTATACAATTTTCCAGTATAAACTATATATGTTGGAGAAAAGTTTAACAGTTCCGTCTCGGGATCCCGTGAACAATTCTACGATTATAGGAAACACAAATGCTTTCGAATACACTTTTCTCGAGAAATGCTGATTGTAGAAATTCAACGCAGAGTATACAAAATGTATTTTCGTTAGATCTACAACTACTATTTCAAATATTTTTTATAATTTTAAGGCCACGAATACAAAATATGATAATTTTAAATAAATATATTTCTTTCAATTGAAAGAACGATAAATTTGTTTAATATAAACAACTGTTTATCATTATAAAAAATATGCATTTCAATGTATTAATTGATTTAGTTGAAACGATATTTTTGAATTTAAAAAGAAAACACATTATTAATGGTTTAAAAAGAATATATTTCAATTGTGAACATCAAATTCATTTTCCTAAATGCATTAAACTTAATTTCATAAGTATATCATCAAGTGGCGCGCTAGCGCCACGAAGGCGAGTTTGAAAACCGCCGGCATAGCGCAGCCGTTACACTATTTACGTCTATGTTGGGATTTCGAATTTCCATTAATAAAAAAAATTATTAGGAGTGTGAATAAGTCTTTCCCGTTTTTTGTAAGAGATGGTGCCACCAATACTGTGCGAGTTTTCAATGGTTACATATGTCATAATCAAAGCTTATTCATATGTCAACAATGCCATACTAACACATTAGTTAAAATTTTTTCGCATCATAAATTTTTGATATCGTGAAAATTCGAAATTTGAGCCGAGTCGACGTCATTTGCGGGAAGTTTCACTTTATTGGTTCAATCTGAAGAAATCTGCTGCCGAGACGCATCGATTGCTTCAGGAGGCTTATGGAGAAGGTTGTGTCGATGATTCAAGTGTTCGCGGATGGTTTCGACGCTTCAAAAGCAGTGATTTCGACGTGGAAGACAAGGAGCGTTCCGGGCGGCCGCAAATCTTTGAAGATCGAGAATTGGCGACATTGCTTGATGAAGATTCTTGTCAAACGCAAGAAGAACTTGCTGAAGCATTGGGAGTTGACCGAACAACCATTTTCAAGCGTTTGAAAGCCATGGGAATGATCCAAAAGCAAGGAAATTGGGTGCCGTACGAACTGAAGCTGAGAGACGCCGAACGGCGTTTTTTCACTTGCGAACAGCTGCTTCAGCGACATAAAAGAAAGGGTTTTCTGCATCGTATCGTGACTGGCGATGAAAAGTGGATACGTTACGATAATCCGAAGCGAAGAAAATCATGGGGACTACCCGGCCATGCATCATCATCGACGGCCAAGCCAAATATTCATGGCGCCAAGCTCATGCTCTGTATATGGTGGGACCAGCTAGGTGTGGTTTACTATGAGCTTCTGAAACCGAATGAAAGGATCACAGGCGAGGTCTATCGACGACAATTGATGCGTTTGAGCCGCGCACTGCAAGAAAAACGGCCACAATACTCCGACAGGCACGACAAAGTTATTTTGCAACATGACAATGCTCGCCCAGATGTTGCACCGCCGGTGAAAACATACTTAGAAACGCTCAAATGGGAAGTCCTACCCCACCCGCCGTATAGTCCAGACGTTGCTCCGTCTGATTACCATCTCTTCAGATCGATGACGCATGGCCTGGCTGACCAGCACTTCCATTCCTACGAGGAAGCCAAAAAATGGGTGGATGACTGGATAGAGGCCAAACCGGTCGAATTTTTTCGCAACGAGATTCGTATGTTGCCAGAAAGATGGGAAAAAGTTGTAGCTAGCGATGGCCAATACTTTCAATAATTCATTTGTAACCATTTTTTCACAATAAAGGCTTAAAATTTGAAAAAAAACGGGAAAGACTTATTCACATACCTGATATTTATCACTTTTTGTCGATAATTTTCGAAAGCATATGCACTATTCATGACTTACAGTCTGTCAAATAAGAGCGTGGTCGTGTTAATTTATAGAAAAATTTATTAGATGAAAATTTTACATTTATATATACATTGTACAAATTCAAATGATGATACAATTCAGTCAATAATGTGTCCAGTCCCGAACGGTGTTGATAATTGCCTGGCATCTCCGAAGCATGGCAATGCTGGCAACGATCAATACAACACGTAATGGCAACGATCTTCAGAGCCGACGAATTTTGTAAGACAACTGCTTCAAAGTGTGTGTGCGTCTTCCATGAAGCTTCTGTTTAATATATACCCACACATTTTCAATAGGGTTGGCATCGGGCAACTCCGACGGCCAATCTAATGTAACTGCAACATCGCCATTTCAGACCATGAATACGAGGATTAGTTCAGATAGTTCCGTAGGACAAAACTTCCTTCTATCGGCTCGCGAAAGAATTAGAGCAAAATCTTTCATTACCTGTCAGTAAAGTCGACCACGCTCTTACTTAACCGACTATAAAGAATCGTTTCCTATCATAATTTTTGAAAAAGCAGTTTGTTTGTAAACTCCGTGTATAACTATAGCAGATGCTTAGAAACATTTCCTTATTATATATATATATATATATATATATATATATATATATATATATAGTAATAGTATGTATATATAAAATTTATATACTACTGTGTACAAATATGAGTAAAACTTTATTTGTAACTTTTGAAATCTTTATTTATACTTCAACATCTAATTCGTCTCCCTTAAAATAATACCCCCATCCCGCATGCAATACAACTATGCGAGTGCTTTTTCCAATTTTCAAAACATTTTTTATACTCGTGTTCCGAAATGGCCATCAATTTCTTCTTCGATTCGGGTTTTATTTCTTCGATCGAATCAAAACCGTATCTCCAAAGTGGTCTTTTGAATTTGCTGAACAGCCAGAAGTCACACAGTGCTAGATCAAGGATGTACGATGATTGCGGAACGATATTGGTTTAATTTTTGGCGAAAAGATCTCGTAAAATTAATGCAGTATGAGCTGGTGCTTTATCGTGATGCAAAAAAGAGTTGTTTTTCCGTAAATCTGGCCTTTTAAGATGAATAGCTTCGCGCAACTGACGCACAAACTCAAATAATATTCTTTGTTCATTGTTTGGTTGGTTGGAAGGAATTCATAATCCATGACACCACAAATAATCGAAGAAAACAGTGAGCATAACCTCGATGTTTGAGCGACTTTGACGTGATTTTTTTCGGTCTCTCCTTTGGGATGATATTCTCTCAATTGATCGGTTACTTCTGGATCGTAAGCATCGACCCTAGTCTTATCACTAGTTATTATACATTCCATCTTATCCTGATAGTCCGAAATCGTCATTTCAAAGACCTCCATCTGACGCAATTTTTTCTAAAAAATTGAGTATTTTCGGCATGAATCGAGATTTCACTCTTTTCAGGCACAAAGTGTCTTTGAAAATGGTGTTTACGCACCCAGTTGAAATTCCAACAATATCAGCAAGTGCTCTAGTAGTCAATCGACAATTTTACAGAACCAATTCTTTGATTTTGTCGACGTGTAGCCCATCAATAGATGTTTTTGGTCGTCTTTGATGTGATTCGACTTCAATGCGTTCCCGACCTTCTTTGAACAATTTGTGCCAATCAAGAAAACTTGCTATTGACATTGACTTCTTACCAAATGCCTTCTGCAACATTTTGAACGTTTCAGCGGCCGATATTTCATTTCGCGTACAAAATTTAATGTTACTTTTTTGTTGACTAATTTCAGACATTATAAAAACCGAAGATATCATTTTTCTTTGTTCACAAAACACAAGCGTAACTGTATGACAAGTGAAGATAATTGCGTAAAAATTGGCATAGATGCCTCTGACAGTACTACCAACTTAAAAATAAAAACATTTATTCACATCGATAAACTCGGAAAGTTTGAATTGAAAAGTCTTACTCATATTTGTACACAGTAGTAAAATACTTTCCGAAAATTTTAAATATATTATGGAAAAAAAATTCTATAATTAAATTAAAAATCATTTCACTGATTTATTCAGATGTCCTACTGAATGTTATGAACGGAAACATAATAATATATGTTCTTAGGATATTAATACATTTATAACTTGTAAATCTTATATGTATTTTATAAAAACTTTATACGAAATATTTTTCTAAATTCAGTTATGTATTAAGATAAAAAACATGCATAAAAATATATGTAAGTATATCATAAATCTTTTCATAAAAAAATGTTCATATACCAGTACAATATTTATAGAAAATATTTTTTTTATAAAATAGATTAACAAAAAATAAATTATAGAACGCAATCACATCTTAAAACAATGGATCATTGAAACAAATGACTAAATGCATTCCTATATTATATGTATCCCTATAAATAACAGCATGTATAATTTACACAAATATATCTAAATCTCTAAAAAATAATAATAAATAAATAGTTTTAACCGAAATGCAGTTCAATAATGTTATGAGATCATCTACAAATCGCCAAGTTTATTTTCACATGATTTTGTTCACGACTCATACAAATGAATTAATTATCTTTAATCATAGATGTTTTAGGTAAACATTCTTCAGCTATTTTTTCTAATAATTCATTATTATTAAAAAAAGCAGCTATGAACTTGCCAGGCCCGTTCCCACAAAATTAATAGGTGAATAAATCCAATATTGAACTTAAATAATTCAAATATATATACTCGAAGGTGGGAGTACATAATCATAATGAAAATTGTTTACTTTTCATTAATTGTGTACACTAAACTAGAATTCATTTGAAATAGATTAGTCAAATCTTCAAAAATAATATGCAAAAAAATATAATAATATAATACCTTGAAAAGTACTTAAAGTGTTACATAATTTATTGTACGAACTGAAAGAATTGAAAAACTCCCATTATAATATCAAAATTATATTTTCAAATCCTTGTTGACAGGAATAAATATAATAAAAAATTATACACAGGATTAAAGCATGTTTAATACTATTTAATGGATTAAATGTTCAACCATATTGTTTTTTGAAGTTACTTTTAGTGACAGATTACAATGTTCACATTGTGTAGAAGTCAGATGTTCGCCTTTATATAATTGAAAAATTATATATTTAATTATCATACGCATTATATCATACAGATACGCATGGACATAATGAGATAAGCAATAAGTTGTTAACGATATCGTTTGCCATCCTTGTATAGAAGCTTAGCATATATATAGTATAGTTTCTGAACGTTTGTGCTGAGTAACTTATAGGTTGCAGCTATCGTCGAGCCTATCGCTGTACTTGTAATTATTCTGCTCACCTGCTGTTGCTCAAAATTTATTTATTTATGTATTTTGGGTTGCTGATTACGAATATCATAGTGGTTTTGTGCATATTTTGAATTTTCATAGAATCAGAAAAAATCCTTAAAAATGCTGGTTTTGAAAATTGGTTTGGAACACTACTATACGCGCGAGTTATATGAATCACATGAATGCACCAATGCATCGATCTGTCTGGCATCTTATCAGCTCCTATTGTTCTCTGTAGGCTATCTTTTATCTGGACCTGCAATACACTAAACATCCCGTACGGATCATCAGTGAAGAAGAGATGACAAAGACACTGAAGTGTATAAATGAATGAAGAATCGGCGATGCGACACTCTGTCGGGATCTGAAGCTGTAAAGACGTGTAAATAAAAAAGTACTTCAATTAACTCCTCTTGTTCAATTGCTGTACTTTCCTTTATCAATATTTTGTTTCTCGCGTATTCGTTCGTAAACTTCGGACTATAAATACGGTTTCTCAAAATATAGTTATTTAACTGGCGCTGCGGACAGGATACTGCGAAGCTGCTGAATTAGGATTCACCTTCAAACTTCCTGAAGGAAATCAACGACAAGGAGGCAGTTCGTGTTTCAACCCCATTGTCGCAGTTGACTTTGTGAAAACTTACCACGTGCAACTCAAGTCCCACCTACAGGCAGAAAGTCATCTGGAATCTTCAAAGAATAAACAGAGAGTCTTTGAAATTCCTTAATCCCATCTATCCAAATAAATATATATATATGCGATTGTTGAAAGAAAAGAAAAACGAACGTCTTTAATAAAATGACGGAACAAGTTAAACTTAGATTGGCGCGATATGGCGTATATGGCGCGACGCGATCCCTAAATACGAAGGAGGAACAAAACTTCTTTCGTATTTTTTGCAAACTTGTGATAAATTTATAGACGCTTTAGCCACAAATGATGACCGATATATGTATATTTGTTGGCACTGATTAAATCGAGAATATATGGTGACGCTTTAGATTTGATTGTTGCAAATAATCCCGCAACATGGGACGAATGCAAAAGAATTTTAATAAATAGATATAGTGATCCTAGTTCGGAGGATTTATTATTTAATAAACTGACGACGTGTTATCAATTATCTAATCAACATTTTGATAAATACACTGACGAAATAAAACTACGTCTAAATAAATTTAAAAAACATATTCAAGTGCAACCTAATTTTAGACCCACAAACATTTGAAACACCTTTGGAAATAATTTTAAACAAAATTTTAATAATACTAGACAACAAAATTATCAACCTACCCCAATGTCTATAAGTACCCGAAATACGAGCAGGCCAAATAATAATTTTGGTTGAAATATCAATTCAGCGACATAGAATAATATACGATCAAGAGACAGTAACTTTTTCAAAACCACCGGCCCACCGAATTTTCTTTCGGAAGAATTACATAACCATGAAAACATACCAGAGGAGGAAATTTATACGGAAGAACTCCCAAACGAAGAGAAAATGCAGGATGAAACAGCTTGTCTCGAAGAGCAAAATTTAACCTATGAAAATTTTTAAGAAGAGGAGGTAGTAAATTTGAATAATATTGGAAATTGCCCCCAATTACCCCACATAATAACAACAAATCCACCGTTAAAAATTCTTATAGATTCTGGAGCCTTGTCTACAATTATTAATCCAAAAATAGCCTATAAATTATTTTCCAAATATATCTTTCCGCATAATTTTGAAGTTAAATCAGTGCATAAGGTAATACGAGGTACAGACGCACTTACATTCCCAATTGTACGCGAATTCGGAGATAATACACCAATCACCTTTTTAATAACATCATGGCACTCCACGTATGACTGCTTAATTGGACATAAAGATTTGCGAAAATTACAAGCAAATATAAATTATAAAACTCAGATGTTCGGTACAGTAAAGTTTTAAATAAATTATTTACATAACTTACCAGAAAAATGTAAAAAGACGACTCTAAATCATCATCAAGAAATAAAAATGCAAATAAGGACTGATCATATGAATAATGAAGAAAAGCAAAACATTATCAGACTATATTACAGGTATAAAGATTGCTTCTACAGCGAAAACGATAAGCTGTCCGCAATCACAGCAGTGATTCACACTATCAGAACAAGAAACGATCACTCAATATATGTCAAGAGTTTTAGGTATCCATATCATTTGAAGGAAGCTATACAGGAGGAAATAAGAAAGTTATTAAACGACGAAGTAATTCACCGTACGCTTCGCCCGTTTGGATTTTTCCCAAAAAACAAGATGCAAGTGGAAAAAGGAAGTGGAGGATGGTGATAGATTATCGAAAATTCAACGATAAAACCATTGAGGACAAATGTACATATTTCTCTACATTAGTTTTGACGCAAGGTTTCCATCAAATACCGCTTAATAATAATTCAATAGAAAAAACAGCCTTTACCGTTGAAAACGGACATTACGAATACGATCGTATGCCGTTCGGTTTAAAAAACGCCCCTACAACTTTTCAAAGAATGATGGATAAAGTTTTAAGGAAATATTTACACAAATTTTGTTTCGTTTATATGGACGACATTGTCGTATTTTCTAAATCTCTCCAAGAACATCTACAACATTTAAAACTGATTTTCGACGAATTAAAAAATTACGAACTAAAAATTGGACCGGACAAAAGCGAATTCTTAAGGAAAGAAGTCCTATTTTTAGGCCATATTATAACACGGGAAGGAAGTTAACCGAACCCTGAAAAAATTCAATCTATAATCAAATACCCTATCCCAAAAACGCAAAAAGAAGTAAAATAATTCTTAGGACTTACTGGTTATTACCGAAAATTTATCAAAAATTATGCAAAATTTTCGAAGCCACTCACCAGAGTTCTTAAAAAGGATGAGAAAATTAATTGTGAAAATCAAGAGTATGTAGAATCATTTAACAAAAAAAAAAATTAATTACAAACACTCCCGTATTGGCATATCCGGATTTTTCTAAACAATTCGTGATTACCTCAGATGCATCGAACGTAGGCATCGGAGCCGAACTGTCGCAAGTCAAGCACCTTATTTAATGTTACTCTAGAACATTGAATTCAGCGGAGCAAAATTATTCTACGATTGAGAAAGAATTACTCGCAATCGTAGAAGCATGTAGACACTTTCGACCATATGTTTATGGAAAAAAATAAACATATAAACCATTAACCTGACTCTGTTCGCTAAAAACACCAAATGCGAGATTAATTCGATGGAAAATGGAGCAATACGATTTCGAAATAAAATACAAAAAAGGCAAGGAGAATAATGTAGCTGACGCATTAAGCAGAATTGAACTAAACACCCAAGAGGACAATGAGGATTCATTTTCAATGATACCAGAAGCACCTGATATTGCACTTCACTTGATCGAAGAGCTCAATGACGAAGCTGTAACAGTGCATACTGCAGACGAAGATCCGGTCTTTTCACTACCGATAAGCGAGAGAAATATTCACGCTTTCAATTACAATATAATATTGAAGCATGGTAAAGACTATGACATAAAAGAAATTAAAGATAAACTTAAAGTACAATTTATAGTAAAAATCAATCAAAAGGACGCAGAAGCGCAATTACTAAAAATTCTAAACGAAAACGTTAAACCCGACAAACAATACGGAATTTATTTCGAAAATGAGGAATTAGAAATCGTTATTTATAGGATATTAAAAGAACATTTTAATGAAAGGCTGAAATTTGTGAAAACAAGCGTTTATACACCTTCAATAAGTAAAAATAATTTTATGAAGGAACTCAAAGATACCATGACAAAAATCACAATGGAATGCAAGAAACAACAGCGCATTTTCAGAAGAAATTTTATATACTAAATATGGAGAGAATTATTCAGAATTATATTAATCAATGCGAAGTATGTTTAGAACACAAATAAGAGAGAAGACCCTATAAGACTGATAATTACGGCCCCGTTATTGCTAACAGACCACTTCAACATATACATATAGATATTTTTCACGTGAATAAAGAAAAATTTCTGGCTATAATTGATATCTTTTCGAAATACGCTCAAGCTTATCTTTTATCCGACGGAAAGGTTATTACAGTATTAAATAAATTAAGATATTTCGCATCTCACCATGGGTTTCCCGACAAAATTACTACCGATAATGGAAGTGAGTTTAACTCGGCAGTATTTAGAGAATTTTGCAAAATTCATAAGATCGAATACGACCAAACGACCGTCAAGACACACATCTAATGGTCCAATCGAAAGGCTACATTCTACTCAGAGAGAGAAATTAGGCATTTTGGTGACTCAAAATCCCAACGAAATTATTTAAAATCATATGACCTCGGTCATACTTATATATAATCAAAGCATTCACTATTGTACAAAATTCGCACCATTTACACTTCTATATGGACCGTATGACGAATTACATAAACATATTATTGAACCGGAAGCAGACGTAATTGAAAAATACAATGAGATTCGAAAAAACGAAATTCTACCTTTTTATGACAAGCTATATAATAAACAGAAAAGGCAACAAAATTTACCTGATAAATCAAATCAGGCGCTTGAAAGTAAGTAAATTTATATTAAAACACATCAATAGCAACGCGATAAAACTGCGCCTCGCTATCAAAAATTGCTTGTAGAACAACAAAAAGGCCCTTCAGTAGAATGTTATATACACGGACAACCACACCGCTATGACCTGCGGAGTGCTAAAAGAGTAAGAAAGCCTTCCTTTCTTTTACAGAAGGATGAAGACGACACTCTTGATAATAATCACCACGACTCTTGTAACAAGTCATCGATACCGATAAAACATACTATGCTTACCAGCAAGGAACAGGAAGAATTATTGCAAATTATCATTATTTACACTTTCCGATAAATTTAACAACGTTAACGCAAACCTATGAAGAAATTTTAACTAGTTATTCAATATTATCCTCTTGATGAGAACTTCAGGAATCCAACTTGTTAAAACAAGCCTCGATATTATGTAAAGAAATACAACAGGATATACAACAAATAACACCATAAAGCGAAAGATTGAAGAGAGGTCTCTTTGAAGGGTTAGGTACAGCAGTCAAATATATTTTCGGAAACCCAGACGCTACAGACCTGGAGAGAAGAAATAACTATTTAAATTTACTTGATCATCAATAACAGGAAGATATCATTACATTAAATAAATCAATAAGCATAGTGAACAAGATAAGCAAAGAGATCAATAGCAACACTGATGTTATTAATAGAAATTTATTAAACATGACATGGAGGCTGAAAAATGAAAATACAAAATTTAATCACTTCGAAATCACCGTTACCCTCATAATACAGGAACAAAATTTTCTTCGAACAAGAAAAGACAAAGACACTGAAGTGTATAAATGAATGAAGAATCGGCGATGCGACACTCTGTCGGGATCGGAAGCTGTAAAGACGTTTAAATAAACAAGTACCTCAATTAACTCCTCTTGTTCAATTGCTTTACTTTCCTTTATCAATATTTTGTGGTTCTCGCGTATTCGTTCGTAATCTTCGGACTATAAGCTTCGGGTTCTCAAATCATAGTTATTTAACTCGCGCGCGCGCGCGCGTGTGTGTGTGTGTGTGTGTGTGTGTGTGTGTGTGTGTGTGTGTGTGTGTGTGTGTGTGTGTGTGTGTGTGTGTGTGTGTGTATGTGTGTGTGTGTGTGAGGTCAGACAATTAAGTAATGCGAATTTTATTTCTCGGCCTGTGGTAACATTACAAACCTGTAACTCCACCACCGTAATAGTAGATCCCTACTCTCTCGATTAAGACCTTGACGACCCTTGTATGATGATTTTTTCGCCAGCTATTTAATGTTTTGTAACAACGTGCGAATAGTGCATGTCACGAAAATGGACATGACACCCTGGGACTTTTTCCTCTTTTCCCATTTGAAAGAATTCGTCAAATGTCGACATTTTGACTCCATTGAAGATATTCAAGAATTTTTGACGAGGGTACTAGGAGAGGTCCCACAAGAAGTGTTCCACAATTGTTACGAAAACTGGAAAACATGCTGATATAAATATATAGATGCGGGAGCGGACTAATTTGAAGGGGATCGCAGCTATGCACTTTAATTTTTAAATATACTCGATTTTTTAATAAATGAGTTTCAACAAAAACATAGTCTATGTCCTTCCCATACCAATATATAATCTATTTGTCGAAAGTTCAGAGCAATCGGTTCAGTAGTTTTTTGTTTATCCTTTACAAACAAAAACATGCTTTGACTTTATAAATTAGTATGATGATGATGATGGTGATGATGATGATGATGATGATGATGATGATGATATATATATATATATATATATATATATATATATATATATATATATAGACAGGGAGAGAGAGAGAGAGAGAGAGAGAGAGAGAGAGAGAGAGAGAGAGAGAGAGAGAGCGAAAGAGCGAGAGAGATTGTTGGTAACTATCTTTGTGCCATTTTTTTTTAATTTGCAAGAAAAATAGCCCTATCATCTAACCCTGACCGCTTAGAATACATGTTTAAAATATGATAAATAGATAGATAGTTTATCTCGATATGTATTAGCTTTAGAGTAAAGATGAATATAAAAAATAGAACATAAAAAATTTATTTTATTATGATCTAAATGTTTTGTTTGCAGAATTTTTATGCAACTCAAAATTATTCCATAAAATGGATCAAAGTATGCGAGAAAATGAGCAACAGGTTATTTCGAAAATTAAAGACAATATTACTTTGTTTTATGTCCAAGGATTTTGTTCAAATTAAAGAACAGTAGTTTAGTCGGCTATTCTGCCTTGATCTCGCTAGTCACCCAAGAATAAACAACAACAACAAAAAACAAAAAATATTGTATTATTTAATAATTTCTTTCAGATTTTAATTTTATATTTCCGCGTATTTCGTCGCGAATTAAATTCCTAATCCTATTATCGGCTATTCGGCTTTGACCGATTCTCTCTCTCTCTCTCTCTCTCTCTCTCTCTCTCTCTCTCTCTCTCTCTCTCTCTCTCTCTCTCTCTCTCTTTATTTACTTTGGTTGTCTATTTCCACAGCCGGATTTTTCGCTTTCTCGCAATTTATCGTACTTAAATTCTTATACCATTCCGAGGGGTCCCTTCTCAATAATATAAAATTATTAATTTTTAAATTATTCAGGAATGCCTGATCTTATTTAAAAATTATTATACGCTTTTATTAGTTAATTATAAATTTATTACAGTATTAAGTAAATACTTACAATTATGTGTGATTCTATTAGTTTTGATTTCTTATTTGTTTTTCTAGTATATATTATTTACTTTCGACATGTGTCGCTACAATTTAGATTCGGAGAAACGTCGCGTCTTTTCCAGTAAAACTTTAATTACACGGATTTCCCTATCTTGACGATTTATCAACACTTTACTATCATTCTGTATTATTCTAGTTGTATTAATTCGAGGAGCGCATCGTCATTAGTACCTCGTTAATTTTATCACTGACAAAGGAGTGCCTCTTCTCAAAGATAAAATCTGACTTTAACTTTTTACCTTTTTGACTGATTTTACAATTTCTCGGCGGTCGGTGTGTATTAATTCGAGGAGCGCATCGTCATTAATACTTATTTCATTTTATCTCTGACAAAGGAGCGCCTTTTCTCAAAGATAAAAACTGACTTTTAACTTTTTACAGATAAACGGAATACCCTACGGTGTTTAATATATTATTCCGACGAACACTTCGTCAATAATATATTTTCTAATTATATTTCTGACAAAGGAGCGCCTTTACTCACAAATAGAATTTTTCCTCTTTCGTTGGCCTTCTCGAGTGTCGCTCGGTGTGGTATTTTTTGTTAGCATGGGAGCGCATTTTCTTGAATGAAGAGTTCTTACCGGGAGATGACAGTTCGGTCGGTCGAATTTTGCTGCTTCCCTTTCTTTACTTGAGAGATGCCTTCCTCAGCAAGTGCCGAAAATGAACAGGACTTCTATCGAAAAATAGCGCACTTTTATACGAGCGAAAAGTACACTATTTCATTTTAAAGTATAATTTTGTCGGTTGTTATTTGTCGTTTATTTATTTACTGACCACTGTTAGTACCTAGCTATATTATTATATAATACAAGTAGACTAGCTTTTATTTGACATTGAACTACGCGCGTTATTTATTCACTATACTATAACTATATATCTATAATATCTATTACTCGCCGCTGAGTAACGCACGTTTGAGTGTTATTAAATACGGAGTTGGGCCTAGGAGGACCGCTAAACGCATGAGTAACCCTTCGCGCCCCTCCCTATAACGGTCAACAGTCATTATAAGCGAAATGCATCGAGAACGAAAATATTTCGATCTACATGCTGACCCCAATGTCATCCACGTTCAAGAAGGTGGTACCCAGATGCCGAGCCTGCCTTCCATTACAATGAGACAATAACATAGAAGGTGTTCAAGGGTGGAGAGGAGAGCTTTCAATTGCACACTTGTGCAACCCGAATCATCATTGGCTCATGCTGGTGACAAGACGGGCCGCTGGCGTCTAGTCATCTTCAGTAAATTGGCACACGGCAAGTGCGTTTTGCCGTGCGATGCCAACAGAAAACTCCGCTAAGAGCGAAACATCTTTCTTCGGGTGGAAAGTTCGAGTTAGAAGAGGCAGAGTTGGGAAGCCGTTTGATGTGCTCGATGTTGAAGGGTCCATGTAGGCCGGCCACGTACAGGGACGAAATTGTAAAATTTACAGGATGGACAAAAAAGACAACAGACAAGAAGCGGAGATGCGCACCGCCAAAGTTCATAGACACTCTGACTGGGCCTAGCAATAGTGCAGAAGAAAAGGCTGATTTAACACATAAGCAGGGCACGTTGCTAAAATTGACCCAATTAGTAAAGGAAATGATGAAAGCACTCAAGAGACTGCCGAACATCAAAAAAGATATTAAGAAACGCCTACCTAAAGTGGAAGAGTTGATTGATCACGTTCAGTACATGAACGTCAGACCAATGATGTGGAAGAAGAGCATCGCAAAAACAGCGGCTGCAACGACATAAGGAGGAGATGCCGGCAACAAGAGAGCGGTATCCAGCCTTTCAGATGTTACTAATACCAACGCTGATAAAGAAAAAAAAATGGATAAACAGGATGGAGAAAACTGGGGCATGATCGTAGCTAAAAAGATCATTCGCAGGCCTAGAAGAATCAGAAATCTACGAAGACTGTGGTGACTCCCCAGCACAAAAGAGATAACACTGTAACCAACAATGGCGGGGCTAAAGAATTGAAAAAACTAAAGCGCAGGATGCGTCCTGACACCATCGCTATTAGACCGGCAGAAGGGAAGTGCTACCCTGAAGTGTTAGAATCACTTCATGCAGATGTTAAGCCTGAGGAGTGTGGATGTTAGAGCCATCCGACGCACCAAACGGGAAAGGTGTTGACTGAGAAACATCAAATCCGAAGATCGAAGAGCTCTGGCTGAAGCGCTGTTGAAAGCAGCAGGTCATATTGGTGCTTTTAGCGAACTGATCACCAGGGCAAGCCTGGGAATCAAGGACCTAGACTGCTGCTTGACGGAGGAGAAGGTGCGTGAGATCCTCAAGGGCAAACTTCCTGATTATCGAGGACCGCTTGAGGTCAAACTGATCAAATTTAACACGGTGGAGTAACGGGCTGCTATCGTCCTTTTGGATGAGATCGCTGCCACGAAATTGGATGAAACTGGTGAAAATTGACCTCGTGAATTGTTGCATACGAAGGCGGGATCGAAGCATCTATTGCTACCACTGCGAGCAGAAGGGTCACAGATGGGCTAACTGTAAAGCCAGTCCTGTGTGCTTCTTATGTTCTGGAAACGGTAACGCGGTTGGTAGCAGAAACATGGCCGGATCTGGCTCCTGTCCGGTCTTTTTCGCGGCCCTTTCCAAGACGACAAGATGGTCCTAGTTCTGCCAGGGAATTGGAATAGGAGTAGGATGGCTGACCACCTTCTTGCTCAGATCTGCATCGATGTTGAGTCTGATGTTGTTCTCATTAGAGAACAATATTGGAACAGAAATAAACTGGGATGGTATATGAACAATTTGGTCATCACACCAAACCAAGCCATAGGTGACTACCAAACCACCCTAGATGTTTTGGAGGACAATTTCGGGAAAATGGGAAGCGAGTTGATCTTGGCTGGAGACTTTACCTCTAAGGCCCTAGAATCGGGTGCGGGACGACCAGAATCCAGGGGTGAAAGAGTGATGGACCTTATATCCAGACAGAGGCTGGTTGTCTTGAACACCGGCACCGCTTCCACCTTTAGGAGACGTGGACACTCTGAAACGCTTCCTGATATTGTACTTGCGACTGAATCTCTGGCCTCGCGAATCCCAGACTAGCAGTTCATCGAAGGCTATACAGCCAGCCATCATCAGTACATCATATTCTGCATATAGGCCGCCAGCTACTTGAGTAAACTTGCTAGGACCCCCCAGATCAAACGTCACGGATTGGATAGGGAAAAGCTTTCCGAGGCCATTGCACGCGGACAGCAAAGCCCTGCAAATATCACAAATTGGTATTACGCATCGCGAACTCCTACCGAATGGTCTCTAGATGTGTGGTGCTGGTTATCGCATGTGTTATATCCATTGACCTTCAAGCAGCGGAGGTAAAGAGTATATACCCTAAAAAATATTCTCCGCAGAACGGAGGCGGCTGAGCGGATCAGAGCGACCACGATGGTCAAGTGGCAGAAACGCTGGGAGAACGACCCGAGAAGACCATGGATGGCCAGACTGATTCGTCAGATCGAGCCATAGTTTCATCGTCTCTCCGCCTTAATTTTTTCCTACAGGCCGCTTCCTCTCATGGAGGCTTACCTTGATAGTCATCCTGCCCATGAGGAGCCAGGACCCGTAGTCTAATATGGCCAAAAGCCCGATGTGTGATTCCAAGATGGTCAGAACAAGGAGACCTCTATTCCCCGACCCTCCCTCCCTTCGCCTTCGACCTGGTTATTTACTACCCTCCAGTTTTGTTTTGAAGCCTTTCCAAGATGAATGACGAGTTCACCGGGAAACCGCGTATCCATGCGCCATTATCTTCAATCTTGCTATGAAGGAGAAATATACCTGCAATTACAGCATCCAGGTTACATCGTTGGTCACTTTTACGAACTCTGTTGAAGAAAAATGTTTAATTTGGAGCTACAGATTTATCCTACTGAAAACGGTATAATGCCAAGTACTATATGCTTTGAACTTGTCAGATGTAGGCATAGTACTTTTTTTTTATTGATTTTTGGATAATTTTTTTGGAAAAGCGTAAGTTTCTTGTATTCACCTATTTTCATCCCTGTCAAATAAAACCCTCTGCTCAGAAGAGAATTTGTTTTACCTTATGCTCAATATAAATCGTAAGCATAAAGGTAATGCACATAACTGAAAACTTTACCCTAATATACTGGAGTAGAGATAATTCTATATGGTTTCAATCCTGAAAATGTCTAAGGACCGAAATTGCTCAATATCTTTAGAAATAATTTTTGTATATTTTTCGAAATATATTTTAGACAGTTAGAAGATGTCTAATACTAATATAAAAGGAATTTACAGTATCACACGTAATAAATCATTATCATCGTTATTATTCAGAGTAATCGTTTGCTCAGGTGGTAAATCCATAGTTTTTTTGACTATGAATAACCACCGCCCTTTATTTGAGTCGAGGCTTCTCTATGGTCGAACTTTAATGACTCTCGTGAACTGAATTCTTGGAAGATGGTTTAAACAAAAACTATCGACCAACTTTTTTTCGGTTGATTTCGATACTTGTGCATCTCACAATATAAAAATACCTATTTTGTTACTAATATCATAAATTAATTAATAATATTATTGAATTCACATATATGCATTTAGATTACTATTTGAATATCAATTCCTATTTCAGAACAGTTATGGGCCTCCTCTTGGAGGTCAAATTTATGCTACCTCCGGAACACCCAACAAAAATATGCCTCCTCCATCTTCAGGACCTCAACAGCCTCGACGACATCCAGATTTTGTGAAAGACCAACAATACTCTACATATACTCAACAAAGACCAACGTGTCAAAGTAATTCCAATTTAACTTTTCTATATTCTATAACTAAAAATAACTATAATTTTTTTAATAGCATGGCCAGCTGCTGCAAGCAACCAATTTAATAATAGCACTGCAGCTAGATTACAGTACTCAAACCAACAATCGCAACCATCATCTCAACAACAGCACCAACAATCACAACAAACTCAAGTTTCTCCTTCTACATCTGCTTCACCTACTATTGGAATGAGTACTAATCAGCAGTGGACGACTCAACAAAGTGTCAGATCTGCTACACAAAATTCTGTTAATACTTTAGTACACGCTCCAACTGCGTGGGATCCACGATATAATCAGTCCTCATCACTGTACCCTAATTCTGGATCACAACAGGTAATATAATTATTTTAATATTTTGCTGCTACAAGTAATAGTCAATTACTTTTAGGTAACTATATTTATTTAAAATTATATTAATAATACACAAAAAAATTTATTTTGTTTTTGATTGTGAATGATTTATTGTTTTATAGATAAAAATTTCTTATTCATTAAAAGAAATTAGTAATAATAGTGTTGAATTAATGCTTGCCTGATTATTAAAGAAATTGTTAAATAATCTGATCAAATAATTAATCATTACAGTACATTTGATATATTATTACATTGATTATATTTTTTTATACATATTAATGGAAAAAATATAAGAATTAATACATTTCAGAAATATATTTCATATCATCAAAAAGTTTGTAAAAAATAATACTAAATTAAAATATAGAGTATTATCAAAATAAGAAGCTTATCAGTCGCTTTGTAAGAAATTGTGATAGCTACGTATAACAAGATAATCATTCATTTGCATTATGGATTTAAGATATTTCTTTATTATATATCCTCGAAAAAATTGAAAAAAATTCCTTTACTGTTATCTCTATAATATTATTTATATTTCAATCTCCGCATACGTAAGCCTAGTTCAGTAAGATCACAAATAGAGAATCGAAATAAGATAAGATATTTTATTTAAAATTCTATGTTGTTAGAAAAAAACATGTTGGACTGATGTCTTAACCTATTAAGTTTTAATTTTAAATCATTACATTAACTTCAGTCAATAATATTAAGTTTACAACTTTGCTTCCGCCGTTTTTTTCCGAATATCGAGGCTTTCTTGTAAAAAACTGATTATAGATTTATAATTCAAAGTATTATCTATCCTTGGTCACTACTGTCTCCCATCTTTTGGGCAGCATGCGAATCCTGCGTTGTTCAAAACTGGTCATCTTTTGAAGCGATCCAGGAATCGATCCAATTTTTTACTTCTTCATAAGACCGACAGTGCTGGTCAGCCAGGCCGTGTGCCATTAATCGGAACAAGCGATAGTCTAAGAGAGCTATGTCTGGAGAATACGGCGGGTGGAATAGAACTACCCATTTCAACGATGCCAAGTATGTCTTGACCATTTTCACAACATGGGGTCGAGAATTGTCATGCTGTAAAATCACTTTTTCCTATGCCTATCGTTGTTATGCGTCCGTTGGTCTCAATGCTCGGCTCAAATGCATTAATTGCATTCGATAACGATTACCTTGATTGTCTCAGTCGATTTTAACAGCGCAGAATAGACTACGCCGAGCTGGCCCCACTATATACTGAGCATGATCTTGGAACCGTGAATATTCGCTTTGGCTGTTAACGTGGAAGCATGACCGGGATATGCCTATGATTTGCTGCACTTGGGATTATCGTATTAAACCCATTTTTGATTCCTAGTCACAATGCTATGCAAAAATTCCTTCCGTCTTTTTCCTTGCAAGTACCTGTTTACAAGCAATTTCAAGCACGTTCAACGTCTCTCAGCTTCAAATCGTACAACACCCAATTTCCTTGTTTTTGAATCATTCCCATGACTATCAGGCGTTTTGAAATGGCTTTTTGCGTCATTCGCATTGATCTTCCCAAGTCTGTATGTTCGAGAACCTTATCTCTTCTACTGCCATGCTGGTCTTCGACGTGAAGATCGCCGTTCTTGAAGCGTTCAAACCACTCTCGGCATGTTCTTTCACAAACAACCGCCTCACCATAGGCTTTTGAGAGCATTCGATGAGCCTCAGCCGCAAATTTCTTCATATTAAAGCAGAAAATTAAAACCTCCCGCAAATGACGAGAATTGGGCTCATAAGCTGACATTTTTAATTGAGAATAACTTTATGATGCAGGCATAAATCAACTAATATTTCTATGACGTTATGTTTACAAATATCTAAATTATGGTATGATATCTATGACCAATTTATTTTGATTAACACTTACCGCTACAGCGATCTATTGCAATGAAAAATGATTTTTAAATGTAAAAATTATCTTTTGTAATTCAAAATTTCTGTCGGCTATTTCAATGAGATAATCTTGAACGTGAATATCAAAATTTCTAAATTATATGTAACGCAAAAACTGAAATGATTTTTTAGTAAATAGTTCTTCGTTAAAAAATGTATAAATCTAGGTTTTGAGAAAAGATACTTTTTTACCACTATTAATATTCGAGAATATAACACTAATCCAAGGAGCCTATGGTCGAGAATATAGAACATTTCGATTAAATGTAATATGGTGATCGTATTTCTAAGCTAATACTAGTAACTCCCAAAATTTAAACAAGCCTTACAGCTCCCTTTCCATTACGTGGGAATTCGTTTACAGGTATTGATCAGTACGTTTCGTTATCCGCTACGAGCTTCTTCCTTCATCGTTGTGTAATTGTTCAACTTATTTTTTCTAATTTCATTTCATTGGTTCTTTGTATGCATTAATTTTATTTATTTTCATAATAAATATTATTTTTAGGGAAATAAACGAATTCGTTTCAACCACCTACTACACTCATGAACTTCTTTTAAGAATAATTCGACAACGAATTTCACTTTTACTTTTTTAATACTACTATAAATACATAATTCTAAATTATGGCAGATGCTAAATACAAAATAAGCAATTACGTATTAACATATCTATACTATTATCTAATCGAAACATTTTATAAAATAACATATGTGAATAACATATTTGTATTCCTTAATTTATAAAATTTAAAATAAATTTTCCTTATCATTAATGTAAGTAGGAAAGATAATCTACATGCAAACTGTTAAGGATATTAAAGGAACGTAATACTATTTTTTCGTGTCTCAGCTTTTCCTTTTTCCGGGTCTGCAGTTCTTTTATGAATTAAGCTTATAAGTATTGTGAATTTCGTGGTATGTATATATGTATACAAACACGCACACATACAGAGGGTTCGTTACTAAAATTTTCTTTAATAATTTTTGGATACTGTTCAGAATTAAAAAACGCGATTTGATTTATAATTTTGTTTAAATTGGCGCAAACTACGTTTATTACTATAATACTAATTTATTGTTCATTTGATTATACTCCGAATTCAAATTATTCTGTTTTATTATATTCTGGTGAAATTATTATTTGTTTATATTCTTATAATATGTAAACGAATTTAATGTATAAATAATCTATTACACATATTTATGAAAATATATTTCTTCTTGCGTAACGAAAGTAAGATAGCTGTGTGAAATTCCGCGCGTGACGTCTTTAAATTGTGTGGGAGGTAGATCGTGACTCGTATGCTAGACCATCCAGAGCATAGACTCGTAAGCACACGGTAAGAGAAATATGCCCAAATATTTCTCTAGGCCGGTAGATTCATCTTGGGAATGTTTGCATTCCTGGAAGACCGAGTCAACGTGCACGGAGTTTTTAGCAGGAGGAAAGCTCTGGCACCGTCAGACTACAGGCAAACGCTATGATTGCCGATAGCGCAGAACAAAGATCTTTCCGGCCTTCAGCCACGCTTGGGGAATTTATTGGAACGCTGAAAAGGGAGGGACCGGGGCGCAACATTCATCAGCCGCGCGGGAAAGCGGTAGCCACTAGGACACTTGGTTACTCGCCGGCCGAAATTAAGTTTGAGATTGGGGAAACCCTACAAAAGCGGCGCGCCTATAGATAATGAAGTACATTTATTGAACGATCACATCCAACAACTCCATTCCCTGATATCAGCTTTTATTTTTTCTCTCGCAGGTTGAACAATCATATTTCAAACTCGTTCAACTTAAAAATTTTCGATGGAAATATGAATACTGCAAACTTCTCAGACAATTCGGGAAACAACTTCAAATTTATATTCTGAAACTTTGTGTTAGTAACCAATTTTTTATTCCACGAATGTTCCACATGTTTTAAGCCATTAATAGCTTTATTAAGTTTTAAAATATGTTGACCTATATATTGTTTATTAGTTACATTAAATGTAACAATGCATGCAGACTTCTATATTACTGTGTACAAATATAAGTAAGACTTTATTTATTCTTCTAAATCTAATTCATCCCTTGCAAAATAATCCTCCCGGATGCAATGTAACTATGCCAGTGCTTTTTCCAATTTTTAAAACATTTTTTATACTTGTATTTCGAAATGGCCACCAGTTTCTTCTTTGATTCGGCTTTTATTTCTTCAATCGACTCAAAGCCGTGTCTCCGAAGTGGTCTTTTGAGTTTGCTGAACAGCCAGAAATCACACGATGCTAAATTAGGCGATTACTATTATTAGGTTTTATTTTATTTTTATTTTATTAGATTACTATTTTAGATTATTATTAGGCGAAATGTTCACGTAAAATCAATGCAGTGTGAGCTGTTGTATTATCGTGATGCAAAAACCAAGAGTTGTCCTTCCATAAATTATATACCAGTTGTGAAACACATTTGCTTATGTAAGGATAATAAAGACTTTGAAGGCAGATAAAGATGAAATTTAGCAAGTAGTAAATCAATGTATATGAAAACAAAAATTACAATATTATTAGATATTGAAGTAAACAAAGATAAAAGAAAAAGTAAATTAGAAATTATGTTATATGTGCCTTATTTAAGAATCAACTTACTGATGCTATCTTAAGATGATCGAAAACGAAATAAACGATATTCAATAAAGATATGACGTTATAAAAATGATGTCAAAAAAGTATTATATACAAGCATTATTATATTTAATTAAAAATAAGAGTGAAGGATCTGACAAATGTTTTTAATATAAAAATATCTCTGCAAAGTTTACATTTTGAAAGATGAAAGCATTACAATCAGATGATGGAAAAAATAATATTGCAAAAAAAATAGTAACTTAATAGAAGCGGTAAGGTATTTATTGATTCAAGCAGTAACGCTACTACTTTATATTTGTAAGGAGGGGTTATCGGCAGCTCATTCTATCAAAAGTAGATATTCAACTATAGGACGGTCAGAATACCATCTAAAATTTCTTATAAACATTTACTTAATTTTAATCAGATAAAAATTTTTATGCTACGTAAAAGAAGTAAAAACTTATAGAATTTAGGTACCAAATTGTAAATAAATAATAATTTCAAGAGTCGTAGAATTGTTTACAGAACACAGCGACGAGCATACGTACGAGCACATATAAATATAAACTAATACGATATGAAGTATAACATATTGTAATAATATATTATATTCAGGAATACGACTAGCGCGTCTTCGAATTAGCGACATCGTAGAGTAGAGAGTAAGCAAATTCTTGTGGGCACGAAAATATTGGTGCACGTGTTCTCTCTCTCTACGAGCCAACAGAGACTTCAGGAGCAGCGCAAACGCGAGCTCAGTTCGATGAAAGAGTAACAGCCGTGAAGCAGGGACTCTTCTTCTCTTCATTTTAAATAGAGTCGCTGTGGTTGCTAAGCCCTAATTTACTGGTGGCCTCGAAATCGTCTAGACAAGAGGGATTTGTTGTCGACGCGATAGCAGGCAACAAATATCGAGACACTCAGTGCACGGAAAGCGAACACGAGATTATTAGAATAAGTTTATTATATAGAATGATGCGAATAATTAAGTAAAAGCGTATAAGTGGTTCTTTTATTAAAATTTATAAATTTAATTTAATTTTGTTAAATAATTTAACGAAATTTATATTTAAGATTTGCAGTTGATCTAGACGAACTTACTGTTTACTATCTAAAACATCCACAAAAAGGCAACGGCTAATAGCGCAGTGACGTTTTGTTTTATTTTGTTTTGTCTGAGTTTTTCAATATTAATAAATAATTGTTAGTTTTGATACTTAAGTAAATTAGCAAATTTATTTATTTAATGAAGTTCAACAAAACCCAAAGGTCAATTAAAAATGCGGAGAAATCCAATTCAGACTCAGGAAAGTTGAGCAAGATCGAGAATTCTATTCTTGAAAATTATACGCATCATAAAAAACTTGGTCATAAGTTGAATGACTAAGGGCCTAGTCACGTTAAATGTAGGCTAAATTACCGTGCGTATAAGCATAACAGAAAAGAGTAACGTGAATTTGTACGAACGCACCTGGTGGTAGACTAAGAGTCGGAGCCATGTTTACAATTAATATAGATGCATTTCGAAAATTCAAAAAGAACTTAACGATAAGTTGAATCGAAGCACTGAAAATGTACTGTTATAAAGTAAATCAATAAAAAAAAATAATTTTGATAGAAATAAAATAATAAAATTGTTAAAGAAAAATAAATTACACTATTTGACAACAAGATAAATCATGAGAATCAACTAAATGAAAATAAAATAATTCAAAAACGTTTACGAAGTATCAATAGTCATCACACTTTCCAGGCACTATTGATAGTCAACACATCAAGACCAAATTGATCTATATAGATTGTAGATTTATAAATATAACTAAAAGCAATTTAGAAGGTCTGTTACAAGTTTAAGAAATACTGAACTAGAAAATAACAGCTCCCTATAATAAAAACATATCAATAATGACGAAACAGATGATGGTGTGTTTGAGGACACAAATGCAAAGGTAAATTATGCTGTTCTTGACTATATCGAAGCATGAAAAAGTCAGCATAGGAATCTTTAGCAAGCAGCTATATGCAATGAGTTAAGCAATAAATTGTAAAAATTATGCGTGTGAAATTATAAAGAAGCCAAACAAAAATAATATTATTGATTATAGACTAATTTTATATATGAAAATGGATAGAAGGAAAATAAGAACCAGCAGGATTAATTGTAAGAGGCTTGATCAAATTGGATGTGTTATTTATTTTGCAACATTTACTTCTCTGGTAACGTTTGAATCATTGAGAATTTTGAATGAATAACACTTGAGGGCAATCCAGTTTGCCTACTATAAAAGATCATATATGATTTAAGGCAATCCCATACTTAAAGCCCATACTTAAAAAACTAGACTTGCAAGCTTCACTACCTAAACCTACATATATCATAATAATAATCAAAACTGTATGATCGTTTTACTTTATCATCTATAATTTATGTAGATGATATGTTACAATTTATGAATGAGATCGAATTAACTGAAACAACAACGAAATGAAAAGCTGCATGTGAAATTAATGATTTCAGTGACGTAAAATTTTGGTTACAAATTGAAATAATTAAACTTCATAATGAAATTATAATCGAAACTTTCAAATTAATTGTCAATTTAGCGGAGACTTCAAAAGATTCAAATTTCTACGGTATTGACTGTAGATAAGAATAGTCTGACTGTCATTATTCAATTATTTAATTATAAATATATTATTTTATACGATTGTAAGACCGATAAAAATATTTGTTAGGTTAAGTATATTGTATAACTTAAATAAAAACAAGCGGGAAATTGAAATAAGTTTACTTTATGTGAAACTACAAAGTAGTTTATTGTACTTGTCTGTAGAAGCCAGCCCAAATATAATACTTAGTATATATATTAAACTGCGATAGTATTTCTATCGCAGTTTAATACAAATGATGGAAAAGAAAGTTGGGACACAACTAAGTAAATCATACGATATTTCAAAAATACAAAAGATTCTGCTTTACTTTATAGGACCGGTGATTTTAAATTAGATGATTTCCTGGACGTAGATTAGTTCAATGTTTTAGATCGAAAATGAATGACTGCTTAGATATGGACATTAAACATTCCAGCAATTTTTTGGAAAAGTCAAAAGTAAGAAACTGTAACTATAGGTACTGCAGAAGCTGAGTACAGAGCAATAGCAAAATATACAAAAAAAAATCATTATTTAAAAAATTTGTTGTTATACTTGAAATTTACACCGACTCTAGTATTATCCAATTATAACAAAAGCGCCAATTTGCTTGAGCATAATACTGCATTTAATCCAAGATCAAAATATATAGATATGTGCTAGGATTTTATGAGAGATTCGTTAGGAAAAAAAGTTTTTCGTTTATAATAATCACCAATCGAAAAAATGTTTGAAGAAATACATTAATTAAATAAATATTAAATAAATCAAGATATTAATTCTTGAGAATATTGCGCTAAAAAAGAATATATGTTTACTAATTTATACATCTTGAAGGGTGTTGTTAAATATAATAATGCATACAAACTTTTGTTTGTATTTTGGCGACGTGCAAGAAGTGGGGATGTTTCAATCCTATACTATTGCTTGCTATAAAATTATGATTCAGTCTGCTTTGATTGCCTAATACGAGTCTGTGTCTTATGCATAAGAAATGAATAGATGTCCACTTTTATAGATATGTATATACTATAATAAAGCTTAACTAAACAAAAGTTGCCATTATATTTTATTGTCATCTATTGATTATATAAATATACTAATAAATTTCGTTATTTATATTCAATCCATCAGATCATACATGTACACTCTTTCATTGAAATTACGATGAAGGTACGTAATATTTACAGTGAATTGTTAATATAACTTTTCCTGTACTATTAAAGCAAGAATAGTATATATCGGCATGTAATGGATTACGTCATATTATTTTTCAATGCGATAATATCAAGTATAACAGTATAGTTTTTCAAACATATAGGATACGCCCTGTTGCACGTAAAAGACATGATAATTGCAGCATTATTGTCATAAAAGATAAAAATCTATTTCTGAAATTTAGGATTCCATTTTTTTTACAGAAAATTTCAGGGCATGCGCCATACTTTTCATAAGAAAAAAATTTGAAAATACTAGAATTTGAGACTTTTTAACAGCGAATACAGTATTTTGTAGATAGGGATCATGTGTCATCGACCAGTCATTGATAATGGTTTAATTCTTGAGCGGACCGTCCACTATTCCAACGTAAAGACAATCGACCCACTACTTATAGATGTTACTAAAATGGTGGTAGCACACTCGATAGAAGATGAGCTGTTTAATGCATCTAAAAATCTCTTTTTGAAGATACCTGTCACACATACCGATTCCCTTTGTATATCTCACGAATCTGTTGTGCTGATGGAGTGATACTTGTCAGCAAGCAGATGGTATGCCGTGTGAATGACAGAAGATGACTTATATTTGATCGTGTTAAGTTTCTATATGCTCAAATTCATGTATTGGCGCCAGACAACATGTACCGTTAAAAAAATGTACTGTTAAATTATCATAGATTCGGCTAAACGACATTAAAAATTTTTTTGTCAGTTCTCGATCTATGAACGGTTGTATACCCCAATGCAGCCCACGTATTGACAAAGTACTTCTGCATGTTTTAGAGACAAAAAATATAAAAACTAAATTGTTAGAAGTTTATAATAAAAGCAGTCTTAATATACGTCGGAGCAAAATACGAATCCTCATGTAGATTTTTTTGAGAACCATAAAGACGTAGGACTGTTGAAATTTATACAAGGATCAATTATATACGCGGTTAATTTAAAAATCTAAATAAATCTTAAAAAATTATCTATTTCTCTCATATTATCTTTTAATTCATTCAATTAAGTTTCGCTAAGTGCCATAGCGCCATTATTATTCATCTTTCATAAATAAGGCTATAAGTAACTGAACAATAGTATCACAAATAGTTCTACTGGATTCGCCTGGATTGCTAGGCCCCTTTATGACTCAACCTAAATTAATTATGCATACTACAATTATATAGCGATGAGTCCATTTTGCAAAACATAAATACTATATGGAATATTTTGTCCGAATGGGTATTATTTTTCACCATTCTTCGGCCCCACGTGGCTTGCAAATGCTAGAAATGCGCGAACATTCAATCATATGTCTTTATTGAATCGTATATTTTATTTTTTTTTGCGTATTCTAAGCAATTTCAGATCAAAAAGGTGAATACTCAATACATCAAAAACGAGCGAACTTTCAAAATATATTATGAAATTTGGGCACAATGAACCAAGTGATGGTTTGATAATTTCTAATGGACGTCACACATGAATTTAGCTAAAATAACTCACGTAAATATCCCATTCTGTAATGTCCCATCTATAAATGGCTGTTAGTCGAAGCTCCTTATATTTATTCAGATGATAATTCGAAAATCTGCGAGGAAGAGCGTGTAGTATAAAAAGCGGACTAGAAATAATGAGTATGTGTTATCGTAGAATAAGTATGCTGTAGGTGTTATCGTAGAATAAATAGGAATTACTTTTAAGACTAACTTAAAATAACAAATAATCCCATAACTGACCGGAAATCAACAATATTAGGCAGTTGTAAAATAATTTCCAAACATGTCTACTTAGTTACTTGGTAAAACTAGATATTTCTAAGACTCGTAACAGATCCATGAGCGACAGGCATATGAAGAATCGTTTTGAATTCAAATACAAATAACATTTTATCATAGTAAATTTCACACGAAATCTACTATGCGTAGATGAACTGATATGCTTTATGATAACTTGCATAAAATAATATAACGAGACCAACTAAATACTTATGCTCAATGTTCAGATCGTGCTAAGTAATTTAGCAACTAAACGACAGCCATGCGAATAACTTAATAACGTGAGATGCTCGCAATGTGATGTAACGAGATGAGTTTTGTAACAGTAAATTGGGACACTGTGCTGGCAAATGTTTCAAGATTCAAATAATAGCCTAAAATAGAAGAGCTTCCGTACACAAAAGTAGATAGCGAACTGAACGATTGTGGAACTGAGATCACTTGAGCCAGATTCGCAAACTAACGTGAGGTACGACGTATTTTCATAAGTAAACCTGTATACCTAATACAAAGTCATATTTTTACGAAAAATATATTGTTCCAATTCCCTAATAGAGCCAGTTACAAGAATGATAAAACATTTTTAACTTTTTCAAGACTGTTTAATGAGAATGAATAATGCTTTTGTGTTAAGATCAGTGAAATGCTGATCGCATAGATATTTTAAAACATTTGTTACGATTTCCCTGGATCAACAAATTAATATATCTCATAGTTCACCTACACAGATTCATCAAAAAATCCATGTTTTCTTGACTTTTTTAATATGTTGAAGCACATTTTTCATTCCAGAAATATAAGAATCAGAAACAGCTTTTCGAAACTTAAATAGAATATATGGAGACCACTCGTAAAATTAACAATTATTTTTAACATCTTTTATGTAATCGTATGTAATTGGTATCACGGACCTTTTCTCCTACTCTTTCCTAAGCTCCAGCAATTATAAAGTATGCTATAAAGTAAAAATAATTTCGCTCATACTATTTAAAAAAAAATTAAAGTTAGGCTCTTAACGTTTAAAGCCAATACTTTTATTGAACTTGCTTCAATCAGGTTACATACCTCATTTTTTTAGGTATTATTCGCTTCAAATACGCGTATTAAACTAGAATATAATATTTTAAAATAATAATGGAAAGAAGAGTTTATAGAAACAAAGTCTATAAGACTTAGAAAAATGAGTTCGGTGCTTCATAAAGATAAATAAATAGTAAATGTTTCAGGTGTATCATATGAAAAAAAATTAAAGAATATAGTAAATAATCATTCATAAAAATATGAAATATATTCTACTAAAATTTCCTGCATATAAACTGGTTACTAAACTAATAATCATTTTCTGTTAGTTTTTCATATTCAAATTGTGTAAAAATATCGTTTATTATAAAATTTCTTAAATATATTTTCATACTGTAATAAAATATTCATAAATATATTATAAATATTATTCATCATTAAATAAGTTCGTAAAAATAATACCTAAATTTTTTGTTACAGAATCAACTTGGAATAAGCCCTGTCATCAGTCAACAATCGATTACTAAGAGAGAAATGACTTTTCCTACCGATAGCGTTGAGGCAATAGCGCCGTTATTATTCAAACGAAGGAAATTATCTCGTACTGACATTATTCCTGTAGAAGCTTGGAGAATTATGATGGCTTTGAGATCAGGTTTATTAGCTGAAAGTTGTTGGGCTTTAGATGTTCTAAATATTCTTTTATTTGATGATTCATCTGTACATTATTTTGGACTAACGCATTTACCTGGGTTATTAGATGTATTATTAGAACATTTTTCTCGCTCGTTGTCCAATATGTTTGATTCAACGTTAATTGAGGAAACTCGTTACTACTACCAAACTACTATTCATGATTCAGAATATGATCTTGGTGCAGTTACAAAACCTATTGATCCAGAGGATCGCACAAAACTTATATCATCTTCAAATCATACTTTCTTATCAAGACGTGGAAAGCCAGTCAAAATTATCCCAAGAGATGATGATATTTTTATTATTGACAGTCGACGTGCATGGGATTTTCACGATAACGAAACAGAAATCGAACCGTGGCAAGTTGAAAGCAATGCTATCAATTATATTGTTACATGTTATGAATCAGAAGTTAGTAGTTTCCGATTTGCAAATCATTTAAGGAAACATAAACTGACGTATTCAGAACCTAATATAGAAAATAGTACTGTCAAATCAGACATTAATGCCGGCATACAAAAAATAAATCAACATTTTACTAATAAATCTAACAATAGTGACAGTTCAAAAGATCTGAGTGAATTAAATATTGAATCTAAACAGCAGTATGTACAAGAGAGAAAAAAGAAGATCAAATCATTAAGTGACGTGCTGTCTAGAATAAAGAAGGAGCCTGTTGAAATTAATGAATTCACGCGGGAAATTTTTGGAAAAAAATATGACAGTTCTAAAAAAGATAATGAAGTAGAGCCAAGAAATGTCAGTCGCTTTTTAGGCGAATTCGATATCGACTCATCCAAAAATGACGATACATTATCTTCTAAGAATCGAAACAGCTTAAGTGATTTAAATATAACATTAACTTCTTTTATTTCAGATAACGAATATACAAAATGTTCGACGCAGTCAGAATTTAAAAACAAACAAGTAGTAGAACCATACTTAAGAATTGAAGAAAAAGAAAATACAAAATATTATCCAATCGAAAGGCAACTATTAGGAAACACAAAATTAAAAATTCGAGACCCCGCTGGAACTCTTAAACGACGACGAATCAGTGATTATGAAGATGAAAGTTATTCTAGAGATGAAGCAAGTTTATACCTTGTTACTGAAACGCAAGATAACTTAGCTCGTCGGTGTGTGTGTCTTTCAACTATTTTAAGAAATCTCACTTTTATTCCAGGAAATGAATTAGAATTTGCAAGGAATGTAACTTTCTTAAGTTTACTCGGAAAATTACTGCTATTGCATCATGAGCATCCGACACGTATTCAAAAAACTCGCAATTATGATCGAGAAGAAGATGCTGATTTTACTGATTCTTGCAGTAGTTTACAAGGTGAAAGTGAATGGTGGTGGGACTTTTTATATCATATACGTGAAAATATATTAGTAATGTCAGCTAATATTGCTGGTTATATGGACCTAAGTCAGTACGCAGAAGAAATTTCAAGACCAGTTTTAGATGGATTACTTCATTGGGCGGTCTGTCCAGCTGCCCATGGTCAGGATCCTTTTCCTACAGTAAATGTAAATTCAACATTATCTCCCCAAAGGCTAGCCTTAGAAGCTTTATGTAAGCTTTGTGTTACTGAAAGTAATGTAGATCTTGTAGTAGCAACGCCACCTTATTCCCGATTACAAAAATTGTGCTCCGTATTATCTCGACTGCTATGTCGGAGTGAGGAACAAGTTTTAAGAGAATTTGGAGTTAATTTATTGCACTTTCTTTCTGCAGCTGATAGTGGTGTAGCTCGTACTATTGCATTACAAACACCGTGTGTAGCTTTGCTGGTTGCTTTTATTGAACAAGCAGAAAATAGTGCTTTAGGTGTAGCTAACCAACATGGTATTGCAGCTCTTCGAGATAATCCTGAACTAATGGGTACTAGTTTAGATATGCTACGCAGAGCTGCTGGTACACTTCTCAATCTTTCCAGGCATCCAGATAATAGGACCTTATTACTACAACATGAATCTCGCCTTTTGGCACTAGTTATGAGCCAAATTTTAGATCAACAGGTCGCAGCAATAGTAGCACGTGTACTTTTTCAATGTTCTCGTGGAACAGCGTAAATGTCTCTTTTATCTTCACAATAACTGAATATAAATAATTCAGAAATGAGAAAGACTCGATTGACAATTGGTGAAATAAATAAGTGACTCATAGGATGTGGTTGTAGTTTTATATTGAGCAATGCAAAACGAAAAATACTTATTGATGTTAAGTAATAGGTGTGTGGAAAGACGATTGTAACTGTTTTGTTTGCGCTCTGTGCGATATTGAACAGATATGAGGGAATATAATATCAATAAATAAGATATTTTATTTAGTTGTCGCCAGAGAATTTAAATATGGATAATCCATTTAGTAGTTTGCAAGGAAACTTTAAAAATATGCGATTACTACAGTAATAAAATGTTACAGTTGTTTAAAGGATTATACGCAAGTGAATTGAACTTAAGACTGTTCTTTCACGCAAAACCTTTCTCCAGATATGATAACTTAACTTACTCGTGTATACACTACAACTGCATAATAATTTAGGTAATATTTAAAGTTATATATTGACATAAAAAATTGCTGGTGCGCTACTAAATAATGTCGGGTAATAATTATAGATAAATATAATGTAATGATACTGTAATGCAAATTTTTATATTTGCATGTTTTCGTGCTGTAATTAGCGAATACTAAAAATATTTTGTAGATAAAATATTTCATTAAAATTGATTATTTAATATGCATATTCGAAATTTTTAAAGCAGCATTGATATTATTTATTTTGAATCCTCACTTAAATTATTCATACAATCAAGAATACTAATTACATGAAACAGTTTTCAGTGTTTAAATCTTCAATGAACGTTTGGATAATACTATATTGTATATTTTTAGAAACTTAATCTAAATAATTTATTACTCGGTTGATACTAATTCTACGAAAATATATCATACAAAAATTCTCAAATGAACATGAATAATAGTTCAGGGCTACTCTAGAATTTATATAAGATGATATGTTTAGGAAACAACTTAAATGAGGTATACTATGTAACAAAATGCATAAAATAATTTAATTTAAATATGTAAAATGCATAAAAAACAGAAATTTTGAAATTAATAATTTTCATAATATGATATAGATTAATGTTTTGATCTGTCTTTCAATAATTTATAAATTTCTTGTGAGAGGATGGTGAAGGAGAGTTTTTATTAGACGAAAGAATAGCATCTTTAAGTGATTCTGTACTAGCTCTATTATAGTCACACAGTATCTCGTGCCTAAATGCAATTAAATTCGACATATTAGGTTTACTGGGCTGAATCAATAACCTTAAAAAAGTGAATAACATGATCTGAATGTTATACAATTTATTACATATAGTATTATATATTTCTGATTTGCATTTTTTTTTTAATTGATAGAGGTTCTACTATGAATTTAACACAATCGTTACTTTTAATGCATTTATGAAAGCTGTCTGTACAGCATAGTAAGCAATTCTTATTTTTCAATATTTCAGAAAGAGTACTTTCAGAGATAATCACCTCAGATGTGAACATTAATCACAATCGATTTAGTAATGTTGACGTTAAATTTATAAAGGATCAGTAAATAAGAACTCGTTTTAGTTTATATGTATATGTAAATTTAATCAACTTCACAGGAATATTTACATTCACAATTGAATAATAAGAATGTTCACTGGACAAATGTTTGAGAAACGCCAACAATGTTATAAAATTTAAGTTAACAAAATACCTTCATGCGCAAAGGTGGGAAAGTGTACAATTTTATATGTAGGTGGAGTCAGTTGAGATTGGTTGGATTGGATATTACCTAGATAATGGGGATGCAATGAGAAAGATGAAGATGGAAAACAGTGTAGGTATCAGCGGAGTACTTCTTGTACTAGCGGTGTAATGTATTAGTTTTAATTGACGTTCTTTAGCTGTCCTACGGGGTTATTAATACTGGGAAAATTTCAATCCCTTTTGATCTTTATTATATTTCATAATTGAATATAATTAAACTACATTATATCATAATTATAAAGTAAAAAATATTTTATTCATCACTTCCGGCCAAGGTAAGTCAATCCTCGACGACGGTAAGTATTTAAATTATTAATTTCTAAATTAATAGTAACAGTATTAAGTAAATTAGAAGAGATACACCAAGGTCGTATTTAGTACCTTGATAACCTAGAACCCTGTTACAATATATAAAGAATTCTCATTATTTAACTAAACTTGTTCATAAAGTTCGCTTTATCAAAATACTTGTTCATAAATATTTTCCGTTATTGTAAAATTGTTATTGTTAGCGTATCCTTGAATTTCTTGAATGATATTAGTATTGCAAAAACGACTTTTTAGGATTTTTTTATAAAAAATTTCCTTTTAATATCTGTGAAAATTATAATTAAATGTTGTAGTTATAAATAATATATAGAAGACCATTTAATTTATTTATTATTTTTAGAAATCTTAATAAGCTAAAAAAATGTATTTAATTCAGATTAACTTATTCAGTAATAATCAGAAGGGTTTTCTCAAATATTTGATACTAGACGAAAGATCCATTACTACTTAAGATATTTTTATCATTAGAAAATTGAAAAATACTATCAAAACTATTAAATATGAAAACCATAAACAAGTAAATTCGACCACTGTAACACTTTATATAGCATTGAATGAAGAGCAAAAAAGTGGAAGGGAGATATTTGATAATCTAATATATATGTGTATGTATATATATATATATACATATATATATATATATATATATATATATATATATATATATATGGATTTATAGCCAGCATTTTTAAAACTTATTAAAATATGAAAATAAATTATTTGTGTGTGTGTGTGTGCGCGTGTGTGTGTATGAATTTAGACATATACTATAGGCTGGTGTACGATATCCAGGTGTTTGCGAACGATATTTACGGGGAGTTTTGCATTCGGAGGGTAGAATGTTTACATCGTATTATCACTGGTGATAAATATGGATTTATTATGATAACCCTAAACGTAACAAATGGTATACAAAGCTCCAAATACGAGCCCGCCCATTGGACGCCGAAACGAAATATTAACATAAATAAGGTCATGCTTTACATATGGTGGAATCAAAAAAGTTTCGTATACTACGAAGTACTTCGGAGTGGTCCAACCATCAAAGGACCATTGTACGAACCCAATTTATTCGTTTGAATCGATCATCGCAAGAAAAACGGCCAGAATGTGAGACCAGACTTGAATTCGTCATATTTCGTCACGATAATACTCGACCACATGTTGCGGCTTTGGTCAAAATCTATTCGGAGCATAGTGGATGGGAAGTTCTGCCTCTGAAGTCACCATCTGAATACCACTTATTTCGATCGATGCAGAACGTTTTTACGAAAATATGCTTCAGCTTAGTAGAGCGAAGAAAAAGTTGGCTCGATACTTTCTTTGGCTTGAAAGACAAGCAATTTTTTATTCGGAGTTCATAAATTAACAGAAAGATGGGAAAAAGATATAGCTTCCGATGGACGATACTATCAATAAAGGGTATAGGCAACCATTTTTTCCTAATAACATCTCACATTTTGGAGAAAATAAAACGCTGACAACGTATTTGTACACTCCATATTTAAATCAGGGTATATTTTCTATTTCTGATCTGAACACACGAACTTAATTTTATCTATTCCACACAACCTCTCAAGACTTACTAATGTTTCAAATAAGGTATGTTAATTAGCTACCACTATGACGCCTGAAGCTTCTGAAAGAATATTTACTGTTTTAGGTAGAATTCATCAGGAAATATTAGTTACTTATGTAACGTTTCCCTTTTCCCTTCGGGATAGCTTACGCGGTAGCGCCAGGATCGTTTTGAAAGGAAAGGGAATTTTAGACAGGATCGGGAAAAAAATTACGTTTACTCGATCGTGTTCAGAAATAAACATTTATAACAAAATATATTCTACTAAAATAACAATACAATGAATAAAATATTATATAAGAAAATATTATCAGTTTCTGGCTTCGAGCTCTCCTATCTGCAACAGACAAGACAGAAAGTTTATATTAAAGCCTTCAGTATACCTTATTACACTAGTTGTCACACGCTGCTTATTTATAAACGGTATTTACAATCTTAATTTTAAACGGACTTAATATAGAAATTTCGCACACTATATTTAGACACACTATTACTGGGGCTGGGGGGAGTTTGGGGAAAGAACGTAGCCTGCTGATCTATTACACCCAGGATCAGGGCTTTGTTCGTGTATAGGAGTGAGACCGCTGAGCTTTAACGGAGCGCCGCGCACCCAGGATCAAGTCTCTTTGAAGGATAGTAAGGCCGCTAGTCTTTAATGGAGCGCCACGCCACTAGGATCAAGCCTTACTAAGATGCAGGAGGGGTTTTTGGTGAGGCCGCTGGTCTTTAACGGAGCGCCGCGCAACCGGGATCAAGTCTCACCGGGAAAAAGAGAGGAGTTTTTAGTGAAGCCGCTGGTCTTTAATGGAGCGCCACGCAACCAGGATCAAGCTTCACTAGGATTCGGACGGGATAGTAGAGCCTGCTGGTCTTTAACGGAGCGCCGCGCAAGCAGGATCGCGACTCTACTATTCAGGATTTTCGGACAGGCAGGATTTACTAGAGCTCTGGAGTCAGGATAGCTTGAGGGAGCTTCTTTCGGCCGTGTCGCCGAGAGAACTGCTTTTGGGGCGGAAAACTCGCCTATTTATACATGAAAAATTAGTCGATCGGGTGTTTACGCCACCGTTCGACTAATTTCGTACCGAGCCGCCGAAAAATAATAATAATAATAATTTTATAAAATAATAATAATAAATAATTAAAATTATATTGTTTATACAATTAAAACAATTGAATTGTACTTTTATCGACTGCCCATATACAAATTAATAAATATTTTTTTATTGGTCTTACAGTCCAATCAATTCAATCCAAAAATAAAATAAAAATAAAAATAAAAAAATAAAAAATAAAAAAATAAAAATAAAATAAAAATTAAATTAAAAATTAAATTAAAATTATAATGACAGTCAGACTGTCCTTGTTGACATTCACCCCCGTAGACTAATCTGAAAATAAAATATTAGCTGAAAAAAATTCTTTGTTAGTAAAGTGCAGTCTGACTGTCCCCAAAACCCTTACCTAATTGAAGACTTGTCCAACGTTTTGAGCTCGCTACGGCTCCTCATCAGGGACTAATCTAAACCTTATATTCTAATCTATATATACTCATCCCCACCACCAAATTCAGTAAATTAAATATAAATTCGCCCTCTACACAAATTGTCCAAAAACAATCAATTTAATAAGGAATGATAAACACTGTCCAATCTACCATACTCTAACATTAAATTCACATTATTTCGATTCCTGGAAATGTGAATACTTTCAAGACTCTCCCGTTTATACTTATTATTAATACCATGTTCCAAAATATCCACATTCACAAAATCAAAAGAATGTAAAAACTTTAAACAATGCTCTTTTAAACCAGAAGTAATATGTGAGCTACGTAAACTATATTTATGCTCATAAATTCTCTTTTTTAAATATCTACCTGTTTGTCCAATATAGTATTTATCACAATCCATGTAATTAATCTTGTAAACAACTCCTGATTTTAAGCATAAATTATCCCTATCTTTGCAATTATTAAACAATCTACTCAAATTATTGCTATTTTTAAAGAAAATTTGAATGTTATATTTCCGAAAATTTCTTTTTATTCTTTCAGATAATCCTCGAACATATGGTAAGAAAATAATTTTGCCTCCGTTAACATCAATTCCAATGAATGGATGTCCAATGGGGTCGCCTTTTTCACCGGTTATAGCTAATTTAGTTATGGAAAAGTTGGAAGTAGACAGACTTGCACGAGTCTAGTGTTGTCGCAACCGTATAATCAATCCTAATCTTCACGAGAAGGTATGCCTCGTGCCCCTGCTAGAAAAACGGTTTTTCTATTTTTGCTTCGTCTGCCATCATTATCTTTTTTTAACCTTCCATCGCTTTCGTAGTACCTACATGGTGTCTCCTTTTGTGTAATGGTTCCATGTTCCGGATAGGAATACCCCAGAACTATCTCGCGCTCGTGCCTATCTGCTCGAGCCCTGTAGTCTCACCGGCCAACCGTGACTTTCGCCGCCTCACGCAGACCGAACCGCTGGGGGTCCCAGACACCTTCAGTCACGTGATTGTTTGCATCTCTATATGGAGAATCTAGCACCGGCAAGACTGTATCTGCAGTCTTCGATATCTGATTGTAAGTAATAACTCGCTCTCGTATTCTCTCCCTCTCTCTCCTTTTCTGTTCACTTGCGCGCGGAACACCGGCGCACCGGTCCCGGCAGCAACATCAGCGACGCATATTGCGTATGATTTTGTGTTGCCGACTTTTGATCTTTTCAAAAATTTATTGCTTGTCTTTCTTTTATTTCTGCAAGCTGTATATTTTTCCGCCAAGTACACGAACTTTGCCTCTCGTCGAGTCACCTTCTCTGTCTCGCCAATATTTACTCAGGACTTACGTCAGCCAAGCATATTTTTTTACAACAGCCGTATTCGCAAGCCTTGTGCTATGGACGAACATGCATAACCGTACATATATATATATATATATATATATATATATATATATATATATATGTATGCATATATATATATGTACGGTTACGCATGTTCGTCATATATATATTATATATATATATATATATATATATATATATATATATATATATGCCGATAACGAGATATCTCAGAACAATTTCTACTGAAAGTTTCCTATTCGGACAGTATAAACAGATATTTAGATATATAAATAAGTTTCCACAGTTTTTTATAAACAAATAAGAATTTATTGTAAAAAAGGTACAAATAATGTCATTCAAAATTTTGCCCATCACTTTCTATTACTTTTGACTATCCGCTTCAAAAATGGGTTTCAGCAGCACATCGCAGGCGTTGATTTGGTCCAGAGGGTTTTTTTTTGCGTCAAATCATGCGGCACCCAAACATCAAACTTATTTGTATCTAGCCTTCTGCAGATAGTTCAAATGGTATGGCGACTAACTCTCATCTCCTGGGCGATATCACGAGATGCTACATGCCGGTCTAACTCGATAAATCTCACGATTTGATCGGTATTCGTCGTCACAGGTCTTCCGCCGGCTGGCTTATCCATGGTGTCGTTTTCGCCGGCTCTGAATCGTCGAAACCATTCCTCTGCGGTTCGAAGTGATAGCGTGCATCCCCCAAAACACCATTAATCTCACCAAACGTTTCTCTAGCGGATTTGCCTTTGACGAAGGAAAACTTTAAAATAGCGCGAATTTCGGCGTTAGTGAACTCCATGTTTACACGTCTATAACTTGTGGACGCAATGTCCAAATTAATCATGTATAGCGTCATTTTGTACGTTATGTCAAGACCTTTCAAATGATGTATAGTATTGCCAAATACGAGCTCTGTAGCGCTTTGTACATAGCCGCGAAATTCATAAGACAAAAAGGCGGAAGGGAGATATTTCACAATCTATTAAAAACAAATATTGAAACCAATTTTTACATAGTCAAGTATATGCAAATATGTATGAGTATCATTATGTGTATTTCATTGAATGAAAAACTTGTCCAGTACTCATTCTATTTACTCATTCCTCACTTATTTATTTATTAATTTTTTTATTGTTTTAGCGTTCTATAGCTATATAATTACAGCTATATTATTGCTTCTATATAATTACTTCTATGGCTATAATCTTACAGCTATATAAGTCCGTTGACAGACTTATATAGCTGATAGTAATTATTTACATTGTGGACAAATATATTGAGCACATTTTTTATTTCCACATTGACATTCTGCGTTATCGACTATGCCTACTCTGACGAGAGATGCTGAGAGGCTATAGTGCTTCGTCCAGTATTTATGGATAGTAACAATTTTACGTTTTGAAAGATTAGTGTCCTAATAATAGCGTTTTACGTTATTTGTATAATACATTTCAACATATTTTTCCCTTGCTTCAAACCTCTTTGCTTTATTAAAGATTTCTTTTGTTTTTACATATTTTTTCTATACATGCTGTAATAGTCTGCAAAAGGTATAATGATTCTATTTGTTATGTCTAAGGCAACCGCCTGTTTTACCAATTCATACACTTTTTCATTATTCTCTATATTTACGTGTGAGGGATTAATTGGAGTAGAGTCGAAAGAAATCATAGAAATTCTTTCTTGTAATTTCTAGTATGTGGGGATTTACATATATGCTTCAGCTTGTATTTTCAAATATTTAAAGTGCGCTTAACCAATCTGAAAAAATTAAAAAGTTGAATAAAGGGTTATCTATAATTATATCAAGTGCATAGGAAATAGGGACAGATTCTGCAATAGTCTTGACGAAATTCTATCTACATCAACAGTTGTGTTTATATTTAACTCATGAAAAAGAAAAGCACCTACCACAGATTTTGCATTCTTAAATTTACTTCCTGCAATATATGCAACAATTGCACTCAAGAAATTACCAATTTCAGTGTTGTTCCGAAGATGGTGTTTACGGGTAATGATGCGGTCATTACTTTAGAATCATAAGCATCAGTATCATATGTAATATAGCATTCGATAAAATAATCAACTATTTCTTTTATACATCGATTTATAATCTTGGGCTTTATTTTTTCATATTTTTTATTATGCAAAAGAATATTGTATTATAGTTGTATGAGTGAGAGATTTTTTATTGGCAACTATTTTTATAAAAAAATATTTACAAAGCAGTTCTGTTCGGTGAGCTATTAGCGGAAGTTTTGGTTCAGCTATTATTTGTAGGTCTCGTAATTCAGTATCCCATAGCTGCGTTTATAGTCGTACATTATATTTTTTTCAATTTTTTGCATCAGAAAATAAATAAAACTTCCGTAATCTATGACTGAGCGGACAAAACTTTTATTTATATTTTTTACAGCGTAGCTTTCATAAACATTAATTGTTATATACATATTATGTAGTGTAGTGAGGGTTTGCGGGTCAAATCCCCATCATGTTTTATATCGACATTTAATAATATTAATGGACCTTTACTATTTTTGAATTTTTACTTTGACCTTTACTATTTTGAACTTTACTATATTTGAACATAATCAAAATGGGGAGTGAATAAGACCTTATAATCTAGTATAAGATGAAGGAATCGAACCGTTTACTTGATTTTATTTTAATGCTGTTTATGTTAATACAAGTTTTGTCCGGATCAATATTCTTGTTGTTAAAATGAATAAGCACAATCTTTTGTTCTGGCATACTCACACTCCTCAAAATTATGCTAGTATCCCGTCTGACGTCACAACAACGAATTACTCAAGGTTCCTTTCGAATCGAGCAATATCTGGAGGAGTAGGAAGTGCGCCATGAAATGTACCATTATGCCTATAGCTATTAGTTCTACTTTTTATTTGTTTTTTTTCTATTGCTTGCATTCGTAGGACTGATTTCGGTTATTTAAATATCATTTCTGTAATGTCCGCTAATACGATTCTAATGAACAATATGTGCTCATCTAAAATCAATTAATAACAAAATTATGCTGACGCCATTGAGATCGAGGTTGTTTTCGTAATGAGAACATAATATTTCGGAACTTTCGACATATTCTCGTAATATAGTGTTAGATTATATACATATTGATTACGCATGTTTTCGGTAAGTTCAGTTTATATATTTTTGTCAACGAGGTTCTTAGGAAACCTTTACTATTTTTGTCATGTAAGACCCATGTAACCGTGAATGTTGATTATATTCCACTTAATGCTAATGGTTATATTTTTCGATTTGAGTTTCTATTTATCAAAGGTTATCGAAAACAGTTGGTCTGTTAAGTATCTATGTCTACACGTGGTCGTAGAAATATTGACGGGCGGGGGCCACTGAGTATACCCCCTACACAGGTACTCAATTTTAATGACTTAGAGAATTCGCTTAGTGCTACTGGTCATATTTGTTTAATATTATACGGAGCAAGAAATTAATGAGGAAACCTAAAGCGAGAAATCATTTTCCGCACCTCTCATTTGCTTTTGTAAATATAATTATACAGAATGAACAGTATTATATTTTTTACTAAACCGAATGGATGAATATATATTAATCTTGACATTTTTGAAACGTCTTCGGACTAACCTTATTTTTTGACCAAGATTTTTAATGTATGGAGTTGGAATAGAGTCTATGTGTAGAAATAAATGAGTGAGAATGCAAAATGAATTTCTTCCAATATTAGATTCATATTGTTTGTAATTTGAGTCAGGAATTGAGAAGGGAAAGAGTAAGACAGGAAACTTAGCCAACCATTGAGAAAAAAAGTTTTGAGCTATGGAAAATGGAGGAGATTTTTTGAACCAATGAGAGACGGTTTTTTCTTCTTCTGCTACTTTGGAATTGCTTTAAATACCACGGTGGAAAGCTTTTTTTCGTCATCTTCCGTCAGCTTTAACATCATCATGAAGTCTATATTTTACTTATTTTTTAACAAGTTTAAAAAATAATAAAGAATAATGAGGGTGCAAGCTGAGAAGAGGATGTCAGGGGAAATGAGCGGCAAGAGTAAAAGCATCGGAAAAAAGATTTTTCCTTTGCTACTAATAAACAAGAGACAACATTCAAAGAAAGAAATTAAGAATTTGTTCTCCGGGAGATTACAAATTGGAGGAAATGGTGGCATGTATAAAATACGCCATCGAAGTGAACTTTCGTCAGAACTTGCCTCGGTGCAATATAATCCAGTCATCTTACATGAAGAAAGAGGTGACTCCTAGACAATGATTTCAGTGTCGAACATAAATTTATAAGTTATTTTAATTAATAAGTGCAGTCCTGGGTGTGAATTTAGATATTTTTCTGCAAAGAAGGGTTTAGTGTTACAATTCGGTAGGTCACGTAATTTGAAAGGGAGATAGATTAAATTTTAGTAAAGGGTAGAGGCGGCTAATGCTTTACTGGTAACTGTATAATAGGTCACATGGACGAAACGCATATAACGAGAACTTGTGTGTAAGCCATAGATCAAAGTGGTGGTGTGAAGATTCAGCCCTATGGCCGTATCACACTCTTAATTATTTATTTTATTAAAAAAAATTATTTCCTTTTGGTAAGGATCAGTGTGATATAAATTAATTTTTTTGTATCATGACTTTTACCTACTAATTTTTTTTATTTAGTAAATATTTATTAAATTAAAGGGAAGATTTTTTGTTCAAATAGATGTATCCTTTGCTACTATTAATTTAACTAAATAATTTACTGGAATCAAATCAATTATCTTTAATAGATAAAAAAATATTTAATTAATAAATTAATAGATAAAAAAATAGTACATTTTTTGATTTGACAAACTTTTCAATGAAGAGCTTGCTAAGGATATTCTTTTCTTTTTTAAAGTCCGACGTGATGTCGTAATGCTGCGTACAATTGAACCGAGTCACTAAGCTTTTTAATTTCTTTTTATTGCAAAACAATCAAAGCCTTTTCTGTATCTTCCGTTATCCATCGCGCGATCTTTGTCAACAACAAATCTATATTTATCATTTCTCCAGCATTCAGAACAAAAATTTCGAAACTTATTGAAAGTCAGATAAGTATTGACATGATCATCATAAATATGTTTTAAATTCATATCATCTTGACGATAAATTACTAACATATTAATATTATCTCTGATAAGATGTTTTCGTATATGAGCATATGATTGGCATAGGTAGAAGCAGTCTACACTTTTATCTCTTGTCATGCAGAAAAATGCTCTGACGTTATCCTGCTTTTCACAAGCTGCATCATCAAACATCATAGTTGAAGTAGGTAATGCTTCATCTGGTGATATTACAGATTCATATTCACTAAACGGCACATATGTAATACCTTCAATAGGTTCTAAATTTTTTGCAGAAATTGATACTTTGGCTGATTTAATGATTTTAAATAAACATAGTCTTTCTCAAATCCAAGAGCATTGGGATGAATGATTAAAGCTAATAAGCTATTTGTTTTCCAGCAATTTGATAGGCCGCTAAATACTAATTGTATACTATCTGGTAGTAACTCTCCATGCCTCGGTTTCATTTTTTTCTCGATTCCAAAATCAAAGTTGGTAATGGGGAGTTTGATGGTTTGCTCAGTGAAATCCATGTTCCCGTGACTAAGTCAAATATATCATTGTACGATGAATACGATGAAAAATGGACGAAATTCTCAAAATTCAATCAGGTGTCGTATTCGATGAGTCAATTGCTTATTACGAAATCCACGCACATCAACCATACACAGCATTAAGCTTTGATAACAATGACGAAATTCCTATTTCTGTCTAAGATCAACATTTCTGTCTCCTAACATCACGAAATTCTATCCATATTTCTGGAAAGTTTAAAAAAATTTATCGCAGCTTACCGATGAAATCTAGATTTATTAAACATGCTATTTATCATCTATTTGATGAAATTCGCTATAAAATTAATGGAATTGAAATAGGCAAAAGTGAAAATGGCGTATTAAGTAGTGTGATGAAAGGGTGGACTTCGTTTATTCGCACTGAGACTCTCATGCTTGAAAATTGAGGTTGGCTTGGCAATGAAGAGTCGTCGAAATCTTTGGTGACTAGACAAGGAAACTTTGACGTTGCTTTGACGGTTCGTTTCAGGCTATTAGGACAATGTTTGATAATGTGTTCTTCCAGTTTACACAAAAAGCATTTTAATTGTGCTGTTTTGGGATAAATATAATAGGCGATTTCTTCATATTTAATTTTTATTAAATCAGACAGTTTTTTAATGTCGTTGGGCTCTATATAAATCTGCCTTCTCTAACTTAGAATGTGGGTAAATCCCTGTTCTACAAGTGATAATTTTAATGTTGATATTGGCGCTAAGCGCTTAATTTCTATAGATTGTAATATGTCCTCAAGAGCGGTGTGTAGTTTTACTGCTGAGGAATTTGAAAAAATGATTCTTTCATGCTTACTGATTAGTGGTGTTAGGGTTCCTTTTACTTCTGCGATTTTTATGGTTTATATAGTTTTTGTTAGGTTTTCTACTATTTTCTTGAGAGATATAGGCATATTCTATTATTCCAAATTCTTGTTCCGTACAAAATTATCTTTTTTCTACTGTACTTGCCATTGCACTCGCGTAATCTGTTAAAATTAAATCAGCAACACAGTCAGTAATTTAACCTTGGTCGCGCTTGTGACATTTCTTCTGTATAATAGTAACATAACTAGCTTTAATTTCAAATGAGAAAACTTTTAATGAAGTTTGTGTTTTTTAAAATGTCTTCTACAGAAAATATTTGAGAATCTCAACGTGATTTTGAACTTGGGAGAATGCCGAATAAGCCAGGTTTAAATGCCCTGATATTGCCCCGAATTGACACGCTGGATGTATTACTTATTACACGGAGCAATAATAAATGCAAATGTTATCACTTCAAAAGCTGAGCTACGAATCCTTACTTATTAGAATATGAGACTACAGTACTTGAAGATATAATTTAAAATTGGCAATCATTTAGACCCTCTACTTTTCAAACGAATAATCGAATTACATTTGAATTGTACGTGTAGGGAATTCTGAACAGAATGGGAAAGGGGCGCATCACTTTGCACAGTCAAAATAAATATTCGAAAAAGATTAATAAAATGCCTCAGCTGTGTGGATACATAAGGTCTGGGAACTACAGTGTATGCAAGTAAATTTTTAAATTATACGCTCATGGTACTGTATTTCCATTTTGAAAGAAGCAAGCGCATAGATATGATTCTCGGATAAGACTTGTTGTTATTCTATACTTTTAATAAGTGACTTTTTCGTTGAACTTATACGAATTGGTACATATACATTTTTGCATATACTTGAGTATATAAAAATTGATTTCAATACTTTGCTTCGTGAGAAACAAGTGATAAACTTCAACAAGTTCATCTTGTGTGATTATTTTGAAAAAATAGCGGACCAATAGATTTATATTTCGTTTGCTTATATAAAAATAGTCATATTGAGACACACACACAGAAACATATGCACATGTACGTATACATATTGTCCCTTTCATTGTCACCAGTCTTCATTTTCAATACATCATGTTCTTTTTATAGGATAGTTTGTAATATATTAAAAATTCATAAATTAAAATACAAATAATATATACATTAATATTTGTGATTTGTCAGAATTGAACTTCCAAGATTGGTGAATGCTCACCAAGTCAATGTAGTTAATCAAATGCCATGATTTATACGTACGATATGTACTCTTGCACTTGCCATGTCTTTATTTATATACGCCTCACTAACTTCGAAAGGAAGGTGGTCGGATTGAATTTATTCCATTTGTGCTCTCTAAATACTTGAACGTTGTTTAAAAATACTCAATCAGATGCTCAGATGACCGATCACCAAATGATTCATTGCCGCCAATAATTACACCGACTGGTGTCACTTCATTCACAAACTTTACAATTATATTACTTTTATAGTGACAATAAAATTTAATCCTCCACTTCGAACACTTAGGCTGCTATATATTTATTTCTATACAGTCAGGAACATACGTCATTGATCTAAAGTTTTTGAAACCTTTGGAAATATTACGTAGAATTTTCTCTTTAAGTAATATTGGGAGAGTTCATTCCAATGTGCTAATTTGTCTTTGGAATAATAGAAACTATTTCTTACAGTCTCCCTTTTATGAAATATAATCAGATCATCTATTACGCATTATAATAATTTGATTTATTCGATTATAATATTAATCGAATATATTATATATAAATGAATAATATATAATTAATTAACTAATTTTAAGAAGTTAATATTTTTTAATTTACAATAAATATTTATTACTCTGAAATATAATTTAATCAAATTAATATTTGCTTTTCTTTGCACGAGTTAATGTACTCGTCGCAGTATATTTTTTCTAAACCTACTTTATTTTACTACCCTTATTTATTTACACTAAATCTAACTTTCAATTTAATTCTCTAGTTCTTAACTTGTATTTTTTAATTGATTTGGATCTACCGTTTGTCTTGTTTATATCTAGTTGGTCTTCTTTGATTTTTTTCTGTCGCACATACGATGCGACTCTGGCATCATTTTCTGCCGGTTGTCTGAATGGATGTTATTAGAAATGATGTCTACCATTAGTGGTGGGTTATTTGCTTCAGGAGCAGCGTTGCTGGGCCAGGTGTTTCAAATAGTTTTAACCAAACTAGTTCTCGCCCGCTGACGCTGCGCCATCGCAAGATTTTCATTGTAATAATAATTATGTTAGTAGATACATGTGGATGTGTGTATGCGTGAGTATTTATTATCCCGGTGATCTCTTCCTGTGATTTCGGTACATCGCGATTCATTTTCCGAAATTTCGCGGAACTTTACTGCTATCACGTGGATTTCGATAGCGAAAATTTCTTGGCGATTTCCATAGAGGAACTTCCTTGGGTAGCACGGTAATGGTGATTCGAACAAAAGGGACGTGGTATATGTTGATGAGATGTGGTTTATTTATCAATATAAACCATCGTTCCTGGCATGATTATCATTACCTTTTGCAATCTATGAACTAGAGCGCCTGCGACCTTTTTTGTTATCTGCGCTACATTGCGCGCAACTGTAGGATGAGCTTCAGGCTGCTCTGCTTCGGGTTGTGCCATGTCCTCTTCTGCCGTGCTCTTTTCTATATCCTGACGCGTCGCCGTCACCCTTTTAATCGACTGCGCGTCGCGGTCGCATCCCCCTCTCAAGACGAGACGGCAGGAGTTGGTTGCTCTAGGCAGGATGTACAGGTATATACATCTCAGGTCGCTCTGTCATATCTATAATAGAACTTACCATTCTGGGGGTGCGACCAGGCGATGTAGCGCTTCACCTCTGCACCGCAGTTCCAACAACTAGGTGCAGGAGTTGCGCATTTTTCTGTCGACGCCACTCATATTGATGCCGTCTTCAAAGGAGCTTTGTCCTTTCTCTTAGCTGGCATACTACCCAATCCTAGCAGTGGCGACGTGGGCAAGGATAGGTGCGGCCATCTGAGAGCTATGAAATTAAGAGGCGGCGAAATGGCCAACTCCATGAGAGCCGATATTGTAGTTCCTCCTGGAACAGTGTTGTTGGCAGAATTACAAGACGTCGCCATTGGCCCGTGGAGTGGGGATCCTACTGGGCGGATCTTCTAAGCTTCCATGCGCAGACTATTTGCGTCTACACTATAACCCAAGTATTTAATTTCCGGATAGCAAAACTCTGACTTATCATATTGGTAGCTCAACCTCCTTGGGTCGCGTGAGCAACGCTGTTAGCTGCTCAGTGCGCTGCTTGAAAGTTTGGTGGCAACTATGATCTCGTTCATGCAGACGAACTCGGTTGGCTGGCATTGTGGCCCAAATGTGAGGATCATGCCTGTCTGAAAGATAGCTGGGGAATGGGTCAACCGATATGTCAGGTGTACCGACATAATCCCTTTTACGGTACTGAAAAGGCGATAATCTCCTTGCTGTTTTAGTCTAAGGTCATTTGATGGTGGCTTGACTAGGATCTATCTCTCCGTGCATCCTTTAGGTTATCCCATAGAACATGCATATGGTACAGCGGATAGGCATCTGTGCGCGTAATTTGATGTACCGCCCTGTAGTCAATCCAAAACCTAATTTTCCCGTCCTGTTTCAGAACAATCACTGGGCAACTGCTCCAGGAGCTTTCCGATGGTTCAGTTATGCCCTCTGATAGCAGCCAGTTGATCTCTTCATGTGCTTGTTTAAGCAGAAAATTTGATATACGACGTAGTCGTTGTTTGATTGAATGGTGACCCCTAATAACTTGGCGACCATAAATTTTGAGGTTAGTAGCTACTCATCGAAATTTACAGATAGCTCTACCTCGTCTTCATTAACGTAGACCTTTCCGTTGGGCAGTTCCATATATGAAATGGATGGTATTATCACAAATGACCTATCACAGGGGTCGATTAGAGCTGGCAATATTTTCCCCATCAGCTCAATACTTAGAAAGAAGCGGTTTTGTTCCTTTTGAGCGGTGGTGTTCGAGGAGATGTAAATTACGTCTCTTGCATTCAAGCAGTTACTGCTGACAGTGCTCGCTATTACTGGTGGAGTCGTTTGGTAAGGGGTGTCAAGGTTGACTCTGTTTTCCTGCCCTCTTACGTGTTTCCCTGTTGTTTAGAGGAGTCAGCATGGGCAGTCTCGCGTCGTAACGTCTCTTTCTCCACAGTTATAACAGTGAAGCCACTTTCTATCGGAGCATCTATCTACCCAGTGCCCTATCTGCTTACATTTCCAGCAGGGTCTTCCGTCGTCACACCACGGTTCGCTTCTCACGTTTGGTCTTCGTGTATTATTGCGTTCGTTGGACTGGTACGATGCATATGTACTGTGTCGATGGTCTCTGCTCGGCGATGGTTTTATTATTTGCCGAGTTGTATCGACACTCTTGATTTGATGATCGGTATTCTCGATCCGGCGTACATGGTCATGAGTACCGGTTTCGATCATCATAAGATCAAGGTGGAGTTCTATTGAGAGACAGGCTCCGATAGGTGCAGTTGGGAGAGGGCTTTCTAGGTTATCTTTGCGGCGAATATCTATTACTGCGGGAGAATGGTGGGGAATTATATCTGGGAAATGGCATTGATGAGGTGTATCTGAGCGGAGGGCTTCGTCGCCGACTCGTATTTTTCTCGCTTCTCTGGGACGATGCGCCTCCTGAATTTTGTGATATCGGGCTCTAATTCCGATGCATGCCTTTCCGTTTGTCGCGGGAATCTGTTTCTTCATGTGCTTACTTAGTTGCGACTGGTGCAGATGGCTCAACTACTGGCACCTGCTTTTCTGTGATTTGGCATCGGTCATCATCGAGTGCTACTACCCTAGGGGCGCCTACTGGTTCGATCGGATGGGGAGCAAGCTGCCGTACTCATCATGCAGGACTCGACGGGTGGAGGTTCTTTATATCGATGCTTTAATTTCTTTTTTAACTCAATCTACTGGCTAATCAGTTGTAATTCGTCGATCCATTCGAAGTCACTGTGGTTTATCTTATCGATGTAATTGGGGTACAGGTTCCTATATATCCAGCTGTGTCTCGATAGGAACTGCTGGTGAGATCTTGTTAAAAAGCACTCTCATACCTCTAAGGTAGGAGCCGATGGGCTCTTTTGACTACTGCGTCATGTCCCGGATCTCTTCTTCTAATCGCAGCACATAATCGATCAGTTGGAATTGTCTGCAAAGCGTAAGATTTAAAATCCTCTAAATTTTTCTATTTTTTATGGATGGACCTCGCCCATATTCTCGCTGCTCCGTAGAGTATTCAAGGTACCGATTTTTATATTTTGGCTGCCGGAATATCCAAGTTTTCTAATGTTTCCCCTACATCCTCTTGTAAAGCTCAGGAGCACTCAACCTTCCACTGCCTCAGTAGTTGGCCTGCTCTCGTTTGTTTTAAGTACGTTCTATCGGAGGATCGAGTGTATGATCGCATATTAGTCGCGGTGCTGTGCGGATGTTTGCACTTATCAGCCATTGGTGTCGTGTTCGACTGTCCTGGATATCGCGTAGTGTCGTAATACTGCAAAAATGTCGGACGTGGGTACGGCCATGTGTCTGGTGGATATTTCCCTTTGACAGTAGCAGTGGGGGGAATATTATTATCTCCCGCTATATCCGTGCTGTGTGCCGTTAGTAATGGTCATGGTCCGACGGAGTATACAGGAAACGGGGTCATGTTTGGGAAGGTAGACTAGATAGACACCGTGGTGGTAAAGTTGTTCATAGAGGCGCCGAAGTTCGAAACGGATTAGCCTGCTTCTCCATACTGCAAGATCCTCGCCTATTCGAAGATGCCGCTCCGCTTCACGGAACAATTTTGCATTGATGTAAAAAGTCCATTGAGCCTATTCTGTTCCTCTCCGAGCATTCTCGTTGATTTTATTATTTATGAGTTCGTTGAATCCGTTGACATAATGAAGATGAATTAAATTTGTTTAATTACGTAAAATTAATCAAATTAATTTAATCAATTTAGTTTTAGAAGTTTAGTTAGTTAGTTTTTGAAGTTTTAATTTATTGTTTAAAATTTCGAGATTCTGTTGAGTGTTATAAATGTCGAAATCTAAATTTAATGTTAAGAATTTTGAAATTTAGGTTTAATGTAAAAAAAAAGAAATTGAATTTTACCCCACTATTTAGGTAAGGTTTTATAAAACAAAGTAAAACTTGGTAAATTTTCCACAAGTCTGTTGCTCTTTTTTCTGAAAAAATTGTCCTAATTATTTATTTATAGGTTATTGTTTATTTAAATTTTATAATTTATTTATTTCCAAGTTATCTGATTATTGTTATTATTATATTCTATTTGATATAGAATATTATTATATTATCTCTATATTATTTACACGCTGTAATCATTACTAAATATTTTTTCATTGGTCTTACAGTCCTATATCTACATTAACATTAATGTTAATGTACGTGTGTATTGATGCTGTTACGTATTGTTTTTGATTGATTTGATTTACAGTCAAATCAATTGATTTACAGATCAAATTGATACAGTCGAATCAATTTGATTGATTGATCTCATCCAAGAGGAATAACCTATATAGAAAGGGAGTGTATATGGGAGCTATGGTCAGCGTGATCAATTCAAAGACATTCTTCCAAGTTATTTGTATAGAAAATATGTAATTATTATTTAAACCTTCTGATTTTTGTTTCCACACTTGCTGTGGTTGTTCTCGACTTAATGCAAATTTTAGCTTTAAAGAATTGTCACAAGGAACATAAGCAGCAGGAACAGTAAGAAAACTATCGTTTACTCAATTAATTAATTAATAAAAATATTTAAAATAAATATGCGAATTAGTACTTATAAGATAAGAGAAATGAAAGTGTATGGTTATAATAATATGTATACAGTATGAAAAGCATATATATAACAAGTGTATGAGTGATACAAATAGCGATATTTTATAAATGTAATATATATATATATATATATATATATATATATATATATATATATATAATATAAGGTCATGTTTGGTTATAATTGTACTGCATATTTCTTATGCGTTATTATTCAGAAAGCATATTCCGTGACAACACTCAGTAAGCAAAGGAGGTCAATTGAGTTTACACTCGAGTTTCAAAAATCCATTAAGCAGTATTAGAACTAATAATTAGTATTTAACGCCTTCGCTTACTTTGCTACTGTTGTCTAAACAGAGACTTTGCTTGACTCTCATCATCAGCAAATGTCTTTGTGTGTGTCATTGAAGCCTTTTATAATTATCAGGCACTATTGTTGTCGAGTGTCTGTAAACTTTGTCTTTTAAAATTCTTTCACTTTGCGAATACAACAAAAATCTTCTTATCACATATCTGAAACATACATCCCATGACAGGTGTACATATTATAACTTATAGTACTCGTAAAATTTATAAATCTAATTTTCAATCGTGTAATTAAGAGTTGTAATTGTAATTAAGAGATGTAATTAAGCGTCCTTTTCCAACCTTTCGTGATTTAAGTTGACAGTAAAGTAGAGTCTCTAAGTATTAAAAATACCGAGAAGATAAATAAACTGCATGCCGGAACAAATTTGCTAGTGAACTAATCTACGAACGACTAAGGTTGCTTTACCTCAGACTCAACGTGTTGATATCCATTTTCTCAAATTGACTCAACGTGATGAACCGAATTGAAAACGCAGAAAGAGGCAACAGACAGTGGGAAAGGTTCTGGCATCAGTATTTAGGGATGCGCATCTCATAATATACATCGACTGCCTTGATAAGAGAAATACTATCAACATTGATTATTAAGTAGCGTACTTTTAATATTTAATGGAGAAAATCAGGAAAACAAGGTCCCATTTGAAGAAGAAAAAAGTCTTGATTCATGAAAAAAATGCACCGTGTCAAAATCCAATGAAAATAGTGGCAAAATTGCATGAATTCAGTTTTGAATTGCTTTTTCATCTAATGTGTTCTCCGGATTTGACCCCGAATGACTCTTTATTCATAAACCTCAAAAGAATGCTCGGTGGAAAAAAATTCAGTACTGATTATGAGGTAATCATCGAAACTGAGGCTTATTTTAAAGCTAAAAATAATTTCTACTATACAAATGATATCAACACATTGCATGATCGATATAATCATCTACCATGCGCAAAGGCAACTCTATTAAATAATAAAGTCGAATTTGACCAAAAAAGGTCTTTTACTATATTAGAATACAAACTTTTTAGCTCATCTGTTACACTATCAAAAAATAAGTAGATTTAAATAAATATGTACCATTAGCTCAACATTTATTTGAAATAAATAAGTTATATATAATATTCAGAATACTGAAATATTTTTATTCCATGTGAAGAAATTCGATTCTAGATTTTAAAAATTATTTATTTCAATTAAATAAATATTTTTTAAGAAAACAATGTTTTAATATGTTATAGTTAAAAAAATATAAATGGGAACTGCAGCATTTTCGTAATATTAAACTATCTAAGTGATTAATCTTCTTGTATACGAGGGTGGATTGATAAGTTTCCGGCCTGACCAAGAGATGGCGCCACTAGGCCTACCTTGAGGTGACGTTCTATAGTACCATCCTTAGATAGCTTGTATCTATAGTTTCAGTCCGATCGCCATGTTAGTTTAGGTTTGAGAGCACGCTCAACAAGACGCCTCTGTGTTTTTCGTAAAAATGGAAAAACTGGAAAATCGCGCTGTCATCAAATACTTTTATTTGAAGGGGTTAACGCCGAAGGAAATGAAAGAAGAGATGGACTCAACACTGGGGACATGCTCCTCATCATATTCAACCGTTAAGCAGTGGGCTTCCGAGTTTAAAAAGGGTTGTGTGAGCACCTCTGATGAGCCTCGCTCAGGACGCCCCATTGAGGTCACAACTCCAGATATGATCGAAAAAACCCATCTAATATTGCTGAAAGACCGCAGATTAAAAGTGCGTGAGATAGCTGAGTCCTGTAAGATGTCATATGAACGTGTACAAAATATTTTGCACCAACATTTGTATATGGAAAAGCTCTGTGCAAGATCGGTGCCGCGTTTGCTAACACTCGACCAAAAATTGTTTCGAAAGAACATTTCTACCGCCAATTTGGCGTTGTATAAGCGTAATCCAAGCAAATTTTTGCGTCGATTCGTAACCGTTGATGAAACATTGATATACATAGATTACCTTAAAAAAGGTAAAATTATCACTGGTCAACACTAGGCAGACTTATTGCAATGTTTGAGCCACGAACTAAAAATTAAACGACCTCATCTGGCGAAGAAAAACATCTTCTTTCATCACGATAACGCACCTGTGCACACGTCAATCGTTGCGATGGCTAAAATCAACGATCTGAAGTTTGAATTGATGCCGTACCCTCCCTACTCTCCAGACCTAGCTCCGAGAGCCTATTATCTGTTTCCTAACCTCAAAAAATGGCTTGGCAGTAAGAGATTTGCGGACAATGAAGAAGTAATCAAAGCTATAAATGGGTATTTTGAGGAGCTTGACGAATCAGTCTATAGAGATGGCAGTACTAGAATAGAACACCGCTATGAGAAATGTATCAGACTTGGAGGAAATTATGTTGAGAAATAAAAAAAAAATTTTTAAAAACGTTGTTCTTCTTGGTCAGGCCGGAAACTTATCAATCCACCCTCGTATTCTTTCGCAACTAATAATAACTATGTTTTCACAATTTTATTCTATTACATACATGTATCATCGCGGGACCTTTTAAAAAACGGAAGAGCACTTTTTCTTGCTACCGGGCGCGTCAATTTCCTAAAAGTCAATAAGAAAAAACAATAGCTTCAGAGGATTTAAGCCGTAGTTTTCTCTTCCAAAGTGGAGACCCAAAGAATAAGCGTCCAACCCGGGAAAGACCGATAAAAAGGGGTCGCACTCTAAAGGAAGAGGAAATAACGGTGAAAAAGCCGAAACCCTCGACAATCTTCGAGTCGCCAGAGGAATTCCAGATATATATCATAGATCGATATGATCCAGATGGCAGGATGGACTCCGAAAAGTGGTTGGAAATGGAGGCAAAGACTATGCAAGCTATCGCAGATGGGCCAGCCGATGACAGTAACGAGGAAATAAACTTCGACGGGACCGGCTCGCAGAAGGGTATCAAGGTCGTAGGGTACAGCAACAGAAAGTCTGGAGACTTCCCGTGTCATCCGAGACTGCGGCGAACTCTGGCAGAGGGCCCAACTCGAAGTGATTCCAAGGTCGCAGCTGCCACTCAGACAAATAATATCGATCTGGGTGGCATAACATGCATAGAAATCTACTCAGAACAAATACTATTCCAAAGATTATACAGACTCAACGACGAATGCATTGTTCTGCAGGCAGAGATCTTAGCTATTGAAAAGGCGGCGAAACTATTGAAGAATAGAAACCCGAAAAAGGCAACTATTTACGCAGATAGCCAAGCTGCTTTAAAAGCCCTAGGGCTACAATCGATTAGATCAAAGTCAGTGATGAGCTGCCGGGAGGCACTGTCATGGATCCAGAATGGCGAAGTTCGACGCCACTGGGTACGAGCACACTTTGGTGTCGAAGGTAATACCAGAGCAGATGAACTGGCAAAGCTGGGAACTAAGAAAAACAGTGTCGACGCAGACAGTTATACATGACCACCGATCTATACGATGAAAAAGAAGATGGAAGCATCAAAACAAAACATAGTGAACGGTGGGAGACAAGAAATACCTGTCTTGCATCTAGGAAACTATGGCCTACTATTGATGAAACAAGAACCAGTGACATTTTAAGGCACAAAGAAGCAACGGTTGGTATAATCACAGAAATAATCACGGGACACTGTGCAACAGGCGTCAACCTCAAAAGATGAGGTAAAGCGTCTGATGATTCATGAGAATACCATATGGAGGAGGAAAAAATAATCCACTTGCTATGCCGATGCCCAGCCCTGGTAAGCAAAAAACATTGTTAAGACGAAGCTTTATGGAAGATCTGAAAGAGGCATCAAGTGTGGATGTTGGAGTATTACCTAAATTTGCGAGAGACTGAAAATGTTTCTCTGAAAGGAAAAAGGTTATAAATAGGAAAAGGCCCCACCCTTTGGAAAACGTAGGGCATCACATTGGGCTTAAGGCCACTAAGCATAAGTGCCATGTTCGAATAGGACAGAGTACAAGCCCTTACAATTTAACCTAACTAACCTACATTTATCATATCATACTAATATATAAATACAAGGAGTGTGTTTTGTGTGTACATGTTAAACAAAAAAACTACTGAATCGATTGCTCTGAAATTCGCAATATATATTCTATATTATTTTCGGAAGGATATAGACTATGTTTCTTATTGAAATAATAATTTCATCAATAAATGAACTTAACGGTCTTAGTAGTCAGTTTAACCAGCGGTCAGTAGATGGCGTCTTGAATCATGACGAATATCCACTCAAAGTAGTCAGCTTAAAGTATTAATACCAAACCAACACATTTGCATGGTCACATCAATCTTGATTGAGATTAATATTCTAAAGAAGGTACGATTTAGCCACTATTATCCTTTTTGGGTTTTAGCTTAATCTGAGCCTACCGATACTTTGTAGATATCTTTGGATTTTTGTAAATTTCATTTTTCTTTATGGTAGAAAATCTCACACAGTCTATTGCTCTCAGTCACTCTCTCTTTCTATCTCTCTCTCTCTCTCTCTCTCTCTCTCTCTCTCTCTCTCTCTCTCTCTCTCTCTCTCTCTCTCTCTCTCTCTCTCTCTCTCTCTCTCTCTCTCTTTCTCTCTCCCGCTCTCCCTCTCTGTCTTCTTTTATAAAATGATTGTATGCCGAATCATATTACACGTAATTTAGGAAGGCAAATTATGCATTTGTTTTTACATGTTATATTATTTTCGAAGTAAATGCGTTATGCTTTTTTCAGTTTGAACAAAAAAAATTATGGCATAATAATAGGAAGTCACTTTACTGACAATTCTGAAACTATGTATATTATATGATATATTCATATATATATATATATATATATATATATATATATATATATCTATATATATATATATATATATCGTCACATCTGCATAAAAAGTCGATACCAGCATCCGCTTAAAAATATACTCGCAGACCATTATTTTGTTTTAATTTCAGTTGACGCCACTAACTAAATATTCACGGGCTTAAATAATTTAAAATATGAAAATATATGACATATCATATCATACTAATTTATAAAGACAAAGCGTGTTTTGTTTGTACACGATAACAGAAAAAACTACTGAATCCATTGTTCTGAAATTTGACATACAGATTCTATATTATGTTGGGAAGGATATAGGCTATGTTTTTTTATTGAAAATCATTTTACTTTTATCAATAAATTAAGTTAATGGTTTTAACAATCAGTTCCATCAGCGGCCACTAGGTGGTGTCTTGAATCACGAACATGAACTAAAAGTAGTCCGCTTAAAGTATTAGGACCAGCTAGCTCAAACGAATGTTCATATCCAACTTTGGGATTCGTATCCTAAAGAAGGTGTGGTGTTAGTCGGTATTACCTTTTTTGTTCTTCAGGTTAATCTGACACTATACTCATACCTTATGGATATCTTTTCATTTTTGTAAATTTTATTTTCTCTTACGTGAGAAAATCTGTCTCTCTCTCTCTCTCTCTCTCTCTCTCTCTCTCTCTCTCTCTCTCTCTCTCTCTCTCTCTCTCTCTCTCTCTCTCTGTGTCTTTCTTTCTCGTTCTGTTATAAAATGGTTCTGTATGCCAAATCATACTGAATATAATTTGTAACGACAATTATATTTTTGTTTTTATACATTATATTAACTTCAGAATTGTGACAAGAGACTATTTTTTTTAGTTTGAACAAAAGAAATGATTGCAAAATAGAGTTCTCTTACCAACAACCTCGAAACTATCCATCGTCTGCTTAAAAAATATGCTATTCGCCATACCATTTTGCTTGAATTTCAGTTGGCATCACTACGAAAATATTCACGGTATTTCATTGAAAAAACGAAAATACACGAAATATTTAATATATGGGCGATTTCTACGGGGAATATTGTACTTAGTTGATAGAAGACGACGTCCAGATATGAGGAAATCAACTTCTGTGGGAAGATTTATGTTGAGACGGTACTCTTTCCAAACGACTTCTACGGGTCTTTAGTCGTTACGAAGCGATGCTAGCTTTCTCGGGACGACTTCTACTGGGACTATCGTGTTTAGTTGGTAGGAAACGATGTTTAGGTATGTCGGGACAACTTCTACGGGGAGTTTCGTGTTTGAATGATAGAATGCGATTTCCAGATGTTTTCGATCGACATCTATGGGGAATTTCGTGTTTGGACGGTAGAAGACGATGTCCAGGTATGACGGATCTACTTCTACGGGGAGTTTCGTGTTCGGATGATAGAATGCGATTTCCAGGTGATTTGGAACGACTTCTACGGGGAGTGACATGTATAGTTAGTGGAGAACGATGTCCAGATAAGTCATTACGACTTCTATGAAGAGATTAGTATTCTATCATTCTAACACGCACACTCCCAGTAAGAGTCGTCCCGGGATAACTAGACATTGTATTCTACCTCCCCAACACAAAACTCTCTATAGCAGTTTGCCGGAGACATTTCCTATAGTCCGAACATGATGCTCTCTGTAAACGTCGTCTCGAGACATTTGCACATCTTTTTCTACCACTCAAACTCGAAAGTACAATTTTTTCGATTGAAGCCGTATTTAATATGCATATATATATATATATATATATATATATATATATATATTGTAGAAAATGGTCGGCAAAGTATATTAACATTTAAGTATAACTTGTGTTATCTGCAGTGACTTGAAAATTTTGTCTCAGCAAAAAAATGGAACTAACTCGTGAAAATTTTCATGCGATGATTTTTTACGACATTCGATATGGCAACAAAGTATAATTCTTCATCATGACGCTTTATAACCCTAATTTGGTACTCAATGACTTCTTCTTATTCTTGCAGATCAAAAATAAATAGTGTGGTCAACTTTTTCAACACCTGAAGAAGCCGTTGATGCATTCAAAAACTATTTTTTGGAGGTATCTCAATCGGAGTGGATAATGTGTTATGAAAATTAGTTCGAGAGCGAGCAAAAATTTATAAATTATTCTGGAGAGTACTTCGAAAAACAATAAAGTCATTTTCCATAATATACTGCTGTCTTTCATTATTAGAATCAAAATATAAATAGCAATCTACGTAAGTTGATCGATGCACTCCTGTCTTGATAAGCCACGTCGAAAGTCGTAAAAATCATCGCACGAAAATTTTCATGAGTTAGTTCCATGTCTTCACTGAGACAAAATTTTCAAATCGCTGTAGATAACACAAGTAGATAACACATCAGATGTCATCTGCAAACACTTGTTATGCTAAGGATCAAAATATAAATTACAACTCTCGTATGGCCCCGCTATGTGCCTTTTAAAGGGGTAAAGTAGGTAAATGTAATGTATGATTTTATAGGTTTTACATTTAAATTCTTAATTCTATATTAGAAGCCATATTACATTTATTTCAACGCAATTAGAACTTGATAATATACATTTATATAGTTATATCAGTAGAAAAATTTCCTTTTTACGATATAAACAGCCCACAAGATATATGTTGGCGATTACCCGAACAAGTTTACAGGTTAAAAAATTAACGTTCTTTTACTTGTTATACCATTGTGCCCGGTACTGGGCTTGAACAAAAGCTACCTTTCAGCCTATCATAATTCTTTGAAATATGAAAAGTAAAAAGTGATGAATTCTTTTGAATGATGAATTTTTTTGAAATCACCCTTAAATCAAACTAAAGAGTCTTTATTTTTCTATTCATTCTAACAAATGAGATATTAAAATTAATGCCATTTCATGCTTATGAAATTCAATTTAATGCATTTAAGAAAATAACTTTGTTAAATTTTTCTTTCTATTTTATTCAATTTAAATAAATTCTTTTTAGATAATTAATAATGTTTTTTAAATTAAAAGAAAATTCTATCAACTAAATAAGTTAATATATGTCTATATATTTTTTTTATCATGAAAAACAGTTGTATATACAAGTGATATTCAAGTAAGTTTTCCTAGGTTAGCGCTTCTATCAGACTCCACCTAGCGGATTTGAGCTGCTCATAGTTTTTGTTTGGTTTTTACCGACAAGAGCGGAATTGGTTTTTGTGGCCAAGAATAACTTTTCCAGGTATACTCACTCCAGAATCATGGAGCGAACAGTGTAAGGCAGGTTCAAATGTGAATTACATGAGAGTATTCCTTTATGAACTTGACAAGGGTTAAACACCAATCAGATTTCTATTGAATTGGTGACTATTTATCGCAAAGAGTATATGAGTGTACATATGGTGGGAAGATAGCACATAGATTTTCTTGAGGAACGTGCAGAAGTACACGATGATCAGCGTGATTCCCCAAAAAATCACCATTACTTTTCCAATACTCCTCGATTTAATCAAATATTTTATAATTTGAATTGGAACAGATGTCTTTATTTAAAATTACGAAATTTTTTCAATATATCAAGGTACAAAAAAAAACAGTTGTAGATTTCAACAAAATATATTTTTTATAGCATGTGTTTATTTTTACAATAAGCATTTCTCAAGAAATAAGTATTCGGAGGTATCTGTATTCTGCATATACAGAGGTCTGTTCAGAGGATCATGAGACAGAGTCATTGACTTTTCTCTAAAAATATAGTTTGTACCGAAAAACTTTATAGAACCAAAAATCTGTATGTTGATGAGTTCTATAATTTCCAATTAAGGTGTGCTGCTATACACAGCGTGTAGTAAAATTCCGTACTATTTACGCCATCTTCCTGAAACTTTGGCCACTAGTTATAACACCCTTCCTCCACATCTATACAAAATTTTATCGGATTACACACAGATTTTCGATAGCAGTTTGTGTGGGGGTATCAAAGTAGCCACTGTCACTGTTTAAGATGAATAAAAATATTGAACAAGATGTCGCAATTCAATTTTGATTTGAAGTTGGTTAAATTGCAATTTAAACGAAGAAAATGTTGAAAGTGGCTTTTCTTGAATATATTATGTCTCATTCTACTATTTTTCGACAGGATAACGTCGTTGCGGTAGGTAGAGAGTCGGTTGAAGACGACGAAAGGAGCGGGTGGCCACGCACGGGGAAACATCGACAAAGTCGCAACTACGTTAAAGGATAACTGTAACTGTAGTTTCATATTGATTGAAAAACTTACTGAATACCAAAATCGACCGTTCAATGTATTATAACGAACGACTTGAAAAAAGGTGTACGTGTTTTTCGTCCTAACTGCGAATAGTGAGAGCAACGCGTTTCTTCTGCATGCGACATGCTGGGCATGGCTGAAATGCAGCCAATTGAAACTATTATTACGGGTCATAAAAGTTGGTATTTTGCATACGACCCTGCATAAACGCCAAAATCTGAGTGGGTTGGCAAAAACACGCTGCGACCAAAAAAATTACGCTTTCATAAATCAAAAGGTAAGATAATGTTAATCATTTTTTTCTATTTTACAGGTATCATCCACAATGACTTGGTTCCTCAAGGTATGACTGTGAATGATGCATTCTACCAACAATTGCACTATCGCTTGTGTAAAAGAATTGCGCGTGTTAGACGCGAGTTGCGGAAAACCTCTGTTTTTTGCTATTGGACGATAATACACGAGCACATACTGCGGTAACTAATACTCTATTTTTGGCCAGCAAAATGGTTACTGTACTCACGCCCACCTGTGTACTACCATGTTCGCCTGATTTGACTCTCCCAGACTACTTCTTGTTTAAAAAATAAAGAACAAGAACCGTTTTGCATCATTAGAAGAGATACACGAAGCTGTGACAACGAAATTAAAAAGTTTTCAAAAAAGGAGATTTTAAAAGGCATGAAGAGATTGGCAGATCATGCCAACTTATGTATTACTTCTAATGGAGAATCTTTTGAATAAAAAGTTTATTGAAAAAATTTCACACACTTATTGCGTCTTTTACATCTCCAATCTTAAAACTTTTCAAACACATTCCGTATATATTTGGTGTACAAGTAAGTTTCTAGTGTTTTTTCCAAAACATGAGGTTTTATTATGACAATATGGTTACATATTCTTTATCCGCAGTATCGTCCATCGAAAGCTATAACTTGTTTTCATCTTTCTGGCAGTCGATGAATTTCAGTCTAAAATAAATTTCTGGTCTTTCCAGTCTAAGGACGTATCGAGTCAATTTCCGATTGCCTTTACTGAACTAAAGCGTAATCCCGTAAGAGCGTTCTGCATTGAAAAAAACAAGTGATAGTCAGAGTGTGCCAAGTTTGGTTGGTAAGACGGGTGAGGTAGAATTTCACATCCATTTTGACCGAATCCGCAACATTTTGCCGAGCGTCATCATGATGAAAAATGACAGAATCGTACCTGGTTTCATATTCTGACTGTTTTTACTCTCGCTTCAACCGACTAAGTTGAATTCGATAGAATGGCCCTCTAATGGTTTGACCATTTGGTACCACTTCATAGTGTACGACACGCTTTTGATCGTACCATATGTAGAGCACGGTCTTATTTACGTGAATATTTTGTTCCGACGTCGATCCCTTTTTGATCATCAGTAACCATACGATAAAAAATACTGCTGCAACAACAATTTGGACATGCAAAATCAACCTTTAACGTCTCTAGCTTTCAAATTATACTGTAATCCAGTTTCCAACCATTCGAATGAATCCTAGTGCTTTTAGGTGCGTAGAAATGGTGTTGCCTAACACCCAATAATACAGCATATTCTTCTTGAATCTGATACGGATTCTCATCCCGCAAAGCAATTAATTCCTTGTCTTCAAAACTTTTCGATTTTCCGGATCGATCCTTGTCTTCAAGTATAAAATCACCACTTTTGAACCATTCGAACTATTTGTGACATGTCGATTTACCAATGCATTCCGCTCCATAAGATTCCGAAAGCAAATGATAGACCTCAGCCCCACTTTTCCTCGTATTAAAGTATAGAAACAGCGCCCCCCATAAATGAAATTTGTTTGGCCGGAAACACCCCATGATTTTGCTGTATAAAATAAACGACACCGAAAGAAATTCTCAAAGACAATGCTGCAAAGTTCTTAACATATGCACAACCTATAAATATAACACATAAGGTCTGACATTTTTTCCCGGCATCCACTAGTGACGCCAGTTTTTGACAAACGCTGGAAACTTATTTGAACACTCAATACACTTCTAAATATTATACCCAAGAGATTTATAATTAAGTCTATAAGCAGGTACGTCGACAATATTTTTATAAACAAGTTTGATTTAAAACTGAACAGAAATGTACGAATAACTTAAATAAAACTTATAAATAAATAAAACTTATGGGGTTCCCAAAATTTACAAAAATCAAATGACCTATAGAATAATAATATCATCCATGAATTTTCTATCATACAGTGTTGCAAGATTTTAATTAAAATTATAATCAACTTATTGTAGAAAAATTATATTATATAATACGTTTCACCCTAGGGTCGCCATTTTTGCTGGAGTACTGCTTTAGAGACATTAAATATTAACACAACTGATTCTCAAGTTCCTGTCAATAAATTTCTTACTACATCAAATGTCGATCCTACGAGAATTTCATTTTAGACGATTACTGTTAATGTGATATTAACGGCAACTTTTAAGCTAAAGATAATGCAGTGATGTCTTACTTAAAAATTTTATTTTCCGGGTCTTTTTAATCATTTAGTTTAATCACTTCTCAAGGAAGAGCTGAGTTCGGTGATGCTTGTCACACAGATAAAATCTAGCTATTATACGCGTTCGTCAAGTGATGCTGGACGCAGACATCTGTATACTTTATAACTACTATTACAAGTATGAATTTACCTGAAACTTCAACACGCGTCCTTAAATTCGTACTTCTTTATTAAATTACATTTAATAATTTCCTTTTTATTAATCAAGTTTTACAATACATACTATATTGCTCTCAATATGCTTGTGTTGAAAATGATTAAGAACCTCTATATACTTAAATTTGTTTATAAAATTACCATATTTTGCCATCCCAATGACACCTGAGTTGCTTTCATATATTGTCATTGATTTATCGAACTGAAATTCAAAATTATTCAAGAAGTTTATCAAGAAATTAATATTTTAATAAATATTTTAATAAATATTAGACCAATAGGTCTTACAGTCAAATTAAATAAAATTAAATTTAATACATAATAATATCAATATATATTTATATCAATATTAATACATATCAATACATAAATAATTCAAAATTATACGATCAGACCGTCCTTGTTTAAAATCACCCCATCGACTAATCTGAAATAAAAATATATTAGCTGAAAAAAAATTCTTTATTAGTAAAGTGCAATCTGACTGTCCCTACCACCTTTTTTTAATTGAAGATCTGCTGAGGTTGTCCAACGTTTCGAGCTCGTTACGGCCCCTCATCAGGGACTAGACTAAATCTTATATTAATATTCTAATTTATATATACCCCTATCCACACCAAACTGAAAATTTTGGTAATTCGAATATACAATTCCCCTACACAGAATGCTCCAATCCAATCAATTTAATAAAGAATAATAATTGTTATCTAATTTACTTGACTCTAATATTAAATTCACATTATTTTGATTCCTTGAAATGTGAATACTTTTAAGACTCTCCCCTTTGTACTTATATTAATACCATGGTTCACAATATCCACATTCATAAATCAAAAGAATCTAAAAACTTCAAACAATGCTCTATTAAACCTAAAATAATATGTGAACTTCGTAAAATAAGTCTATATTCATAAATTTTTTTTAATATCTACTTGTTTGTCCAATGTCGCATTCTATATAATCTGTTTTATATCTACTTTACATATCTTCTATATAATATTATATTATATTCTATATAATATTATCTATTCAAATAAATAAATCACATCTTGTTATAGCTAATTGTTATTTATAATTCACTCATAATAAAATATAAATTATATGTATTTAGTTATGTATTTAGTAAATCGTAGGTAGTTATTATAATATTATAAATGGGCTCGGCTATTGGTAAATGATCTCATTACTTTATTAAGCTGCATTTCCGTTATAACTATTTATTTATTATTATTTTTTAGAGTTTGACATATATTTGTGTAAGTTATACATGCTGTTATATATTTAGAGAGTTATATACTTGTTATATACTTAAAGCAAAGCCTTTCTACATCGAATCGTGACGGCAGATGAAAAGTGGATTCACTACGACAACGCAAAGCTTCGGAAGTCATAGGGTAAGCCCGGGCATGCCTCTACTTCGACGGCCGAGCCAAACATTCGTGGCAAGAAGCAAATGCTGTGCATTTGGTGGGATCAGCTTGGAGTAATCTATTACGAACTACTGCTACACAATCAAATCGTCACGGGGGAACGTTGCCAAAAACAATTACGAACATAATATGCCAAAAGGTACGATAAAGTCATTTTTCAGCCTGACAATGCTCGGCCACATGTTGCAAAAATCTTAAAGGAAACGTTAGAAGCACTGAATTGGAACGTCCTACCCCCACCCGCCGTATTCATTAGACATTACTCCTTCAGACTACTACATATTCCGGTCGATGACTCATAGTCTGGCTGAGCAGCACTTCACTTTTTACGAGGAATTGAAGAAATGGGTCGATTCATGGATCGCCTCAAAAGACGAGAAATTTCTTAGACGGGGTATCCACTTGCTGCCCGAAAGCTGGTCAAAAGTAGTAGAAAGTGATGGGCAATATTTGGAATGACATTATTTGTACCTTTTTTTACAATAAATTCTTATTTCTTTATAAAAAAACGGCGAAACTTATTTCTTGGCTCAGAACTTGACATCTTAACACAATCGAAACTAAGTGATGCTAGAATAAAGTCAGAGGTATTAAAAGGTTATACTGTTTCGAGATGTCAACATATACTATACGATTTTTTACAGATGACAAGTTCGATGTTATCTGATCGGTGGCGCCATCTTTTCAAAACGGCGGAAACTTATTTGCACACCTAATACTTACCGATTGTATCGCCTCTAGTATTTATTTTATTTCATCGCCCTCAAGTACAATTTTGCATTTTTTACATTATATTTACAAGCAAGTGTTTCTATATAAGGTTTTCGGTCTAGCATCTTTATAAGAATCATAATTAATATTTATATCCAAATACATTTTGATTCTTTCCAAATCTTTCATATCAAATCTCTTTGCTAATTCATGCTTAATCTTTTCTATCATTCCAATATATTTTCCACATATAAGTATATCATCCACAAAATTTATTAGATAAATAGTATTTACTTCATTGTCGAGCTTCTATAAACAACTATCATTATTACATTTTTTTAAGTATAATTTTCTTAGAAAATCAGTCAAACATTTGTACCATACTCTGGGACTCTCTCTGAAACCAAAAAGTACTTTTTTTCATTTATATACTTTTCCACTACTATCACTAAACCCTTCGTGCTGTTTGAAATAAGCCGAGCTTACATTACGATTCCAAAATACAGGTTCTACATCAATTTGTATTATAATCATTCCTTTTGTCAACAAAAGGATAACGATATTATCAAAGTTTGAACCTTTGGTACTAGACAATACAGGTTATGAAGTACCTTTTTATGTTTATATCTTACTACAACTATTCTGGCTTTTTTGCTTTTATCAAATTTGGTAGTAAATATCTACTGTAGATCGGAGATTCTATCTTTTGGTCTATCTTCTAATATAAAAGTAATATTTTTATTTAAACAACTACTTTTCTATTCATTACTTTTATCCAACTTCCAGATTCACAACTTTCAACAGCTTCTTTGTAATATATTTTACTTTGTAATATATCTTAGGAATATCAGCACTTATCAAGTAAGCATATATAGATGACTGTGCTTCGATTACTCTATAACTTTTGAATTGTTTCTTAACTCTGTTCGATTTTCTTATGTTAATCACTTTTTCTATTTGACAATCACTTAATTACTATTATAATTAATGTTCTCATTATCATAAATGTTACTTTTTCAAAAATTTGTATTTTATCAGTGTCAGATTCTTTATTGATCCTATCGGCTTCACTTTTTGATCTTTCATGTTCAATTTCAAATTTCTTTTTGATTATACATATCTAGCTATCAGAATTTTATTATTTATCAATATTTATATAACCAATATTCTTATAACCTACTACTTGTCCTATATTTGCTTTTTAAATCAAAATATCCTATTTTGACCTTCATTGTTCTTCTGGCACTCTGATATAAACTTTGCTTCTATTAAGTGCAAATTTTTAATATTAGGTTTTATTCCTCCAAGAATTTCAATTAGTGGTGGCTCTCAAATATTAATGGAGCAGCGTTGGGGAGATCAGAAAAGTAGCAATTCTTTGATTAAATGGAACAAATGTATGTTTATTTCTCTTGTCACTTCTCAGCCGCCGACGCTGCTCTATCGCTATATTGCCGCAATTGAATATGCTCGGTTCATTAGTTGCGGTTTTCCCGTTTCATGTTTCGTATCGTCATGCTTTGTATTTGTGATCTACGAATGGTGTACTGGACGTCATTCGCTTGTCTCACGGTATGACAATCATGGGGGGATTTCATTGTGGTAGGTATGTTTGGGGGAGGAGTTATGCTGGTTGGTATTGTGGGGCAATCTACTAATTGATATTGACAGACGCCTTCTACATAGGACTCGCTTGCTCTCTCTTTATACTTTGTCCGGACTATTATTGTGCCTTACACTTTCACATTTTTTCTGCCCGGGGATTTTGGGCGCATTTTCCATTTCCTAGACTTTTGCATTGGCACTGAACGCATAGATGCGCAGCGATTGCCACGGCATAAGCGGACGTAGCCATCCTCCGGGGTGCTTACGTAGACGATGGGTACAAGCCTTTCAACTGCTTGCGGTTTCTTTAAGATTTCTTGCCTATGGAACTTAGGGTCTGGTCGGTACGGTATAGAGCTAATCGATCTAATTTGACGCCCGGAAGTATACTAAATGGTGTCGCATAGGTTTCTATGAACTACTATGCATCTACGGGATACCTCGAGTGGTCCCATCTTGTGAAATACCTCGCTGTTTGACGCATAGCCGACTGCTATCGTATCATACTCGTACTACCTTTTAAAAAAGTTTTATATTAAGTCTGTTTCCTTGATCCCTAGTTTTACATCGTTCCAGATGTTCGCACGCTTGTCGTGCTTCTTCTATTGCCGTTCTGGTAGTTTTAGGTCGTTCCGGACTCTCGCCTTCTATTTTATCTAAACTGTGGAGGGGATGGGTGGTGGGCTTCCAAAACTGGGTTTTTGAGAGAGGGGATACTGGTGTCGAATAAATACAGCGCGAATGATTCCTAATTGGCCGGTAGCGGTTTCGTCCACCATGGCTTTTCGACGCCTATTTCCTGAGTTGAGTCCGGACTGAACTCAATCGGGTTTTCTCCACCTATTTCTTATTCTAACTTGACCTTAATGATCAGTATGGGTCTGACGCGGTTTCGTCAACTTCGCTACTATTCCTGAGTCTTGCGGTCCCCGCGCTTCCTCGAGTTCGAAGCTCATTCGATTGGGAGTATAGACGTCCCCTGGCAATCGCGGCTGATCAGTCGGCACCGACCGACGCAGACCTCTGTATCTTCTGACTCTGCAGATCATTTTGGTCGTACGTGGAATCTGTGAAATGAGTAATATTTTCGTTAGGAGGTTAATATTGTTTTAGGTTCGAAATGTGTATTTGGTTCTTCTCCTGTCGTTTAGGTATTCTAGCTCAAAAATGACGGGGGAGATTTTCAAAATGACTCGGCACAAGGTAATGAATTTGCGTGGCAGTTATGAACATATACGGACCTGAAGGAAACACATGGATCCTCCTACAGACCAGATCATTTATCTCGAAGGTGGATTCTCTTCTAGCTTTGTTATGGTTGTGTACCTGTTCTTTGCAGGTAGCACAAATTTCTCTTAACTATTTCGTGAATGTAGCCTTTTCATGCGAATTAACCAGTCTGACGGTGTTACTGACTGGATTCGTCTATTTGTGTCGTCATTATTTCGGTATGTCGGCATCTCTCGCGAGTTTCTGCTAAAATTCAGAAAAAGTCGGTGATGTTCACGTACTCGCGTGTACAGAGATGTTAATGGCGAAGATCAGCTCAGACAGGTGTATGTCCCAGTCTATCTGATCTTCTCTTACGAAGATTGAAATTACTGTCTTAAACATTCTGTTTTCCCGTTATATTAGGTTTGCCTAAGTATGGTAAGGTGCTATGGGTTGGTGTGTTCTCAAGTAGTCCAGTTTTTGTCAAGTCGTCAATTTCTAGTTCACCAAGTCGCTATTTCATTAACTTATTAGCGATGCCGGTGCCATTATCTGAGATAAAATATTTGGGGCGACCCCATTCGAATACAATTAACTCCTCTAGCGCTTGTAATATCGCCTGTTCTGTTGCTTTGGGGAGTTGTCGAACTTCAATAAAGAAGTCCTCGAAAATTAAAAGATATTTATGCTGCCCTTTACTGGCGGGAAGGGGACCCATAATGTCAATGGCTAGACTTATCCACGGACCTTCGATATTTCTGTGTGCCATAAGGTCAGGAGGTACCTTCTAGGCAACCCTATACATATGGCATTCTAGGCAATCTTTAATGTAGCTATAAAGATCAACTTTCGAGTCACTTTTCTGACCGTCTTTTCGACACCTAAGTGTCTAGATGTTGGTATATTATGACACGCGAACATCACTTGCTCTCTGTCCTTGGATGGGACAACTAGGTTCCAGTCATCTGCATTGAGGCCCAATGCGTCTGAGTAGATATTTCGGCGGTAATTTTAGAGGACATTATTGTTTATGCACCACTCGGGGCGTCTCTCTGACCAGTCTATAATTTCCTTTATTTTTATCTTGTACCAATTATCTCGCTCCATACTGATGAGTAAGCGGCAGGTAATTCGTCTGCAATTTCTATGAACTATTTTCACGCTAGAGGCAAGTAGCGCCGTGGCCCATCTGGCTCACCTTGCCGTGGTTTTGAAGCATATACACATATTTCAGACTGCTGTGATCTGTGATCAACGTGAACTTTTCTTCCAACAGGTAGTCCTCAAATTTTCAGCCCAAAGTACTGCTGGAGACAATTTCTCCGTTACCGTATAGTTTTTCTCCACTTTAATTAATTCTCTGCTTACATAAGCGATAGAGTTCTCTTTATTTTCAGTGTCTTGACTGACCACAACTCCAAGGAGGTAGTTACTGGCGTCAGCTTGTAGTATATAGGGCTTGTTCTATGAGCGACGATCTAAAACGGCGGCTTGTATTAGCAGGATACGTAGCTGGTTGATGGTATCTTCGTGGGGTTTTTCCAGTGCCATAGAACATTCTTTCTTAAGAACTTGGTCAGAGGTGCCTCTATGTCCGCTAAAGATTTAATAAAGCGGGCGTACCATCCTACCATACTTGGAAAAGTACTTAGTTTCTTCGGGTTGGTAGGCACTGGATATTCGGTGACGGCTCGTAACTTGTCAGGATCAATATGCAGTCCGTCTTTGTCTACAATATATCCTAAATAGTGTACTTTCAGACAATAAAACTCCGATTTGTCTCTATTTATTTGAAGCCCAACCTGTTTAGGACGGGTCAGCGCTGCTTTTAATTGTTGGGTGCATTCCTCGAAAGTACTAGTGGCGAGAATGATATCGTCCATGCAAAGAATGATGCAGGGTTGCTACTGCGGTTGAAACATGATACTGAAGCTACGCTAGAATCTGATTGAAGCGTTGTTCAGCCCGTAGGGAAGTCTTGTGTAGTGAAACAGCTCTTTCTGACGGGCTACAAAGGCGGTTATTTCCTTGCATTCTTCATCTAATGGGATCTGGTGATACTCCTGGCTCAGATCTGTTTTGGAAAAATGCCGAGCGTCACGCATTATGTCACCGATTATCCAATTGTGAAAGTGTGCCATGTGAGTGGAGTGTGTACGTGTGACATCTTAGTGTAATGAGTGTGAGAGTGCGTGTGAGCGAAGAAAAGAGCGTGAAGCTCATTATTTTATACCAACCTTGCGGTCGATTAATTTCTCCCGTCAATCTTCCTTGTCCATTTTTAGGTTGATACGAAGTTCCCGCGGGCACAGGCAGCATCGCATCGAGTAGAACGGCGAGAAAATGCCGTTACAAATGGCGTCCATAGCGTGGGGCCCGCGACAAACGTACACGGGCAAGTTACATGTGCGTTGAATACAGCGCAATAAACAAAAAAAAAGCTGAAAAGAAAAAAAAGAGCCGAAAGTAAATGTCTAATTGACAGCGTGGTTGAACGGCCATTTTGACCGTGCGTACAGATTTACGCCGTAGCAGCAAGCGGCTACTACAGCCCAATTAGACTGAGAAATACAAATTTTATCTCACTGATATTTTATAATATACTCCTTTTTATCATTTCTTTTTCATTCTTTTCTTCCCTCCCGGTAAACGCAGATCCCTTACGGAAAATACAATAGCATAAGTTACATTGTAAGCGTAGAATACATAGATGTGATGATATTATACAATATTTTATGACTCAGTATATAATAATGTATGTGTAATAGAAAAATATATAATTCAAAGTCTGCACTTTCTAGGGATTACAAATACTCAGCAGAATAAATACACAATAGCTCTTGAAACTCCTTGACCTAATGTCAAAAGAGGGAGCGAATAACAATAAGTACTTGCTCTGAGATGTAAATTAACCTTCAGTATTATTGCTATTAAGTAATTATTTACAAGGGAAGGTACGCAGGCCTGGTGCTTGCTTACCTTATTAATAAAAGAAGGTATTCATAAGCTATATTTATCTGTTATGTTTATCTGTTATATTTATCTGCTGTGTTTGTCATCCTCACCTTAAGCATATTGTAATATTGCTATTATATTATTTACATACCATTAATATTCGCATTTTTTTTCATTGAACATATATATATTTTCTTTTATTATCATACTATATGACTATATTCATATTACTTATATTTTATATTCATTTATATACGTATATAATATGCATGTATAAAATATTATTTATTATAAATGTGTAACGTAGCCCCTTCCGAAGTTCATGTCCCTTATACTAGAATCAACCCTGTCCCTTATATTTTTATTTATATATAAATATTTAGTGGTATTATTCGTGGTTCTACCCCCTTATCTTGCACTGTGCCAGTTGACAGCTGTAGCACAGTAGAATGTTCCCTTTATTCAAATAACGCTCTTCAGGACATAAGGACAAATTGTAGCAGTACAAAGCTGTAAAGTACTGAACAGTAACAGCTGCTACAGTGATAGCAGAAGTTGAAAACAGATGTGTGACTTAAGGATTTTCTTTAAGTAACCAATAATTTCAGTGACCATCATAGTAACTTGACTAAGTACTTGTACTGAAGATTGACAGATGAGAATGCTACAGTAGAATAAAGCATCTCACTCATTGGCACTTATTTTGTGTTCCTCCATTATTAGAAGAAGACAGTACAAATAGGAAGAGAAAATAGTAAAGTAAACACACTAAATTTAGCTGTGCTACGGTACTCTTTTATTTATAAAACTCCAGGTGATCAGCATATGGTTTAATTCTGTCTCAAGTGTTTGAATTAAATTGAGTCCATAGCGAGTAAAGTATAAATATAAAATCAGTGAATTTAAAATAAACTTTAAATTAGTTGTATATTATAATATAATTAATTTAAACACTATATATTTAACCTGAACGACTAGAGGCACTGTGACAATAATCAACCTGTTCTTCCTGAATAGCATAATAAAATAGATGATCATCACCTAAAATAAATAACACTAGTACAACAAATATAACTAAATATGTAAAGCAAAAAATATTATAAAATTAGCGGGTAAAATCAACAAAAAGATAAGGAAATAAGACAAGGCATCATCATGACATATGATAAATAAGTTATAATAAAATTAAAATACATAAATACCATGCAATAAATAAATCTTAAAACAGCCTTTGTAATATAATATAATTTCACTTCAAAGCTAAATAATAATACTTACAAAAAAGAACACATATATAATAACAATTTTAAGTGATAATTGTCAACTTTCAATCAACTTTAAAGAAATTGAACAACCTACAAATCAATTCAAGGAGCAAAGTATTGATGGAGCATTAATACGACCAAACAATCAATGTAATTTATTATACTATAATAGCAACTCAAGAAGGTAATTGGGTTATTGCAATTATACAGCAGTAGCAGTATTAACATACTTTGTTGTGGATATACCACCATTGGAGATAACCTCCAAAGTGAGTGGCTGAATAGAACATATTTATGAGTGAAAAGATCACCTATACAATTAACCATCAGATTAATATTAATAATAATCAACTTCTAATCATTTATAACAAATAAAATTTTTTTTTGAAATTCCTTTACCGGATTTTCTATTATAGGTAAAAATAGTATAAAAATATATACAGAAATAGAAGTAAATTAACTTTCTCTTTATATATAATTAATCTATAACGTAAATTTTAGTAATCATATTAGATGGAGATAATTAAAATGAACTAAATTGATTAAGATTTTTGTTCTGTAGCTTAAAAACATACATTCCAACGCCATCGCTTTAAGACCCGATTTAAGGTATCGAAAGGACTAAAATACGATCTCATAATAGGGATGGACATCTTCACCCTAATGAAGGTCACGATAAATTTTGCAAACGCTACGTGGCAAACACACCGGAAAATAACACCACACTTCGTAACGCCAGGTAATATGCCACTGGAAACCATCACCGCCATAGCAGCCGTGAATGGAGTAGCCCGTCTGAATGCGGCAGAAAGGCAGGAACTCGATCGGGTGCTATACGCCCTGATACCCGTACCTAGCAAAATCTTGCGCGGATGCAGCCGCATCACATCGACGTACAAGGGCACCGTCCCATTAAACAACGAGTACGTCGAATTCCAGATCGATTATTCAAAGAGGCGCACAACGAAATCGATCGGCTGCTGGCGCATTATCGAGCTATCCACGAGCGCATGGAGTAGTTACCCTGTGAGTGTGCCCAAGAAAGATGGGAAGATTCGCTTCTGTATCGACTACAGGGCGGTGAACCACATAACAAGGAAAGACACGTATTCGCTGCCTCACATGGATGTCTTGTTAGACAACCGAAGGGATGCTCGGTATCTATCCATGATAGATCTGAGCCAGGCATATCATCCGATTCTCTTAGATCCAGGCTGTAAAGAAACCACCGCCTTTGCGGTCTCACAGAAGGGCTTATTCCAGTATACTAGACTACCATACGGGCTGACCAACGCCCCAGCCAGCTCTCAAAAAGGTACGGACCTTATTTTTGGGCCGGAATGGCAACCAACCGTTTTCGTCTACATGGACGATATAATAGTCGCCACTAAGGCATTCGAGCAGCACACTCGGAAATTAATTGCGGTGCTCACCCGCCTCAATGAGGTCGGGTTACAAATTAACAAGGATAAATCCGAGTTTTGCTGCCCGGAAGTTAAGTATCTCGGCTATATAGTAGTCGAAAACGGCCTACGCACCAATCCGGATAAAGTTCGTCCGGTCAGCGAATATCCAAGGCCTACCAATTTCAAACAACTACGGGCCTTTCTAGGAATGGTCGGGTGGTATGCCCGTTTTATCAAAGCCTTAGCTGAAATAAAACTGCCATTCACCAAATTACTAAAGAAAAACGTCAAATGGCATTGGGGTCCGGCCCAACAAGAGTCGTTTGACAAACTGAAGATACGCCTGACACAAGCACTCGTGCTTGCCCGTCCTACGCAAATCAAAGCGTTCATACTTCAAACAGATGCAAGCAGCTACGCACTGGGGGCTGTGCTCAGCCAAGAGAGCAGCGGCGAAGAGCACCCCGTAGCATATGTGAGTCGAACTCTAAACCAGGCAGAGTCGAATTATACGGCAACTGAAAAAGAGTGCTTAGCTGTCTTGTGGGCTATTGAGAAATTCAGACGATACTTGCTAGGCGAAAGGTTCACGGTCATCACAGACCATAGTAGTTTCAAGTGGCTACACAGTCTCAAGAACCCAACCGGCCGCCTAGCAAGATGGGCGACAGCAGTTCAAGCTTACAATATGGAGATCATATATAGAAAAGGTGCCTTACATCATTTACCAGATGTTCTCTCTAGACCGCCCCCCCCAACAATCCCAATCCCCTACCGCCCCGATAACGACTATCGAGAGAGACAGATGGTACAACGAGAAAATCAGAAATATATAAAGAGACCCAGATAAACACCCAGATTGAACAATCAGAGGAGACAAGCTGTACAAGCATCGCCCGAATGAATTCACCAACATCATAGGCGACAGTCCCGATGACTGGAAATTGACAATACCATACAAAGATAGAGGACGAGTCTTATATGAGTGTCACAACACTCCGACATCCAGACACTTCGGCGTCGAAAAGATCGCACATAATATTCAACCAACACTACTACTGGCCGGGGATGCGTAGAGACATCCATTCTTATATCACGCACTTCCCTGAGTGCCAAATACATAAGGTATCTAAGAGAGCACCGGCAGGCCTGATGACCCAGCGAAACGTAGAAGGCCCATGGACCAGCGTGGCAGCTGACATAATGAGGCCCTTCCCCGCGAGCAAAGGTCAACATAGATACCTGTTAATATTCGAGGACCTATTTACCAAGTATATCGAAATACGACCTCTGCGGAAAGCCACAGGCGATACTATCGCCAAAGCTCTCGAAGAACTCATCGTCTTCAAGTGGAGGTGCCCAAAATATTTTATCGCAGAGAACGGTACCGAGTTCGCCAATAACATGCGTAAAAACAAATTAAGCGAATTGTGCATCACCTACCAATACATAGAGCCTTAACATGCGCAAGCGAATCCCGTAGCGCGAATTAATCGAGTGGTCAAAACTATGATCGCCACCTCCATAGCAAACGACCACAAAAATTGGGACTTGCACCTCCCTGAGTTCGCGTTTGCGGTAAACACCGTCGTATACGCCGTAAACGTTGCCGGTATTTCTAAATTTTGGCCGCCAGTCAAGACAGATGCCGACATACAGAAACACTCAGGGAGTAACACCGCAATTACAGACAGTAACGTCCTCCGACTGGCTGAATCGAGTTAAGAGGCTGCCGGCCATCCACGAGATGGTAAGGAAAAACTCTAGCCGGCGAGAAACAAGCCAAATATTATAACCGGAAGGGGAGGCAGGATACGTTCGACGTAAACAATCAAGTATGTAGGGGCAATCATGTACTTTTATCGGGCCCTGCCAAAGTCTCTGGGAAATTAGCGCCAAAAGCGGGAAAAAGACGGCGGTACACAATCGGACTTAAAGAGGTACTACCCTCCAAATAGGAACATAACTTTCTCCATAGATTACAGCAGGAACCGGAAAAACAATGTTAAGAGGCATAGGCAAAGGCAGGGGACTCCGGTGGCAGGATATGCCCAAACTAATCAGAACCGGGGAGATCTATACCCCAAGGGCTTACCCTTGGATCTAGGGGAAATTCGGGATCTAACCCCAGGAAACGGGAACGCACTAGCTGTACAAGCGCATCCGGGTATCCCTATGAAAGCAACCTATGCGCTAGACGGGGGCGAATTGGCAGGAGCTCTGAAAGAGCTGCAGGGAGACCTGATTCAATTCCGTCTCGAGAAATCGCCGACGAACTTAATACCGGCCTGCGAGACGTCGTTCGCGTTATCCCTATTAGACACAAGCGTGCCCGACTTAGTCGATCTCGAGCACCAAGAAACCCACCATCCCCCTACCGCTAGTAAGGTCCCAGTGCGCTCACTAGAAGCGCTAAGAAGTGACAGTGGAATTAGCTCACGAAGAGCACAACGCTCGAAGAAGTGACAGAGGAGTTAGCTCACGAAGAGCACGATCGTCCGGAACGACGTAAAACTACCACAACACCAACAATAACAAAACCTGAAGAAGTGATAGAAAAGACAACAACTAATAAGAGCACAAATGACGCAACTGAAGAGCCGAGACGCGAAGAGGAGAAGTTAATATATAATCCCTTCGCGAAAAGATATGAGCTGTTGGAGGGTAAAGACGGATACGTCTCCAATGGAGCAGCGTCGCACAAGACGGGACCGGTCGAGACGTCTAAAGACAGGGTGCGAATCCAAAGAAACGCACTAAAATACAATTACGAGCAGATACGCTGAATCAGCCCGCCACCATTTCGACCAGGACTAAAATTCCACCGGAGGTCTGTCCCAGCAAGACAGCCCGCACGGCGGCCGGCTGAAAAGATCGTATACGTGAGCACAGCAGAAGATGAGGTCAGATTATACCGCGGCGACCGCTGCGCGTCCATGCGCTCGGTCGCAGTGCAAAAGTCGGGCCGAAAGGAATCTCGCCCAGAAACCTCAGGCACTCACGACACAAAGGCCAAGGAGAAGATAATAGTACCATCGAAGTAGAAAATCTCTGGTGACGACAGGACCTGCGTCGAAAATTACCCCCACAAGCCCCTCTCGCGCCCAGTAAACACCCCCACCTGTATGTCAACGGAATACCGCCCATAAAATAATCCGTTCAAATCAAACACGGAGCCTGAGCCAGGAGCAAGTCTACATGACCCATTCAGCAGGCCAATGGCAGCTAAGCCCATGCCGGCCCTAATGGACAACACCACTGCCAGGGCTGGGCAGCATGAAGTCCATACCAGCCACTCAGTCCACAAATGGCGAAAAGAGTTCCGTGCGTATACCGGCGAACGGAAATGGCGTTGCCTAGGGTACAAGAGAGGTTGCTTCAGTACGTTAATGCTGGAACTGCAGCGACCAAGGTCACCGCTACTCAAACTGCCCACAACCGCGCAGCAGACGTTTCTGCTACCGGTGCGGCAGAGATGCACACGAGGTACTATCGTGCGCATTTTGCCCAAGACGTCGTACGCCTGACGTATCGTCTTGGGAGGGGGAAATCCCTGCGGACACTAAGGCGAAGACGACACGACAGGCGTCCGAAAGGACAGATATGGGAGGTACGGCGCAGCAGAGAAGCAAGCAACCAGCTGACCCAAATATGATGGCACAAGTAATGCAACAGGTCACTGGTTCCTTCGGTAATGGCTCGCAGCCAATAATGATAGTGCTGCCATTCTACATGAATAAGTAGGGCGCTAAGAAGAACGTGTGAATGGTATACTACAAATGGAGTGTTATACACAGCAATACCATTTTAGAAATATATCAAAGTAATAAACGGCACCCACGCTCATTACAAATGGCAATCACGCAGCATAAATGGCAGAGGATGACAATATCAGCGAATCATCACAAATGGCCCAGAAGAGGTGATTAGCCGAAAACTTTTCCCACCACCGAAATCCCCTTGATCTGCCCCTTCCGCGAAAACGAAAACACGTCGCGACCATCTCTATGGGAATCAGATAAAGTGACGAACAATACCACTCAACGGGAACGTTGTAATCGCGATGTGCATAGAAGTAAGCTACGGGGTTAGATAGGCAAAGATAGGCAAACAATGCTTAAAACCCGAAAGTAATTGTTTTTTTTCTCTTCTTTTCTCCCAATGATTCGACGACTATGTCGTACCAACAACTAACATAACGAATCAAAAGGACACAGCGTCGGTGGACGTGGACATAAACGGCAAAGTTCCGATTGAAGCGAGCATGCAATGGCTCTAGTAGTAGGGCAACTACTTGCCCGCTCCACCAACGATGCATCCAAGTTAAAAGAAACACCAAACTACCACAAATCCCACTGTTTCAGCAACATCTATTGAAGACCACCACAAAAGAACCAAGAAGCCACGGCTCATCATGACTAATCACCGATTATCGACACCGGAAAAAAGTATACATCCACGATTTTCCCTTTCCTATTTTTGTACTTCTTATCTTAGTCTTAAGTTATTCGTATTATATCGAATCACTATAAACAGCTACGACTCCTCTGAGCACCACCGGGTGTCTCGATTAGGTTAAGAAAAAAGAAATGTGTCACTTTGTTTACTAAAATTATTGTATCGAAAAACGTCACACCTCCATGAGCGGCCGAGTATTCATCCCTATGTAGCATTTTGTAAATATGTATCACTTCTCTTCTCCCAATACCGTGTTATCGTCCGTTTCCCTCAACGCTATCAGACTTAGTTTGTATTTGCTTCAACGCGCCCACGTCCGTTTTGTGAGGGAGAATTTGTAACCGTCCCGATCGGCGGTCCCCGTGCGTTAAAACCACGTGCGCGCAAATAGTGCATTCGCGAGCCTAAAGGGCGCGTGCGAAGCGCCGCGCGACGCGACGCTTGGCCGAGGGAGAGGCGAAGGTCTTCTTCTCCATCAAGCTACGGTGCAGTAGAGACGCTTTTACGCTACGTCCTGACGAGAACGTTTTAGCCCCGCACTGTGTGTGGCTCACGCACCTACGTACGCCAGCTGAGGTATTTCAATAAGCCGATAGGCTCTTTATCGATATACTCGTCTCTGACGGAGAGGATTCGGCGAGCGCTCAGCTCCTAGCTCCGACGGCTCCCTTCGAAGCCATTGCCCGCATCGGGAGAGCAATCGGCTCCCCAGTTGCCATCATCCAGTCGATAGCCATAATCGCAGGAGCGCCTGCCGCAGCCTGCCCGACTGGAGTCGTGCACGGCCTAGCGCCCGAGAGCACCCCGCTCTCCGCTACAATCACCACCCAGCCAGCTCGCGAGGAAACCCGAGGTCGCCCAGCAGAGAACGGCCAAGGCAAGTAGCTTTCCGTATCTTCCATAAAGTGTGCTAGAGACTAGGGTCGTCGAGTCCGCCGTCGGCGTGCCCGTGCCGCGATCACGTTTCCGTCGATCGTCTGTCAGTGTTGTGTCCCTATCGTGTGTCTCTGTCCCCCGTGTAGTAAGTAAAAGTATGTTGTTCACCTCCACGTCGGAATAAAGCGTATGTGGAAGTGTCGCGAAACCCGCTAGTGTCAATCAGGCGAGAATGTGCCATGCTAGTGGAGTGTGTACGTGTGGAATCTTAGTGTAACGAGTGTGAGAGTGCGTGGGAGTGAATAAAAGAGCGTAAAGTTTATTGTTTAATACCAAACTTGCGGTAGATTAATTCCTTCCGTCAATCTTCCTCGTCAATTTTTAGGTTGATACGAAGTTCCCGCGGACGCAGGCAGCATGGTCTCGAGGTAAGTGGAACGGCGAGAAAATGCCGTTACAACATATATATATATATATATATATATATATATATATATATATATGTATGTATGTATGTATGTATGTATGTATGTATGATTTCTCTCCCACCCACTCTTTGTAAAATAGATTTTTCTATTGCAAATATAGATTAGAAAATAGATTCATTGAGTGAGTTTAATATAAGAAAAAAAACAACACAACCAATTTAGCTATGTGTAATTATGAGATTAAAATAAAATTCCCACCTAATTAAAATTAGAAGTAAAATATGAAATTGAAGTTTCGAATAAGTGATAATAATAAAAAGGAAAAAAGTATTATATAGATAATAGTATCTATGTCAAAATGAATACTACTTTTTAATTTATACTCAGAGGCACAATGATAAACTTAAATATATTTATGAGTATTTCTTATATCTCTTCAATGCTTTAAGTTAAAAATAGACTAAGTAATCATGAGAATTAATTTCAAATATAATACACATAATTATCGTTTTTGGTATAAAAGTAATTATAGAAAACTTTTTAGCGCACATTAGAGTTGCATTTTAGCCTAGCGCACTTGCATTTAAGTCACAATATATAAAGCAACTAATTCGCACAAATAGGAAGGTAATGTTGACCTTATTAAATACTTGAAATATAAATATTATTCATTATATATAACATATATGACAGATCTGTAACTTCGCCATCAGCCCTTCTAGATAAGAAGAATAATAACATTTATATAATAAGAATATTAGAGCTAAATATAATATAAAATCAATTTCATAAAAATAATCAAACTGGATAGCTTAAACACGTGCTATACATCATTAAATACTTGGACAATAGTTAAACACAAAAGTTAATGTATACATATTGTACAGATAAATAATAATAAATAATATAATAATATAAATAAAAACAAAAATAAGAACATATTACAACTAGCTTAGCGTTGGCAGTTAAAAAAATAGAATCTGTTTTTTTTTCTCTGTATAAATAATATAAAATTGAAAAACATAATGAAAATCAAAGAGAGCAAAATAACCACTGATAAGTTTAGTAAATACAAGCTGAATTCCTACATATATTAATATTTCATTAAATGTAATATAAAAACTGTAACACATATAGGAATTTCTTCATATATGTGTTGGAAGGAAAATTGGAGGGAAAAATGAAAGAAAGAAGAGAGATGGAGGTATAGGTCTATTATAATAATATATATTATAATATAGGAAATTTTGAAAATACAAGATACATTTGTGTCTCATGCATCCACCGTGCAGAAAGAATCGTTAGTTTCTCTACAACCTCCAGCGAGTGGTGTTTTTACGCCACGTGCAAGTCCTCGAGTCCGTGAACATGGCTGGAACGGGGGGAACTTCTCGAAACCATCAGAAACTGCAAGGACTACGCTGTCCGGAGGATTGCCGAGTGATAAGTTATAAGTCATTTGGGGATCCAAGAGGGATATAAGTCTTGTGGTCGGTAAATGGGATATTCGATACAAGGATTTCTATCAAGACCTAGAATTATTCCTCAAGCGGATCGAGGAGCGCCAAGGAAGTTTATAGAGATCTGAAGAAGAATTAACTCAAGCGCTCCCCAAAATATTCAAGGGGAAGGCAGAGTTATGGCTCGATGCCTCGAAAAAAGAGGTTAGAGAGGCTGAAACGCAAATCCAAGGACCCAACGAACCTTCGAGTGATTATATCGCTTGTCTTCTCTCGATATTTGATCGGTTAAATAAACATCTCCCCGAGACAGAGCAATTGGATAAACTGTTGCACAATGCGCGCCCCGAATTTCAGCGAAGCATGTCAAGGAAGTCGTTCAATAATATTCAAGATTTCCTGAATTTGGCCAACCCTGGAGGCGGAATCGAACACCCCCTAAGAAGAAGTCTGCTAAAACTATCAGTCCGGAGCGTGCCAACAAAATTCTCGAGGACCGTCTACCGGATAGAAAGCAGAGCACAGACGGTCCGATAAAATGTCATAAGTGTGGTGAATTAGGTTACCGCACTTATAACGGCCAAATTACAGCACGGCCGGAAGAAGCGCGTACGTGGATTCCGGTACGAATTGCTGAGTACCGGATACGTGTATTGTACGATACCGGCACGTCTCGCACTGTCAATTAGCAACGGCTTGCCAGCGAGAGTACTATCCAGCGTCTGGAGTTCGTGCTAGAAGCTCAGGGAACTCTTCGCTTTATGTCATGGGTCACGTCGAACTGCCGTTCGAATTGGCAGCGGTCACGCGTGATGTGCTGGTCGCTCTGATCCCAAACCTAGAAGTAGATTGCTACCAACCGCACTAATTTCGCACGACCGTTCAGAACCATCCATGATCCGATTGATAATTCGTTGTAGGTAAAGCAGCGAATAAACGGGTCAGGGTGAAAGTAACCGCAGTTAGACCTAATGAAATTCAACGATTGGCACCATTGCGATTGACTGACAGCTTATCTTCTGAAATTATTCGAGTAGGCGAGATAAACTCAGAAGAAAATCCTAGTCTGAAGAAGCTCTTGAATAAAATCCTGCCGGTGGGAGAAGTGCCACTGGGACGTACGACGTGGGTGAAGCATATTATAGATGTAGGAGATGCTCGCTCTATACGTCAAAAGGCGTATGCAGTCTCTATGAAAATACAAGAAGAGATGCATTCTGAAGTTAGAGAAATGCTGGGGACTGGAGTACTCGAACCATCCACAAGTGGTTGGTCAAGCCCAGTGGTGATGGTACGTAAAAGCAACGGGAAATATAGATTTTGCATCGACATTCGAAAAGTTAATTTAGTTTCGAAACTTGATGCCTACCCGTTGCGTAACATGGACCAGATTCTAAGGAAGCTGTAATCAGCTAGATATATTTCTACCTTAGATTTGAGTAGTGAGTACCATCAAATGACACTTCACCGGAATCCGAACCCATAACGGCACTTACGGTATCTGGAATGGGATTGTTCCAGTTTAGCAGGATGGCTTTCGGTCTATCTAACGCTGGAGCGTCGTTTCAACGACTTATAGACCGAAATATCGGACCAGATCTCGAGCCGAATGCCTTTTCATATCTTCAGGATATTATCAGCGCCATAGAGACATTCGAAGAACACTTAGACTGGATACGTTGTGTTCTTGCTCGAGCACATAAAACTGGACTCACGATAAATTGAAAAAAGAGAGTCTTCGGACACACCAAATTCAAATATTTAGGTGTTCTTGAGAATCGTGAGGAACTCCGTCCCGATCACTCACACGTCTAACTAGAAAGGTTTGTTATTAGGAATGGATCGAGGAAGAACAAGCCTCATTCAGCAAGATCAAATCAATGATTGCTTCGGCACCCATCGGGCATAGACCATCGTTTATTATCCAGTTTACCATGCAAACAGGTGCGACGGATACTAGCATCGGATTGGTCCTTACGCAGGAAGTTGACGGATAAGAACGGCTGTTGTGGTTCGCGAGTAGAGCACTCTCCCAAGCCGAAAGAAACTGTTCGGTAACCGAGAGAGAGTGCTTAACTATCATATGGGCTATTGATAAGTTCCATCCTTATATAGACGGATATCATTTCCGTATCGTTACGGACCACAGCAGTTTGAGGTGGATTCGGACGATGCAGAACCCAACTGGCAGACTCGCACAATGGGCTCTAAGATTGCAAGGGCAAAGTTTCGACGTAGAGCATCGTAAAGGGACGTTGAACAACGTGCCAGACGCCCTCTCTAGGATGTCCGAGGGAGACGATCTATCTTGCTCAACTGTAACCTGGGCAAGAGATACCCAGGATGAATCGTATCTACAATGATTCAAGAACGTCTAAGATCGTCCCAACGATTATTCGAAATGGAAAATAATCAGGGAAGAATTATACTGTTATCGTTCAGATAAAGTCCTTGAAGTCATCATGGGCGATGAGGTCGTTTGGAAGATCGTCGTTCCTAAGGAACGTCGTAACACAGTTCTTAAAAAATGTCACGATAATTCTACAGCCGGACATCCAGGAAATGAGAAAACTTTCGTTGGAGTCCGCAAATATTATTACTGACATGGAGCTTATAAGACGGTTGAAGAATATGTGAAAAACTATATTATATGCCAACAATCCAAGTTGGACCAAAGACCACCTGCCGGATTAATAGGTCTGAGAGTCGTAGAGAGACCCTGGCAAATGGTCGCCGGTGATATTACCGGACTTAAATTAACTTATAATGCTACCGAAATTAAAAATCGTATGATTGATGAATACTTAGTGGAAGCAGGCACACCCTTAATCCACCGTACCATCCGCAGGCTAATTCGGTGGAGCGGGTTAACAGGACATTGAAAACCGGCATTGTAGCATTCGTAAAAGGGTTCCATAATATGTGGGACAAGAAACTCTTTGAGTGAAATTTCTCGCTAAACACGACGCCACATATAGTTCCACTGGATACTCTGCGGCTTTATTGAATTTCGGAAGGGAGCTGACTCCGCCAGGAACTCTCCGCCGCAACCAAGATCAGAAAACGGCGGAAATTCAACAAAAAGAATGAGCGAATTCCTGGCTAGCGAAAATGAGTAAGTTGAGTGAACTCCAAGAGAGAGCCGCTAAGACACGATCTCAAGGACAACAACGTCGCCAAGCAGATTATTATAATGCCAGGCGACGTCCTACTCCATACCAGGTGGGTAACCTGGTATGGATAGAAAAATAGTCTTATCCTCGACAGTTTAAGGGGTAATGTCCAAATTAGCTTAGGTCCTTTTGTTATTATACAAAAGAAAGGGACTAATACGTATGAGCTGGAAGGTTGTGACGGACGGATGGAACAATTAGTTTATGCTGAAACTGACTCAACGCCCGAGAAAAACGATCTCTTGGAGATCACTTCTACACAGGAACCAGAGGATGAGGTTTTACTAAAACCACCGCTGGAGCCAGAAGAAGAGATTGCTACCCAACCGCTGTTGGATCGCGACCAGGTCACGTGCGACCCACCTGTCACGCCAGAAGCTTCACCATTGGTTGAAGTTTCTAAAGCGAGGTCCTCTGCGCAGGATAACCCTGAAAATACTCGCGAGGCATTAGCTTTCGTCCCGCGTAGGATACGAGGTCGTCCGCGCAAAAGTAGAATTATGGTTCAGCGGTCTTCATCGCAAGATATGGCGTCTTCTCATAGAAAGGTCCCTACAGAACGAAGACCACGTGATAGGCCGCGGAAGGAGAAGGAGTTCTTCCCTTCCCTTTCATATGATTTGTCTTCTCTTTGTTTTGTTACAAATGGACAAACTTATGGATCAAGATTTCATGGCTCAGCTTAAAGAGCTGTTGGGAGAAATGTGGAGTAATGGACTAGCACTTTCCGTCGTCCAACGAGGATGGAGGGCTGCTAGACCAATCCCAACAAGCTGGTTCCTTCCGAACCCTCTGAGGTGATTGAAGAGCTGGAGGAGGAGAGTTCGGATTCGGACGAGGAGGGATATGTTCCTTTAAGGACACCTTATAGCCATCCCTGCCCCTCTCGTCCGAAGGGCCATGACGTCAGGGAATAAGTTACGCGTGCCCAATGCCCTCCTGAATCCGAAACGACTCCTCGCAAAGCAGGAACTTCGGGTGTAGGTATATTATAATAATATATATTATACATTTTGACAATTATAATATAGTTGAATAAGAGTTGTTGTTGTAAAAAGAAAATCGTTGGGTACCTGTGCTCTGATATTTTTCCAATATTTTTCCAAAAAAATAAGACTATAAAAATGGTTGGAAATTCAACTATTGACATTATTCGTCCGAACTAGTATTTACGTAGACAAACCGACCGGTATTCCTTTTGACGAAAACTCGGGAGAGTTTTCATCGTAAATAGAGAGTTTGAAGACCAAGTTTTTTTACAATATTGGGTAATATATTTTCGGCGTTGCTTTCTAAGATGGAGAATCTTCTTAATACTTATATTTATTTGGAATTCGTTGAATAATAATTTTTATTGATTTTATTCAATATAGAGCGATTAACATAAAAATTTAAATATTATATATATATATATATATATATATATTCAGTTTATCAAATCAAAGTGTGAGAGAGATAGAGACATATAAACATAGAGTATTAGTTATAAGAATAGCAAGCGCGCTCGCATCTTTCGATAGTAGTTATTCTTTTTCTCCGTAAGGCGCCGCTCTTGTTGCTTGATCTCTCTAATAGACTTGTAAATTTTCTCTCTCACATCCTGTATGAACGAAAACGTGCGTTAACATAGTGCGGGTGCATATTAGATAGGGGTAGGATATTATTTATTATAATTTTATAAAATTTAATAAATCTTAAGATTTCCATCTATTCAAATAAATAAATTTTTCTCTTTGTTTTTGTTTGTAATAGAAAATCTCATAATATCACCCTGTACCTGATAGTTGCCCCGTCCTTTCCTGGATCATTAATAATCTATTAATATAATTTATTATTGATATAAATTAAAAATAAATAAATTCCCGGATAAAAGGTAAGTCTGAGAAAAAATAATAGTAAAGAACCTACGGTCCACCGAAATTGTGTTTAAAACAATTTAATCCATTTGGCGGTTTTTAAACCTCTGTTAAGGTTGCTTTTACTGGAAAATTATTAAATAAATACCCAGTTACAAAACATACAAAAACAAACCAACGACAAGACATAAAGAAACAGAAAAACTTCTCACCTCAAAAAAAATACAGGATGGCATACTTAAAAATAACTCACAATTTTTTTTCTCATCTAAAAGTTAAAACACATTACATATGGCTTAAATAATACTAAACTGGTGTATCACAAACAGAAATATCGACCATTCACTAGAAACAAACGCACACAAGTAATACAAAAAATACAAACATTAATGAAAAAAGAAAATAAGTATTAAGAAAACAAGTAATTGTCGATAAAACAATCAAAAATAAAAAAAGAAGTATATTAACTAATGCAAAACTAATTACATAATAATAAACCAAGAATGACATTATGTAAATAAAATAAAAATAAATGAATTGAAAAGAAAACCAACTTTTGATTTAAAACACTGGCACGTAATTACACTTACAATAAAGTCAAACTGTTCTTAATTAAATTATAAATAAACCAATAATTAGAGGAAAAATCAACTCAATATTACAAGTATAAGATCTTCTTATTCTCTTTTCCCTTCACAGAGTGATAAAAGAAAAACTGGAAACAGCTGCACGAACCACACAACTAGTCATATATCTGGGAAATAAAAAAACAAAACATACAAAGACACAAAGTACTAAATTAGAAAATCGTAATAATTAATTTTTTAAAATAACACAAAATAAAACTTATTTAGACAATCTGAGGAATGCTGCAAAAATCTTCTGGACCAATTGATAAGACTTCCATAACATATACTTGAAATAAATAAAAATAAGAAAATCATAACCAATAACAAAAGCATACACACTCACTAGTAATAATTATACATATTTATCTACCTACAAAACCAAACATACTTCAACCATACGCAAAAACAGAACATGGAACGTGAAAACTAGGTAGAATACCAAACCATTAACGAAAAATATGAGAATAAAAAGTAATATACGCAGAGAACTATACATATGCGTAAAATAATCAGCTAACGTATATAGACGTATACAACGTAAAATGCATCAGGTGCATATGCAGAATTAATTAAACGCATATAAGAAAATTAATCAATAAGTTAAAACTAAAACAATATAATAACTAATACTAGAAATATTTAAGTAATAAAACATAAATAAACAAAGACCAAAATGATCATTCGTAATTAAATAAATAGATAATTTTTTTTTTGTTATCTTACACACCGTAAAAATTAACTAATAAATTAATCATAAGGTAATAATAACTAATAAATTAATAAACTAGTTTAAATTACTGCAAAAAATATATTCAACGTTAAATAATTCATTATTTAAAATTAAATAATAATAAAAATAATAATTTTTATTTTAGGGAAAAATTCTTGTTTTCATTAACAATATTTATACGAGTATTTATATTTATTTATAAAAATATTTTTTTATTTTTATATAAATTAATTCATTTAATTTCCGTAATTGAAAAAAAAAACAAGAGTAACTCAGCTATAATAATAATTACGAATTTTGTAATAAATAAATAATAAAATACATAATGAAATGATAAAATTAATAAACAATTTACTAACATAAACTCTTTCTTTACAATTATTTTTAAATAAATGAATTAAAATTATTATCGAAAAATCATCACTTCACACATGAGTTTTTCATGGGACGAACCAAAATCATCATTGAGCGAAACAACGAAATTGGAATAAATGTTCGCAAGTATGACAGTTACAGCTCTAAAAAATGAAGCTAAAAACTTAAATCGACTAGACAATGACCTACCCGTAGATATACGTGACAGGTTACTTCGTTATAAACTAAGACGTTCATTTGGACCTGACACAGTGGAATGGAATCCTGAAAAGGCATTAATTAATATTGAAATAAATCTTTAAAAAATAAATCATTTCCTTGAAAAAACTGAAAACGAGGAACGTAATATAGGCAGCCCAAATATAGAATTAGATTTAAATTATCTTTATCGAACAAATAAAAAAGATAATAGATCCAATGATCGGGAAAGTCAAAATCGCGTAACGGATACAAACAACAGTACCCTAGGTATCACTGTTAAAGGAGATATAACACATCAAAAACATTTGAAAAAAGAGAAAATAATCTTTCCAGATGAAACAACGTACCAAAGAACCATAGAGTCAATATATAGCACAATCTCAACAACTTACGGACAATCTCATCTACTGCCAAGTCTAAATCTAGCAACAACAACCCAAAGAAATCAAAGATCTAATACAACAATAGAAAAAATAACCAAACCGACACCTCGTACAGTATAACACCTTCCATATATTCTGGCAACTCTATCGCGTAAATCGAAAATAAAAATCAACAAGAAAATCAAAAAGGAATTAATATAGCACAGACTAGGCAAACTGAAGAAATTTAAAATGCTCGATATGCATTGCAATATACCCTCTTAAACCCCTTATCTTTTCCAATAAATACCTACTACGCTCGCTCTAACACAAATTATATAAATTTACCTCAACTCCCAGTAAGCAATTCACCTTTAGCAAATTTATTACAATTCTACAATCAGTTTGCACCAGTATTAAATCAACTAACACCATCACAAAACCACCAACACAAAGAACATAATACGCCGAATAATAATAATCAAACAAATAGACAAAACACCTCATCAATAACTTCAGGATATGTACCGGGAATGTCTTTTTATAATACACTTTACTTAAAAGAAACAAAAACATCTATTAAAGCAATGGAACATACACTTCAAAGGAGAACCAAAAGAAGTAGTAGATAAGGTTTTACAAATTAGAAGAATGCCAAGACATTTTAAACATTCTAGATGATGACATCATCGCTTTATCCCAATAATCTTTGGAGAAAAAGCCATTATCTGGGCTCGCCTGATGTACAAGAATTCGAAATCGATTACTGATTTAAAAAACGCAATTAGAGAATAATTCAGACGACTGGATTACAGCCAGCGTCTGGAAGAGGAATTTAAAGATAGCACACAAGATCCAAAAGAATCGATATCAACATACATAATAGGTATGCAAGTCCTAATATATAAATTGCATATCCTAATAGCTAATGCACCATCGTCATCCTTGGAAATACAACGAGATAAAGTTTACTGTAACCTCCATCCAGACTATCTGGATAAAATAAATCGAGACCAATTCAACTTCCTAGATGAATTACCAAAACTAGGCCAGAGCTTTGAATTAAAGAGAAACCTTGCACGTCGATATAAAACGCCGCGACTACGAACATACACAATATTACAAACAGCAGCCTGCGAATCAGAAGCAAGAAATTCAAATATAGCAGCATTAGAAAACGAAAACATATAAGAACTAAAAAGACTTACTCTTGTAGAACATGCAACGAAGCCAATTCAATCAATATGAAAAAAGAGACAGTAGAGAAAGCTCAACTAGTTGGGATTAAAGTAGAAAATAAACACCTTCGAGACATCAATCAAGATGTAGAGATAAATATTCAATCCCAGAAAAGAGATGTACTCAACCATATCACACAGAAACACAATCCCCATATTATAATAATGCAGGAGAAAGCTCCCCATATTATAATGATAAATGAAGAGACCAATCACCATATTATAATAATAGACGAACAAACCAAGCAGCATACTACGAAAGACAAAGTGGTCAATCACGACTATACAACAATTGACAAAGAAGTCTGTCGCCAACACTTAAACAATCCAACTGGAGAAATGAATCATCAAAAAAAGAAAAGGTGAACCAATCAGGAAATAATCAAAGAATCAACTCATTGTTAAGAAATAAGGTGTAAACAGAAAACAAACTTTGCTGGGTGTGCAACCAAAATGATCACTGGGCAAATAAATTCCCGTATTAACGCGGCATATTTTGTTACAAATGTGGAAAAATAAGCGTTACTGTACCTGAATTCTCCAGATGCAATCCTAATCAAATTCAGGGAAACGAATAAGGAAGAAGAAAATCAGAGTTCATTCTTCTGCCCAATGGAAAGAAACTCCAGAAAGCTTAGAAAAAATTAAGACATACCGCAATAATACACAATAAATATCGTCCACAATAAACACAAATCTACCGCTAATAACACTCCCCTCAACTCCAGTTCAAGATGCAGAAAATTTCTACCAATAGAAATAATTAAGAAAGTGTTTCCCGCTTTGATCGACCCAGAATCGTGAAGTCGTACATAGGACTGAAACCGGCAGAACTGCTGAATATTACGAATATTGTCGTATATGCTCATTCCGAATGTACAAATGTCTTCCACAGTAGGCGAAATCGATCTATTTTTCACATAGACGATCACAAAACCACATTCCGGTTTAAAGTATCAAGAACACTAAACTACGACTTGATCCTCGGCATGGATCTGTTAATTGTATTAAAAATTACAATTAACTTCGCTGATCGTACCTGGAATACGCCAAAAGAAATAAAACGACAATTTTTATCAGGCTAAGAAATAGGCCAACCGTTGCAGGAGTTTGGAACATTAAAGAATTACGAGAACAAAATTAAATACATTATAAGTCGAACCCTGCCGGTATCAAACAGGGACATCGCCCGATTAAACAATGATTACGTCGACTTCTCGATAAACTAATGACCAAAGCCCATAAAGAAATAAACAAGCTCATTAAGGATGGAATTATAGAAAAATCTGAAAGCTCTTCGAGCAGCTATCCGGTCATTGTGTCTAAGAAAGACAGAAAAATACGTTTTTGTATTGACTACAAGGCAGTAAACCAAGTCTCCAAAAAAGACGCATATCTATTGCCATATATGGACGACTTATTTGATAACTTACGTGATGCGCGATACCTCTCAAAACTCGACTTGAGCCAAGCGTATCACCAAATACCCTTAAACAAAGAAAATAAAGAAAATACAGCTTTCGTGGTTCCACATAAGGGACTCTTTCAATATATAAGAATCGTATACGGTCTAACGAATGCACCTGTGAGTTTCCAATGAGGTATGGATGTCGTATTTGAACCGAAATAGCAACCATCAGTTTTCGTATACATGGATGACATTATCGTTGCCACAAATACATTCGAATAACTGTTTAAGACCTGATCCCGAAAAAATCAATCCCGTATTGAGGTATCCAGCGTCAAAGAACCTAAAACAATTGCGACAATTTCTAGGAATGATAGCTTACCAAACTTCTAATAAAATAAGCTAAATGGAAATGTGCCATAGAGCAACAAGAAGCTTTCGAAAAGCTCAGAATCTTGCTGACACAAACTCCTGTTCTAGCCAGACCTATACAAAGCTTACAGTACACGCTCTAGACCGATGCAAGTTGTTACTCTCTGGATGCTGTACTAAGCCAACATATAGAAGGTGAAGAACACCCTATCGCATATGCAAGGCGTATCTTAAATAAAGCAGAGCTTAATTATACAGTTACTGAAAACAAGTAATTCGCAGTACTATGGGCGGTCGAAAAATTTGATTTTAGTAGCCTAAAATCAAAGTAGTTTGAAAAATCCGTCAGGAAGACTGGCAAGATGGGCAACGGCACTGCAGGTCTATACACCGCAAAGGTGCATTGCATAAGGTGCTAGACGTGCTTTTACGCGCACCACGTCGAGAGGAAACTGACATATCAGCATTAAAGGCATTTAAAACGGATAGATGGTACGATCTAGAAAAGATGGAAGATAGTAGTACCTTCCCAAGATCGTAAAAGAGTTCATTATAAATGTCATAACACAGCCACTTCGGGTCACTTCGGTGTTGACAAGACATTTCATAAATTAAACATTAATTATTATTATTAATTAATATTAATAATTAACATATTATTGGCCTGGCATGAAAGCTGACTTTTACAAATATGTCAAGCACTGTGTCGATTGCCAGCTGCATAAAATATCTCAGCAAATACCAATGGGCTTAATAGGAGAAAGAAATATTGAAGGTCCATGGATCACAATCTCAGATATAATAGGCCAGTCAGTAAAGGACAACACAAATACATTATACTTTTCAAAGAGCTATTCACGAAATATGTGGATCTTTGACCACTTCGTGAAGCGATTGCTAAGTCAATACTAAAAGCATTTAAAGAACTCATCGTATTTAAATGGGGATGTCCAAAATTTCTTTTGGCCGACAATGGAATAGAATTCGTGAATAAATTAGTCACAGAAAAACTAAAGGAACTGGGTGTAATCCAGACATTAATCGCAATGTATCACGCTGAGGCAAATCCTGTTGAAAGGGTTAATCGAATCCGAAAATCTATGATTTCTGTATTTATAGACAAAGAACACAAGGGCTAGCATATCCATCTACAAGAATTCGCTTCCGCTCTGAACACTGCTGTTCATTTAAGTACAAAGATATCTTCCGCGTTCTTAAATTTCGGTAGAAATCCAATGCAAATACCCAGCCTTAGTAACTCCTATAATGCTACCTTCACGTTCCAATCCACCAATCAAACCAAATGGATAAATCGAATAAAAAAAATTCGCAGCAATATACGACCTTGTTCGAACAAATCTGAGACTTGCAAGCAAAAGATAAGCCAAATCTTATAATAAAAATCGTCGTGACATAAAATTCGAAATAGGCAACCTCGTGTCTCGGAAAAATCATATTCTGTCGTCGGGAATAGATAATTTATAGCTAAATTGGCTTCAAAATTTATCGCGCCGTGTAAAATTATAAAGCATTTATCAACGATCGTACATGAACTGTAAGACGTGCAAGGAAATAAGAAAATTATCCGCGCACATATTTCGGATGTTAAACCTTATTTTTTTTCTTTCTTTTTATCTCTCGCCATCGTAAAACCCTTTTTACCCACCCCTATATACTCGAATCAGGCTCTGTTTTGCTCCCATATACTAGCAACGATCTCTGATTCGTTCTTATCAAATAAAATGACCCTTTGTTCTAATATATAGGTAACTATCTTTTGTTTCGACGTAGAATAGAGTCCACCATCAGAAATAACCATGCAGCAAAACTGAAGCGCACAAAAACCGGCCACGCCTCAAATGGCACGTGACGACAAATAGGCAACGTCTCGAGTAGCAAACAACGCGAATCGAAAATTGAGCGAAATCCTAGTGAATTCTCTCAAAGAAATCAAAGACCGATGTCGGTACGCATGGATCAGCCTGCAAGTGCAACCAAAGGAATCGAATTCTTAGCTAGAGCGTTGATTCACATATGGTAACAGGCCACTTGCCACAATTAAGGCGTTGAACATGACACCAGCGTCTTTGGAAACAGTTACTAATCTGTTCGTCTACTTCTAGCCACCAAAAATACAAGCACCTTTTACGTTTAAGATACGTAGGTAAAGACAACTAAACAAACAGATGTTTCAGTTTTAAAGAAGAGAGGATAACCAAAAAAGGATGAAATTGGCAAAGGAAGGTTTCAAGCAATCTCACACAACCATTTAACCTCAAAGAAATCAAGAAGAAATTAGCAAGAGACAATTACTATTTTTTTTGTCTGAAGACAGTTTCGGTACTTTGTAAGTATGCTCAGTGACCCTGTTTACCTCGATGAGAGAGAGAGAGAGAGAGAGAGATTGAAAGATCTAACCGTTGGTTCTTCTGAATGTTGTCGCTATTGAAAATTATTAATTGTTGCCGGTACTTAATTGTTGTCGGTATTGGGAAAAAAGGAATGCAGGATTTGGTGAAGAGTAACGAACAGTGACGACGTGTAATGAAGTATAGATAGTTAGGGCACAAAACAAGCCCTTTTAAGGAGCCCGGTTTCTCCTTCGGCTTTTCTTAAATTGTTACGAATGTTCCAATTCGAACACCTCCCATACTTGATCGTGTGGCTCACGTTTGCCTTCGGGTCTCGTGAGTGTTAAGGTCTTCCGTAGTTGGCTTCTTATCAGGCATGAGCGATGGCAGACAGATGTTCCTTCGGTCAGACTCTTTCTCTCTCTTCAAGATCGCAGCAGAGGTATTCAAATTGTATAATGCTAGTTTTATTCTCATATAAGTAATTGTTTATTTATTTATCTATTATTACATATAATCGTAGTTATTTCCTATGTATGTATTTATCCATATGTATGTATTTATGTATAATACAAATTTTATTATAAAATAATTACACAGGTACAATCATTCATGCATACTTTTTTAGATAATGAATATATATGACCAACTGTAAGAACTATAAGTATAGATGAATATTAATCGTAATATTAATAAGCATTTATTCATACGTAGGAATATTCATATATAGGAATAATCCTTATGATAATAGATATTTAATCACATATAAGATGCTGCACGGAAAAAGCAATGTCGGGAAACACGGCTCCGATGTTCCGTATGCAATAGATTCAATTTATTATTTAATCTATTTTCCGTGATATTATTGCTTATAAAAACAATATAATTATAAAAACAAGTGTAGACAGAGAAAGGTATAATAATGCCATACTACAATAATCCTTTATTCTTATACGTACTGTAGGTATGCGTGTATTTATAATACCCGCATACATAAGTGTATTTATAATACTTTATTATTTGCCATTGAACAAAGCAATTTATTTTAAAGATAAACTGTTTAATAATATTATTTCTTTTTAAATAGTATTTAAATTACTTTATGAAATAGATAATCTATTTATATAATGATTTTTATGTTAATATAATCAAATTGCAATGTTTCTGAAAATTCTTTAATTTCTTTAACAAAATAATCAGCTGTATTTTGAATATTATAAACCAGTCAAAGTTAGTTTATATAAAACTCTATTCTATTCATAAAAAAATGAGAACAGACGTAACATTGGCATGATTCCTACTTAATACATGTAATAAAATTGCAGTTTTTGTTTATGTACGAATGCAATATTGTACGCCGAAACTAAATCAGCTGATAATTTGTTAATTTTATATTCATTTAAAAATCATCGCGTATGAGACTATCTTCAGAAAGCTATATATAAATATCTTTAACATATCATAAATTTCCTTTGATTCATTTTTTTAAATTTATCATTGATAACTAGCTGTTTATTTATACGTATTGGACTATCAACATAATTTATTTGTATAAAATTTAAAAAAATTTTCTAAATTATTATTGATTTTTTAATTTTGTGCAAACATTTCCAAATTGCATTACACTGACAGATTGCATAAACGATCATGGCCTAATATATAATCAAATGACTTATTTATCGACATTCGATTTATTAAAGTTCTGACACTCTTCCATGCCAATATATCTTCTATAAAGCTAAATTAAGAAATATTTTTATCGATCTTACAGTCTTTATAATATAATATATTAGCTAAAACAATGACAGTCAGATTGTCCTTGTTTATATTTACCCCCGTAGAATCTGAAATAAAATGTATTACTACAATAAATTATATTAAAAATAAAAATAAAATAAAATTAATAATGAATAAAATAAAATAATAAATAAATAAACAGTTTAGTTCCTGAGGATGAACCGTAGCGACTCGAAACGTCTGACATCAAAGGTAATTCTAAATTTAAGGGGGTGGAGGCAGTCAGATTGTCCTTTACTGACATAAAATATTGTTTTTATTATTTTTATTTTATTTTATTTATTATTTTATTTTTATTATTAATTTTTAATATAATTTATTTTAGTAATAAGTTTTACAAGGATAGTCTGACTATCATTATTTTAGCTAATATATTATATTATAACGACTGTAAGACCGATAAAAATATTTATTAATTTAATTCAGAACAGTCGACATAAGTACAATTTTTAATTCTAATACTATAAAGCTAAGAGGTGAACCCAAATCAAGCATACCTGTCATAAAGTATTTGCATAAATTATTGCACAAATTTTTTATAAATGTCTGATTTTGCAGCCGTATATAGAGTTTTTACGTCAATATGATATTCGACTGTTTTATTGTCCCATATAGGCATTTGATTCACTAACAGTTTTTTTTCATTATAATAACCAATGACAGGCTCGTTTATTTTTCAAGTGTGCTTTTCGAATGTTTTCCAGAGTAAAACTTTTGACAGTCGGTACTTTATAATATAATCTATTAACTAAACTAATGATAATAAAACTGTCCTTGTTTATATTCACCCCTGAAGAATCTGAAATTATACTTATTACTACAATAAATTATTTTAAAAATAAAAAATTAAAAATAAAATTCATAAAAAATAAAAATAAAAATAAGAAAACACTTTATAATTAGCAGTTAATAATTATAATTGTTGCTTCCATCTTGAAAATGGAATTTTATTAAAATCAAACTTACAAGAAACCACCGAAAGCAGGAATACTTATATTTATCGATGCTGCTGTCATAAAATTCGCTATACTTCGATGTGAATTGTCAAAGATTGACACCCGATTTTGTAAGAGCGCCTGCTGACGATGCAAGAAGTTAGCAAGCAGATGATTGTATCTTCACAAAAGAGTTACTTTTTCGTTCGGCGATTCTGAATCAATATGAAGACTATGCTCGAAAAAATTTCTTCTTGGCGTGACTACTTTTACTCATGTCGCAGTCTTCCTTCGTTCTCTCGTTGTCCTTCTATCGCAACTGCCCTTAATTTGCGTCCTAATGCTCTCGTTCGAGTTGTTTCTGTTGCACTTCATTTTCACTTTATCGCTTTTCTACTTGATGCAACTTTTCTTCTCACATACGTAGTTTATGTAATTTTATCCATATATCAGAATAATGGATTTCTATGCGGATAATAAGCTTAGCCCTCGACCCACTCACAGATTGACCCCGTTCTGCTAACAAATCTTTTATTTGACGAACTGAATACTCAGGCCCGGTATTACTCGGTCGATATGAAACCATTATTTCATGTTAATCAAATTATTAAAAAAAATCCCATGTTACTATATAATCACTATTTTTATAGATAAAAAAGAGAGAAAATAGATTTCGACATATACAAAGAGGTTGTGTACAAGCAACACTCAGTACCGTATACGTTCATGGAAATAAAAAAGGACTTCATGATCATTGCAATATTTCAATGTTACACTATTCAACGTAAGTAATTATAAAAGAAAATTAGGAGAATCAACTAAATATATGTAAAATATACTGTCCGTTATGATGTTGAATCAAGTATCTTGGCTGGTACATCCTCATTCAAATATCATCTATTGGCCGTAATACGTCCGAGTGAAACAGAAAACGAAAATGTTTACTATAACTAGAATTCTTCCTTTTACTCTCTCTTCGAAGAAAATTGGGCTAATATATGAGGTGTTATCAAAAACTAACTTGAATTTTCAAATTCAAAAGTTCAATCTTTGATTTTTTATTTTATGTTGGTAAAATTGTCCCAAAAATATGTTCATTATTTAAATTATGTAGCATTTTTAGTTTACTTGCAAGAAGCATAAAGATTAGAAGCTTTGCCTGTTCGCCAATTTCCTGCTTTGAAAAAAATTCATCAAAGAATTTGCATGAAATTTTGTGTTCAAGACGGAATAGTGTTCCAAAACACTTAAAATATTGATAGTGGCATACGGTCAGCAGCACGTCAAGAACTAATGAAGACGCTTAAAAAGTGTAAAAATATGTTGGGGAATCGTCGATTTACAGTAAGAGAAGTTGCTGATTATATCAACGTTTATTTAGTTTGTATCAAGCAATTCTAAAGGAGGTTTTAGACATGAGACGTTTGTCAGCAAAGTTTGTTCCGAAATTGCTACATTTTATTACTAATGAGAAGATAAAGACCGCATCACTTGAAGAGCTCAAGGCTCTACAACAAAGTGCATATGTGAAATGATTTCAAGATTGGAAAATGCGCCGATAAAGTTGTGTTATATATGATTACTTTGAAGGGCACAACATAAATATTGATGAATAATTAAATATTTTTTGATAAAAATAAAAATTCAACTTACCTCTTGATTTCACTTCGCATGTATTATGTTTATATCATGAAGGTCCTTGGGTAGAATTACTATATATAATATAAAATATTCAAAGCATTTGGAAGCTCATATTGTTAAAACAAATGAATTGTACTTCTGTCGACTGCCCATATACAAATTAATAAATATTTTTTTTTTTTTTTTTTTTTTTTATTGGTCTTACAGCTTAGCTCATATTGTTATTAGAGCTAGTCTGAATATATTCGGTTGTCAAATATCTCCCTTCCGCTTTTTTTCTCTTCATTCAATGTTTTATAGAAAGTGTTACAGTGGTCGGATTTACTTCAAATATGCGCCGGGTTGTTCGATAATCTGTTTCCATCGAAACGGCAACTTCATAATACCTCTCTCGTATAAACCCCTCTCCTTATTTGCGAAGAACTTGAACAGCCACTTTTCACAAGCCTCTTTTGAGTCCAACTTTACACCACCAAGGGCGTTCGACATGGACAGGAACAGGTGGTAATAGATAGATTCCATGATTTGATCGGTATTCGTCGCCACAGGTCTTCCCCCTGCTGGCTTAGCGCGTGAACTCCATGTTTACGCGTCTATAACTTTTGAACGCAATATCCAAACTAATCATGCATAGCGTCGTTTTGTACTTTATGTGAAGTCCTTTCAAATGCTGTATAGTATTGCCAGATACAAGCTCTGCAGCACTCTGTATATAGCTGTAAAATTCATAAGACAAAAATGCGGAAGGAAGATATTTGACAACCTAATATATTTTTTGAGGATGGAATTACGAATAGCATATTCGATGTTATTGAAAATGTATACACGGGTATGCACTTATGTATTTAGCGGTGCTTATCACGAATATCACACTGCCTTGTTGATGAAATACAATTTTCATTAAAAAATCAATACAAAAATTGTAAAAATAATATTTTGTTATTTGTTTTGAAAAATAAGAAAAATGAAAAGAATTTTTTCAAACAACAGCTGTACGTTTTATCAAAGTACATTTTCTTATTTTCTATAATTTTTAGGTAAATTATATTACGATATTTCTGAAAAAAATTCAAAATTCCATCTGAAATTTGTATGAAGATAGGCGATTTCTAGATGTACTTACGAAGAGCACTAACATCCGATTTTGCTAATACTGGATATATGTATTACTGTTTTTCGTGTTACTCATTACCTATATAGTAGTGACTATAATTGATGCTATCTTAGATCTTATAACAAATAAATATATTATAATACATTAATAGATTCAGAAAATCTTGAATTAAAAAAACTTACTATTTGCTAAATAAACGTAATGAATAATAATCATATTTAGAAACTTGTTCATACTATTTCACTGTTAATAGTGGATTCATAAAGTTTTTATAATTTGCTCATGTACAATTAACAATTTTTTTTCTTTTTAAGTGACTTAAAATAGTTGAAAAATGAATGTATAGTTTATTAAGTGAAATAAATAAACCAAGGTACATTAAGTAATTTCTAAATTTATTTTTAATTTTCTTTACTTTTCCGAATTTCATGAAAAATAAAAAGTATTTAATAGATCGCTCTATTCAAGCAACCCCATCAGATAAAAATCCCATCAAACAAAAATCACTTTTAAAGTGTTCGTTCCGGTTATTAGATCATCTACATTAAGATCCTGTCTAATAATTTTTACTGCTATCAGATAACCCTTTCCCTCATCATTGGCTAACTGAGACAATGTTCGAATTGATAGAAAGGACGATGAAGATATACTGAATGTGACCATGTTCATCTGAAATACTCGGGGTTTGCCTTCATAAAACCCAAACAAGTATTGATAGTGCCTATCGTCAGGATGTAACAAGGTCTGTCGACACAACTTCTCTATATCGCAAGTGATGTTGCATTTGTAGCTCCGAAATCTCAGTATGTATGCAAATAATTTGGGTTTCATAATCGGTACTAACATCAGCACCTTGTTGAAGGCGCTCTTAAAAATCCGAACTAGATTCAGAAGATGAGTATCCTCTTTCTCTCGTATGAGTCTATTGAAAGCTTCCAGGCATTACAATAAATTTAGGCACTATCATCGAAAATAGATAATTTGGAGAAAGCCTGCCCTTTAATGAATCTTTCAATTCAAAAAACTTATGTAATTTCTAAATGTCTTCACGCTTATCAATCATAGTTTCAAAGATGTTTTTGTAAGAGAGCCATTTCTCTAGATCTAGAGAGAATTTTCGTTACAATTTTTTGATTTTGGCGACTGAAGATGTTCAACCATTTAGGTTATTATACTGAGAGGTTGTAGGAATTTCTATACTATCTAGCCTTGTGGCTTAAACAAAATATCTATCACGAATATCTTCAATTTCCTACAGACACCCGTCATCAGACCGATTTATAGCTATTATAATACTTTTCCCATAAAATTCTGATACGTTCGAAACGCAGTTTTGCATTTCTCTTATCGATTTTGTATTATTCCAATGAATTTTTTAAAGCTATAAGTTTCGATTTTAAAGAAGTTCAATTTTAAGTTATCATCTTTAAGCATATCTCGTCCATTATGCCTATTGTATTGCATGGATCAATTTATTCAAATCTGATTAAATGTTACTTCTGGAGGATTTACTGGTAAATTGAACAGAGTAAAAATAAAACTAATCAGAAATTAGATTTTTTAATTAATGTACGTGGGGATACAAAAGAAACAACTCAACCGGGATATGTTTAATTAATAAAAACAATTTTTTTCAGTGTGTCTATTTTGAATACAAAAACCTATAAGAAGATATGCGAAACGAAGAATATTTGTCGTTCTGACTATATATCAAATTTTTAAATTTAATAATTGTGATTTAAAAAATAAAGAAATATAAAAAATGAGATTAAGAACAATTTAAACACCAATTACAGTAAGAATTCGTGACCTCCAACCTAAAATAGTTCCTTTGCAAAAACATCAAATGTATACAATAGAACACTGAGACGCTTCAATAAAATTATAGAAAACGAAATTAAAACATCCAAAAAGAAAAAAAATTCATACAAGTTGAATGTCGTTCTATGTCGCTTCGAATACTAAGGTGACAAAAGGGAATTTGTGTATATACGAATAGTGGCTATGCAAATAGGAGTGTAATAATACAGCTGCTTGATAATAAAATGTATAACTTACTATCATATGCAGAAAAAAAATAAACACAAATTTATAAAACGCAATAATATTCAAATAATTTAAAACAAGTTTTGAAATTTTTACAGTATAATCAATAATTAACGTAATTAATCATTAATTGTTAAATTTTTCATATATAAATAAATTGCAAAAAAATGGTTTTAAGCTAAATTTTGCAGTAGGAAATATAATCAAAGTAAAATATAAAATTACACGACTGTCGCTTTGTTCAGCACATAATAATAGTAATAATAATAATAATAATAATAATAATAATAATAATAATAATAATAATAATAATAATAATTTTTTAGCACAATTTTAGCCTCCTTCCAGCTAGAATAAAATAAACCAGCCTTCAAGCACGAATTGTGCATCGACAGAAGGATGCTCCTCAACTACTATTTTCAGCACCTCTCCTGGAATTCTGTCAAGTCCTGGAGCCCTCTTATTCCGCATAATTCTCACGGCTCTACCGAGCTCCTCCTTGCTGAAAAGAGGGACATCCAGTTCTCGTTTCGGTGGAGCTGGATCAAACCTATCAGGGTGGGTAGGGAACAGAGTATCTACGATATTTTGCATTGTGCCGGAGTCCAAGGTGCTCATGTTTCCATGAGCTCTCAGTTTTACAGCAACTACCCTGTATCTCAGTTCCCATGAATCTCCATCAATGTCCTCACACAGCGCCTTCCAGCATCGGCGTTTGCTGGTCTCGATCGCTCGTCGAAGGGCTTTCTTGGATAGCTTGTATTTAGCCCTCCTCAAAGTGATGTCATCTCCGTGTTTACGAGTTCTCTGTGATATTCGTCGTAGATGTAAATAGCTACGCCTCATATCAGCCATCTCAGCCGTCCACTAGTAAACAGGACGTCTTTTTCCACCAACCTCTTTGCACGGCATCGACTCTTCGCAAGCCCGGCGTAAAATGCGCATTGTGGCACTAGTCAACTCCCTGGCTGGCTTAATTGTCGATGAACCATCTGAAATCCTAACAAGGCTTTGCTGACCGTGTTCAATGGCCTGTGAAAATTTCTCTCTATTTATCCCTGCAACGTTCCATCTAGGGGACCCTCCCGAATTGTGTCCAGTGAAACCTAGCGTTCCATCACATATGCGGAATGTGATGTACTGGTGATGGCTGGCTGTGTAGTCCTCAATTACCTGCCAGTCCTGGATTCAAGAGGCCAGACGTTCAGTGACAAAGGTCACATCAGGTATAGTTTCGGCATAGCCCGGTCTCCTAAAGGTCGAAGTATTGTCAGTGTTTAGAACTATTAGACCTAGTCTGGACGTTAGTTCCATGACTCTTCGACCCCTGGAGTCGGGCCCCGCCATGCCCCATTCTAGGGCCCTTGCATTAAAGTCACCTGCCATCACCAGTTCACCTTTCATTTCTCTGACGGTGTCTTCCAGGTCATCAAGTATGACCTGGTAGTCACCTATCGCTTGGTTTGTGTAAGATAGCAACTCACATACGTGATGCGATTGCATCGTAACCAAACATAGCCATTTCCAGATCCATGAGCCTCTACTTTTGTTTTTCGTGGGTCAGGAATCCAAATGGCTGCCGTTCCAAAGTTATCGGTGAACCAACCTACTCCTTCTCTGTTCCGGTACTGTTCAGTGGTAATTAATATATCACCATCAGTATCGTGGAAAAGCCGAAGAAGGAGGTGATCAACTGACCTGCTGCGATTTATATTCTCTTCCAGAATTACGACCATTTAGGCTTTTTTGAGAGAGCCTCGCGAAAAGTCGGACAAGCGCCGGAACCGGCAACGTGCCGGCGTCCCTCCGATTTCGCTTCACCTTTGCAGAGAAAACATTCAGGTTTTGCGGTGCAAGCCGCGACCTTGTACTCTCTCTGTCCGCAACGATAACAACAGGTGCTACGGTCAGGGCCTTTACAGCTATGACTCCGGTGGCCATAGCCTAGGCACCTGTAGCACCTCGTCATTATTTCGTGACGACGTACTCGACAATTCACTAGGCCAACTCGCAAAAACCTGATCTTCAGCAGCTGCGTGACCTCCTCCAACACTACGATGGCAGCACGCTGTTCCGCTGTGTTGGTTTTGGTCACTCTGACCTGCAACTCGCCACGATAATCGGGCAGTTTGCTTTTAAGGGCCTCACACACCTCATCCTCCGTCACGCAGCAATCCAGGTCTCTGAACTCTAGACTTCTCTAGGGGTCAGCTCCCTGACACAGCCGCTCTGGCCTGTCGCTTCCTTGAGCAGTTCAGTAAATGCCTTCCGACCTTCGGCTTTGGTATGTCTGAGTTCAATCAGCACCTCACCCGATTTGGTTTTCCGTACGGTCCTCACATCCGCGCCCAAGTCCTCCGGTTTGACCACTCTGATGGACCTCATCACCTCAGCGTAGGATTTTCCCTGCGCTGGTTTGATGGCGATCGCATCGTACTTTGGCCTTTTTTTTATTTCTGTTATTTTTTTCTTCCGATGCTGAGGTTGTTCCTCTGCATTCTGTCCACCGTGCATCTTCTTCTTTTTTTTTAAACTAGATTCCAGCCCTCTTTTTTATCCTCCTACTCTCCCTTCTTTTTTTCTCCTTAGAAAGAGAGATAATCGGGGGACTTGATGCCGGTCTCTTCGGGGTTGTCTCTTCTCTCTTGCACTTAGTTCTTGGAAAGAGGCTCGCCGGTACCCTTTTCCCTTGTATTTTGTGCTGAAGAGCATCTACAAGCTCCTCAGCTTTTGGGAGGCCATCCTTAATATCTTTTTTGATGTTAGGTTGACTCTTCATAGCTTTTATCATGTCTTTGAGCAGCCGAGCAAGTTGAAAAATAATCTCCAGTTCACTCGACTGTTCAACAGACTTAATCCCGGCCTCAGCCGGCTCTCCCTCCCCCACCCAAGGTGACTTCTTTGTTGCTTTAGGCAATCCATGGATCTATTTTGTTACTTCATTCCTGCATATGGTCGGCCTCCTGGACCCTTCAACGTTGAGATGGATTAGGCAGCCCCCCAAAACATGCCTATAAGGGCTGAACCATCTGGGACCATTATGCAGGAGTATAGCATGCTCTGGCGCGCTATTCCACCTCCGTCCTCTCGAGCTTCGCACGCCAACAATAAGGTGTTTCACTCTCTGGAGAAACATAGGAGTAAATCACGCACCGAACGTACTCGCCAAAGCCGATTGACTAGATCTGGCTAGAATCTAGCCTCCGTCTTGCCGTTAGCAGGAGCCAAAGATGTTTCGGATCACCCAGCACGCAACCAGGCGTAAACCTCGAGACCCAGGATCTTCTTTTGGCAGCTCACGGGTCGCACCGCACGGCAAACACGGCGGTCTGTCATTTGTTCAAGAGTACCTCATCCTAACCTTATTCATGTCGATTCATACATTTGCTCTCAATTATTCTAGTGAAGCTCCAGTGCTTGAAGCTATATCTATACTCACTCTGCTAAGATCCCTTTTACAGGATCGTTCGCTTAGGTTCCGCGTGTGTTTTCACTCGGGAGATTGATAAGTCATAAATTCGGGGAATTATGTGATCGGGTGCAATAAATTCATAATATAAGTTATATACAACTGTACTAAGATAATCTTTATTAGAAACTGGCGTAAAAAACCTCCTCTTGAAGAGAGGAGGAAAAAGCCTTATATTATGACAAATTTAAAAATACTATCAATACGCGTTGGTATACCTATAATATAAGAACAAGCGCTCTTAAATATTAAATCTTACAAATTGTTGAAGTACTCCTGTGCCATACAGCTTTATCCGCGCTGCGAACACACTAATGCTCGTGGGTTGGTATGGTCAATGGGGAGGAATGTTCGGCTGTAACTTTTGCTCTGCGTCTTGGCCCCGACATCTCGGGAACGGGTTCAGCCCTTGCCAAGACGGCAGCCACTGGGCGCAAGTGACACCGGGAACACCCTCCGAAATATGAAAACGGCAGTATCTCCACAAGGCAAAGCCCCTGTCTCGCTGATGCGCCAACTGAATTTTTATACACACAAATAGATACGCGTATACACGAACAGATAAACTTATACATAAACAGATACGCTTATAAACGAATAAATAAACTGATACACAAATAGATACGCTTATACATGAACAGCGGAGCTCGCAATTACAATTATACATGCGACTCACCATTAACGAAGACCACACATGTAATATAATATTCAGACGCCGCGCGACTTATACATGCATTGCATAAAACACAATAAGAAAAGAATAGTTAAACATGGATAGACGGCACGAGAGATGCACACAAAACGACGAGTACAAGCTTAACCGACGGTCATGAATGAAGTGCAGTCTTGAATCTCTTTAATTATTAGTTAGCTTGATACCCCAGATAGAGTGGGAGAGGCTATACCTGCCCTAAGGACTATGCTCCCAAGGTGTCACACGCTCGCAGTACGTGCTCGCTTGACCGTACTTCGCCCTGGGCGAGGCATGTAAGGATGGTATACATACAGGCCACGTGAGCGTACAATTGCCGCTTCATAGGGATCGTTAGTATTTAGATAAACTAAATTGTAAATGCAATTTCAAAAAAAAATATTTAAAAAAATTTATTGTTATCAAGATTAATTTTATGAGAACGCATAATTCAAGTTAATTATTAATTAATTTAATATAAAAAAAGTTAAAACAAATTCATTCAAAAACTCTTGAATGTTATAATCTTATCAGACTCATCGAAAAACGATGACTTTTTACAAATTATTATAGTCGCGATGAATAAACTTGAACAAATTTTATTATATTATTATGGCATTACAGATATGCTATAAATAGACAAAGTATAACAGAGTATTACAGCCACAGAGAAAAAATTAAGTTATAATTGGAATATATGGAATTATAAATATTAATGATAATTATAAATTTGATATTATTATAAATAATCGAATGCATTTATGATAAAATTATATGGACAATGAACGACGATACAGGTTTATGTAGGAGCTATAATATTTTATAATATCGATCTATAGAGAAGAAAGAGTACAAAAGATCCACGAACATCAATCGCCCTTCTCCCAGAAATTGATGCTCCTGCAGAGATTTTATCAACAATAGATTTAAACAATATTATATTTGTAGCGTTAAATATTATTAGTAAAAACGCTGCTATTGAATATAAATTTATACTTAATCAAAATCCATAATTTAATAATGTGACAATTTCATGTTATTTAGAATAATAGACATCTGAAATGAACATAAATGACGGATCGTTAAGACAAAATTTTTAACGTTTAAATTATAAACACTATATATTATATAATACTATGCATCAATAAAAAATTATATAGAAAGTATGTATTTTCAATATAATGTGAAAAAATTATAAAGTAGCTACGAGGTTTTAAAATAAAAAAAAATGAATTTACATATATAAGCCAGAAGTTAATAGTAAAATGCACAAAATAATAAGATAAACATTTTTTTTTAAATGCATAAAGATGTAAAGGCAGACTAAAATTTTTTCTTTTAAAATTTAATACAAATTGATTTTTTAATATGTAATTGAAATTATTTTTATTATTTGTCCCACCTAGATTCACAAATTTTATATAAAATTTAGATTAGATTATGTATTCAATATATATATATATATATATATATATATATATATATATATATATATATATATGAATGTATAATATATATAAATGAATAGTGCAAAGTGCGCCAATATCCGAATCTCTCTCTCTCTCTCTCTCTCCCGCATTCCGTCTCGCGGCACACGCACTCTGGCTCTCTCTATTTCTCTCTCTCTCTCTCTCTCTTTCTCTCTAACATTGCGCACACACACTAGCTCGCGGTCTTCGTTAGTGAGCCGTCGTCTCTTCTCCTCGGACAACGCTCTCGTCCTCGTGCTCGTGGCTCGTTCCGCGCGCGCACGTTTTCCCGTTCACGTATACGCCGCCGTCACACCGCGGACCGTGGCCCAGCCTCACAACTACGCATCCACTTGCCGTCGATACTCACCGTTTCTTGCTGTCACCGGGCTGTTGGAAGGCGCTGGCGGATGATCTTGCTCTCGTTCAGGCTGGTTGTAATCGGGCTCGGATGAGCTGTGGCTGTCGCTCTCATCGTCCGGACCGGTAATAATCGAGTCGGGTGAGCCGCGGTCGCCCCCCTCTCTCTCTCTCTTCCTATCAGTGCAGGCTTGGCGGTCCGTCAACTAGCTAGTCGGCCTCGCAATTGTGAATTATATACGGCACATTCAGCCTCGCAAGCACTTCACCAGCACTTCACCAGCACTTCACGAGCTCGTATCTTGTCTCTAAATTTCTTTTTGAAAACTCAGGGCGCTATAGGGGAAACAGGTAGAAAATACCTAACAAAACTCTCTTCGTGCTTCGACGACTCAGCGAACAATAATCGTTACTATTTCAGAAAGGAAAACCCGGAAAACTCTGTTTAACTCGGTGGTCAAACGCGCAATAATGTCTCTCTTCTCGGCGGGTATTTCCCTTGCCCCTCTCTTGGCCGGGCCCGCTCATTTCTCTCGCTCTTTTGCGCGGCGGCGGCATACGCTTTTCGCTCCTGCTACCTATACGACGCGTGCGCGCGCATCAGTTCGGGCTTGTGATCGTTGCTCCTCTCTTCTTTGCTGTGACTTCATTCGTTAATCAGTAATACGCACACCTTCTTCCGAGGCACCCGGGGCAGACACCTTCGCTGATTGTGACCTTCGTCACAAATACACCCCTTCTAAGCCGGAGGTCCTCCGTAGGAAAGACCGACGGCTTACATCATATACAGTGAAACGGCCCAGACCCAGGGTTTCTCGGAACTAAGGTACAATGGTAAATCAATAATACTAATAATACTAAATTACAACACAACACTTAATCTACCGTCTAATGATCCTAATACTCGCGACTAGTTCGTCGTCCCGCCCCGGATCACGCGGTCGGAACCTCTGCCGTTCGCGGACTAGTTGTGTTCCTAATTCGTAATTCCTAAATCGTTATATATATTATATTTTTTTTTCTCGTTTCTACTCTAAAGTGAACAATTTACTATTCACTATTTACATCTCTTACCCAATCGTGCGCTTCCCATATACCACTCCTATTTCATTTGGTCCTTACCTTCTTTCCCTCTCGGGTAAGGTGATCTATTCGCTCTGTTCTGTCTCTACTCTCGGGCTATTCAGTCTTCTTCTCTCTTCTCTCTTGTGGGCTGCGCTCGCTGCTGGACGGGCTAAGTGGTAGCGGTCTAATGGTGCCGCTCCAAAAGTTCCGCCAGGCTGGCCTCTATCATGACATTATGCACCTCTGTCGGCAGGTCGTCCAGTTTTCGCCACGCTTCTATGAGTCTCCGCCGTTAAGGCATTGTTATGGTTCGGTCAACCTCAGTCTAAATCGCCATCAGGCAACTGCCAAGTGACACTGGGAGGAGTCGGGTGCTGCGCAGCAGTCTTCGTTGCTCTTCAGCCGACGGTCCTATCGCGGGCTCCTCTCAGGGGCCTTGGGGGTTGGCTGGCTGGTCCCGGTCTTCTCCGATCCTCGGGCGGGCTACTTGATTGGTCGTATGGGTCGCGTCTCGTCCGCCCCCGTTCGCACGCAGTAGACCTCCACGCAGCGCGAGCACTCATCCACCAGAGCACCCCTCTGCCCGCAGTTCGCGCAGTATGTTTGTAGCGGTCTGGGGTAAAGACCGCTGTAGTGACCCCCTTTCTAAAAAAACAAAACAAAAAAAACAACGGCCGCTCAGTTATGCTTTGTTGCACATAAACATTCCCGGGCGCACCCGAATAGCCCTTCCTACTTCAGCGCCAATTTTATTGAAAATCCTTCCGCTGCATTCAACAACATACATACTCGGCGCAGTACGAGGTGGCCTACGGCATATCTGATATCCCGTTGGCCTTTGTTGTAGTGTTGAGTTTGCTTCTCCTTGGCTTCGCCGATATGGCGTGCTACGAGGTCGCGCAGAGTATCGAGACGCTTCATACGATGCTGTCATATGTCAGGGCTCACTTTCACTACCCGACCTTCTGTGTCTGCCTCTCGTCGTGGGCTCTTCAGCGGGCTGGGATGTCTGCCGTAATTTAAGAATTCGGGCGCCACCTTCGTGCTTGACTACACCGCCGTATTGAGAGCGTGACACAGTTCGTGGAGGTACTGATCCCAGCTCTTATGATCGCTTCCGACAAACATGGCGATCATTGCCTTCAGTGTCCGGTTGCCCCTTTAAATGAGATTGTGGTCACGGGCTGTACCCCGTATTCCTCTAGTTCCTGATTTAATACTTTGTTGCGAAACTCCTTCCTGTTGTCGGTCAGCAGATAATCTCGAGTTTCCCACCAGAAGAGAATGAGCTCTTCTAAGGCTCGTGCGACTGCCTTGCGGTCTACAGTGCACAGAGGCTTCATCTCAATCCATCGGGTGAATAGGTCTTAAAACACCAAGATATAGTGGTACTGTCCTTTGCTTTTGGGGAACTCCAACATAAGTGCTGCCACGATCGCCTACGCGCGTTCTACGATTCTCTGACGGATTAAGCCTACCGGACCAGTCTGCGACAATTTATATCTCTGACCCTATTCACAGTTCCCAAAGTATTCGTAGACATCGTGCCATACTCCTGGCCAACGCGAGCTATTCTGTCATAAGTCTTCTCGACTCCTAAATGTCCTGACGAAGCTATGCTATACGCGTCCTCCAGTACTCTTCTCCGGGCTTCGACCGGCACCAAGAGCCGCCATCCTTCCTGAGGGAATTGGATGGGATCAAGTAGCCGATCTTTACGGTGCTTGTAGAGAAGTCCATTCTCGATATTGCAGCTGACGAACTTGCTGTGGTAACTTTTCACCTCCTGTACTCTCTGCAGATACCAGGGGTCGTCAATTTTCTCGAAGGCAGCAATCTCGTTCTTCTTCACCTACTCCTTGAGATAAGGCGTCAGGAACGTGGTGCATGGATCCTTTACGATGAAATATTTGGAAGCTCCATTGTTGCATCTCTAGTGCCCATCATGCAAAGCGTTTCGTTGGCTCTCTTAAGTTCTGGAGCCATCGCAAAGCGCTGTGATCCGTTATGGCCTTGAAATAGTAACCTTCATGATGATAAACTTCTTGGTAGCCCAGATAAGTGCTTTCTCGGAGGTCGTATAATTTCTCTCCCCGGACATTAATATTCTCCTGACGTTGTTGGGGTGCTCTCCGTCGTCGAACTCTTGCGTGGGCACAGCCCCAATCGCATAGTCACTCGCATCACTCTGGACGGTGAACTCGCGGGCAAAATCAGGTCGCGCCAGCACAGGCGTTCGTGTCAAGACTATCTTCAACGTCCGAAATACCTCCTCCTGATCCTCGCCCCATATCCACGCTTGGTTATTTTTCAGGAGCTTACATAATGGCACTTTTATATGCGAGTTATATTCGATGAAACGGTCATATCACCCTACCATACCCAGGAATCGTCGGAGCTGCCGGTTATTCTTGGGTGCTGGGTATTCCAGGACGGGCGTGACTCCGTGTTCGTTCGTAGCCCCTCTCGGTCTAGAACGTAGCCCGAGTACACGACTCTGATGCAGCTGAACTCACACTTCTTGCGGTTGATTTGCATTCCCGCATCAACCAATTTCCTCAGTACTGCTTCCAGATACTTGATGTGGTCATCGAAACTCTCGGTCACGACGATAATGTTGTCTAGGTACACGAACACCCAAGGCTCCTATTCGGGCCCGCACAATGCATCCACGAGTGGCTGAAATGTCATGGGCGCGTTCGTTAGCCCGAACGGCATCCTCTTCAACTGCCACAGCCCTGAGTCTGGTACGGCAAAGGCAGTGTAGCGTTTACTGCTTTCAGCCATTGAATTTCGGTACTTGAAAATACGCCCGTTTCAAGTCGATGGTCGGCATAGAGTGGGCTTTCCGTAGCTTGTCCAGAACTGCGTCGATGCTCGGTATCGGATAGATATCCTTCTTCGTCCATTTGTTTAGGTCTCTGTAGTCTTTACAGAATCTATAACATCCGTCTGACTTCTTGACGATCGCGGGCGCGCTACACCTGTCACTTGCGGACTTTCCTATGATACCTTCTTGGTACATTCTCTCGACCTCTTCCTGTGCTACCTGCCATATTTTCGGTGACATGCGCCTCGGACGGTGCTCTACCGGCGTTTCGTCGTCTACGATGATCTGGTGCTCGGTGAGGTTCGCCATGCCACTCTCTCGTTGGCTCTAGAGTATCTTATCCACTCACCTCTATCTCTTGTTGCTCTGCGGGCCTTAGTTCTGAAATGCCTGCACACTCTGCTATAATTTGTGCTCTCTCATCGTCAGCTTCTCGATCAATCTCTCTGCGCTCTCCTTCTCGGGCACTCCATAGTACAGGCCTAACTTGGCTTCGATATCCTACGCATAACAGATTTCCATGCCAAGTATGACATCGTGGTCGAGAGCGTGCTAAGTGCTCTTACCTTCACATAATACTCGTGGCCTTTGATGTCCATTCGCATCTTTATCTCTCCTGCCATGATTACTCGGTCTCCCGTCGCTCCTTTGAGGGTTGTGCACGACCTCTGTAGCCGATCTCCATATCTGGCTGCCAGTACAGGTCCGAAGAGTGTACACATAGCTCCTGGATCGAATAATGCATGGTATATCTCTCCTCCAATACATATCTTGATATATCGTCGATCCGTCCGATTTCCAGTTATCTTGTCCCTCACGGGCTGCGCGGGGCTAGTCGGCTTTTCGATTTCCGCCAGCCTAGCGTCCTCCTCATAGTCGCTACTCTCATCTAGTCGACAGGTCTCCCTCGTTTTCACCGGCTGCAAGGCTCTCGGACAATCTCTCCACGATGGCCCTGCTTTCTCCCAGTAATTCGACTCTCGACTCTATTTTTCGACTGTATGATATATAGTCTCTCCCCCCTCCTGGACTGCAAAACGTGGTTTGACCAGCTCAGCAGTCCACTTGACAGGAAGCCGTTGCTGAGCCAAGTCTTCACGCTCGCGGACCAAATAAAATTCGCGAGCTCCGGTGCTTAAGGTAGAGTCAACTCCTTTACGTAATCGGCTTAGTACTCTCTCATCTATTGGTTCACCGAGAGTCCCTGACTTCGTGCAGGCGACTGGGGACTGCGCAGCCTGCCCGCGCTCTCGTTTTTCCACTGCGCGCGTCTTGCCGCACAGTTTGTACATGTCTGGAACGTCACACCACGCGCTTGGCAGACTTGACAAGTGCCTCCTTCTATCATTTGTTGCTTTGGCCATGACTTCCGTCGGCACTATGCTGAACTATGCTTGACTTGGTGACACGTAAAGCACTGTCGACGCGGGCATTCTGCCGCTCAGTGCCCCGGTACGTAACAAGTATGCGCATACGCCGGCAAACATTGTCTCCTTTGGCGTGGACGTAGATCTTCTCTCGGACGCATTCTCAAATTGCGCCCTTGGCCGGTCCTGGTATGTATTTTCTCGTCCATCTCATCGATCCTTGCGTGCCGCTTAGACATTTGTTTACCTCTCGAACATTATTGTTCGACCGTCGACTCTTTACAATTTCTGCCCAAGTCTATTGCTTCGGGTTATTGGTGGTCGTCCTATTCTCCTCGACTGCGGCGACCTGTCGATTTCATTTCTTCCGTCGTCTTCGACGCTCTTTTCTGCTGTGATCTCCGTCCGTATCACTATCGGACGAGCTGCTACCGGACAATTGTTTCCTCGTGTCCAGAGGCGTTGATTTCTTTGAGCTACCTTTAGGTGCACTGTAGACAGGCTGCGGTATCTGGCATTTGTTTTTCGGTGGAGGCGGAGTATATCTTTTACATTAGTCGATTTCCCTCACTAATCTACGACCGTACTTTTCTACTTGACGACCCAGTGTATATTTCGCTTTTTCACTTAAATATTTTCAATATATCGGCCGTAGATTGCGATAGACTATCTTTAATAGCCGTCGCATCGAAGGTTTGCTCTTGAATCGGCGGATAGTGATGTTTAGCCTTGCCAGATACTGCGTCATGGTTTTGCAATCACTTTGGGTCTGTACTTTCAACTCGCTCCAAACTCCGTTCCGGTCCACTTTAAATCTCTCCACAGACGCACTTCATCTTGAAAGCTCCTAAACCAGCTTTGAGCTCTAAGGCGTAAGGTGCATGGCATGGCTTTGAGCAGGGCTTCGTCCGATATTTCCAAACTTCCTTGGCAGTCGATTAATTGTTCTAAACATTCCTCTGGGTCATCACAGTATTCACCTGCAAATTTTATTCTCTAGCTTTGCAGTGTCCGTATGCCGCTATGTACCGTTTGAGGTGATCGCTGCTTTCTCTCTTGCGTCCTTTTTCTCACCGGGTTTGGTGTGGACTTATATTGCAAGTGACTTCCATCAGTTTGGCTTTTTTCAGTACAGTTGTCTGCAGGCCGAAATGCCTTCATCTGGCTGTCTGATGACTCTTCGGACGAACTATATCCTCTGAATTGTTATCCAGATGGTGATTCGGAATGCTGCCGTTGATGCGCTCGATAGCGTACTGTCTTTCCCATTTCTTTCTTTCTGCTTCGTTGACCCGCTAGTCCCAGGTACATCTGTTTGTTGGTTGTCGTTGTCGGGCGTTTCCGTGGGTCGTCTTGATTCGGTCAGCCCTCCTTCACTTCTTGCTGGTATCGGTGCTTGTTGCCCCCCTAATAAACTTCCGTTGAGGCTGAGGCTACGATCCATTATGTTATATTGTGAGCCTGACGAATGCACCAAACGTACCATCTTGTCCATACCTCCTGGCGTCGGGATCTCTATGGGTACCCGCGATAGCTATGTCTCGCGGGCTAAACTCATTTGCCATCCAATCGGTCTTGTTCGTATGCAGAGATCCCTCCGAATGGCTAGTACGCATAATTGTTTCGATATGGCATCCATGGTGGTAATCCTCTGTGATCCTCTCTCTGAGCCATGCTAGAGACTGGTCCGGTCACCGTTGACATGATAGGCCGGGTGATCGTTGTAAATGGCATTTCCCTGAATACCGTCGAGAATGACGTGGTAATTGTCGTGGTCACCTCTGTCCGACGAAACATAGCCGCTGATGTGCTTACCGCCTCTGCGATGGTGTTCGACGAGCTTGCTTCCAATAATGGCATCTCCTCTGCCTCCTCAATGTCAGACGTCCTCAGGACTAGTAGCATTTCCTCAGCCGTGTCATCTCCCGTGTTCTCATCCCATCCGAGTTACCACGGTACGTCCTCTCGAGTTCTGAGCGCTTTGTACGCGTATCGTAGTAGTCGCTCTGCTAAGACCGGTACGTCTCCTCTCGGGCTAAGGCGTAGCTCTCGTAGCCTATTCACTAGGCTTTCCTGACTTTCCACTCTTAAGGTCCTTAGTCTATGCCGCAAATCTCTATCACTGGTGAGCATTTGTCGTATCAATATCTGGTATTGCACCGATTGTGTTAAATTACCTCCTGACCGTTCCATCTTGATCCGCGTCCAATTTATTAACTTAATGTTAGATCGATTTGTTTGTTCTATTAAAATAATTTAAAATTCGCTTCTCACTCATCTAAGCTTTCTTAATGGGTCGCGACTAATTGATCCTGCTAAAGTGACAAAATAAAACGGTAAATATATCGGGCACCTCTTCTATTTGCTCTCGGGCCGACCAAATGAAGTGTATTTAGTGGAATATATACCTGCTTGTTAATCTCACGATAGTTATATAAATATATTTATATACTACTCAATATTTTACCTGACTACCCGTTAGTAATTTAAGCAATTTAATTTAAATCCTTTATTTCTGGAGAGCAGTATATCTTATTCAGAGTTGAATTATGCCATCGATATAATTTTACTTTTAGACACAAAAAAGTCAACCTACATAAAGGGAAACCCCGATTGTTAAACACTTTTTGATTTTATAATCTAGAGGATCATTTATCTAGCGATGGAAATGTTCCTAACACCCCCAAGCAATTAAAAGAAATAATTTTGTAACTATGGAATATCCGCAAAAAAAAATAATTTATACAACAATAGTTATTTAGTTCGTCACACTACAAATTTTATCCTCTAGATCACGATAATTAACAATCTCAATTAAATATTATATCCTCCCTATCAAAGGCTAATCCCAAATTTTGTAAAAGTCATAAATTTTAAATCAATAGTCATAACATTATTTTTATTATTCAATTAGTTTCCAATTCAATTAGATTCGAACATATTCATAATATAATATTTGATAATAATCACATATATTAATAATATATAAATAGTATAAATATAATATAATAATATAATATATATATATATATATATATATTCTCTTTTTTTGAAGAGGTATGTATCATGTATGCTAAGTTCTTATTTAGTGTAGTCCCTAAAGGCGAACCTGAATAATTCGAAAGGTCGGACATTGAAGGTAAATTTCCATTCAAGATGGTAGGAGCAGTCAGGCTGACCTTTCGTAAGATAGAATATAGATTATTTTATTTTTATTTTTTAATTTTAGTATAATTTAATTTTTATTTTATAGTCTGGTAGTAATTTTGATTTTAGACACTACATGACTGAATCTAAATAAGGACAGTGTGATTGTCATTGTATTAGTATAGTACCAAGTGTACCGGTATGAAGTGAGCGTTAAGATACAAATTTGTCGATAGAAAACCTTTTTTCTGCACGAGCTGTAATTTTTTTATTTGTTTGCTCGAAAACAAAATATACTTTGGAAAAAAGACGTATAAAATTATGAAAAAAACCGTTCGTACGTATTTTGAGACATTGAATTATGAATATAACTGAGAAAATTTCGAACATAAAAAATTGAATTGATAAAATGTTATAAAAATTATAAAGATAAAGTTTTATGGAATTTGTGTCTAGAAAAAAATTATTCAAACAAAAATTGTAGACACGTAGCGATGTCAAATTTAGAAAAATGATTTGCACTCGCATCACAGTCTGTTACAGAATAATATAACAGATACATACATTTTATAAAAATTATTCAAATGACAATAAGATTGTGAAAAATGTATTAGATGACTCCATGAACGTGTACTACGCGAGATATCCATCGTGTTCCAGATACCTCGAAAGCATATGATTCACCTGCAGTTTAACCCATCAGTTGTCATTTATCCTCGAAAAATTCTTCTTTCATCTTGTTCTATAATACATATTTATATAAGTATGATTTAATTTAAATAAGTTCATTGACAATAATTATTATGACTGCAAAAATTTGGAATGTATCTGCAGAAACGATAAAAAGTATGTTCCACATTACAGAAGCTGTGAATAAAATGCATTCCAAAGCGCGTGCTTCAACTGCAATGTTATCCACCAGTTAAACATATACCTCTTGAATATATACAATGTTTATTTCAAAAATTCCCGAACTTTTTAAAAAAGAAGACAACAATAATTTAATTTTGCAAAATTCAATAGAAACTTTTAAATAGCATGTCAAATGACTTTCATGTAGTTGACCGGAATCATCTTCAAAATAGCGGTTATTGCCTTTCAGAAACATTGACATCTCAATAATGCTTTCCTTTCATCGCCAAAGAAAATTTACCGAATTGACTGTCAGAATACCGTTTATGCTTAAAAAATCAGTCACCCATATCGATCCATGGGCCAGCGCATCTTCATACAAAAAACACTATCTTCCACTATCACGATATTCTGTCCGAATGCGACCAGTATGGGCAAGTATGATAAACCACGGAATTAACCGTTATGCCAGACAAAACGAATTCATGGTGAATAATTCCCTTGCAATCGTAGAAAACGATGAGCATCGGAGGCTTTTCGTTCGTCACTTTGACGTTCGGTTTCAAGATCATATTGTTCAAGATCATAAAACACCATGTTTCGCTACCAATTGCGATAGAATAAAAATAGTCCCTTTTGGCTTTAATGATGTTTTTAGAATGTTGAATCGAAGCGCCTTTTGGACGTCAGTCAATTTGTGGCGAACAAAGTGCGAAGAAACATATTGAAGGCCCAAATATTCAGTGGACATACGATGAATTAATGCTGCTCACAAATTCAATTTCACTTCCATGTAACACACTGATAATTTCGGCGTATTTTTAATAAATTAATGTACTTTCTCGATGTGCCTTTTTTTTACAGGTTCTCTCGTCCGAGCCGAAAGTTCGTCGTCATTGAGGCTTTCCCAGTCATCTTTAACAAGTCGAAATCACTCATCAACAATTGTACGAGAAAAAAATTCACTATCTTAAACTTGTTGCATCATTTGATGCGTTTGAAAATTTGGCCGGGTCTAAAACAAAATAAAACAAAAACTTGATTAATGTTCTTTTTACGACTGACAAACAAAATATTTTGTCACTTGAGGCGCAATAACTTATTTACGCTCTATTTATCCATATGTCATATAATTTTGGCAGAATAACAATAGAGGATCTCCCGTTTGAACGTGCATGATCACAAATACGCGGCGCTATTTTTGAATCCCTGTTGAAAAAGGGAACTTTTGTAACAGACACTGTATACGTTCATTTATAATAATTTTTATCACTATAACAATTTTAAATTGAAGCGGCAAAATTAAAACTACAATCCTCGCTTTCGAGTGCACTTTATTCGCAGTTTCTGTTATGCGAAACGTGCAATTCATTATTTCAGCAGAGATACCTTCTAGATTGTTGAAGTTATAAAAATTATGATAAATGAATTTATATAAGGTGTTTTCAAATAATAAGGTGACTTTGCAAATATCGAGGGCTATGTCCGTTCGATTATCGACTTTTTTCTGTTGATACAAGTGTATCGAGAAGATTTTTACGGCTTCAGCTCTATAGCATTATTTGTTTGTCTAAGCGCAAAAAGTAATAGGTGGACTCAGGCCAACCGTCCACATCGACACTAAAACGGAACATCCACGACCAAAAGGTATTGCTGTGCAATTCGTGAAACCAACAGCGTGTGCTGTATTACTAGCTGCTAAAACCGAATGAAACCGTCACTGCCGAGGTATGCAAATGTCAACTGAATGATTTGTCACAGAAATTGATCGAACATAGATCAACAATCGCGAGCAATATGAACAAAGTCATTCTCCTGCATGAATATCAAAAACACCCTGTTCCAGCTAGAATGGAAAGTATTGCCGCACCCAGCGTATTCACCAGATCTAGCGCCTTCTTATTACCACCTATTCAGATAGATGCAGCACGACCTCGTTAATTCGCACATGAGACATGCTGAAGAAGTGCGAGAATTTGTGGATGATTGGATTGCCTCAAAACCGCGCTCGTCCATTAACCATGGTATCGTCATATTGCCAGATACATCGGAAAAAATAGTAGAAAATGACCGTAAATATTTTGGTTAACGTGTATCCATTTTCCATCATAAATGTTCTTTTTTCGTTAAGAAAGGTCCAAAACTAAGTTCGCCTCCTAATATGTTATATTCTTTTATGTATTAACGTTATATTGGACTAATTGAATAAAGTTTTATTAATTTATAAATCCTGTTCAAATTTTTTCTAAAAATAAGAATAAGTTTATTATTCCCCCTTTTTTTTTATAAATTGGTTTGAAAATTTAAATATTTTTTTTAAGATGAGTTCTAAATAACATATAATTTGATAAATAATAATGTAATAATAATCTTCTTCACTGTACCTTGAGATAGAATATCTTACAGCAAGATGCTAGCAAATGCCATCCGCATATATTATATTTTAATTTAAAAATATATAATTATAGATGTTACTTCTACTTGAGTTTAAATTCTTTTTTTTGTTTTTTACTTTATTATAATTGATCTCAAACAGAAGTACCCACTCTCTGAGTGTTTTAGATTTTCTTCACATCACCGTCTTTTTTTATGTTTGCTTATATTATTTGTTTAAATTTAATCTATCAATGTATTTCTATACTGCATGATACATGATAGTGAATGTAGTATATATTAACTATGACTTAGTTTTTTTTCTATTTATATAATGTAATTATAATTAGGTTAATGTACGATATACAACGAAAATCACTTGGCCAGTAGATTCTTATTAGAACTGTGATCTCTAGTTTCTCGATCCATAGATATTGCATTTATGGTCTGCTATACTGCCTTCTAACAGATATGCTGAATTTTTCACGTGACTCACAGTATTTAGTCATAATTCTTTTAAATTTAAACAATATTCGCGAAATATTTTATAATATACAGATATATTCCATGTATATTGAAACTGTTGGCGTATTCGCCACGAGCATGAACTGGACAAATACGGCCATTGCAAAAATGGTGCCCAGCTAGCGCGAGCCCTGAATGAATTTCGGCAAAGGAAAAGGTGGAGGGGCGGCTCGAAGAGGGGCTCATGCTGCGTTCATTTTAGCGGCAGATGGAATGAAAGAAAAAGAAAGGAAAGACAACGAAAACACGATCATGTATATAAAACAATATAAATGATTTATTAAGGTCCCATGTGAGTAAAATTAAGGTGTATAAAATGTACAAATGGGTGTGAATCACGAACCAAGGCTACTGCGCTAGCGGCGCACACATGAACAGAAAAAAAAGATAATGCAGGCTGCCTCATACAAGAATGTGACGCGTCAGGTCATTTCCCAGGAGGATGCGCAGTTCACCTGGTATACGGCGACTGAGATCTTCCGGGGCCATGGGCGCACATCAGCGTGATGGCGTGCGACTGACTCCGGTCGGGAACGTGGAAAATCCACGCAGACATGGATCATCACGGCCTCAGCGAGAGGCTGACGCCTAAACTTCTCTATGAGGACACAAGCACAGGCTTGAACAGAAAACGACGCGGCAAATACCGATGATGGGAGTAATAGCACCAGTAAACAAAATCTCGGGAACGAGGTAAACTATACCCTACATACAGAAACTTAATAATCTCTCTCCCGATGTTACAAAGCAGACTCTCTCGTACACATAGTAAGTAACAATCTCTCTCCCGGACGATACTTTGAATAAAGGATACATAACTGTGTTTTCATAATCAAACATCAGATTTTGAGAAAAAAAACGCTGTAAACTTACTTATACACCCAACGTTTGTGTGTGTTTGTGTGTTACCAGAATAATGAAATGTATACAATATATTGCACGCATATTTGAACATTCATGTAATATTAAATAATATATAGATATATATTATTGTAACAGTCCGGGCTAGCTGCGCAGTTCGTACGCATGTAAACAAACGCGAGCTCGACTCGAATTTGATTTTGGGAAATCGTGGTACATCCCTGCCAGCGAGTTTAAAATACATTGAAAAATGAGAACTACTTTTTTTGAAGAGAAGTGCAGTTTAACTGTTATAATCGTACAGACTACTACTTTTGTTTGTGTATTCGCGGTTCGCATCGCGTTTCTCTGTTGTGCTTTGCGTGCAGTATTTTTACACTGAACACTTTCTTCTGTCGAATACATTGTAGTAAAGATTTTATTTTTTAATGTATAATTCGCATGAGTGGTATTCTTTTTTTCTGTCTTGTCTGTCACTTATTCCCGTGATCCCCGTCAATCCGCCAAACGCGTTTCTCATTTATCGGGATTGAGTACAAACTGCGCCGTCATTGGGACATCAAACCATCGGAGCTGGGCAAGACCTCGCTGGATACACAAAGAAGTGTAAGTTTGTATATATGCCCGAATTGGGGAACAGATGAGGTATAAACATATGTGAGTGATTGTTGATATTGTCATAGATACTCAATTGTTTATGCGTATCGTTGCGCATGGATCGAGGAGACAGGACCAGAGCGCCTTCGAGACAGTCTGGTACAAATAACTGATCAAGCTGTGTGGTCGCGCCTCTTGCCGTAATCTCGCCCGTTAAATGATTTTTCATTATATCAGTTTCGCACGTTGTTATTTTATAAATAGTAAGAGGAAATTTCATCTTAACAATAAAATTCAAATATTGGGGTTTTGATGTCTACGGGCTTTTCCCCATCACGCATGTAAGCCAATAAACGTATATATATATATATATATATATATATATATATATATATATATACCTGCATAAATATTTTAGTATGCTTTATATTATATTTTGAATTAATACGATTTTGTTATTTATCCATTCACTCATCCACTCATCGACTGTAATAACACAAAAAAAATTTTGTTTTGATGAAAATTTTTCATTAATCCCGCGGCTCGGGCACTTAGTCTCCGGGGCGAGTCGATAAAAATTTTTCTAAGTCCACGTCCGACCCACCCGGACGTGACTAATGCGCCGACTTATGTCTCGAGCGGCCAGCGGCGGGCTGTCTGATCCACTCATAACAACTACAACTGACGCTCTCTCTCTCTACCGCGGGCCTGACTCGGCTGGTCGCCTAACGTCGACGGCGGCATTCGCGTCACACCTCACTCGGCTGCCGGTGCGCTCGCAAAATGGCGGCGGTCGCCTCACGCGGTTTACGTCGCGCCTGCTCCGTGACGCACTTCCGCCCGCAGGCGCACACAAGGCGGACTTCCCGCGTAGGTTAAATCGCAAGCCGGTTAATTTCTTGCGCACTGCCGTCCTCCTCGTTCAGCGCTGCCCCATGTTAGGCGACACTGCGACGTTGCGGCCCTTGCCCTGGCCACCGCCACAGAATATCTTACTTTGTTTTACACACAGCACCTACCTGCTGCTTCCTCGGGCTGATGTACGCTGATGCACACTTTCGCTATCCAATTCTCTCTCTCTCCCGCACTCCGTCCCGCGGTACGCGTACTCTGGCTCTCTTCTCTCTCTTCAGGCTTGGCGATCCGCCAACTAGCTTATCGGCCTTGCAATTATATACGGCACGTTCAGCCTAGCAAGCACTTCACCAGCACTTCATGAAGCTCGTATCTTGTCTCTATATTTCTTTTTGAAAATGCACGGTGCTACAGGGGAAACTGGTTGAAAACACCTTACAAAACTTTCTTCGTGCTTCGACGACTCAGCAAACAATAATCGTTACTATTTCAGAAAGGAAAACCCGGGAAACTGTTTAACGCGGTGGTCAAACGCGCAATAATGCCTCACTTCTCGGCGAGTATACCCCTTCCCCCTCTCTTCACTGGGCCCTTATATTTCTCTCGCTCTTTCGCACGGCGGCGGCATACGCTTCTCGCTCCTGCTACCTATACGAGGTTCGGGCTTGTCATCGTTGCTCCTCTCTACTTTGCTGTGGCTTCGTTCGTCAGCACCTCGAAACAAGGAGAAAATGGCGATTAGCCGCTAATATGCACACCTTCTTTCGAGGTACCCGGAGCAGAGGCCGTCGCTGATTGTGACCTTCGTCGCAATATATATATATATATATATATATATATATATATAAGAAACTCATTTAACAATTGAAAAGATAAGTATGATAGATATAAGCAAGAGTAGTATACATATTAATTTGTAAGGACTCTGACAAATACTACATTGGACAAAAGTAGTATTTTAAATCAATATAGCATACAAAGGACATATGATATATTTGGGTTAAAGAAACATAGCTTGCACTTGTTACATTCTTTCTATTTTGAAAATGTAAATATTTTAGAACAAGGTATTAATAGTAGATAAAAAAAGAAACTCTTGAAAATATCAAGTAAATTGGATCATTTTATATTAATATAAAATTATGCAATAAAATAAAAATTTGTATTACATTTAAAATGAAGAAAGTGGGGGTTCTATAAATATTATATAAATTAATTTAGGGATGGGGATAGAGTATAAATAATAGCATTCTAAACTTTAATTTTAGTTTCGTCGCGGAAGATCTGGAGTGATTCGAAACTTCAGACATTAAACATAAATTCAAAATTTAAGATGGAGGAATATCGATTATTTTATTTTTTGGTAGTAATTTCCATTTCAGATTCTACGGGGGTGATTATAAACAAGGACAGTCTGTCTGTCATTATATTACTATAGTATACCATTGCATAAAAACTGCACGACCGATAAAAATGCATGTTTATGTTTCTAAGTTAATTTTATACATTTCGACATTTGTTTGTATGCTTCATATTTTTAGGGAAGTGGGGAGAGAGAGAGAGAGAATGACAGAGAGGTAGAGGGAGTAGTAAACCCTTGCGACAAAGTTACCATGGCCACTTTTTGTGAAATTAAAATTTAATATTAATTTCTGTCATTTTCTTTCGGAGATCTAATAATTTACGATCAGAGCTAAATATAAGGCAATAGGAAATATATGCTAGTGGTTGCATGATCAGTCTAAACTTATGAGTTTCTTTTATTTCTTTTTTTTTTTTTTAATAAATAACTAATTAAATTGAGACTAATGATAATTCTGTCATGTAGAATGTGTTAGTATTCTTTATTTAAATAAATTGTAATGAAGTCATATATGAGAGAAGTATCATTTACTATTAATTAATTAATATCACACAATAATAAAGAACTCCAAGATAAATAACGAAATTATTGAAACAACAAAATAGGATTAAATTATTTATTAATTCTTATGATTGCGAACTTATATAATTTATACTTTCTACAGCAGGATGCTGCAGATATTACACTGTTTTAAATGCTACACTCTTTAATTTAATGTATACATATATATAATATTTTTAAATAATCTAATAAATACATACTTTACAATACCTAATATAGAAAATTTATTATGAATATTAGTAATTATCTTTTTAAATATACATTTTCATATTTAGGAAAATGAACTGATTTTACAGAATTTTGAACCTTAAAACTCGGAAATAATCCTGTTATACCAGTTCTCAAGTTTCTACCCTTGGAATATCCGTTCCAATGATTTCCAAAGACTTCAATTTCGTCATTCATTTTTAATTCTATTTCCCCTTCCGTTTTAGGAATATGATTTATAATTGCTATTTGCGGATGTGGATTTTGACCTCCATAATAATATATATCATCTAATGAGGCAAATCTGTTATGGGCATCTGGATGATAAGTCTGCATTATTTCGTAAGAAACACGACATACTTGTGAACTAAATGTACAGACTAAATAATCACAAAGTGACAAAAAATGAATGTCTGTTATAATTCCTTGTAAAGATAAATCACTATATCGTCGAGAAATCGATGCTGTTTGAGCTATCTCTGTATCAGCTATAAATTCAAAGTCAGGATAACGTTCTTTAGCAGTTACAATAACTTTTGGATCATCACTTGCTAAAAATATTCTTTTTATATTTGGTTGCATATCTAAACTATTGAAATATTGTTGGACTTTTAACATATACTCATCAACATCATGAAAAGCTGCCTCAGTACCTACTTTATCTGTTCTACGAATATGAACTCCAACAATTGGATTGATAAATTTTATTGCTTTCATTTTGCTTTCTAAGAACATTTTAGTATTGGTATTAGGTCTCATTAGGTATTTTAAAACTTGTCCTACCCACCAAACTAAAGGATATCCATGAATTTTGCTAAGTCTTTCTGCTAAATCAGATGGTACACTAGGTGGCTGAAATATTGGTTTAGGGTACACATTATCAACTATAGGTAGAGTAAGAACTTGTTTTGTTTCATCACCAGGCCAGTTGGCATACGTTTCCCCACTAGTTGAAATACATGTATCACTAAGTGGTTTGAAAACTGATTCCCAACCTTCCTTTTGGTATCTCCAGCCTTTCGACTTTAGTATGAGAGTTCTTTCAGTACCATAGGCAACAAGAAAACAATATACTAAATGATGCACCTGTAAAAAATAATTTAAATAAAATATGTATTTTAGACATAGTATAAAAGTACGTATATTATATGTTAAAAAACTTAAATAACATATTAAGTATCTTTTATCAAATTCTCATAAAATAGATACTAGACTAAGGCTTGATGAAATAGTAATAAAATGACGAACACAAAAATTTAGAGATATATCTACATTATTATCGATTGATGAATATGTCTTATTATTATTTATAGTTTAAGGAATATCTTGCTATTCGTTGTATAGTTTCGTTTTCACCGTGAGAATATAGAGACCGCGTCGATTTTCGCTAGCGGTTTTGCGTTCCTCGAATAACTGGAGCTCGCGCGGATATTATCATTAGATAATATCATTATATTATTATCGGATATATCATTAGTTTTCAGCACTGCCCTTGAAAATATGGTAAATATGTTCATGTTAGCTTGTAAGAATCTGTGTAGACTAAAGAATCATTACGCATATTGGTATGTCGTGCTATTGCTCGTGCATATTCGTAGTATACTCTTTAGCACTGACACTATGTAAGTTTTACATCTATATCAGCCTGTCAGAAAGCCTCAAAGGATGTAGCAAACGTAGTTGTAAGTCTTTGTCGCGTCCTGCCTTGCTCTGACGCAGAGGAGCTGTCGCAGTCACTGATGCAAGAAAAAAATAAGCGTAGAGAACTTATGCTGTCCATGTTTCTTTAAGGGACCAGAAGCGGTTCATTTTCCTTGTTCAAGCATTGCTCCCAGGGATGATTCGAAGAAGACATTGATAGCTTTCTCATGCACAAAAGTTCATGCAGTATGGCTCACGCGATGTTTTGAAACGCGTATATTCTAAACTAACTGTAGATAAAAAGTAAAGGTAAGCATGGCACATCAAACGTTTAATGATTTTACTGAGCGATATCTCGTCTAAAAACAAGAATCGATTTACCAACGAAATTGGTATTTTTTCAATTTTCTAAAATAAGTGCATATACATGCTTCTACATACAGTCAAACCGACTACGAAGCAGATTTGGCTAAAATTTCCATTGTAGCTAATAACTAAGCATTTTATTTGTTGAATGAATAAGTATTATTAATATATAATTATGGTTTTGGCTATGTAATAAGAATAAACCGTTAATAGATAAATTCCATTAAAATATCATTTATATAGCTGTTTTGTTACGTTTAAGGTCGAGAGGAATGAGCATAAAGGAAACGCGAATGAAGAGGCCTTAAAATAAATAATACAACAATCTAGCGATAGAAACAAGAAGCGCCTTGATTGGGCGTAAAAACCCCTTCAGACTAAGGGAAAAAGCTCGATGAAGGTTTAATTTGGATTTATTTATGTACAAACTATAATGAACTGTAATTATAATAATATGTTGTCACAATATATCAACAATTAGTTACAAATCTACAACAATATATTTATATTTAGCACAATTATCTATTCTTTATATGTACTTAATTTATACGCAAATGCACTCGTAACTTGATTGGCGCAGTTACAGTCAACCTCTTTATCGACGTAATCTACCGCCGCGATCGGGCGGAGTAATTAATGGGAAGTGAGACCGCCAAAATCGATACGATACAGTGCTCCCACATTTCGGACACCGGTTGAGCCCTCACTCCGTATGCGTCCGAACAATTGCTTCACAGGCAACTTCTCGCAGTGGCGTCCGCCCAGAGCTCAAAGGAACTCAACCAAATGGTTTCTCCGTATCTGGTCCGCTCGTCTTTGGTCCAACATTTGCCAAACGCATACGCCATCGGGCGAATATATATACATACACACTTGGAAAGCAATCTCATACAACAAAACTCGTCTGCAATACATCACAGTGTTTGCACATATACACGTATATATATATATATATATATATATATATATATATATATATATATATATAGTGACGAGTGTCATAAGGCGCTCGCGCCGACTGGTACAGGAGGAACGAACACGACGCATGCGCCATCCCACGATGAGAAAAAGTTCAAGGCGCTCGCGTGCGCCATCGCACCTTGTGCTCGGCACCGTCTCCCGTCTCCTTATCTCACCGCTCAACCAGCCGCGCACAGTCGTTTATGGAGGGACAGCGAGGTTATGTTATCTAATCGAAGCCGTCGTACGGCCTGGAGTGCAAGGTAGTACTCGCGCGAGAAAACGTGGACAATTGATATGCATCATGGATCGTACGAGAAAGAGGACATGAATTTTGTCAGAGGTTCCGAAAGTGGCCTGAGTTTCGAAGCGTTATTTAATAAGTTAAAAAGGGTTAAGTTAAGTTTAAAAAGTTAAGTTTAAGTATCAAGGTTAAGTTAAGTCCAAGCTAAATAAGTTTAAAACAAAGACAATAAATCTCAATAAACAAAAAAGCAACTATAAATAATTTTGATGATACCATAAATAGTCAATCTAAAGCAATCCGATTAAGTGATAATATTACACATCTGGATAGTGGGAAAAGGAAAAGGGGAAAACAACTGTAAATAATGTGATAATACTATACACTAAATAATGAATCTAAACAGCCCATTAAATAAAGGTGATGAATTGCAAATTTGGATAATGAAAAGAAAAAAAAAACTGTAAATGGTCGTAACAAAATAACGATCAAATTTAATCGATCTAACAGTGCGAATAAATAGATAATAAAATAAAATATTGTAAATCTAAATAATGAATCAAAGAAAACAAAGGAGTGATTAGATAAATGAGTTCAAATATATTAGGTTGTCAAATATCTTCCTTCCGCTTTTTTGCTCTTCATTTAATGCTTTATAAAAAGTGTTACATTGGTCGGATTTAGTTCAAATATGCGCCATTTTATTCGATAATCTGTTTCCATCTAGACGACAACTTCATAATACCCCTCTCGTAGAAACACCTCTCCTTGTGTTTTTGACTAATTATGAACGCTTCCGGTCGATAGCTTGCTTCAAGTGTAACAATTGTTCACAGTAGATGGTAGAATTAAGCATCTGGCCATATGGGAGCAACACATAGTGGATGATTTTCTTCTAATCCCACCAAACACATAGCAAAACCTTCCTGGCCGTCAATCCCGGCTTGGCCACTGTTTGGAACGGTCTACCGGCCTTTGACCACGACCATTTTCGCTTGATGTTGTCGTATGCGATCCATTTTTCGTCCCAGTCACCATCCGCTTCAAAAATGGGTCGAGTTCGTTCCGTTTCAGCAGCATATCGCAGGCGTTGATTCAGTCCAGGTTTTTTTTTGCGTCAAATCATGCGGCACCCAAACATCAAAATTTTTTTTGTATCCAGCCTTCTGCAGATGGTTTAAAAATGGTTTGGTGACTAACTCTCATCTTCTGGGCGATGTCACGAGATCCCACATGCCGGTCTAACTCGATAAATTCCATGACTTGATCGGTATTCGACGTCACAGGTCTTCTGCCGGCTGGCTTACCCATGGTGTCACCCATTACTCTGTGAAACCATTACTCTGTGGTTCGAAGTGAGAGCGAGTCATCTTTGAAAACACCATTAATCTGACGGAACGTTTTTCTAACGGATTTGCCTTTGATGAAGGAAAACCTTAAAATAGCGCGAATTTCGGCGCTAATGAACTCCATGTTTACACCTCTACAACTTTTGAACGTAATATCCAAACTAATCATGCATAGCGTCGGTTGCACGTTACGTCAAGACCTTTCAAATGACGTATAGTATTGCCAGATACGAGCTCTGTAGCGTTTTGTACATAGCCGCGAAATTCATAAGACAAAAAGGCGGAAGGGAGAGAATGATCCTTAAAGATTTGGCGAAGTATATACACTTAGATATTTTTGTAATTTGCTCAAATGCATTTTCTTTATTTAGGTGACAAACTATAACTTAATTTGGTGAATGCACATGCAATAAAACCAATCGTTGATAATTATGTAGTCGGTTATTGAAAATGCTTTTTAGTAATTTAATCTATGCAAAGGATATGATGCAGGACTTATTAGAAGAATAAAGAGATATATAAAAGTAGATGAAAAAAAGATGAAATTGACTACAATGAACCAGTTCGAAGACCACAGGGAATTACCAAGTAGTATTTGCGCCAGTATGCTATTTTTTTTGTTATTTATATATTTCATAAGCTCATTCTAGAGGCAAGTTATAAACTCATTATTAGATTATGTCAAATTTTATCATATTTAAAGTTACTCCTCATTGTCATAGCGAAGCGTAGGAAACTATAATTTAGTATATTAATTTTGTAAAACATACTTTTTTGTTGTAATTCTAATTTTTGGAATTTCCAATTGGTAAAGTTTTTTTTCCTATATTGGTACAACATTGTTAGAGTGCCATATATCCATTAGTGTGTACTTGTCAGCTGTTTGTTTACGACAAAAAAAGTTTGTCTGGCGATATTAACTATGGAAAAAAAGTTGATCAACGAGTTTGCTTGACATTTTGTATTTCCAATGAAATTACGGCTACGGAATCATTTAAAATGTTGCAGAAGTGTTTTGGGGAGCCTACTTTATTGACAACGCAAGTATTTGAGTGGCACAAAGGATTCAGTGAAGATCGTGAAGTCGTCAAAAACTTGCCTCAGTCAAGTCGTCCATCCACCAAAAACCAAGGTGATGCTCATCGTTTTTTGCGATTACCATAGGGTGGTTCACCATGAATTCGTTCCAGGAGGTCAACCGGTCAATAAGGAGTACTACTTAGACATTCCAGCATAACTGTGCCTGATTTTTTGGGCAAACACGAAATCAAAGTAATCGCTCAGCCACCGTATTTGCCAGATTTGGTTTCCTGTCACTTTTTCCTTTCCGAAACTTAAAAATCCACTTCGGGGAACGCACTATGCGTCCATAGTCAATATCGCCAGACAAACTTTTGCGTTGTAAACAAATAGCTGACAGACACACACTAACGGAGGTATGGCGCTCACATTTCACACGGACATTAAGAAAGATTGTACCAATATATGAAAAAAAATTTACCGATTCAATTTACGCGCGGAGTTTAAATGTACCAGTCCGGGTTAAATTTGATCATATAGTACATGAACAATACATTTTCTTTGGGCATGCTTGGTGAATACTTTCAAATTAAAAAATTTTAAATAATAGTTTACAAGTTATAATAGTACATATTATAAGAAACCTTACATTTTGAACCTCTGAAATGTTTTTAATTTTTGTTCCCTTTGCAGTATATGCATATATCGTAAGGTATATACGCGTTCTTACATGGCTCAATATGCCTTATAATATGCTAAGTTTAGATTTTATAGTTTATTGTATTTGCTACATTTCTAAATTATGTCTCAAAATGCATCTGATTTTTCTTTTCTATTTGGTATCGATTCTTGCCTAAAGTTTTAATATAATATTACCTAATGTGCTAGGAAATTTACACGTGGAACTTAATACATATTCGTCAATAAAATTTCTGGAATTAAAATACTTATTTTATATATATATACAATTAAAATGTTATCAATTTTTTATTTTTAAATTAATTTTAAGATCTTCAGGGTCTTGGCTTTTCTGACCCCTTAGATGTTGTATTAAGTAGGCAACTTTCCTTCCACTGTTTTCGATAGAACGTTGCAGTGATAAGTGGCGGTTCACGTAGGCAGGTCAAAAATTTCATACAGTTAGATTGGACAATTACCAACATAATTAAAACACCACATTATTGAATTTGTGATTGCATTAAAATTGTATTCTCGATCCAATATGTCATTTTTCAAGTCAAATTCTCATCATTTGAGTGAATTGTTGAGTTTTTTGCTTTCATTTGAAGAAAACTGCGGCTAAGGTTTACCGAATGCTTTTAAGTGCTTATTGTAAAACTGCTCTAAGTAAAAGAACATGTTGTGACGATTTCAATACTTTAAGAGCAGTTGTTTTGATATTAAGGACAGGCATGACGGCGGAAAACAAAATTTTCGAAGATTTGGAACTTGAGGTATTACTTGCTGAAGCGTTATGCTAGACGAAACAAGAAGTAGCAGAATCATTGGAAATTATTCGATAAGCAATTGCGAAACTCTTCAAAGCCATGGAAACGATTGAGAAGGAAAGAAATGGAGTTCCGTACAAATGGAAGACAAGAGATGTTGAATTTTTTCTTGTGAATACCTGCTTGAAAGACAGACTCGAAAGAAATTCTTACATCGCATTATAACCGGTGACATAAAATATCCACTAGGATAATGCCAAGCGTAGAAAATCATGGGGAATGTCCGAACATGCCTCCATATCGACGCCCAAATCGAATATTCACGATGCCAAGACTATGCTTTGTATTTGGTTGGACCACCTAGGTATGATGTATTATGATTTGTTGAAACTAAGTAAAACTATCACAACAGTTCGGTATCAAATGTAATTCATGCGTTTAATCCGAAAATTAAAGGAGAAATGGCTACAGTACAATAATTGTGGCTACAGTACAAAATTTATCCTGCAAATGACAATGCTCGTCTACATGTCACAAAACTCGTCAAGGTATACTTGGAAATCCTAAAGTGGGAAGTGTAACTCCATTTGTCGTACTCTAGAGGCATTACTTCTTCCGACTACCATTTGTTTCGAGCGTTGGCATAAGGCCTAGCTGGCAGCAGTTCCACTCTCATAAAGACATTAAAAAATAGATCGATTCGTAAATCACATAAAAGACGCATCTTTTTTTGAGATGGTATCAGATACTTGCCAAAAGATGGAAAAAAGTAGTGGCTAGCGATGAACAGTATTTTGAATCATAAATAGATAATGACTTTTTAAGAATAAAGTTTCAAATTATGGAAAAAAATTGGCGGAAGTGAACCTAATAGTGGATCCTTTTTGACTAGAAGATTCTAGAAGTTATTAATATTGTAAACCGTGTGCATGTAGATATAGTAATATAACACAAACAACTAAATGTAAATATAGCATTGCAGAGAGAATGCAGATATATTAGGTGTAGAAATAAGTTTCCACCGTTTTCAAAAGATGGCGCCACCGATAATATAACATCGAAATTGTCAGCTGTAAAAAGTCGTATAGTATATGTTGACATCTGGAAACAGCATAACCCTTTAATATCTCTGACCTTTTGCTAGCATCACTTAGTTTTCATCGTGTTAAGATGTTATGTTTTGAGCCAAGTAAGCGTCATTGGCGGGAATTGTTAATTTACTTCGTTCATTTAAAGCAATCTGCAGCTGAAGCACATCTGCTACTCATAGAAGTATATACTGATATTAATTTGAGTGAGAGAAGTTGTCGGAAGTGACTCCAAAAATTTAAAAGTGATGATTTTGACGTGGAGGACAAACACGTAGTGGAAGGCCCAAAGTGTATGATGACACAAAATTGGAAGCTGCACTGGAGAAAGATCCATGCCAAGTGCAAGAAGAACTTGCACAAGAGTTAGGAGTGACTCAGCAAGCTATTTGACAATGTCTCAAAACCCTAGGTATGGTCTAAAAGCAAGAAAATTCGGTTCCTTACGAACTGAAGCTAAGAGACGTCGAGCGTCGCTTATTCTTTTGCGAACAATTGTTCAATAGGCAAAATTGCAAAAGATTTCTACATCGAATCGCAACCCCGATTATGATTGAGAATGTTGATTAGCTTTTGCAATTATTTAGAAATTCATCAATTATTACATTGGTATACCTATCGATAATACACCCTCCTCGCTCTCTCCCTCTCTCGTTGAGAGAAATATTATTAAAAAAAATTTTTAATATCTTTAAAGGACATATTTAATTAACATCATAACTAAAAGAAGTTGTGATATTCTAGAATGTCTTACAAAGAATCAAAGCTTTCTTCCGTAGTCAAAAAATTCAGATTAATTCAAACATTATTATTTCGTTACCTTGACTAGGTTAGTTACTCTTGTATATAAAAGTAACAAAATTCTCTATTCTGCAACGAAGTGGAATTTCCTAGTACTGTAGTATTTACCATCAACCTAGAAACTGGTGCACTATTATATTTTACAGATAAAGAAGTCTTTTTCGAAGCTGTAAATTCGACTTACATTAGACAGCTTATTAATAGTTAGTAATACAATGCATGTATGCATCATTCTTTTTGTATTGCAAGAAGTTGGAATGATGTTCGTACGAGAGACTTCTAGTTGTATAGTGTAGCATTTGGCCAGAGCGCATTCGAAAATAGTAACAAAATTATTTCGTATACAACAGCCGTTTTCCTTTTATTTTCCTGATCTAAATTTTGACAGATCTTTCTTATTTTGACTTTTCAAAAGCGTATTTATAGATTACCAGTCTTCAAACATCCTTTTCTAAGCATTTTTAAATTCTTTAACTGTATGGTTTGAATGTTCCGTTATAAGTACAATATATCTTATATCTGTTCTTCTCAATATATAATTTATAACAGCGATTTTCTAAAAAAATGATATTAATTTTAGTTTTTTTTTTACTCTTCAATTAAAGGAAGTTTGATTTTCTTCCTTTTTGTATTTTATTGTAATATATTATTTTGGTTGAAAATTTATTTTATACATATGCACTTTTGCAAGAATTTCTCCATTTATTGCATATATAACTTTTTACTCCTTGAGAGGCTCTTCCTTACCCGAATTCTTTAACATATTAGAAATATTCATTGATTAATTTATTCATTCGCCGTTACTCGCTGACACTCTCACTTCACTATAGAACAGTCTGCGTACTAGTTTTTGCTTATGCTCATCTAAAATGCAATCCTACTATTTTAACAAATAAGACATATATTGATAAATTTTTAATCTATTCGCGTGTGATTTATTTGTGTTTCATCTGCGAAAAAATTTCAGATCAATCCTCTCATTCGCCAACAAATAGCTTGGACCTAAACTTGACAAAGATAGATAATATTACTTTTTTATAACTAATATTCTACTCTTTGTATACTAAAATCTGAGAGAACTAGTACTACCATTGTACAATTTGAAACCGTACAATGTACGCAACGCATTTCCAGAATACTTCGAAAATCCTAAAATGCTTAGACTATTTCATTGAATTCAAAATTTTTTATAAATATCAATTGTTTTTATTAGGTGGAAAAGATAATATATCAGGAATAATAATATCACTAACCTGACAACCAAATCCGCATCCTTTATTTAAATTACAGATTAACTTCTTTGCACTGTGACAATCGACTGGATTTTGCAGGTATCTAAAATATATTCAATAAATTAACATTCGCTCTTAATTATCGAAGACTAAATGGCATGCAGTAATATAATTTACTATTCGTAATAAAGATTTAATTATTCTATAATAGTATGCATAGAAAAAACAAGTATATTTATAAAGAGAGCAGTTATATATATTTTATGACATCGGAATAAACCGTCGCCAGAAAACTGATAAAATATTATTACCAGAGTTTCGGCGAAAGATATCTCTCAATAGTAAGGAATAATGTGTGCGTGCGCGCAGCATCGAGAGTGTGAGAGTGTGAGAGAGAGAGCGAGAGAGAGGATAGCCGACAGCTTGTAGTAGTCGTAATAATAAAAGCATTGTATAGCAGCAACAGCAGTGCTATCATTTATTGCCAACCCCTCCTATTTAGCGTTGCCCAACGTGGGGTCACGCTGAACGGGGAGGACGGCAGTGTGCAAGAGAGTGTGTGGTGCGGGACTTAACCTAGTCTGGCCACGTGGGGCGAGAAGTCCGCCATTGTAGCGCGCGTGCGGACGGAAGTGCGTAATAGAGCGGATGCGACGCGAACGCCGCCGTCGACGTTATGCGATCGGCCGAGTTAGGCCGCGGTAGAGCGAGAGCGATCGGAAGTAGTAGTGGCTAGGAGTGGGTCAGACCGCCCGCAGCTGGCCGATCGAGACAAGTCCGCGCAGTAGTCACGGCCGAGTGATTCGTCAGTTAGGACTTAGAACATTTTCATTCGTCAGTCAGGACTTAGAACATGCTCACCGGAGATAGCGACATGAGACACCGATTAAGAAATTTAAGATTAGAGAGTCTGGAAAATCTGGTGAGTTGTCTACCGAGAACTGCGCCTCAGCCCGAGAGGAGACGTTCCGGTGTTAGCGGAGAGGCTACTACACTACGCCTATAAAGCACTCGGAACTCGTGAGGACGTACCATGGTACCCCGAGTGGGATGAAAATACGGGGGATGATACAGCCGAGGAGATGCTACAAGCGCTGAAAACATCAGACATCGAAGAGGCGGAAGAGATGCCATTAGTTGGAGCAAGCTCGTTCACCACCATCGCTGAGGCCATGAAGACATCAGCGGCTATGTTTGGACGGACGGAGGTGACCACGACGATCACTACGTCATTCTCGACGGTATTTTGTGAAATGCCCGTAACAACAATCAACCGGCCCATCATGTCGACGTTGACCGAAGCAGTCTCTGGCGTATCGCAAAGAGGATTGCCGCCATGGGGGCCGTACCGAGTCAGTGACGCGTACTGGTCAGCCGGATAGATTTCGACTCGCTATCAATGGGGTGGCAAATGAGTGTAGCCCGCGAGATCCAGATACCGCGAATACCGATGGAGAGTCCGACACCAGGAGGAACGGACAAGGGGGCACGATTGGTACAGCCGCCAGCATCACAGTCTAATATAATGAAACATAGTCTCAGCCAGACTGGAAGTATTTTAGGAGGGCAACAAGCACCGGTACCGGTGAGAAACGAGGGAGGGATTACAGAGTCAAGACGGGCCAGCGGAACGCCCGACAACGACGAACGACAAGCGGATGCACCGGGAACTAGCGAAGCAACGGAACGGAAAGGAAAAATTGGGAAGGAGAGTACGCCCTTGAACGAGCCCGTGAGAACGAATACAGAGCATAGACGAGAAAATAGGAAATCGAAAGATAAAATAGCATGGGTGCATCAACGGCGCAGTCCGAGTCACCATCCGGCCAACAATTTCGAGGATATAGCTCGTCCGAAGAGTCATCGGTCAGCCAGAGTGAGGCATTTCGACCTGCAGACAATAGCACGGAGGAAAGCCAGACCGATGGGAGTCACTCTGAATGTAGGTCTGCACATAGCCCGGTGAGAGAAAGGCCGCAGGAGAGGAAGCAGCGATCACCTCAAACGGTGCACAGTGATATAAGAACGCTGCAAAGCTGGAAGATTAAGTTCGCTGGGGAACACTACGATGATCCGGAAGAATACTTAGAACAGCTGATCGACTGCCAAAGGAGTTTCGGCATATCGGAAGACGCGCTACTCAAAGCCATGCCATGCACCTTACGCCATGGAGCTCGCAGCTGGTTCAGGAGCATCCAAGATGAAGTACATACGTGGAAAGATTTTAAATGTCGTTTGCGGCACCAGTATTTGAAACCATTAGATCGGGACGAACTGTGGAGTGAATTAAAGGCATATACTCAAGGTGATGGCGAAACCATCACGCAGTATATCGCCAGATTAAATATTATCATCCGTCGATTCAGAAGGAAACCGTCGGTGCGACGGCTTCTAAAAATAATCCATCGGAATCTACGGCCGATTTATAGGAGATACTTGAGCGAAAAGGCTATATATACTCTCGATCAGTTAGACAAGTACGGCCGTAGATTAGAGAGGAAAATAGACTATGATAAAAGGTATGCTCCGCCTCCACCTAAAGACAAATGGCAGATACCACAGGCCGTCTATTATGCATCTAGAGGTAAATCCAAGAAGACTACGCCCCAGGACACAAAGAGCCAGTCGTCCAATAGTAGCTCGTCCGAGAGTAATACGGACCGAAGTCACAGCGGAAAAGAGCGTCGAAGGCGGCGGAAGAAACAGGATCGACAAGTGGCCGCAGTCGAAGAAAGCAGGACACCGACCAATAGCCCGAAACGAGAGACATGGGCAGAGATTGTAAAGAGCCGGCCGCCCAATAATGGCGCCCGAGAGTCAAAGACAAACCTACGCGACAGAGAAGAACCGATCAGATGGACAAGAGAATATACACCACGATCGGGTAATAAGCCACAAAGGAGGCCAAGGGCACAATTCGAAAATACGTCCGAGGGAAGACAGACCTTTACACCAAAGGAGACAGGGTTCACAGGCGTATGCTTTACTTGTCACGTATCGCGGCACCGAGCGTCAGACTGCCCACGCCGGCAGTGCTTTACGTGCCGCCAAGTTGGGCATAGTTGAGCACAGTGCCGACAAAAGTCTTGACCAAGGCCACAAACATTAGATGGAGAAACGTGTCAAGTTTGCCAAGCGCGTGGCGTGACTTTCTCAACGTGCACGAACAGTGCGACCAGACGTGCGCAGTGGGAATACCAAAACGCGAGCAGGCTGCGCAGTCCCTAGTCGCCCGCAGGAAGTCAGGGACTCTCGGCGAACAAATAGATGAGAGGACATCAAGCCAAGTGCGCGAGGGAGTTGACTCTAGCCTGAGCGCCAGAGTCCGCGAGTTTTATCCGGCTCCTGAGCGGCTCGTTGTGGCTCCGTCACAGCTTGCTGTCAAGTGGACTGATAAGCTGGTTCCACCACCTTCTGCAGTCCAGGAGGGGGGAGAGACTGTACCTGATACAGTCAAAAACAAGAGTCAAGAGTTGAATGACTGGGAAGAAGCTGGGCCATCGTGGAGAGATTGCCCGAGAACTTTGCAGTCGGTGAAAACGAGGGAGGCGTGTCTAGACGAGAGCAGCAATAACGAGGAGGGAATTAGGCCAGCGGAGGTCGAGGAGCCAATTAGCCCTGCCCAACCCGTGAGGGACAAGATAGCCGGAAACCGGACGGAGTTTCGGCGCTACATAAGAATATGCATTGGAGGAGAAATATACCGTGCATTATTCGATGCAGGCGCGATGTACACACTCTTTGGACTTGGACTAACAGCCAGATACAGAGATCGGCTAGAGAAGTCGTGCACAAACGTTAAAGGAGCGACGGGAGATCGAGTTACCATAGCAGGAGAAATAAAGATGGGAATGGACATCGAGGGCCACGAGGATTACGTGAGGGTAAGAGCACTTAACGCCCTCGACCACGAGGTCATACTCGGCATGGACTTCTGCTATGCACGGGATATAGAAGCCAAGTTAGGCCGTGGATTATGGCGTGCCCGAGAAGGAGAGTGGGGGAAATTTGATCGAGAAGCTGACGATGAGAGAGCACAAATTATAGCAGAGTGTGCAGGCATCTTAGAGCTGAAGCCCGCAGAGCAACAAGAAATAGAGAGGCGAGTGGAGAAGATACTCCAGAGCCAACGAGAGACTGGCATGACGAACCTCACCGAGCACCATATCATCATAGAAGATGAAACGCCGGTAAAGCACCATCCGAGGCGCATGTCACCGAAGATGTGGCAGGTAGCGCAGGAAGAGGTTGAGCAGGAAAAGGATGTACCGAGAAGGCATCATAGAAAAGTCCGCGAGTGATTGGAGCAGCGCGCCCGTGATAGTCAAGAAGTCAGACGGAAGTTATAGCTTCTGTATAGACTACAGAGACCTGAACAAACGGACGAAGAAGGATTCCTACTCAATACCGAGTATCGACGCCAGTTTGGACAAACTCCGGAAAGCCCGATATATCTCGACCATCGACTTGAAGCAGGCTTACTTCCAAGTCCCGATGGCTGAAAGCAGCAAACGCTATACCGCCTTCGCCGTACCTGGATCGGGGCTGTGGCAGTTTAAGAGGATGCCATTTGGGCTGACGAACGCGCGGATGACATTCCAGCGACTCGTAGATGCGTTGTTCGGGCCAGAATACGAGCCTTGGGTGTTCGCGTACCTAGACGAGATCATCGTCGTGACCAAGAGCTTTGAGGACCACCTCAAGTACCTGGAGGCAGTACTGCGGAAATTGGTTGATGCGGGGCTGCAAATCAACCGCAAGAAATGTGAGTTTGGCTGCACCAGAGTCGCGTACTTGGGATACGTCCTAGACCGAGAGGGGTTGCGAACGAACCCGGAGAAGGTCACGCCCGTTCTAGAGTACACAGCACCCAAGAATAAACGGCAGCTCCGGCGATTCCTAGGAATGGTAGGGTGGTACGCCCGTTTCATCGAGCATGATTCGCAAATCAAAGTGCCGCTTTGTAAACTGCTGAAAAACAATAAAGCGAGGATCAGGAGGAGGCGTTCCAGACATTGAAGACAGCCTTAACATACGCGCCGGTGCTATCGCAACCAGACTTCGCCCGTGAGTTCACCGTCCAGAGTGATCCGAGTGACTATGCGATTGGGGCTGTGCTCACGCAAGAGTTCGAGGACGGAAAGCATCCCATCGTATACGTCAGCCGAATGTTTACGTTCGCGGAGAGAAATTACACGACGTCCGAGAAGGAGTGCTTAGCACTCATTTGGGCCATCAAGAAACTGCGTCCGTATCTTGAAGGTTACCATTTTAAAGCCATAACGGATCACAGCACCTTGCGATGGCTCCAGAATTTAAGAGAGCCAACGGGACGCTTAGCGAGATGGGCACTAGAGATGCAACAATGGAACTTCCAAATACTACATCGCAAAGGAGCCATGCACCACGTCCCTGACGCCTTATCACGAGGAGTAGGCGAAGAGGAAGAAATCGCCGCGTTCGAGAAGATTGATGACTCCTGGTACCTACAGAGAGCACAGGAGGTGGAGAGTAACCCCAGCAAGTTCGTCAGCTAGAGGGTCGAGAACGGATTACTCTACAAACATCGTAAAGATCGGCTACTCGATCCCATCCAATTCCCTGAGGATGGATGGCGGCTCGTAGTACCTGTCGAAGCCCGGAGAAGAGTACTGGAAGATGCACATAGCATAGCCTCGTCAGGACATCTGGGAGTTGAGAAAATTTATGACAGAGTAGCCCGCGAGTATTATTGGCCAGGAGTATGGCACGACGTCTACGACTACGTCGGCAGCTGTGAAGAGTGCCAAAGATATAAAGTGTCGCAGACCGGACCGGTAGGCTTGATCCGTCAGAGAATGGTAGAGAGCCCGTGGGCGGTCGTGGCAGCAGATACGATGGATTTCCCCAAGAGTAAGGGACAATACCGCTATATCTTGGTGTTCCAAGACTTATTCACCAGATGGGTAGTGATTAAGCCCCTGCGCACTGCAGACGGTAAGGCAGTCGCGCGAGCCTTGGAGGAACTCATCCTCTTTCGGTGGGAGACTCCAGATTATCTGCTGATCGACAACGGGAAAGAGTTCGACAACAAGGTGCTAAAACAAGTATTACAGGAATACGGTGTAAAGCATGTAACCACACCGCCGTATCACCCTCAGGCGAATCCGGTTGAAAGGAACAACCGGAACCTAAAGACGATGATCGCCACGTTCGCCGGGAGCGACCATAAGAGCTGGAATCAGCAACTGCACGAGCTGCGCCATGCCCTCAACACGGCGGTGCAGTCGAGCACCAAGGTGACGCCTGCATTCCTGAATTACGGAAGACATCCTAGCCCGGTGAAGAGCCTACGCCGAAAGGTAGAAACGGGAGGCCCGCTAGTGAAGCTGAGCCCTGACGTATGGCAGGACCGCATGAAGCGCCTCGATGCTCTGCGCGACCTCGTAGCACGCCATATCGACGAAGCCAAGTAGAAGCAAGCTGAACACTACAACAATGGCCGCCGCGATATAAGGTACGCTGTGGGCGACCTCGTGCTGCTCAGAGTACGTGTGTTGTCGAACGTAGCACAAGGTTTCTCGGCGAAATTGGCGCCGAAATACGAAGGGCCATTCGAGATCACGGAGGTGAAATCGCCGACGGTATATGTCCTGGCCACGGGGGACGCGAGAAGGATCGCGACGGCCCTCGTGACAGAGGTGAAGAAATACAGAGCGTCGCGGAGATAAGCGGGGACGGGTCATGGATCGACAATCGACTGATTTCAGGTCCAACCATGAGACGTTGCGGAGCAGCGAGAGGCCGAGCGATAGGTGAAGGGTGCCATCGCCAGCCGGAATGGGAGTATACCCCTCCCCAGGGGGCGACGTCGGGTGAAGGCCTGATCTGGCCGCGGCCGAGACCAGCCGCAGAGATTCGCCCGGAGGTGATCTATCAGGCACAGTATCACAGGATCCATCAGGAGCAGTTCGAACCCGTACGGCGGCCGATGATAACCAAGACACGCCCGCGAGGAGCACGGGGGGTTGAGGGCCCGGAGTACAATTGGCCCACCCCGCCGCGGACGCCTTCACCACTGAGGGAGATGGAGAGCCTGGGGATCACCGAGGAGCACCGGCCGACACAGGCCCTGCCGGCCTCCGAGTCCCACGAATGGGAAGTGGACGGGAACGTGGAAGTGTCCCCGATTAATATCGAGCCGGGGGAGGTCGCCCCGTGGAGTAGCTCGCACGGGGAAGAGGGCCCAGTGGCAGGAAGACCCGACCTAGGGGGTGCAGAGCCCGAGGGGGGGGGGCTTTCGAGTTCCGCGAGCCCCCGAGTTCGCCACCCGCGACAGACGCCGCACGCGGAGGAGAACCGAGAACCAGGAGCCAGCCGGTGGGGCTGGCAGCCCCACCACCGGAGCCGCAAACGACGAGCCCGACGAGAGCCATGCTGGCGGAGGAGGCCATGCACGGCCCATACCGATGTGGCAGCCATTGCCACTGCCGGCAACGGCCCACGACTCCACAGCTTACCCCCGCATGAGGGGACCGAACGGCCGGAGACGCCGTTATAATCCAAACCGGCATTTGGAGGAGGGGGACCACGAATCCCCCCGCATCGCTCGAAGAGAGACGACGCCGTCACCCACCCTGGAGCCCAACCGAGAAGGAGGCCAACGACAGGCCAACCCATTTGCCAGTGAGGCTTCATGCCCCGAGAGACGGCCGCGGAAGAAGAAACCGTATATGCCAGTAAGACTAAGGGGCACGATATTCGGCGGGCTCCCGCCGATGCCAACGGACCCGAAGGTGGACCCCCCGCCGTACACATGTTTCAATTGCTGGCAAGGAGGGCATTTCAGCGGCCGGTGTCCCCGACCGCCGGTGCCCACACTGCGCGAACTGCGGACGGAAGGGAGCCCCAGTGGAGGAGTGCTCCCGTTGCGCGGAGGTCTGCCGCGTGCGAACGGGAGCGGATGAGGCACGGCCCATCCGAGTGACCCGACAGCCCGCCAGAGGGCCCGAAAGGGTCGAGGTGAACCACGAGCCACCAACCAGCCCCAAAGAACCAAGGGAAGGAACCGCGAGCATGCCAGCGGCGGAGGCACAGCGCGCACTTCTGCGCGGCACCAGGCACCTACCGGTCCCGCTACGCAGCCGCCTGATGGCTGTATGCACCAGCGTTGACCGCACCGTAACTATGGCCCAACGGCGGCGACTGATTGAGACCTGGCAGGAGCTGGAGGACCTGCCGACCGAAGTACAGTGCGCCATGATGGAGGCCAGCCTGGCGGAACTGATGGCGCGGCGCCTTTAGACCGCCGCTGCAATTAGCCAGATAGTAGAGCCAGGAGAGAGCGGAGACACCGCCCTGCCCGAGAGAGAAAGAAGGTAAGGACCAAACGAAGTAGGGGTTGTATTTGGGACGCGTACGATGGGGTAAGACAATTGATCGTAACTGCTCGTGTAAAGTAGGTATAAAAGGGAAATAAGAAGGAAATATAAATGTATATTATAACGCGGGTAAATAGTAGTAATAAGTGGTTCGCGAACGGCATAGACGCCGACCGCGAAGTCCGGGGCGGGACGACGAACAATTCGCGAATCGTAGTATAGTAGGCCGTAGGTTAAGTGCATGTCATCATGTTATCATAGCCTTATTGTAATTAGTTATAGCGCCTTTGTTCCGAAAGATTCGGGGCCTGGGCCGGTTCACAGGGTATGATGTAAGCCGTCGGTTCTCCTACGGAGTACCTCCGGCTTAGGAGGGGAGTATTTGTGACGAAGGTCACAATGAACGACGGCCTCTGCCCCGGGTGTCTCGGAAGGAATAGCGATGTCGCGACTAATAGACATGTTGTTCTTTTTTTGAGGTACCATCACGCCGAAGCCGCGTCCGAAGAGTGAAGTCGCCAAGCCAGCCGAAGCGATGCGCGCACGTGCAGAACGAGACGTGTATGCCGCCGCCGCGCGAAAAGAGCAAGGGAATAACGAGGGCCCGATGAAGAGAGGGGAAGGGGGGGGGGAGACGCGACGAGCGGAGAGCAGATTATTCGATGTTCGACCGTTGAACGCGTGACATTGTTTTCATCAGTTTTCCCGTTGAAGATTATTGAGTTGTTATTGCTTGTTGTTTGTTGAAGAGTGTTACTGTTTTGTTTGTTGTTGTTGCTATTGATGAGTGGTCAAGAAGAGGGTTCGCCAGTAATTGTTGCGAGAATCTCCCGGGTGCGTCAGCCATTCGAGAGCCCGGATCTTGCCCGAGAGAGAGCGGGGTCCTGCAGCGGTGCCGAGGTAGCAGCAAGAGCTCACCCGAGCTAATTCCGACCCGAGCGAGAGGAGACAGCCTGATCTTCAGCCTGCGCCTTCCAGCGAAGCCGACAACAGCCGGTGAGTACCGACGCCCGCGTAGTTGTTAGTTCGGGCCCCGGACCGCGTAGCGACGGCGGCGTAGCGCGAGTGCGGGGACGTGCGCGCGCGCGACCGAGGGACGCTCCCGTAGAAGAGCCAGCAGCCAGCAACAAGAACCGCGAGACAGCGAGTACGCGTATGTGTGTGAGAGAGAGAGAGAGAGAGAGAGAGAAAGAGAGAGAGAGAGCGGATCAGGGTGTGTGCGCTGCGAAACGGAATGGGAGTGAGAGAGAGAGAGAGAGAGAGAGAGAGAGAGAGAGAGAGAACGAACAACGAGACCGAGTGAGTGAAACAGAGAGGAACCGAGTGGGTGCGCCGCGTAGACGAGGTGCGTGTGCACCTCATGCCCGAGAGTGCGTGCGCGCGGCATCGAGAGTGTGAGAGTGAGAGAGAGAGAGAGAGAGAGAGAGAGAGAGGGGATAGCCGACAGCTTGTAGCAGTCGTAATAATAAAAGCATTGTATAGCTGCAACAGCAGTGCTATCATTTGTGACCGCCCCCTCCTATTTATCGTTGCCCCGCTTCTAATCAGCAGACCCCCTCGTGGAGACAGAACGAGTATCACTGCCGGAGACAGCAGCAGGTAGGTTCTGGATCGCGTGAAAAGTATTCTGTGATAGCGGCCAGGGCAAAGACCGCGACATCACAATATATATTGCTATATTTGTAAATCAAGGCAATATTCCCCGTTGATGATTAAAATATCTGCTTCAAACGTCGTGGTTGTATGATGTATGTGCTAAAGCACATTGATTAGTTCTTTAAGTTTCGGCAGGCCTAGCTTAATATATTTTTTGACATTGGCTTAGTTTTTTAATGCTTTGATCATACTTCTGATCATTTCAGCTAGTTTTATTAATATACCCTTTTCACTCAACTGAGTTCTCCTTTGTACAGTCATGTCGGCCTCTTTCTTCTGAGGAATATGCTAACTAGAATTCCTTCGAATGCTGTAGAAATTCCATCCATCTTCTATTCCGCGTTCGATTCTTCCTCTCCGTCTCCGCCCCCTTGCTGTGTATATTTATTCCTCTCCACATATAGCCCGCCTCCTGGGCCATTCAACGTCGAACTCACCAAAGCAGCCTTCCATCAGATACGTTCAAAGGCTGCCCTTGATCGGATCATCATTCAGGAATATGGCATAAACTGGTGCGTTTTTCTTCCTTGATCATTATTCACTTTATATCTACTCCTAAGACCGTTTTTGCAGAGTCTGTCACTTATGCTCCGCGTCGTAGCCTCATACCAGCAAAGACCTGTTCCTAGTGTTCGGGGTACATCTGCTTCCTTTAATCTCTGTATTACCGACCAAAGCTTGTAATAAGATCTGCGACTCCGGTTAGTCAGCATAAAAATTCTCTACATAGTTCCTCTTTCAGAACATCAAATCGACTTCTGCTTCGTTCATTTACCATCTTTTCAAAGAGAACCTTTTTCGGGACAATTCTTTATATAATATTAAAGTTTTTATCTTTTTTTCATTTCTTTCATTCTCAGGTAGGAAGAACCACCTTGTTAAGCCCATCATCCGATAAGCTGCAAAGATAGTAAAACTACAGATCTTAGACAACGTATAGATAGCGGACAGTTTACTCAATTAATAACATTATAACATTATTCATAGAATCATAACTTTAACAATAGTAATATATTATTATCAATTTTAAGTATAATAATAATTTTTTTTTTTTTGAGGAGAAAAATCCTTTATGGATCCCGGTCCCCGGGTATGTAGGACTTGTGAGGGCATACCCACTAAAAAACTACCTCCTCGGTGAATTCCCCTCGACTGCTTCCCCCAGCACTGAAAAGAGCTGCGGGAAGCAGTCGAGTCAGGCTCGGCAGGCGTGCACCGAGGAGACCTCCTCACGATGGCGTAAATGTAGCCCAGGAACCGTCTATGAGGACATTACTTCTGGGCTGCGCCATCCTATTCACCCTTGCGGGCTTACACGCCTTCTTCAATTCTTCGTTTGTAGTCCAGGATGGCTTTGCAAAAATTGTAAATCCTGGACCACTTCTCAGGACTCTTCAGCATCAGCCGGACGATATTATTAGGCCCACATGGTCCTACGTATCTCCAGAGGCACTCCCTTTCGAAGTGAAACACCTCGCACTGAAAAAATGTGTGAAGCGCATCGTCTCGGGGAGCGCAATAGTGGGCACAGTTCGGATCCGGTACTTTGCCCATCTTGTGGAGATAGGATTGGAACCGACTGTGCCCCGATAAGAGCTGCATGAGGTGGTAATTAACCTCTCCGTGCGACCTCTGGAACCATGGCTTTAACTGACTGATCAGTCGAGCCGTCCATCAGCCGCGCGGATCCCTCTCCCAGCGCTTCTGCCATTCGGTCATCGTGGCAGCTCTGGCCGGTGCAGCTGCCTCCATTCTGCCGAGAATATTTTTATTCTGGTGGACAAATTTATTTTCTTGTGTATAATAATAATAATAATAATAATAATAATAATAATAATAATAATAATAATAATAATAATAATAATAATAGATAAAATTGTAATATAATACAAAATAAAGAGGAATTCATAAATATTAAAATGTCAAATACTTATGCGAACATATTATGTCTAAAATATAATAAAATATTGTGAAAATATTTTAATATTTTAGATAATCTCTAATTCGATTTTCCTTATAATGTACTCACTTTCTTAGTTTTGATCCTCATGCTCCCAACGTGACAAAACTAATGTAACGTAAATACGTTGATGCCTATACATACATTTCAAGATGCTTTTTAGACTACAGAGATTCAATAATAAGGATTTATTTTACAGATGTGTACAAAATTTTTACAGTGTATGTATTAAATATTATTATCGCAGGTTATATATTTTTTGATATTGAATTCCTTTAAGGTGTAAGAGCAAGATGTGCATCTGAAGTATTCGGATTTACAGATCATGAGACACACGTGCATATTTCTCTCGTATTTCCCTTCATTTTGAATCTCTACTAAAGGTTTTGCTTGGAGACTGCCTTACTTCTTTACTTCAGCGCGTTTTAGTGCTTCCGTTTTTTCCAGTAGAACCTTTGTATGGGCTTTTAGCAAATCTAATCATTAAATATTTTGGCGCGGTTGAAATTTATTTTAAAATGAAATAATTGGAAATCTATATTTGAATAATTATCTAATTTATTTCTATGTTCGTAATATTTGTTTTTTAGCTACAGGCTAATATATAACATGACACCTCTTGAGTAAAACGAATATTATAATATAACGAGAACAACCGTACGCATCGGTTGCTTTGCATTTCGTACAGCAATTATTAATTAAGGAGTTATTTTTGTTATTATTCTTTTATATCTTAATAGCCGAATAGTAACTATTGATTCACGTTTAAGTAAGAAAAGTAATTCCTGGTGAGAGCTTAATAATATTTTAATTCTGTAATTCTTACTAAGGCATCAGGTCGGATTACATTTTACATACTATAGTTTTCACGTTCGATGTTCCTTCTACAATATCCGCATACATTTCTTGATGTGGTATTTTGTTAAGTGATGTGAGTATTTTAGTTAAGGCAGTCTAGATGCTTACAGAAAATGTATGCAGAAACCGCATCCTGTAAAATATATGCCTATTGATGGTTATATTGGTAATGGACATTATCATTCGAACTATCAACAGTACTCTTCTTATTCCAGCACTTACCGTGCTACAGGACATTCGTTTTGCACAATTTTTTTCCAAGTAGAATTAACTAACTTATCGACGTCATTATTCAGCAGATTAACCATAGTTTCTTTTTAATTTGCCCCTGGATGGCCATGGATTTCTCTAGCCACGTCATTTAAATGTACCACTCTTTCAACCAGAACCATGATTGTTTCCCTAAGCTTACCGATATCATTTTGAATATATACTATTAGGGAAATTAAAAATATATTTCCAGATTCGTTTTGATTGAGATTTAAATATAACAAGTGGTTATTCTATTGTAGGTTAGTAAGAATTTTGTACTAGTGTTCATTAACTTAAATGAAATTGGAAATTTGGCATTATAAATAAATTTGTGATCATAGGCGTTTTAATATGTGTATACTTAGGGTTAAATATTCTGTAGTATTGTATCTGCTTACTGGTAGCTGCAAATAACAATTTTTGTTACGATTTATTTTCAGTTACACTGGTATAAATTTAATGAGTAACTGAGACGAGTGCATTTTTTAATGTTTGGCGGTATATACTGCAGCTACTATATTATTACTACTATATCCTAAGATTTGTTGACTTTGCAAATGATTGCTTTATATTTATTTCAAATCGAACAGGTTTAGAATGTTCTTGTTTTGATGTTTTATAGTCGCATGTAGTACATACTCAAACCCTCTACTGGATAATGCGAATGTAACGATTTTAGTAGTATACTGTCTAGCTGAATTTTATATGAAGATAAATAATTTTTTTCGGAAGTCCTTCATATAGGACATAAATTGATTAAATTTGCAATCGTCTTTTATAGCAGCTTCCAATAACTGTACCCAAATTTCGAAGCAACGTATCTACCGATAGAAAATTAATAAATTGTCTATAATTTTAGACTAATCTGATTTCTAACTATATCACTACAGTCTAACTTTTCCGGATCTGAACAGAATATTAATTACGGCTTACTCCAAAACTTCACGCCAAGTCCCAAACGGATCTGGTAATCAGCTCCACCGCATTGAATAGTGCAATAATCGTCGTATTTATTAATTTAAAATAATTCTACTATATTTGGTAACCCACAATCGTTACCTGTAATTTCTTGATCAGTGTTGGTGTCTAATAATATAAAATTGCGAAGAAGTTGAATCAAGCTGCTGTAGTGAAAGTGATTTAAGTCTCGAGCTATTATGCATCTATGATAATTAATTAAAAAGGAAAAAACAAACAAATAATTAGTATGTAGTAGATATAGTAGTGTATAAGAAATTTTGTCTGCGTTAAAATAAGTAGTTCTTATTCTCTGTTATAGTAATAAAAAAAACGAAGGAAAAGGAAAATGGGGAGGCTTCTTCTTCATCCCTTGAAATGAGGTACAGTAAGTAAAATGCTATGATATTGTACACATTACGTCTCATAATTGGCATTGTTATAGATAGAATATGCTTCGAATTTAAAAGCTGTGGAAATGGTGGTTAAAATGAGGATTTTAGTTTCTAATATATTGCTTCTTGTGTTTCTGCTTCCTTTTATTTTCTATAATCTACTAGTTTATGTAGGAAATTTTATGTGTATTAGTACGTACTACTTTACTACTCTTTTTAATTTGCATCCTCAGAATTTTTTTATTTAAACTATAACAGCGCTATTATCGTTTAATATGGCAATGCCAATCCAGTTATCCCATTCCTGATCATAAAGAGTTAAATTTTTGAAAATTCTCCTAGAGTATGGTAAGATCGCTCTAAAAATCCAGTTGGTTATCTTGAAATGCTTAACTACTCTGTTCATTAAGCTATCGAGAAAGTTTTTACCTTAACTAGTTAATATCACCTTTGGAATGCCGAAAATGCAGATAAATTTTTTACTAAAAGTATCCACGATAGTTCTGGATAAAGTATCTGATAGTAAAATGCCCGTGCAGAACTTAGATAGTTCCTTTTGAATCGTCAAGATATGTTCATTCCCTAGTCGGGTAGGATTTAAGGGCTCTACTTGTCCTAAGCAAACTTTTGAAATTGAACTCCAGGTGTATCAGTAATAACCATAGGTTCTTTTATTTTTAATCTTATTAATTTATTCAATTAACACTCTAAAAATCGTTGTATTTGCTGTTTTATACCAGGTTTTCAGTTATGTCAATAATACTTCTGTTTTATTCTGTTGTAAGTTTTCGACGTACCCCTGTATCCTACTATAGGTGGCTTATGCAATTCCTAGAGTATTTCATTTGATACTGTTCGCTAAATCATGTGAAATATCAATTTCAGTATAGGTGGATATATATAGGTATTTTTATCTCTTTTTATGTCCTTCTACCTCTTTCTTTATTTTTCCTGTTTTGCATCAATTTAGGGAGAATGGGAAGTAATCACATTAAATATTTGTAACCGTTCTCTATCGAAAAAAAACAAATTTCTATAGAAAATTGTGATTGAAAATAATTAATTAAAATATTCAAGTTTTATAATTTATAAACATCACATAAATTGGAGTTAATAAAAAATCTTTTACCAAAAATGAGGGGAAAATTATAAATTATTCTGAAAACAATATGATTATGTAAAATCAATATGAAATTCTTTATAATTTATTTTAAATAACTTATAAATCATGTATAATGAATCATAATACCATTACCTGTAATAAATTATAATTATTAATAAATATTTTATAAATTTTATTAATTTTTTTCTAATTGACTTTTTATAGTGTCTGTGCTAGAATATATTGACATTTCTAAATGTTAAAGCGGAAGAATAATAGAGTAGGTAATGGGATACTATTCACGCAAAGAGCTCTATTCAATATCTAACATGCGATTTCACTATAAGAAATTGATCAGATCCTCTGGTGCGAAAAGACGACCCGTACGCTGTCTAGCTGCGCCCATACACACACGTATACACATACGCATAAGAAATTACCGTTGGAGGCATCGAGCATAAATGCAATACTGTTTATAAACAAATGCATCGATCGAATTATTTTTTAATAAATAGATAATACACTTATAAGCGAAACATTAGAAAGTCTTAGGGTGAAATTTTTCTAGCCTCACATAAAAATGATGCTGGCAGGACTACTTTCTGATTTGTACTCTACAGTAGTACATTTCACTAATCTGTGTATAATTTCGCAGAAGGATTACTCGGATAATATACATTTAGGAGTCTACTGAACATATGCCTCTATTGCTTATATGAAAACGGAAAAAGCAGAAAAGCCTGCGATCACATAATACTTCTATTATATATATATATATATATATATATATATATATATATATATGTATATATATATATATATATATATATATATATATTACAACCCGTCTTTTGCAGTTTACTTAACTCTGATATCTCTGGTGGCATCTGCGTCGCTGGAGCTAGAAAACAGGGAACGGGGACAGCGAATGACTAAGTTGATCTATTTCAGATCATATAACAACGTATTTATTGCAAATCACAAATAACAATGTCCCTTAGACTAACCGCGACACATTGCTTATGACTTCGCGTACACGCGAATTACGCATACAATTTTCCGCGCAACGGCGATGAACACCACGGAGCAGGTTCCGCGGACATAGTTGGGTACGGTAGGATGGGGGAAGGGGGGATGACGCGGTAAGGTTTACTACGGGACGCCTGCGCTCGCGGCTGCGCAACGATGGCGCGCGTTCATAACGGGACACGCACTTCGTAAGTAAGTTACTATAGGTTACTTGCCGAAGGTTCCTCGGCGCCGCTGCTTCCTCGCGATGCTCTGGCTTCCTCTCGGTTCGCGGTCCTCGTCGGGCTCTCTCTCTCTCTCTCTCTCTCTCTCTTTGAGAATGGCTTCCCTCCTTCCTTCCTTCTTACTCTCGCTGAGCGTTCGGGCCCAGGGGCGATACTTGCTCGGAACGATCGTGAGGACGGTCGTGGATTAGGCGTGGCTGTTGGAAACTCCACCGATGTGGACGTAGCTGGTGCGTCGGAATTGTCGGGATGCGGTTGGTCTCCCTCAAAAGCTCGTAGAAGGATTAGGATTCTTCTCTCTACTTCCTCCTACGTGGGCGAACGTCGCGCACTCTCGCGGCTCGCGCTTCGCGATATAATCCGGCATAATCCGTCTATGGCATTTAGGGCCGGTATGGTAGGGGGCTAAGATACCGTATTTGCTGACGTGTTAAATACGGTATTGCGTCTCGTGGGTTCCGGTGGACTATAATGTGTCTAAGGGATGGTCCGGTCTTGTGCAATGCGTCGCTGTCGGACTTGTAACCCACGGCAATGGTATCGCCCAAGTCCTCATATCTTCTCGTGAACGGATTGAAAATCCAATCCGTTTCTTTCTTTCTACCTTTTTTCACGTCTGCTGTCCCTGTTGATGTTCATGCGGTGGTTTTCCGTCGTTCCGGACGCTCGCACTCTTATGCGTTTTCGGTAGCTTCACATCTACGTGATCGTCTTAACTCCTTGACTTCCGTTGTTGTTGTAGTTTCATGTCTTTGCGAACTAACCTTTTCAACTACTTCTTCTGCCTCAGTTTCTGTTGGTGTGGTAGTTTTACGTCTTTCCGGACGATCTCCATCATTCTCCTTGATGGTATCGTTAGTTTTACGTTGTTCCGGACGATCGCAGAAGGTGTTCTTTTCTTCTTCTGCTTGTTCCGTAGTTTTACGTCGTTGCCGACGCTCGCTCTCCTCTTGAGCTATGTCACTGGAGGCTGTAGGGGGTGGATGGGGGTATTCTCTAGGTGGTCGACGGGGGAAATGCTGGTGACTAACAAAGACAGCTCAAATGATTTTTCATTGACCGGTATGAGTGTTTTCGGTCCGGGTTCGTCAACGCCTAACTCCTGAGTTTTGTGTCCGGACTGAACTCAATCAGCTTTCCTATTTATTTTTGGTTTTCTCGCTGGTGCAGGGCTTGGGCTAGTTGAGCTGTATCGAAAGGTTGCTCGCGGTCACGTTAACGCTCTTGCGTCGCTTGCCTGCGTGGCCCTAGGAGTTGTGGCGTAGTCACGTTTACGGGTGCTGAGTCCGTTGGATTGGAGGTATGAACGTCCCCTGGTCGACGCGGTTGATCGATCAACAAGGACCACCGCAGCCCTCTGCCTCTGCCTATGTTCGGAAGCATCATCCTGGCTGAAGGTACCTGTGGAGAAACGAGATGGTGTGTTAGGGACATAGTACTTTTTTATGTCCTAAACGTGTACTCTGGTTTTCTTTATATCGTCTATATCTTCTAGCTCAAAGAGAACAGGGGATATTTTCTTGACTATTCGGCATGGAGCAATAAACTTCGGTGCTAGTTTTGCTGTGAATCTATCCGGCCCTGATGATAATACATGGTTTCTCCGACAAACCGTCTCGTTTTCCACGAACGAAGCTCCTCGTCTATTGTTGTTATAATAGTGTGCCTGTTTCTCGCTGGCTACACAAAGGTTTTTCCTGACTAATTCATGAATGACCGGTAAGCTCTTTATTCGATTTAGCCAGTCAGCGGGTGCTAATGGCTGAAGTGGTTGGTTGCCTGTGCGAATGTTTCTATATGTGGGCATCTCCCTTGGGTTTCTACCGAAATTTAGGAAGGCTGGCAATGCTTCTGTACGGGTATGCACGGACGTATTCATGGCGAAGGCCAGTTTGTTTAGGTAGATGTCCCAATTTTTATGATTTTCTTTTACGAGATCATGCCTTTGAATGTCCGGTTTACCCGCTCTATTGGGTTCGCCTGATCATGATATGGCGCTATCAGCTGTTGTACTATTCCGAGTTCGTCGAATCGCTATTTTACTAACTTATTGGCGAACTCGGTGCCATTGTCTGAGATTAAAAACTTGGAACAACGCCATTTAAATATAACTAGCTCTTCTAGCCCTTAACAATCCTTTTCCCCGTTGTCTTGTAGAGTGGTCGAAGCTCCACGTATTTGGTAAACAGGTCTTCGAAGATCAAGAGATAACGGTATTGACCTTTGCTGACCGGAAATGGGCCCATTATCTCAGTGACTACGCTCGTCCACGGCCATTCCACATTTCTGTGTGTCATCAAACCGATTGGTGCTCTCTGGGAGACTTTGTATAGCTGACATTTTGGGCAGTGCTTTATATAGCTGTATAGATTTCGTCTCATTCCTGGCCAGTAATAGTTTCGAGTGACCTTGCATAGTGTTTTTTCAACACCAAAATGTCCGGATGTCGGCGTGTTATGACATTCGAAAATGATCCGCTTTCGGTCTTGGGAAGAAATAACGATCTTCCAGTCGTCTTCTTCGGGGCTTAGTATGTCCGAGTAAACTGCCCTTGGGGTTTTTCAGTGTATGTAGCCATTTTAGGATACTGTGATCAGTGATCACTGTGAACATTTCTCCCAACAGATAGCCTCTAAACTTATCTACTGCCCAGAGTACTGCGAGGCACTCTTTCTCGGTAACCCTATAACTTACTTTCGCTTTAGTCAATGCCCTGCTCGCATAATCGATAGGGTGTTCTTCATCATCCGTGTCTTGACTAAGCACGGCACCGACGGCGTAGTTGCTGGCATCGGTTTGGAGTATATATAGCTTATTCTGTGTGGCACGCGCTAATACGGGTGCTTGCATTAACAAGATACGAGGTTGGTTAAATGCGTCTTCCTGGGGTTGGTCCCAGGGCCATCTAACGTTCTTTCGTAACAGTTTATTTAGTGGTGCTTTTACGTTCGCTAAAGATTTTATAAAGCGGGCGAACCACCCTACCATGCCGCGAAAAGTTCTCAGCTCTTTAATGTTTGTGGGAGTTGGATATTCTGTATCTGGCTTTAGTTTTTCGGGATCCATACGCAGTCCGCCTTTGTCTACCACATATCCCAGATAACGTACCTCCGGGCAACAAAACTCAGACTTTATTAATTTGAAGTCCAACCTGTTTAAGGCGGGCCATTACCGCTTCTAATTGCTGATGTAGATAAACACGCATGGCTGTCACTGCGGTTCGAACACGACATCCATGCCGCTTTGGAAACTGGCTGGGGCGTTGGATAGTCCATATGGAATTCTGGTGTATTGGAACAGTCGTTTCTGTGGGACTGCAAAGGTAGTTATTGCCTTGCTCGCGTCGTCTAGAGGAATGGTGATACGCCTGGCTCAAGTCTATCTTAGAAAGATAACGAGCGTCACGCAGATTATCTAATAGAACGTCCATGTGAGGATATGCATCCTTCTTCGTCACCTGGTTAACTGCCCTGTAGTCAATACAGAACCTGATCTTGCCGTCCTTCTTCAGCACGATCACCGGACAACTGCTCCACGAACTTTCCGAAGGTTGGATGATTTCTTCGGCGAGAAATCTGTCGAATTCTGCATGGGCCTGCTTTAGTAGTTTATCCAGTATGCGTCAAAGGCGCTATTTAATAGGTCGATGGCATTGCACGTCTATATGATGAGGGGGCATCTGTGAAAAGTTCAGGACCTCTGTTTGTTTTGGTATCAGCTGATCCAGTAGCTGGTTCAGTTGTTGTCTTAGCTTCTGCTCCAACTTGGCAATACCGTTTACGGCTGCTAAAGCCGTAATAGCTTGTACGTCGTTGTTCACGCGTGTCACGAAGTGTCATACGATATTTTTAGGCGTATGCCAATTCGATTTGGCGAAATTAATCGTCGTTTGCAACTGTATCAGTATATCCACCCCTAGGACGATATGATATGTCAATAAGTTAGATACCCTGAAGCGCGTCGAAATCTGTTGCCCATCTATTTTCAGGATTAGATCTATTTCTCCGTCGTTGGAACAGATCTGACCATCTGGCAGCTGCATAAACGATATGATTGGTATAATGGCTGTCTTCACAACCTTTGCAGGACTTGGTCTAATATATGAATCGCGTGTCCCCGGATCGACCAATGCTAGAAATATTTTTCCTAATAACTCGATATTTAAGAAAAATCGATTATCCTCCTGCCGAATTGGGGACGTGCATCGAGAGTCGGTAATGCCCGTGGCTGTTATTGATGCGCGTCCTGCGTTATTCAGGTCTATAGTTGTTTGCGGAGTCTTGTTTGTAAAGCCTCGTAGGGCGGACTCCGATAGCCTCTTCCCTTAAGTGTTTCCCGAGGTCCTCCTGTTCGGGCCGCAACGCGTGCAGTTTAGTATTGTGACGCCATCTTCGACGCAATTATAACAGAAAATGCGTTTCCGCTCGGGGCATCTATCTGCACAATGGCCTCGTCTACTGCATATCCAACAAGGCCGATTATTTTCGTCGTGGTTTCTTCCTTCCGTGCGTGGTCGCGGTGACTCACGACGTGTTCTCTCATACTCTAGATATTTATCGTTGCGTTCTTTTGTAGGTGATCAGGGATAAAGATTTTTGTTGCTATTCCCTCGAGCTGGACGGTAGTCGCAAGAGGGACTGGTTGTACGGGTCATGTTACGTGGAGATGGGCTTCTAGGTTTGTATCGTGGTTCATCGGTTGATTTTGATTGGGCCGAGGGGGTGTTACCGAACGATATCTGGGAGAGGAACTTCGGTATTGTTTTTCCCTTGACTCTCTCCTGTGTTCGTCCCGTGGTTTTCTTGGTGTTGGGCTGAAGCTATTTTCTCGGTTACGTCTACCTGGCGAACAGCCTTTGTTGTGTTCTTTTTTGTTGTTAATATCGTGCCGGTTGTTCAGCCAACGTTACGTGTTTTGGCCGTTTCTCGTCTAGTGCTGCCAGTCTAGATCGTCTGGTCGCTCTTCCAGACTGTGGGCACACTGCGCTGCTCATTAGGCAGGTCTCTGCTGCAGGCGGCTCCTTGTAACGACGAGTTAGCTCTTTCTTAAGTTCTATTTGCTGGCTTAGTACCTGCAGCTAGTCTAGTGTCTTAAAGTCTGCCCTATTGATCTTGTCGATAAACGTAGGGTTTAGATTTCGATATACTCTATCTAGTTGTGTCTCTTGTGGTAACGGTGGCGATACCTTTCCTAATATTGCCCTCATACCTATTAAATATGACCCTATTGACTCACTGGAACCTTGCCTCCTATCTCAAAGTTCCTCTTCTAACCGTAATGTATAGTCAATAGGTCGGAATTGTTGTCGCAATACTGTCTTTAGGTGTTCTAGTGTTTACCACTCTTATAAATTGGCCTTGCCCATGTACGAGAAAAACCGCATAATATTCCTGGTATTAGTTTTAATATATCTGCCGCGGGGATGTTTAGGCTTCGCAAGCCTCTTCTAATCTTTCGATGAACTCTTCTATGTCTTCTTGCGGCGTTCCTGAATACTTTACGTTCCATTGTCTTAGCAGCTGGCCTGCTCGTGTTTCCTTAAGGTACATACTGTCATATGACCTGTTTTGATGCCAGGTTTGTGTATTCGGGATTCCGTTGAACGTATGTGGCGGTGGTGGTGCTGGTTCTTCTACATGCCTGTTGTTGCCTTGGGCTGCGGCGGTAGGTAGTTCTCGTTGTTGCTGCCGCATGCTCGCAGTATACTGCTGCATCCACAGGTTATAGGGGTCACTCCATGGTCCTGGTAGATTGTACCAAGGGTTTACCATGGTTGCTGGTATTTTCTTCGCACCAGGCAGATTTGTACTGTGGGCCGGTGGTGATGGCCATTGGCCCATATTATACCCTCTGAACGGGGTATTAATGGGGAAACACCATGGCGGTGTCGACGTGACCAATTTTGGTTGGGGGCTCTGCTGAGCGGCAGCGTTCTACGCTTCCATGTTAACAGCTGTTGCTTTATTATCTTTTTCCTCATTTACGGTGTTCAGCTCCATGGAGTTTAATACTTCTAAAATCTCAGAAATGTCTGGATGAATCTCGTCGTTCCTGTCATTCCACTTAGCAACGCTGTTTCCAAAAAGTCTTCGTAGCTCAAATCGGACTAATCTGTCACGAAGAGCTTCGATATGATCTTGCGTTTTGATGTTGTGTTGTCTTGCTTCTTGAGTAAGTTGTTTTGGTGTCATTACTGTGAAAAGGCTATTTACCTTTTTTCTTCGTCGGCCAGTACTTGACTTGTTGATGGCTTTGCTTCCATTTTACTCAAGTATATATGACACTGATTAAAAGAAGTTTTCATAATTATATATATCTAGTTTATATATAATTTACTATACAATCATAGATTAGAATCGTGTTTTTATAACCTATTGTTATATCTGCTTATATACACGTCTATTGTAGTTATAATTGTTGATTTATTGGTTCGATAAAAAAAAAATCTATCTATACTTAGACTTATGTTCACTTATAATTATCAGTCCTCTTCTCTTTTAAAAATATATATTTTTTTTATAATAGTTAGCTTATTCTATTATAGATAAAAAAAAAATTATTAAATTGTTAGCATATTATATTAAAATGCTGTACTGTTAATCTTTACTTCTTTGTTTTTCAAACTTCCTTTATTTTATTTATTTCTATACTTCTGTTTTTGAACTAAATCTCAAGATTATCGTTGTATCAGGTAAGTATATATTTTGTCTTTCTCACTCTCTTTTTTTGTGATTATTATTATTATTATATTACTTGATAGTATTTATTAATTATTGATGCCATTATATTTATTATGTAGATACTATTGTGGTAGGGAATTGTAAAAGTTATTAATTCTTCTTATTACTGATGAAATAAAATGATTATTATTTTTTTTAGTGAGTTGAAGCGCTAGAAAGAGAAAAAAATTCTAGAAAAATTTTCAAAAAAAAACGTTGAAGTTGAAATAATTTAATTCAACAGCCTTTTATGCGTTTCTACAAAATCAGAGAAAATTTCAACAAAAAAAATTTTTTTTGAATTGCGATAGTCAAATATATGTTTATCCACTTATTTATTTGTTTATTATGTTTATTGATTAAGAATTTATGAATATTATAAATGTCTCGTGTCCTCACTACATTTTAATTACCACATTTATTTTAAAAAACCTTACCTCATTGTTGAAACGCATTTTTACATATACATTCTTTTTATGACAGTTATACTAATCCCATACTGGGCAAATGTTAATTGTTTATTTATCACTTATTAATTTTCAGCTCTTCTGCTTATTGTTAAAGTACCTTGCAGTGAAAGTGCGATAACTTTCAACCAGTTCTGTCTGGCTGTACGTTATATGAGACAGAGACAGTGTGGGATACAAAATACTCTTAAAGTATTTTTGCAAAAATTTATATTTATTTATAATTACTTCCCAATTTAATAGCCACTATTGCTGTGGTTCACACGAGTCACACACTTTGTTGGACCAGAAAATTCCTCTTTCTTCCCACACTTTTGATATTTTTAAATTGTTACCTATATGTGCTACACTTGACATATAGGTTATACGTGCACTGCATGTTTGCAAAAAGCATGTGCTTGCTGGGACTTTCGCTGATTCTCTTTAACTTACACAGGGTTAAACAACGTACACACATATATCACCTCTATTAAATGTAAAAATTAATTAAATTCACGTCTACTAATTCAACTGTGGTGTATCAATGACCCTCTTGCTCCTCAACTTACTGGCTAATGAAAGAAAATAAATCACCTTAAAAAACTCTTGTTAAGTACTACCTGTATGGCTGGTCGAGAACCTGTTTTAACGATCAGGTTTATTTTTTTGTCAAAATTGGTTTTTCTCGCTAAATCTTTCGAAATTTTATTTCCACCATAGGTGTAGTTATTCTGAGCCCCATGTGTCTTGCTGAATCAAGAAATTTGACTTTTTTTGAGATTTCTCAGTCTGCCAAAATCTGTATGTGCTGACATGCATACGACGTGGCAGCTGTCAGCTGGTACTGCTCAATCATATTGGCTTGTAATGCCAGTATGATTTTCTTAACCTGATTGTGCAGATTTCACAGGGACATTTGCCACTAGCTTCTTCAAGCTCGTGAGCTGGACACTATAGTACACTAGCACACAAAGCAGCTTGATTATAGCGCTATATTGAAAATGGTTCGAATTCTAAACAGGTATTCGAAACTTATTGACATATATTGGCAATTGCCCCATATTTAGCTTGACATATAGACAGTGCCACACATTGCTAGTTATGCGTTTTTCATCTAATTGAATCGCCAAATAGTTCTTTTGCATACGCACACGCGGTCAAGCTCTGTACAACTCGAAAGCCTATCATCCAAGTAAAATACTAATGATTCTTCTGATCTTTGAAAGTTTACACCGAAAGCTATCTTTCCTGATAAATACTGAAATACGCGTTTTACAATCCTCCTTTTAGCCTTATTCAGACTAATTTAATGCTCACTTAGTAGTTTAATCATAAACGGATGTCGAGCAGAGTGGAGTTCGCCAAATACAATAAAAGTCCAACTACTTCCTCATTACGCATTAGGTGTCTTCTTTGCTAAATCTATATTTTCTTCTCAGCGTTTCACTTTTCTGTCCCTATCTATGACAACTTCCATATATTCACTGAGAGTAACGATTTCTTTAATTCTGAACTCATATATTAAATTATCAATGAATTTATATATTTCCCATTTCTGATGTACCATGACCAAAATATCATACATATACAATAGTACGGCGCAGATCACTCCTGTATATAGTTTTAAAATTTATTGTATAACCAAACGTTATTTTTATTTAAATCCTCTATGGATGTTAAATATATATCGTCCTCTATTTTTAATACAGAAACTGGGTTTTACTATCTAATTACAACTGTACATTGTATTTATTTTCTATTTCTAAGAAAGTTCTAACAAGAAATAATCTTGACACTGGCGTATATGACTCTCCAATATCATACTTGTTTCTGAACCCTCTAAATACTCATATAGCTTTAAAAGTAGTACTGTTTCTCTATCTATTTGCGTTTATATATTAACCTCGCATCTAGTGTATTTCGATTCCCATTTTTTTAAATACCTGATATTTGTCTATTTCGACAAATACGTCTTATTCTATTAACGCTCGAAAGCGCAGATTTTACGAAATGTTAGGTACAGCGTGTCAAGTAAGAGCGTGGTCGCTTTAGTTTATAAAAAAATTTGTTCGATGAAATTTTCATATTTATATATACATTGTACACATTACAAATGATGATGTAATTCGGTCAATAATGTGTCCAGTTACCACCGGCATCGATAATTGCCTGGCATCTCTGATGTATGCTTCTTACCAATTTGACGGCGGATTCTATTTACAACGTTCTTCAGATCCGACTAATTTGGTAAGATAACTGCTTCAAATTGTGTGTGCGTCTTCCACGGCCTATCCTATGTAACAATGCCAGATTAAGTCTTCCACTTAGTACAGTGCAAATTGCTATTTCTCAACCAAATTTTCGTGATGTATATTTTATGGATTGAATCAATCACAGTTTTCAAAACAACAGCTTCGGCAATGCTCGCTTACATTACTTTCTTTTTTAGAGCGCACAATGGGTATAACTATATTACAATGTTAATAGCTTTAGGGAAAAATATATTAGATTTTTGCTTCTTTTGTTTATCAAAATCTTGAACTATAGAAAGAAGAGAGCGACCTGCAGTCGCAGACAAAATACAAACAGGCTTAGAGTCCATAAAAATTATGAAATTTATTGCATTTTTCATATCATGCTTGATACATAGATGAATACTTGTATAAGCCTTTTAGGCAATATCATTTTTTCAGTACTACTACTGTGTACAAAAATGAGTAAGACTTTTCAATTCAAACTTCGCTGCTTTATCGATTTGGACAAATGTTTTGATTTTTATGTTGGTAGTACTGTCATAGTTGCCTGTGTCAAATGTCACGCAATTATTTTCATTTTTCATATAGTTACACTTGTGTTTTGTGCACAAAGAAAAGTTGTCTCTACGGTTTTTATCTTTGAAATTATCCAAGAAAGAAGTAGTATTAAATTTTTTGCGCGAAATGAAATATCGGCCACCGAATCTTTCAGGATGTTGCAGAATACCTTTGGTGAGAAGTCAATGTACAGAGCAAGTCTTTTTGATTGGCACAAATTGTTCAAAGAAGGTCTAGAACACGTTGAAAACGAACCACGTCAAAGACGACCAAGAACATCTACTAATGGGCTACATGTCGACAAAGAATGGTTCGACAAAATCGTTGATTGACCACTAGAGCGCTTACTGATATTGTTGAATGGGTCAGTCAAGTGAGTCAGTACCTGAAAAGAGTGAAACCTCGATTAGTGCCAAAAACACTGAATTTTTTGGAACAGCGTCACATGGAGGTCTGTAAAACGATGCCTTCAGACTATCAGGAGAAGATGGAACACATAATTGGAGATGAGAATTAGGTCTACGCTTATGATCCAGAAAACAACCGACCATTCGAGCGAATATCGTGCCAAAGGATAGCAGAGACTGAAAAAATCACGCCAAAGTCGCCCAAAAATCAAGGTTATGTTCTCTGTTTTCTTCGATTATCGCCGCGTGGTGCATTATGAATTCCTTCCAAACCGTTAATAAAGAATATTATTTGAGCGGTATTCATCGTTTGCATGAAGCTATTCGTCTCGAAAGGCCAGATTTGTGGAAAGACAACTCTTGGTTTTTGCATCACGATAATGCACCATTTTACGCTGCATTGATTTTACATGAACATTTGGCCAAACATTTAACCAATATCGTTCTACAACCATCGTACTCGCCTGATATAGCAACTATTCAGCAAACTCAAAAGGCCACTTCGGGGACACGGTTTTTATTCGATTGAAGAAATAAAAGCCGCATCGAAGAAGAATTGATGGTATTCCGGAAATCCAGTATAAGAATAAATTAAAATATTTCTAAAATTGGAAAAAGCATTGGCGTAGTTGCATTGCATCCTGGGGGGGAGAGGTTATTTTGAGAAGAATGAATTAGATTTCGAAAAACAAATAAAGTTTTCAAAAGTTATAAATAAAGTCTCACTCATATGTGTATATAGATGTTTATATAGATGCACCAATAAATCCGGAGAATAGAATAAATTGTCAAAACAAATGTGGTAATTGTTTCACTTTAGAACAGGTGTGATACGTAAAAAATTATTACAAGATTTGCATAAAAAAATTTCCTAATGCACATTTTTTAAAAAGTTGTTTGTTTTAAAGTTCTTTCCACAATAAATATGAAATTCAAATATATATCCATTTGCATTGTATAAAACCCATAGTTTGATTAAATTAATAAATATTTTTATCGGTCCTATAGTTTTTATACTATACTATATTAAAATAAAATAATGACAGTAAGACGGTCCTTCTTTATTACTACCCCGAAAATAAAATAAATTAGATTAAAAATTAAAAATAATAAAAGAAAATAAAATTAAAATAATAAAAATAATAAAATAAAATAACTGCCCCATCATCTTATTTTCTCAGATTGCAGTTTATTAATAAAGGATTACAGTCAGATTGCACTAATAACAAATTGTTTTTAGCAAATATATCCTTTTTTCAGATTAGTCTGCGGAGGTGATTTTAAACAAGGACAGTCGGATTGTCATTATTATTTTCAATCAATGATATGTTGATATTTATTAAGACAAAATATATTAATAGACAAACATTAAAAAGGAAATTTGAATGTTTAAGAAATAAAAAACAATTTCAAAGCTATCAATTTAACAATGCAAACAATAAAAATTGGTTTAAGAATCTAACTGACAAGGAGATACCAAATGAAGTAATAAACATCATGTCTAAAGGTGCCAAACATGGAATATTATATTGTAAAAATAATCTCCCGATCAAAGAAATCATCGCGGAGGTTGAAAGTAATCTTTTTGGTTTAAATGATGAAGTAAAAAAGGAATGTAGGGCATCTTTGGTTAATGTCATTAGTAATTTTAAAAGAGAAAATAAATTTGATAATTTTTTAAATAGTAATTTTATACATGATTTAATTACCGCGAAGAATTTTTTGAAAAATAACCCTAATATAATCTTCGAAAAGGCCGACAAAGGTAATGTAACTGTAGCTTCCAATAAAATTGATTACATAAATTGTATAAATAATATATTAAATGATGATAGTACTTATTTGAAGATTGGTAATCCACATATCATTAAGCTACAAAATAATTTGAAAGAGTTATTAAATAATTGGAAAAGAAATGAATATATAAATGATACTACATATAAGTATTTAAAATGTGAAAATGGAACTGTGGCAAAATGTTATGGGCTTCCCAAGATTCATAAAGAAAATCTGACATTTAGAATAATAATATCTTCCATAGGTTTCCCAACTTATAATATTGCTAGATTTTTGTCTAATATATTGGTTAAGATAGTTGGAAGAACTAGTTCTTACATTAAGGATAGTTGGTGTTTTTACAATGAAATGAAAGATATTGTTATTCCGAAAAACTACAAGATGATTTCATTGGATGTAGTATCTTTGTTTACAAATGTACCTTTAGAGTTGTTAAATGATATTATACAGGAAAAGTGGAATGAAATTAATTGGCATACAAAATTGACAATGAATGAATTTATTAAAGCAATTAATTTGGTTTTTAATAACACAATTTTTTCATTTGATAATAAATTTTATGAACAAAAATATGGATGTCCAATGGGGTCGCCTTTGTCACCGGTTATAGCTAATTTAGTTATGGAAAAGTTGGAAAGTATAGCCTTGTCAAAATTGCTTTTTGAACCAATGATATTTAAGAGATATGTTGATGATATCTTTACAATTGTTCCAGAAGTTTTTGTGGATGAAATGGTGGATGTTTTCAATTCTGTACATGACAGAATTAAATTTACAAGGGAGGTTGAAGTAAATAGTCAGTTAAGTTTTTTGGACATTGATGTAATTAGATGTAGTAATAATAAGGTAAAACTTAATTGGTACAGAAAGCCTACTTGGTCAGGTAGGTTTTTAGATTTTAATTCACACCACCAATTCGGAAACAAAATTGGAGCATTGAAAGGTGTCATTGACAGAGCAATTAAATTGTCACATAAAGATTTTAGACAAAATAATTTACAGATAGTAAGAGAGACTTTTATTAATAATGAATATCCAATTCAATTTATTAATAGATTGATTGCTGAGAGATTGTTTGACATTTATAATACCGAAAATAGACATAGTGCAGAAATTAATTTTAACGGAGGCAAAATTAGTGTCTTACCATATGTTCAAGGATTATCTGAAAGAATAAAAAGAAATTTTCGGAAATATAACAATCAAATTTTCTTTAAAAATCGCAAGAATTTAAGTAGATTGTTTAATAATTGCAAAGATAAAGATGATTTATGCTTAAAGTCAGGAGTTGTTTACAAGATTAATTGCATGGATTGTGATAAATACTATATTGGACAAACAGGTAGATATTTAAAAAAGAGAATTTATGAGCATAAATATAGTTTACGTAGCTCACATATTACTTCTGGTTGAAAAGAGCATTGTTTAAAGTTTTTACATTCTTTTGATTTTGTGAATGTGGATATTTTGGAACATGGTATTAATAATAAGTATAAACGGGAGAGTCTTGAAAGTATTCACATTTCCAAGAATCGAAATAATGTGAATTTAATGTTAGAGTCTGGTAGATTGGACAGTGTTTATCATTCCTTATTAAATTGATTGGTTTTGGACAATTTGTGTAGAGGGGGAATTTATATTTAATTTACGAAATTTGGTGGTGGGGATGGGTATATATAAATTAGAATATAAGGTTTAGATTAGTCCCTGATGAGGAGCCGTAGCGAGCTAGAAACGTTGGACAAGTCTTCAATTAGGTAAGGGTGTTGGGGACAGTCAGACTGCACTTTACTAACAAAGAATTTTTTCAGCTAATATTTTATTTTCAGATTAGTCTACGGGGGTGAATGTAAACAAGGACAGTCTGACTGTCATTATAATTTTAATTTAATTTTTAATTTAATTTTTATTTTTATTTTTAATTTTTATTTTTTATTTTATTTTTATTATTTTTTATTTTTATTTCTTATTTTTTATTTTTTATTATTATTTTTATTTTTTATTTTTATTTTATTTTTATTTTTATTTTATTTTATTTTTGGATGGAATTGATTGGACTGTAAGACCAATAAAAAAATATTTATTAATTTGATATGTATTAGTATTGATATAAATATATATTGATATTATTATGTATTAATTTTAATATATATTGATATTATTATGTATTAATTTTAATATATATTGATATTATTATGTATTAATTTTAATTTATCTAATTGGACTGTAAGACCAATAGAAATATTTATTAACTTATCTTACTTTCTCCTTTAGTATCTGATGTTTCATGACAACTTTAATACATTTTTATTTGATGAATGTTTTCCAAAGAATTTAACCATCAATTCATGCTGCTGAAAAAAACTCCAACTACCAATTGCATCTAATTCTTTAGACAATTTAAGATTTGACTTTATTTTTCCAAATTTATTGTAACTTCTATCGCGATATATCTACTCTCAAAGTTACCAAAATTAATGAATATGTACTTACTTTTGAAAAGTTAGATGCATTCTTGGATATTATATTATTGTCGACTAACAAATTCCTGAGTGCATATTTATTAATTTACTAATTTTGGTAGTTTCACTTGATCTCTAAAGAAATGAAACATTCAAATAATTGAGCATCAGAATATTAAGCTAAATTTTTTTTGTTTTTTTTTTTTTTTCTGATAATTGAATTTTATATTCGAGATTAGAAATATTAAGAATAGAAATATTTCTCAGATTCGCGACCTAAACTAATGTGCCCAAGGAACAATATTCCTAGTTTAGACTTGCCTAGTTGTATTTTGTCTTCCGATATATGTCAATATTCAACTTTGTTTTCTGGTACTTATTTAATGAATCTTTGGGCTCATTCGATGAGGTATAGAGATCAGAGTCTTTCTTGACCACCGTACATGTGTTTATTTTCAATGATATCTGAAATTACCTGATCAAAGTTTCCATTCCTTTAACAACTTTGATTGCGCTGCTTCTATTTCTTGTAAAATATCTGCGTTTTTTATGTATATATTCGGGATAAGTTTATATTTTTGTAGATTTGTTTTTCAGTTTTATTATCTACAAAGAAGTCTCATACCACGTTGAAAGAACTATTTTTTTCATTTCAGAATTGAAATTCAAATAGGCGCGAATAATAAATTATAAGAAGCCCTAGCAGGGCTCCTTGATGTTTTGCTCCAAAATGGCATTCTAACGATCAATCACTTATTGTATTAATCTGATATGGCACCTTGTGACTTCTACTTATTCGGTAAATTGTATTTGACGATGAAAAGAACGCCATACAGAGACGTCGAGGACATCTGAAAGTCAACGACCAGCATTTTGTATACGATTCCGGTCAAGAACATGAAAACGTCATTTTACCTGCTGTTTGAACACGCTAAACTTTGAAACTGTTTTGAAGCAAATAAATAAATTTTGTAAAAAGAATTTATTATTGTGTTAGTTTTTAAAGTCTGGAAATTTTTGAAACAGATCTTGTATTGTTCTTAGGTTGCCTCTATGTATAGGCCAGAGTTGACCTTTTAATATTCCAATTAAGTGAACTTACCGGCACGTAACGTGGTCTAACTACTTATATCTGAAAGGTTAATGTTTTGAATTTCTCTCATAGCATTTGAGCATTCTACAAGAAATAAAACCAAGAAGGGAAGCTTGAAGTCCAAAAAAATCTAACAGAAAACTAGAACAACGGTTTAACCCAGTTTTTAGATCTACGTCCCCTAGTAAGAGCATAATAGTTTTATAAAATCTAAATTACATATAAATAAAAATAAATCTCTGTCTAATTAAAATATTCTTCACGAGTATATCCCATCTATAAAAATAAGACAAAGTGTAAGTAAACAGATATTATTTCAATATAACGGTTTTGTTTGTTCTAAAGACACTTCGAAGGAGAATAACATTTTACAAACCCAGCATACACAATTATGCTAAAATCATTTCATAAGTGGAATATGCGTCCTTTTCCTAATCTTGACTACTTTATCTCGTAACATAGCTGAGAAATAAATGATAGGGAAACCAAATTAATGTTTAAAACTTACCATGTAGAATTAGCCAAGCAAACTCGCAAATGGAAAATAATCCTATCATACATACCGTTAATATTAAAAATTACTCCATCTGTTTTGTGGTTAAATTGTCGAATAAAAATGCACTGTTTTAAGATTCGTAATGAATATAATTTTAATGTTATACTATATACACCATCTCTGTAGGCAGGCTAAATAGAAGGTTTTAAAAAACATTACAAGGACTGCGATGTTAGATTCTGGAGGACAACCTAATCTAGTAAAATTTAATTATATTGATGATAGATACAAATATATTACAATAGTAATTCTCCCATAAAGGATCGAATCACTAGAAATCAAATACACACCATTTGAACCTGCTATAATTGACATATATAACGTAATTACAGAATCTATTGTGATTGACGAGCGTATACAAATGGAAAACGCTTGACTCCTTGGATGCGAATTTTTACAAGAACCAACGGCACAAATGTTCTACGATGTAGGAAAATTAATATTCATTTACACTTCGTCTAAATTTTATGCATCCAGAAAAATGCTACAAAAAAGGTAAACCTTTCGGAACGAAATTGAAGAAACTGGAACAGAGTTAATTTTCTGGAAACATATTAGATTGTCAAATATCTCCCTTTCGCCTTTTTGTCTTATAAATTTCGCGGCTATGTACCAAGCGCTACAGAACTTGTATCTGACAATACTATACATCATTTCAAAGATCTTGACATAACGTACAAAACGAAGCTTTGCGTGATTAGTTTGGATATTGCATTCAAAAGTTATAGACGTGTAAACATGGAGTTCACTAACGCCGAAATTCGCATTATTTTAAAGTTTTCCTTCGTCAAAGGCAAATCCGCTAGAGAAATGTTCCGTGAGATTAACGGTGTTTTGAGGGATGGCTCGCTATCACTTCGAACCGCAGAGAAATGATTTCGACGATTCAGAGCCGGTGAAAACGACACGATGGATAAGCCAGCCGGTGGAAGATCTGTGACGACGAATACGGATCAAATCATGGAATTTATCAAGTGAAACTGGCATGTGGCATCTCGTGACGTCGCCCAGGAGATGATAGTTAGTCATCAAACCATTTTAAACTAGCTGCAGAAGGCTGGATATAAAAAAATCTTGATGTTTGGGTGCCACATGATTTAACGCAAAAAAACTTCTGGACCGAATAAACGCCTGCGATGTGCTGCTGAAACGGAATGAACTCGACCCATTTTTGAAACGGATGGTGACTGGCGACGAAAATGGATCACATGCGACAATATCAAGCGCAAACAGTCGTCGTCCAAGGCCGGTGGACCGTCCCAAACAGTGGCCAAGTCGGAATTGACGGCCAGAAAGGTTTTCATGTGTTTGGTGGGATTGGAAGGGAATCATCTATTATAAGCTGCTCCCATATGGCCAGATGCATAATTCTACCATCTACTGTGAATAACTGGACCGCTTGAAGCAGGCTATCGACCAGAAGCGTTCACAATTGGCCAAGAGGCAAGGTGTAGTGTTCCACCAGGACAAAGCCAGACCACACATTTCGTTGTTGGAAGTTCGGATATGTGGTTTTATTGCATCCACCATATAAATCGTAAGTTCGACCACTGTAACTGTTGGAATATAGCGTTATCAACGCGGTATCTTTCTGAGACGGTTCTTACGGACTGCTTGTATGTCGGAACAATGGGAGTAGAAATGCAGCTAGAAAAGTTAAAGCACTTGATATTGCAGGTAGAGGCAGAGAAAAGAAAGAGAAAATGAGGGAGAAAGAGAGCAGAGGTCGAGTAAGAGGGCTCGCTTTAAGAAAGCACGGTTCAATTCACCGAAAAGGGGAATACTAAGGAACCCTTTTAGTCTTAACACTGAGTGTGAGTCAGACGCACAACAAGGTAAGAAATCATTTGAATTATACTTCAATTATTTTGATAAAGAAGATCTGAGAAAAATGAGAAGAAATAATATTGTAAAATTTATATCAGATTCAGCTGCAACAGAGCACCTGTGCAACAGTAAAATCAATTTCGAGAGTCTAGATTCGAACTTTAAAAGTAGAGTTAAATGCGCGAATAAAAACGCGAGACGGTAGGAGCATTGCCTTAAGCAATGTTGTGTATGCAAAGAATTTGTCGAAAAATTTATTATCTTTTAGAAAATTCGTAGAACAAGGATTAGAGGTTCGGTTAAACGATGAGAGAATAAATATATTAGATCCGTGGTCTAAGAAACGAATTTTGTCAGGAAAATACGAGTCGCCTTTTTGGTTATTTGAGATTGAAACTAAATCTAAACTGCCTGAAGCAAACGAGACCGACAGCTCAGCTGTTCGACACAGCTGTGAAAATCCTCCGAACGAATTAGAATCAGTAAAAGAAAATGAAGTTGTCAAGAGTGACTCTGATCTCTTGACAACGTTGAACGACAAGAGATTAGCTCCGTAGAAAATCTGCCTGAGGTCGAAGAGGTCGATTACCAAAAATTGATCCATGAATGTAAAAAGAAAAACGATTTAAAACTGACCAACGCCATGCTGTGGCATATTAGATTAGGACACGTATCAAGTAAATATTTAGTAGAACTTGCAAAAAGAAACAGTTTAATTTTGAATAAAGATAATTTCTTAGAGATAGATAAGTGCGAGATATGCTTAATCACAAAAAGCGTTAGACTGCCGTTTAATACTGTTAGACAAAGAGCAGAAGGCTGTTAAAAATAATTCATGCTGACACTATGGGACCGATTAGTCCGGTGACCCATCCGAAAGGTTACAAATTTATTTTAGTAATCGTAGACGATTATTCTAGAGTAGGGATAGCTTATTAGATGAGGCATAAAAACAAGTCACGTGACTACTTAGAAAGAGGGATTAGAAGTCTTAGAAATGTGTTAGGCAAAGATGAAAGAGTTTGTTTTCTGCGGTGTGATAACGGCATCGAATTTATCGGTGCAGAGACAGTTAAATGGTTAGACTCTTTAGAAGCAGAATTGCAATTAGCATGTTCTGATACACCGTAACATAATGATGTAGCAGAACGTTTTAATAGAACGATTGAGAACAAAGTTAGATCGCTTATGTTTGATCCAGGTCTGCCTGGAAATTGTTGGCACCTCGCTGTTAAAACAGCCGTATATTTATATAACATACTACCGCATAAATCCGTAGATTTCGAGATACCAATAGTTAGATTAAATAAAAAAGTTAAATTCGAAAAATCTAGTTGGAAACGTTTTGGGTGTGTTGCTGTATTTAGAAAGCAAAGAGGAGCTAGTTCGAAATTTAGTGCGACGGGAATGAGAGGATTCTTAGTAGGTTATGCCAGAAACGGGTGTCACATTTACGTGCCAGAACAGAGTAAAATTTTCGAATCTCGTGACGTAAGGTTCATAGAAAATTTTGTTTAAAAAGATTATTTTGGCAACGATTCAAGTTCTAGATTCAAACTGAAAGAGGTTGAGAATGGAGCTCGAATCGAGAGCAGAGCCACAGATGATGTCGATAATCTTCCAATTAGTAAGCGTCTTAGAAGTAGCGTTAACAGAGAACAGAAAGATGTAAAATTACATGCGTTATTAGCTAAAATCAACGCTGATTCAGAGACTTATCGAGAAGCGATCATTTCGCCCAAAGGCAAATTCTGGAAAGAAGCAATTAGAGCTGAGATTAATTCACTAATAGACAAAAATGTCTTTCTAGAGAACAGGATAGACCAAATATATTAGATTCGCGCTGGATCTTCAAGCGTAAATTGGATAGCCGGATTGATAATTAGAAGTTTCAGAGACAGGAATAAATATGATGTTAAAGATATGTATGCGCCTGATTCGAGGCTAGTTTTAGTCAGGTCATTCCTAGCTATTGCTAATAAATTTGGTTTGCGTATTAAACAGTTAGATGTCGAGACTGCATTTCTTTATGGAGATATCGACGAGGATATTTATCTTAAATTCCCTGAGGGATTAACTTATAGTGTAAAGCGAGAAAATAGGAATAGATTAAAACTCAGAAAATTTTTGTATGGTCTAAAAATAAGTCCTAAGCGATGGAATATGAAATTGACTGAGGTGATAGGTAATTGATTAGGATTCGGATATAACAATATGGATACGTGTTTGTTTGAGCGCAATAATGAGTCTGGAGTTGTGATAATTTTGCTGTACGTAGATGACATTTTAATTATGGGAAATAATATAACGGAGATAGATAAAGTCATTAAAGAGCTGTCGTTAGAATTTAAAATTAAAAAATTCAAATCTCCGAAAAAATTTCTTGGGATCAGCATAGATCGAGATATTGAGAAAAGAACTATGAAACTAAGCCAGGCTAAATTCGTGAATCACGTGTTAAAACAATTTGGTTTTGTTAGCACGAGAGTAGTAGGCTCCCCGACGGCTGTTGCAGACGCAACTGATGAAGATAGGAAAAATCGTGAGGATGATTTAGATAGATTTAATAACATTCCGAATACTCTCTACAGAGAAATAGTGGGTTCATTGTTATATCTTTCGAACTATACTCGTCCTGATATATCGTACACCGTGAACATCTTGAGGAGGCATAAGATCAATTCGACTGTTAAAGAATGGGATATGGTTAAGCGACCGTTTAAATATCTCGCTGGTACTAGAGACGTAGGTCTAATATATAAAAGTAGCCGAACAGATTTGATAGCTTATTCAGATGCTAGTCTATCGGATTGTAAGGGATCGTTGACGACGTGCGGATATGTCATTAAGCTTTATGGGGACACTGTAGGTTGACGATCACAGAAACAACCTAATGTTATTTTATCTACCTGCCAAGCAGAATATGTCGCTATGAGTCTTACTTGTCAGGAGCTTTACATAACTCTTTAAGAATATTGAGATTAGATATGTACCCGTTAATGTTATTTTGCGACAATTTAGTAGCACAAGCGTGTGCAAAAACAGACGGAAGCAATCGTTTGCGACATTTGACAGATAGGAAAGAGCATTATATAAATGAGTGTGTTAGGGAGATTCAGTGGGTAAAATCGTCAAAGCAACAGGCTGATATATATACTAAAAGCTTAAGTTTTAGAAATCACGTTAGGCTGTCGAAATTAATACTTAACACCTAATGTTCATATGTGTGTTTTCAGAAAGTTATGAGAGCAACTGGAGCTACGAGGAGAATTAAGTAAATGAATCTACTTTCAATGAGAGATTAAATCATATCTAGTTGTCAATTTATCAATAGAAGTAAATGACACAATTAAAAACCAAGAAGTGTGAGACATTGGCTGGACAGTCTGATAGAAATATCCAGAAAATTTATTAATAATATTAAAATACTTATCAATATAGCATACCTTAATTATAATCATAAATTTAACTTAGATACATGTACATATATATTTAGACTAAGGTATGACTGACTTTACGTATTGTAAACAAATGTAAGCATGCGTGCTCTAATTAATAAAATAGAGTGATAACGAGTGCGCCTGCTGTAACGAGAAAGAGTATTGGACTATAGCGTTATGCGCAGCGCCCTCGTGGCGCGATGGTTACTTGATGTACACATGTGTGTGTATGTAGGCGCCACTCGGCCGCTCTATGCAGCCTCGCGACGCGGTTAGTTCGTATTGTGATCTTGTACTTGTTAGACGTTCGTACTGAGTCCTTTTATTAGCTAGACGTGCTTGATGCTTTGTATTCGCTAGATTTGCTTGGTATATTAAAGACGTGTTTAGAAGGTTAATACTCTGCGTATTTATTTATCCTTAAATCTGTCAATAACACTATTGTGTTACTAATAACACTAAAGCATTTAATGAAGAGCAAAAAAACGGAAGGGAGATATTTGACAACCTCATAAAACGTAAAATTTAAATAAATAATATTAAGGATGAAAAATACTTAAAGAGAGGTAATTCAAATTAAAAATGATAAGCCAAAGAGAGTATGTATTACAAGTACAGAAAACATTAAAAGTCATTGCGAGTCAAATCATGAACGGATACAATTCTGGAAACATCTGTTGCATCAAGTATTATTTCAGTTATAGCTACATATAAGTACAACATGTACATTGATAACGAAGAAGAGAGCAACTTTCAAACAAATTTTATGTCTCATATTTTTAAGGAGCATAATTTAACAAAGATAAATAGTAATTTCGATAATGAAAATGTATCGACTATAAAACGAAGGATTTATTAGTAATGTATACTACGGCAGCATCAGACTTAATAAAATAACAATATATAGGCGAATTACTTATAAATATTTATATTGGTCTTACAGTCCAACTAAATTAATTAAAATTAATACTTAATGTGAATACTATCAAGACTCTCCCTTTTGTACTTATTATTAATACTATGTTCTTATAATATTAATATTATTAATACAATAATAATATATTATTGTACATATTATCAATACTATTAATAATAATCATAAGCGAATTATCTGTTTATTTTTTTTTAATAAACGTATAAATTCAAACAAAATATATATTAATCAAAAGTACTTTTTTATAATCAGTTTAGATGCACTTAAATTTATTAAAAGAAATATAATTTATAGTACAGTAGAACACACTTCATACTGTCATGAAAACGCTTATATAAATAGATATAAATAACAAAGATATAAAAATAAACATAGAGATATATACACTTTAAAATTTCTAAACAAATCGAACTATATAATAAGTTAGGTACGTATTTGGTGGGGTAGAATTGATATTGAGTGTACAAGCCTTTGTCAAAAGATGACATCACCAGTAGATCTCGGGCATAAATGTCAGACCTCATTTGTTATATTTTTAGGTCGTGTATCTGTTAATAACTTTGTAGAATTATATTTGTTCATGTTTTCACTGTCGTTTATATCATTTATCAGAATCATGGCAAGTTTCCATCGAAATAAACGTCATTTGCGGGAAGCTCTGCTTCTACTCTTTAATATGAGGAAAAGTGCAGCAATGGCTATCATTAGCGATGTTACTTTGAATAAAGAATATTTAACCATGTTTTCATAATCAAATCTAACATTTCCGAAAACAACGTTGGAAACTTAATTGTATACCCAATATTAAATTAAGTATAATAAATAATTTGCAAGTCACCAATTGAAAATTAAATAAAGTATTTTTGCGATATATAAAAGTCTGTTAATTTTTACCAGAAGCATAGTTAATTTTCGGCACTCATCAAGGAAGATTCATCCCGAATAACGGGACTGATGCTCACTAAAGGAACTGATACTCTCCAACCCACTACCACAACATTCCATAGTGAACATTCTTCCACAACTCAAAGGAAGGCACCTTTACTGGTACGAAAGAGTTTACAATTACTGACTCAGCAAAACGGGCAATCGTCACTTCTGAAAAATACTTTTTATGTATCCAAGCAATAATATAGAAATGCCGTTGGAATAACCTATTTAATTTACATCAGCGAAAAGGTGTTCCTTTACTCCAAATTAAAATAAATGATGAATAAATGATGAATAAATCAAATGATTATACGAGGGTGGATAGATACGTTTTGGGCCTGACCAAGAGATGACGCCACTAGACGCCACTACCTTGAGGTGGCGTTCTATAGTAGTATCCTTAGATAGCTTGTAGCTATGGTTTCGGTCCAATTGCCATGTTAGTTTAGGTTTGAGAGCACGCTGAACAAGACGCCTCTGTGTTTTTCGTAAAAATTTAAAAGCTAAAAAATCGTGCTTTCATCAAATACTTTTATTTAAAGGAGTTAACGCCGAAGGAAATTAAAGAAGAGATGGACTCAGCACTGGGGACATCCCCCCCCCCATCATACTCAACCATTAAGCAGTGGGTTTCCGAGTTTAAAAAGGATCGCTTTAGCTCCTCTGATGAGCCTCGCTCAGGACGCCCCATTGAGGTCACAACTCCAGATATGATCGAAAAAATCCATCAAACAGTGCTGAAAGAGTGCAGATTAAAAGTGCGTGAGATAGCTGAGTCCTGTAAGATGTCATATGAACGTGTACAAAATATTTTGTACGAACATTTGTATATGGAAAAGCTCTGTGCAAGATGGGTGCCGCGTTTGCTAACAGTCGACCAAAAATTGATTCAAAAGAACATTTCTACCGCTTATTTGGCATTGTATAAGCGTAATCCAACCGAATTTTTGCGTCGATTCGTAACCGTTGATGAAACTTGGGTCCACCACTACACTCCTGTAACCAAACAATAGTCTAAACAGTGAATTGGACCAGGGGAACCAACTCCAAAGAAGGCAAAAACAACTTTTTCAGCGAGCAAGGTTATGGCTACTGCTTTTTGGGATGCAAGAGCTATTATATATATTGATTACCTTGAAAAGGGTAAAACTATCACTGATCAATACTACTAGACTTATTGTAACGTTTTAGCCACGAAATGAAAATTAAACGACCTTATCTGGCGAAGAAAAAAAATCTTGTTTCATTACGATAACGCACCAGCGTACACGTCAATCGTTGTGATGGCTAAAATCAACGGTCTGAAGTTTGAATTGATGCCGCACCCTCCCTACTCTCCAGACCTAGCCCCGAGTGACTATTATCTATTTCCTAACCTTAAAAATGGCTTAGTAATAGAAGCTGTAAATAGGTATTTTGAGCAGCTTGACGAATCAGTTTATAGAGATGGCATTACTAGACTATACTTAGAAGAAAATAATTTATTTAATTTATAAAAATAAAGTAATCTTGAAACATCTAATTTGATAGAAATAAGTTTACTTTTTTCTATCTAAATTCCGACCATTTTATATCATTATCCGCAATGCATCCCAGAGTGTTATAGAAACGAGAGAACATTCAATCAGTTTCGGATACGATAATATTAGAAGACCCCAAGAAATCTCGTAAATTGCGACAATCCGATTAACTTAGCTTGTTATATTATATATGTGATTAGCTTGCGTTATCATACACACACACACACACACACACACACACACACACACACACACACACACACACACACACACACATTGTAACTGGGTGGGTTCGATTGTACGAACTCCCGTTCGGATACCGATGCGCGGCCGTTCCCGTGCGGCCCGCGCGCAACCCACGTAGCTCTTGTTTTTCGCCGTGCGGGGAATCTACACCCGTCGACAGCGAAGTCTCGGCGCACCGGCCCGTTACAAAAAAAGAACTCGGCTCGTGAATACGCGGGCTTACTCACCTGACTCATGCACGGTGCTCTGACAGCGAGCACCACGTCCGCAGCAAGCTCAGATCGCACGGCGGAAGGACTTCGCCGTGCCCGCGGAGGCGGGGGGATCCTTCGTTCAATATCGACGCGATGCTAGAAAACAGTCAGGGAAAATAGGAGTCGATAAGAAGAAGGAAAAGAAAGCGCGAAAATAGACGCAGACGTATTAACGAAGTACGGAATTTAATCAACAGCGTAGGCTCTCCTCGTACAAATTCAAAAGTCGCGAAGCTCGCGCGCCTTCAACAAACGACTCGAAGAACGCGAGACGCAATACGCGCGCACGCGCTCTCTCTCTCTTACGCACACTCGTCCACCCGCTGGCGGGGCGCCTCGCAAAGGCTCACACGAACGGACTCACCTGTGTGAGAAGGGGCGTCCCCTAGGAATATCGGCGTCGACGCCGGACTACGCACACAACCACTCGCGGGCGCAGAACGGCAGCGGTCCGCCTGCACCGTCTGCGCGGATGCCGCACGAACGCGAACACTTGTTCCGATGGTACTCGACGACGACACGCGTAGCAGGACCTCCTGCTCGGGTCGTTGGCGCTGGTAGCCGCTGGCTCTTGCAGGCGATCCTCACGATCTCGCCTGCACTTACTCCTCGCCGACCTGGGACGCGTCGTTACGCACGGCGCGGGCTTTGGCATGAGTACTGACTTTCTCCCCTGTCGTTTCGAGTACGTGCGCGAAGCCCCGAAACCGAAATCTTCTTTTTCTACGCGGCTCGGACGCACGTGGCTTCGTTCTCCTACCTCGAAACGCGACTCCTTAAAGAAAAAAACTCTTTTCTCCGCGACGACTCCGCTCTCCCCTCTCCCCGCTCTGCTCTCCTTCGCCGGCCGGTCGGCCGGTCGCATCGAGGTCGCGCAATGTTTACGTTTAGCACACGCCTCGGAAGACGAGTCGCATTTCGGCTGCGGCCTCGTCACAATATATATATATATATATATATATATATATATATATATATATATATATAAACTAAAGGAGCATACATTAATAACTTATTTTCATTTTATTGTTTATATTTATTATTAGGAGGGCGAAATTAGTTTCCGACCTTTTTTAAGGAAAAAAAGGACATTTACGAAGGAAAATGTATACACATTAGCTTAATCAAAATATTTTCCGTCATTTTCTGCTACTTTTTCTCTTCTTTCTGGCAATATGGCGATACCGTGGCGAAAGAACGATGGCGGTTTCGAGGCGATCCATTCATCCACAAATTCTCGCTCTTCTTGAACGGGTCGAAAGTGCGTATCAATGAGGTCGTACTGAATCGATCTAAATTGGTCGTAATCAGAAGGCGCTATGTCTGACGAATACGTTCGAGCTCCAACAGTTTGTTTGTAACAGCTTTTGTAACATGTGGCCGAGCGTTGTCATGTATACTACAGAAAACTCTTCTTTTTTGCCTGGCAATTATAGACAGTACGATGTTGTATCGATTCATAATAGCACTTTCGATCAAATCGTATGTTATTCATTATCCTTCTTTATGAATTTTTCTCATCACGTATAAAGTTTACCAACTGCTCTGTCACTGACTCTTATCTTCTTAGCGAGTTCTTTCTGCGTTTGAGCTGAATGTTCGTTCAATAATGCTTGCAATTCTATTTTCAATGTTTAACAGTTGTCTACAACGTTCTTTGTCATTAACATCAGTATCTGCACTTTTAAACCGCTAAAACCACTCTTTATATGCTATAAGCGATGAAGGATGTTCGCCATAAAATTCTTTAAGTAATCGATAAGTTCTGCTGCACTTTTTTTCAAATCAAAATAGCGCAAAAGGATATGTTGAAAAAACGATTTATCACGATTCATTTTTCACTGATCAAAAAATTATAATTTTACATAATTTATGGCACGTGTTAACTGAATTTCATTGGTACATGCCAAAACTAAGTACTAGATTTGACACATCTGACTTTCCGTACTACTTTTTAATGAATATTTTTTTATTGGTCTTACAGTCCAATCAATTCAATCTAAAAATAAAAATAAAAATAAAAATAAGTCACCCCCGTAGACTAATATGAAAATAAAATATTAGCTGAAAAAATTCTTTGTTAGTAACGTGCAGTCCGACTGTCCCCAACACCCTTACCTAATTAAAGACCTGTCCAATGTTTCGAGCTCGCTACGGCTCCTTATCAGGGACTAAACTAAACCTTATATTCTAATCTATATATACCTTATCCCCACTACCAAATTTAGTAAATCAAATCTAACTTCCTCTTCTACACAAATTGTTCGAAACCAATCAATTTAATAAGGAATGATAAACAGTGTACAATTTACTAGACTCTAACATTAAATTCACATTATTTCGATTCCTGGAAATCTGAATACTTTCAAGACTCTCCCTTTTATACTTATTATTAATAGCATGTTCCAAAATATCCACATTCACAAAATTAAAAGAATGTAAAAACTTTAAACAATGCTCTTTTAAACTGGAAGTAATATGTGAGCTACGTAAACTATATCTATGTTCATAAATTCTCTTTTTTAAATATCTACCTGTTTGTCCAATATAGTATTTATCACAATCTATGCAATTAATCTTGTAAACAACTCCTGATTTTAAGCATAAATCATCCTTATTTTGGCAATTATTAAACAATCTACTCAAACTATTGCTATTTTTAAAGAAAATTTGAATGTTATATTTCCGAAAATTTCTTTTAATTCTTTTTGATAATCCTCTAACATATGGTAAGACAATAAATGTCAAACAATCTCGCAGCAATTAATCTATTAATAAATTGAATTGGATAACCATTATTAATGAAAGTTTCTCTTACTATCTGTAAATTATTTTGTCTAAAATCTTTATGCGACAATTTTATTGCTCTGTCAATGACACCCTTTAATGCTCCAATTTTGTTTCCTAATTGGTGGTGTGAATTAAAATCTAAAAACCTACCCTACCAAGTAGGCTTTCTGTACCAATTAAGTTTCACCTTATTATTACTACATCTAATGACATTAATGTCCAGAAAGCTTAACTGATTATTAACCTCAACCTCCCTTGTAAATTTAATTCTGTCATGTACAGACTTAAAAATATCCATCATTTCATCCACAAAAACTTCCGGTACAATTGTAAAGATATCATCAACATATCTCTTAAATATCATTGGTTCAAAAAGCAATTTTGACAAGGCTATACTTTCCAACTTTTCCATAACTAAATTAGCTATAACAGGTGACAAAGGCGACCCCATTCAACTCCACTCACCTATCCTAATACATTTCTGCTACTTCATAAAGACCTTTAATACTAATAGAAATTTGAACAAAATGCAAAATACTTAAAAAATCAAAATTTGATATGTAGAAGAAGAGAAAAGACAGTACGTTGCCTATTAAATTAAATACCGGTAACGAAATCTTGGAAGATAAGCGACAAATATGTCTTGCGAAAAGAAAAATTCACATTAATTCAAAAGGGAACACGTTGCAGAAGACAATCATCAGATGATGTTAATCACGCTTATACAACGCCAAGTTGGCGGTAGAAATGTTCTTTCGAATCAATTTTTGGTCGACTGTTAGCAAACGCGGCACCCATCTTGCACAGAGCTTTTCCATATACAAATGTTGGTGCAAAATATTTTGTACACGGTCATATCAGATCTTACAGGTCTCAGCTATCTCACACACTTTTAATCTGCACTCTTTCAGCACTATTTGATGGATTTTTTCGATCATATCTGGAGTTGTGACCTCAATGGGGCGTCCTGAGCGAGGCTCATCAGAGGTGCTCACACGAACCTTTTTAAACTCGGAAACTCACTGCTTAACGGTTGAAAATAATGGGGAGGATGTCCCCAGTGTTGAGTTCATCTCTTCTTTAATTTCTTTCGGCGTTAACCCCTTCAAATAAAAGTATTTGATGAAAGCACGATTTTCCAGCTTTTAAATTTTTACAAAAAACGCAGAGGCGTCTTGTTCAACGTGCTCTGAAACCTAAACTAACATGGCGATCGGACTGAAACTATAGCTACAAGCTATCTAAGGATGGTACTATAGAACTCCACTTCAAGGTAGGCCTAGTAGCGACATCTCTTGGTAAGACCGGCAATTTATCAATCCACTCTCATATTAATCACAGTGCGATCGCATATAGTAAATTTAATGAGCATAATAAGAAATATCAAAATTTAGTTAATAGATTATGAAAAGCGTTTCAATCCAAACAAATACGATCTCAGCAATTACGTTGCATAGATATAAAATTACGCCAGAAGGAATAATACCTGATGAACAAAAGTTAAGAAATATAATGCACTTTCTTGTCCCCTACCCAAAATGCGGGAATATATAGAATAGTTCCTTGCATTTAGTAATTAATTAATAGCGTAAATTTATTTCTGAATGTGTCATTTTAACCACACCATTAACAAATTTGTTTAAAAAAATCGTTCTACTGGGAAAGAGAAGAAGAATTAGTTTTTGCTAATTTACAATAAATTTTGACTCAAAACTGAATAATGAAACATCCAATCATTGTAAAAAAGTTCTATGTAACTGTAAATGCATCAGATTTTTCTATTAAGGTTTGCAATTGCATGGATATTAAAAAATTCATCAACTAAAGGTTAAATGTAAAATGGATAAAGAGCTTAGACTTAAATGTAGATGGATATAGAGATAAGACGTCTAAGTAATCGCAATTATTCTATGTCTATACACAAAGAAAAATATGTATATTTTTTAGGGAAACAACCCAGAATCCTATCTTGATCTTCATCAGAGCCTTCAATTTCAACAGGCAAAAAATAACACTTACGAACCCCGTTGAAATCGGGGAGTTGCTTTCCTCATTAGGAATCTCCGAAAACTTCCATGAGTTTATCTCTTATGTCTGTCCTTGTTAATTCAATAGAACCAAATCACTGCTTATTTAATACATTTGAATGTTCTTAAACAGTCATGTCTATAATCTCTACCGGAAAATCCATAGACTTGTTCTCTTCCACGAATTAATAGATACCTTGACTTTACTTGACCTAGTAGATTCCTTATTATATCGAACATAGAAACGAAAGCGACAATAAATGTTCGTTTGAATTCAACAAGTACGTTATTCGAACTCGCGATATTTTTAACATATCTAATTACAATATCGCATTAGCGTGTTACGATGAAAAATTAATCATTGTATTTAGGCGCAAAATTTAATTATCGGAAATTTCTAAGACCATAGGCAAATCCAAGCTTACATAGAGAGAGTTTACAAAAAATAAAACATATATAACCTTAGTTATCTAGAAAAACATATCTAATACATTGGATGAAGGATACTACTACTAACTGCTTCACCGCCAAATTGACCGAATTTATCTATCGGAGTTGTTAAAAAGTTACAACAATTTATAAAATAAATCTTCATGATAACGATCCAGATGAAAATCGAAATGAACATCTAAATGAAGCAAAATTCGACTATAAAAAAGGTTTTTAAAAAATTTTTACTATTACAGGTTGTGTTATGAACATTCATAAATTTAGTTGTAACAAATAAAATAAGATTTGAAAACATAATCATTATGGAGGTTTGTAATTTTAAAATATGTTTAAGTTTAATTACATAAATTTTGAACCATTCTAAATAAAAACTGTATTTACATTGTATTTTTAGATTTGATTATTATTGAAAATTATAATATTATTATTGTTTTGTATAATATTATTATGATTATTATTAAGTCATAATATCATTAAAAATTATAATTAATTTCTATTTATTACGTCACCATTTACTGCATTTCCGTTTTTGTGGCTCGGCACGACTATCAAAAAGCTCGGCTCTGCCTCAGTTTTGTAAACGTCGGTTGAGCACCGATTCATATCATTTTGCAAATATGATGTACGCAATAGATGTACAGAGGTGGCTGTTAGACAGTATATTTTTTTCGGCGAATAGAGTAGTATTTGTGTATAGTTTATATCTTTGTATATTTTTGAAGACTTTTATTACGGTTGGTATACCACTTACATGGTTAACTAGGAACGATCGGAGATATATCTGAAGAGAGAAACAATAGAACTCATTCGATAAGATTAAGTATACGATGGCTTTTATTTATGTCTTATTTACTGTTTATTGTATACACTGAGGTTAATGATTCGTCAGTACAGTCTAGCTGCAGGAATTTCAGTGGACAAGAAGCAGTATTCCAGTTTGTTAATCGGAGACTTTGTACCGTCGAAAAAAACTGTTCGAACACAGAATCAGAGTGCCTCGTTATAGTTTAGACTATTAGTCAGTTTCATGATTCTAAGTATCAGTACTTTGATACAAACAGTGTAATCCTGACTGGCAAATTCAATCAATGAGCCTAAACATACAGGGTATTTTAACTTATTCATTAATAGCATTTTTCACCACAGTATTACACGTTACATAGGTACAAGATAAGATAGATAAAACTTTTTCCAAATCCAATAATACAGACCAACTGCATATTGAAGATATGCGTGATGGCTTTTGTAAAAGACAATAGCAACTTCTAGGATGAGAGGATGCGAGCATTTAATTTCTGCACACATATCTCGTTACGCGTTTCCATTGGGAAGGTGACAAAGAAGATGAGATGCAATCAAATATAGCATATGGACATTCCGTATCATTCTAAATAAAATTGAGAGGATAAGCTATCAGACAAATCGTAAAGATTCGGTAACTCCACTTTGCATAATCAAAATAAAGATGATGCAAAGAATGGAGCTACGACAATTTAACACAAGTGACACTGTAATACAAAAGATAAGTCAGTCTATAATCTAATACTTTAATTGACGATATCCGATCGATTTTTGTAGTTATTTGACGTAACAACGCTACAATGTTATAACTTGACGAGTGTAAAAAATAGTTACTATTGAGTTTTATATATACAGATAATCGTTATGTCTGAACTACTTAATTAGTATTTTTACTATTACACGTACGTATGATATGATTGATAATGTTGATAATGACGTAAATTACTATTAACATACTATTTATAAAACTTCAAATATATTTTTTTCTTTCTAACAAAATCCTAATTATTTTTTTCACAAAAATATTTTCAACAGAATTTTGTCTAATTTACTATTTCACATGTTATTAGAGATGTATAATAACAACAATTTTTATATAATGATATAATTTATTTTTTCTTTTTTACATTTTACAGACTAATTAACAATTTTTGTTGACATCTATTTGATTATTATATTTTGAATAAAAAATATTCATATATCTTATAATATTCCATGGATAATAGAATTATAAGATGCGGTAAAGGCATATTTCTCCTTTAAGAACATATATATTTCAGTAACTGCTTTGTAATGTTTTCTACTTACCCTAGGAATATCTATCGCGGTAACGCCAGGATCAGTTTCTAAAAGCTAGAAAATTAATACGGTCGGATGCTGGAATCGGTAAAAAATATCCGTACTTAATTTTTTTTACAAAAATAACATAAAATATATTTTAAATAAATATACACTTCCGAAATAACAAATAAATAATTAAATATTTAAAAATATTTCAGATACTCCAGTTTTTAATACCCACACTTGTATATACTGATGATTTGGGATCGGAAAGCTGGACTGTATTCGGTTTCGGGAGTGTGACCGCTTGATCAACAACAATCACCCGATAAAGACTCACCAGAAGTTCCACTGGAAAGTAGAGTCTAGGGGTCATTGTCGGAGTGCTGCGCAATGAAGATTACGACTCTTCTATTACGGAATTACGGGTGATGTTCAGAATTTACAGCTTTGGCCTCGGGATAGTTATAGGGAGCTGATTTGAAAGTGAAATAAGTGGTGATCTAATCATTGACATACGATGCTTGGTTGAAAAGTATAAAGTATTTAAATTGATTCCGGAAAGAAAATATTGCTTTTTCATGAGAGATTTATAGTTTATCATTACATACATGATATCAAATAATACTACACAACGACTACGACACAATTCTCTTGCTGACGCCAAAAATCTTGGACACAGCTGTTCAAGATCGGATAGCAGCATACTATGAGTAGCGCCCTACGGTATAACTGAGAAATACAGCAGCACCACTCTTATTTCTTAGCAACATTTCTTTACATGACTAGCAGCTATCCTCCTTTGCATATATATATATATATATATATATATATATATATATATATATATATATATATATGTATCGACTCAAGCAAATTGACGCCATATTGACGCTTTGATATAACAATAGTATGAGTATCAGAAGTTTTCAAAAAATATACATATTTAATGTCGATATACTTCAAATTGCATAGAATTAGTCTACTTTGAAAGAATTCCATGGTTTCATCTATTTTATCTTTTTTAGTTTCGCCTCTTCAAAAATTATAATGTTGCCATGATTTTTAATTTTATTCAACTCATAATATAAATAGACGAACTGAAAGATTATAAAATAGTTACGCAAAAGTAATTATTATTATTATTTGTTAACTATTTTGTACTTGAGAGTACCATCCAAGTTCGTAAACTCACTTTATCTCAAATATTCTACTGTTAAGTAAACTATTGGATGTAAAATTCACATAGAAATTATATTTTTTATATTAGTTTTACATTATTGTTTAATAAAAAAACTTGTTTACGTGTAAAAAATTATTTTTAATTTTTTATTGAAAGCATATGTCTAGAGCTGTTAGAAATTCATTATTGTAAAATATACGATATAAAAAATATAATTACGTAATTGTAACTGCGGATAAAAATAATGAAAACTAAAAACGTTCTAGTATAATTGTCATAAATTATCAATCTCATTTATGTATTCCTAAAATCCAAAAACAATAAATTTCATTCTCAAGAAAGCTTCACCAGAGGATAATTGAACAGTCTAGTTCTAAAAAACCTTTGTAGAAGCAATTTAGATTCACTAAAATAATACATTAGTGATCGATCAATAAAAAAAATGTTAAATAAAAAGATTAAAAGATTTCAGTACGGATATATGAAAATAAAACCTCAATATTTAGAATTAAATCAAGTTACGCAAATTATTTTTGATGTGAAGAATATGTATGCTTCAAAAGCCAAAGCAAGTTCGAACCATAAGTTGGATATGATTCAGCGAAAAAATTAATTTTGGTGTATAGATTCAATAACTGAATCATAGAATATCAATGAAAATATCAATTGTTCATACAGGTATATTATTTTAGTCGATCAAAAAAATTCCTTTGTAGATCTAATAAAAAGCTTTACTAGAAGTATTTATACACAAACTATGTAAAATTAACTAACGAGGAATAAGCAAAATAAAATTATGTCATTTGAATATATTTTTCTGTCAGCTTCGCCATTTTAAATACAATTTTAGTTTTACACGGATTGTTCTGAAATGTTATGTGTAGTTTCTTTTATATACATGCTAATTCTAATGTCATACCATAATTTTAACAAAAATTAGTAGTTGACTTATTAAGGTAATGACATTAAATTAACAAATATTTTTATATGTCTTATAGTCTTTGTAGAAGTAATATAAATATTATTTGGAATAGGGAAAATTATATAAGTGAGCAATCTAAACACATAAAATTAGTGAAAAATGTATTTATAATACTGAAAACAACAGTTCAAAAAAAAAAGTACCAGTATGATATATTTTCAACCATAGGTAGCTCGTAAAAAGGGACTCAACGTTGGGTGTTCTGTAGTTGAGGTATATCTCTCCCAATGACAAATTTTCATGTCCATACCACGCCTTCGTTTCTCTCACTCCTTTCTAACAATCTGGAGTCCAAATGCGCGTGAATTACCCATGAAAAATTTTCTTCTAGTTTCCGTTGCGTTTTATTACTCTGCCATAACCTCATAGTTGAATGATCGAAAAGACTCAAACTATCTCAACCTACAAGGCATTCTATAATAAAACTAAATCGCCATGCACATTAAATAAATGACCATGCTTTAAAAGAGATTAAGAATAATTTTCTCTTGCATATTTTTTTTTATTTTATTATAATGTACGATCCTTGTTAATCTCTTTTTTACATTACTGTTTACATTTCTTTAGGTAAAATGCGACACTTTTTATACATTAATCTAACTATTAAAATGTAATGAGTTAGACTACCCTTATTTATAACCACTCCCATAAAATCTGAAATAGAAAAAACTATAAGAAAATAAATTAAAAATAAAATAATTTAAGTTATTCTAATAAAGGACAATGTGACTGCCTCTATCGCCTAAATGTCCTTCACGTAAAACCGATGTGATAAACCGCTCCGACTTTTCTTGAAGGAATAAAGTAAAATAAAAACACAACTATGCTACTATGTATACCCTATCATTATTAATAATTAAAGTAACTACATTGTTATATCTGTTATATGCATATATAAAGACTTCGTCGGTTTTATTTACTATCCGGACATATTTTGTAACTATAAGACCACAAACATCAAATTAATAATGTATTGTTTAATCGTTAAAAGGCCGGAAAGCCGATATATCGGCTCAAAAACATAATGCTAGGATACCTCTTTATCCTTAAGTAAATTGATGCGTTAAGTTCGTATGTGAAGTTGGTTTGACCTTATCACTTCATACTCAAGGTAATTTGAAAATCAAAACTAGCAATATGGTTTGAATCGTTGCAAAAGATATACCTTTATGTTTTTGGAGTTACTGAGTTCGGGTTTTACGTAATTTTGATTTCAAATAAAAAGAAAGAGTTCATTATGGATGAATTTGAATTCATTATGGATTCCAATATTTTCAAAGCAATATTTGAATAAACAAATCTTTTCCAGAAGCAAAGCCCCGATCCATTCCATTCTAATACGGCTTTATAGAAAGAGATAACAGTAGAAGAATTGCGAATCTTTCTTGCTCTAACTATCAACATGGGCCATGTTCGTAAGTGTAATGTCAAAGATTATTGGAGTATGGATCCTCTATTATCCACTCTAATATTCAGAAAATACATGGCCCCTAATAGATATCTCCTAATTTTATGTTTTCTGCATTTTGAAAATAATAGGCACAGTGCATCACCCTACAATAACCACTATCTGCGGAAAATTAAACCTGTAATAGGTTGTCTAAATTAGAAATTTTCCTCTACTTTGGATCCTGGGAAAAACCTTAGCATTGACGAAAGATTGATGCTGTGAAAAGGAAGATTAAAGTTCAAGCAACATTTATCCTTGAAAAAACACAGGTTTGGTATAAAATTTTTCGAATAGGTTAATTGTCAGACTAGATTCCTATTAAGATTCATTATCTATACAGGAGCTGATACAGATTCTGAAAAATTTGATTTGTGAGTCTCTTGAGATACAGTAATTGGTTTTCGAACACGATATTTCAACAAAGGTCACGTAATGTATAGATATGTTCTATGTATAGATCCGTGTTTTGAAATTTATCACACCCAAAAAATCTTACCTTGATCAAGTTGGAAAAAAGTATAAAAAATAAAAGAAAGTCATAAAGTCAGATGTTATCGATAGATTCATATAGATCTTAGAAGAGCAATGTGTGAAAAATAGAAAATAGACTTGGCTGACTGAGAAAATTGAAAAATTTATAAAAAATGAAAAAATCTATAAAAAAAAGAAAATGCAAAAAATTATCATAAAAAAAATGAAAAATGGAGCTATATCTCTCTACGTCCATGTCGTTAGCTCTGGGTAAAGCAGAAGGAGAGCAGAAGGGTTAAAAGCTCCACATTTAAAAAAAAAAAGCACGAATCCATAAATACATAACCCTGAGATGGCCATATACCCAGAAGAATGAGTATAATTATGTCTATTCACAATAAAACTCGGAATACTCTTAGATATAATTTTTGTTCGAATATATATGATACTTTCTGCATTTGACCTTGAAGTGACCTTGTTTCACCTTGAATGACTGTGATAATTAGCAGTTATGACCGATAACACTTCAGATTTGGATGCAGCACATCTCAAAACCTGAGAATATAATTTTATTCCTATTTTACCGAACTAAAGATTTTTCATGACCCTCCAGGGCCGGAAAAACGATATATCGACTCGTTCCACGATAGGACCATAGTACATAGTTGATGGGGGATACAAGATATGAATTTGGGCACTTACGAAGGAGGTTTCAAAACCTTAAAACTCGGCCCTTTAAAGGTTAAAGAAATTCCTCATAAAGTATGCCGATATGACAAGAACAAATTTTAATATAGATATGAATATTCATCTTCTATATTTTATTTTTTATTCTAACTAAGCGACATTTTAATTTAACCTTACAGAGTTTTGACGGTGAAAATATTTAAGCTTATTTTAAGTGAATATTTAAGACTATTATATTGTGGTGTTAAAAATTCTCCACAATATTTTTGAATCAGTCTCAGGACAGATTTCGTAGAAAAAAATCATAGCGCAAATGAATATAAAATGATTCATAAGTAACGAGATAAATCACATCATAATTATCATTTCAAATTTATGAATAACGAAATATATAATCTAATGGATATGAAATTCTATATAAACTCATTGATAAAGAAATATCGGACCTCGCTACGCTCGTCTCGCTTGCGCTTTTACTTCTATTAGAAGAAAAAAGCAAGACCCATTTCACGTGTGTCGATTAATTTTCAATGACCTCTGTTTTTATTGTAATATAAAAAGAATATAAAAATATAAAATTTTATAATGTTGCATATGAAGATTTCTTCACAATTTTTTCTCATGTTGCAGTTTAATTATATTATATTATATATAATTAAAAAAAAAATATATATATATATATATATATACATACACAACGTACATTAGTATATTAATGATTCACAGAAAAAATCTTATTTAAAGATTTGAAGAAATTTATTTTCTTAAAAAAATTATGTGAATAGAATATTTATATTGATAACTATGTTAGAATTAGAGTTTTTACCAAACATTTTTTGAGCACTTGTTACTTTATAACCCTTAAAAAACATTAGAAATTTTTCTATTAAATTATGTGAAAAAACTAACTTGAAGCGACGTTGAACTAAATTTGATAATTCTACAGCTTCTTTGTTTCTCCATTTTGAAAAACCATCCGTTTCAGATAGCTTATTTATGTTCACAATGAGATACTTTTTATGTTCAGTAAATGTTTCTAGCAATGTATCGATTTTGTTCGGCTGACTATACTTATTAAAATCTTTTTTCAGTTTGATGAATTCAGCATGAATGAAATACCTAAAAGAAAAGATTAATCTTGTATATTTTCATGTATTTGTAGCGTACGTTACTCAGCGGCGAGTAATAGATATTATAGATATATAGATATAGTATAGTGAATAAATAACGCGTATAATCCAATGTTAAATAAAAGCTACTTTACTTGTATTGTATAATAATATAGCCAGTTACTACCAGCGGTCACTAAATAAATAAACGACCAATAAGAACCGATAAAATTATAATTTAAAATGAAATAATGTACTTTTCGTTCGTATAAAAGTGCGTTATTTTTCGATAAAAGTCCTGTTCATTTTTGGCTGAGGAAGGATCTTCTCAAGTGGAGAAAAGGGAAACAACAAATTTCGACCGAACGACCCGTCTTCTCCTGGTGCAAATTCTTCAAGGAGGAAAAAGTGCTTCTTTGCTTGTTTTAAGATATAATTTTTTGTGTAGGAAAGGGCGCTCCCTTGCTAACAAGAAATATCGCACCGAGCGACACTCGAAAAGTCCAACGAAAAAGGAAAAATTCTATTTCTGAGTAAAGGCGCTCCTTTGTTAAAAATATAATTAAAAAATATATAATTGACGAGGTGCTCCTCGGAATAATATATTAAAACTTCGTAGGGCATTCCGTTTATCTGTAAAAAATTCAGATAAACGTAAGACTGTAAATGTAAATGTAAGAGTCAGATTTTACCTTTGAGAAAAGGATACGGGTAGAAATAAGGAAAGTCAGAGATACAATTAAATATATATTAATGACGAGGCGCTCCTCGAATTAATACGTCTAGACTAATACAGAATAATAGTAAAGTGTCGATAAATCGTCAAGATACGGAAATCCATATAATTAAAGTGTTATAGGAAAAGGCGCGACGTTTCTCCGAATTTAAATTGTAGCGTGACATATCGAAGGTAAATAATATATACCAGAAAAGTAAATAAGAAATCAAAACTAATAGAATCACATATAATTATAAGTGTTTACTTAATATTGTAACAAATTTATAATTAATAAATGAAAGCGTATAATAATTTTTCAATAAGATCAGATGCTCCTGAATTATTTAAAAATTAATAATTTTATATTATTGACGAAGAGCCCCTTGGAATGATATAAAATTAAATACGATAAAACTCAGGCTGTGGAAATAGACGACCAAAAGTAAATAAAGAGAAAGAGCGAAAATCGATGAAGTCGTAATAGCCGATAATACGATTAGGAATTTAAATCGCGACGAAATACGCGGAAATATAAAATTATAATATGAAAGAAATTATTAAATAGTAGACTATTATAATAATTTTTGTCTTTTTTTTGTTTGTTATAGGGAGTGACTAGCGAAATTCTGGCAGAATAGCTGACTAACATAAATGTATTATTATTACCTATTGTTATTTTTCTTGTTATTGTTATTTTGATTAAATAAATAGAGTCACTTTTATTTGCATCTAACAAAATTTCACATAATCACATAATCAATTCGCCCGTCCCGACACGATTCTCCATCTTCCTAAGAACCCTAAACAAATATCCAATTGTTAAAACCGGAAGAAGAAGATAAGAGACGGATCGTTACATATTTATAAAATTATTCCTAAAAATGATATATTTATAATTTCTTTTTTTTATTTTTCAAATTAAATAAATATTAAAAAAGTATGGAAAACAGTTATATGTATTTTTAGATATGAAGATATAATAAATATCCTTTCTCCATTCGAAATGACACAAAGAATGTGTGACTGGAAGAATCGAAGACTTACAAACTCCCAAATTTGAAGACTGAAAAGACATAAAAGAGAGGCCAATGATGTATCAGAAAGAGAGAGAGAGAGAGAGAGAGAGAGAGAGAAAGAGAGAGAGAGAGAGAGAGAGAGAGAGAGAGAGAGAGAGAGAGAGAGAGAGAGAGAGAGAGAGAGAGAGAGAGAGAGAGAGAGAGAGAGAGAATTCGGTGGCAGTAGCGACAGAAATGAATTGAATTGAGCTTTCATTTATTTAGAGCTTAAGAACTAGGGGCCTTTTTTAGGACAAATAAAATGTTATTTGTAATAATACATTGAGCAACTAGAAACAATACAGTGTAAAAAAGATGGAATATATACACAAATTTAAATAATATAAACTATAACGAAAATGCAATAATATACTAACGACTGTGGTAGACTAACCATAAACAGATTGTGGAGGTACGTACACGCATAATAAAAAGGAAACCTGAAAATAAATATGTAGCGGTTAATACAATAACACTTTTTTTATAAGTCAAGGGCACTTTCCGTAAAAATTCCCGAGATACGTTTTAAAATCGCAAATTCTGATGACCGTCTTTTATCGAACCATTCAAGACGATAGTATCAAAGTAAAATTGAATAAAAAACAAGTTGTTACTGTCACAGATATTACTTGGGTACTGAATTCAAACAAAACATAATTAATATCAACGTGCAAATTGAATAAAATAACTTTAGAAGATAATTTAAAAATTGATGGTATTAGAAAAATATGCATGAAACAAGCACTAAATATGGGCTACATAATATACAATTATAAGTAGCGAAGTTAGTATAAACGTCAAGTAGAAAATATATAATGTAGAAAAATTAATATAGTAAATCTAAAATATTAATAATGAATTTATCGCTGGATATTAAAATTAGAGTAATCACGATGTTATTTTTAAGCTCTAACCATTGTATGAAAGTGAATGAAGAAGTTCGTGTTAAATAAAATTTAAGCTCCTTCTTTAGCTTTCATCGCCACCAAGACTAATTTACCCGAAAATCTATGAATGGCATTGCTAGCACGTCATATAAGTACAGGCATGGAAAAGTCAAAGTTCACTGTTTTTTTCTTGATTTTCGAGGTAGTTTTTTCGCGATTTTTCGGATTTAGAGTTTTTACCTTTTGAACGTTTTTTATGTATTTTTGCGAACTTAGTTTCATAAATTAGTCTTGGAATTAGGACTTTACTCTTATTTTTGGAAGTTAGTTGTCTAGCTTTTTCAAACTGAGTTTGATATTTAGCGCTTAGGCTTATATTTCAATTTATTTAGTAATTTCTATTCGGCCTACGTAGATTTAATTTATATTTAATAACCTTATTTGTTCAGTTAATTTGTATATTGACAGTGGTAGTAAATAAAAAGTCATAAGCAAATTAAAAATAAAATTTTCGTGTTATTTTCTTTGTAGATTGTGCGGTCGTCTATAAGACGCATGAACTAAATGGTGTGATTGTTTATTCATCCTGTACTGGAAAGCTGCTTGTTCTATTACGAGCAAGCTAAACGGTAAGATTACTTCTTAATCTTATATTCGTTAGCTTCTACACTGACTGCTTAAATGTTCAACGATGTACTAGAACCTTATGTGTTTCTATGTGGGACTCGGTCCAGAATTGACCCTTTAGTCTTACAATCTTATATAAGAATTGAATTTCTTGGTAACGTTTCGCTTTTCCCCTTGGGATACACAGTAGCGCGAGGCTTACAGTAGGCACAGGCTTACACAGTAGCGCCAGGATCAGTTTGAAATGAAAAGCAATTTTCGGTACAATCGGGAAAAATCAGGATATTCAGTTATATTTATATAAATAGAACAAAAATAACTTATATTCTATTAAATGTAATACGAAATAGTATGATACAATAACACAAAATCTTAAAACAAACTTCTGCCGTTGGGCCTTCTGATCTGTAACAAAACAAGACAGATTTCTTATATTAAATCTTATACTACATCTTATTAAACTATATTCCGCACGTTTCTTATTTTAAACGGTATTTACAACTGATATTTATGCGCATTTATTATAGTAATTTTAATTTAATATATACAGTTTTACTGAGGCTGAAGAGAGTGTGAAGAATGAACGAAGCCTGCTGGTCTATAACGAGGTATCTGATCGTTGCTCGGTGCTTGTTACTTCGTGGCTCCACTCAACTCGCCTCGGCACCCGGTCGTTCAACACGCCACTAGGTTCTTTTCGCACCAAACACTAAAACACGTCAGAGCTCGTATACCCAGGATTACGACAGTGTTCGGGTCTGAGTGAGACCGCTGAGCTTTAACGGAGCGCCGCGCACCCAGGATCAAGTCTCACCAGAAAAAAGAGAGGAGTTTTAGTGACGCCACTGATCTTTAATAGAGCGCCACGCAATCAGGATCCAGCTTTACTAGGATTCGGTCGGGATAGTGGAGCCTGCTGGTTTTTAATGGAGCGCCACGCAACCCGGATAGTGACTCAACTATTCAGAACTTTCGGATGGGCAAAATTTACTAGAGGTTTGGAATTGGAATAGCTCTAGGAAGCTTCTTTTGGACGTATCGTCGAAAGAACTCCTTTTGCGGCGGAAAACTCGTCCTTTTATACACGAAAAACTAGTCAACTGAATGTTTACGCCACTGTTCGATTAATTTCGTATCGAGCCGCCGAAAAACAATAATAATAATTTTGCAATAATTTTATAATAATAATTGCATTATAATTATAATAATTATAATGCTAATTTGTGATTTATCCTTGTGGTCGCTCGTATTGCTATAATAATTTCAGCGCCGTCTTACAAATATAACACGTAATTTAATTATCTCGGATATTTATTTAAGATAATAATAATAATAATAATAATAATAAAAGTAATTATTAGAAGACTGACGTACGAAACATTAGACAAGAAGAAACAGAAACGCGCGACAACGGGAGCGGTGCGGGATCCATTCTGGGGCCCGACTTCTGGAACGTACAGTACGATGGCTTATTAAGACTGGACATGCCCTTGGAAGTACGCCTCGTTGCCTTTGCTGACGATGTGGCATTCGTGATAGTCGCGCACGACTATCACTTGATTCCGTTAAAACTGAATTAGGTCATGAGACGGGTGACTGAGTGGTTGACAGACCAAGGATTGCAGCTCGCTCTGCAAAAGACAGAGTTATTGCTGCTGACTCATAGAGATGGTGATCTCGATGACCGTAGGGACGGAAAGATTGGAGACCAGGAGTGAAGTTAAGTATCTTGGGGTCACCTTGGATACAAAGCTAAGTTTCTGGTGTCACCTACAAAACGTGACGAATAAGGCAGCAGAAAAGACCAAGGCTCTAAGCAGACTGATGCCCAAGACGAATTGACCTAGACAGAACGTACGTAGACTACTGATGAGCGTTACCCACTCGATGTTACTTTACGGGGCGGAAACGTGGGCCGACGCGATGAATGTAAGAATATGAGCGAACGCCATAAAAAGCGTACTGTGTTTGAGAGCGCACTTTTCGTGATCGCTGGTCATTCCTATCGGTCATTCCTATCGATTTACTCGCGGTTGAACGAAAGCGTATTCACGAGCAGAGCCCGAATGTTGGAAGGGAAGACGGTGCGACTGAAGAACGGATAAAGACGATCGAGACGTGTCAGAGACGGTGAACGATGGACAAACGAGGACAATGTACGAAAAGACTAATACTCGAAATCGGTCCATGGAAGGGAAGGTAATGTGGGGAGGTGAACTTTTATCTTACTCTGCTTCTTTCCGGACATAGATACTTCCGTAAGTATCTCTGCAGGATGAAGAGGATTACCTTTTCGGAATGCAACTATTGCGAGTGGGCTTGGGATAATGTTGAGCACATATTCTTCGTGTACGCGTATTGGGCTGAGTTACGAGTAGGTATACAGATTAGGATAGGCGCGATCACGCCAGAAAACGTGACGAGACTTATGGCGATGAATACAGACAGCTGGCTGTTAATCACAAAATACGTTACGTATGTGCTTCGGAGCAAAAGAGAGGATAGATGTTTGGATGGACTTGAAAGACTGAAGTGTGAATGGAGTTTCGAGTATAAATGAGATTCTAGGACCAAAGGAATAACCGTGAATGGAACACGCAAAGACTGCCGCCCAGACTGAATGAATGTGAATAACAGTGTCGGTGCGCATGTATGTGTGTTTAGTGCGTAGTCACATGCGTGACATCTCCACGCTGGCTGCCGCGTGCCTGCAGCTCTTCCTCGCGACGCGCGGGAGTCCTCCTCTGCTTTCCCCTTGCCTACGTTTGCAAGGTAGTTATATTTAATACTCGCGGTCACATTGTTTTGATCGTCGCACGTTCGATCGCTAATAGGGATTTTTTTAATTTATAATTCAATTATTTGAACTTTAATTGTGCTTTTGTCGACTACTTATATACAAATTAATAAATATTTTCATTGGTCTTACAGTCCACTTAAAGTAATCGAAAATATACGTAACAGACTGAATGAATGTGAATAACAGTGTCGGTGCGTATGTATGTGTGTTTAGTGCGTAGTCACATGAGTTTTGTGTCGAGGCGCACGTATTCCAGAAGTCGTTCTCCAGGATTATTCTTGCTGAATGGGCATGAAAGAAACAAGAATTTATTGTAAAAAACGGTACAAATGTCATTTAAAATATTGCCCATCACTTTCTATTACTTTTGACCATCTTTCGGGTAGCAAGTGGATACCCCGTCCAAAAAATTGCTCGTCGTTTCAGGCGATCCACGAATCGACCCATTTCTTCAATTCCTCGTAAGAAGTGAAGTGCTGCTCAGCCAAACCATGAGTCATTGACTGGAATAGGTGGTAGTCTGAAGAAGCAATGTCTGATGAATACGATGGGTGGGGTAAGACCTCCCAATTCAGTACTTCTAACGTTTCCTTTACGATTTTTGCAACATGTGGCCGAGCGTTGTCATGCTGAAAAATGACTTTATCGTACCGTTTCTCATATTGTGGATATTTAATCTTCATTGCTCGACTTAATTGCATCAGCTATTGTTAGTAACGTTCCCCGGTGACGGTTTGATTATGTTGGAGTAGTTCGTAATAGATTACTAAGCTGATCCCACCAAATGCACAGCATAGCTTCTTGCCATGAATATTTGACTTGACCATCAAAGTAGAGGCATGACCGGGCTTACCCCATGACTTTCAACGTGTGGCTTGTCGTAGTGAATCCACTATTTATCTCTCGTCACGATTCAATGTAGAAATCCTTTGCGATATTGCCATTCGAGCAATTGCTAGCAAGCGAATAAGCGACGCTCGATGTCTCTTAGCTTCAGTTCGTAAGGAACAGTATTTCCTTGCTTATAAACCATACCCAGGGTTTTGAGACGTTGTGAAATAGCTTGCTGAGTCACTCCTAGCTCAGGTGCAAGTTCTTCTTGCGTTTGGCATAGATCTTCCTCAAGTAAAGCTTCCAATTCTGTGTCATCATACACTTTGGGCCTTCCCCTGCGTGTTTTGTTCTCCACGTCAAAATCGCTACTTTTAAATTTTTAGAACTACTCCCAATAATTTCTCTCACTCAAATTAACATCACCATATGCTTCTATGAGTAGCCGATGTGCTTCAGCTGCAGATTGCTTTAAATGAAAGAAGTAAATTAACAATTCCCGCAAATGACGCTTACTTGGCTCGAAACTTGACATCTTAACACGATGAAAATTAAGTGATAATAGCAAAAAGTTAGAGATATTAAAAAGTTATACTATTTCCAGATGTCAACATATACTATACGACTTTTTACAGTTGACAATTTCAATGTTATTTTATCTGTGGCGCCATTTTCTCAAAACAGCAGAAACTTATTTGTACATCTAATAATTAAATTATTATTGATTTATCTCGGTTTCCCAATAATAGTTAGTTATAAAAATAATAATAGCAATGATAATTATTATAACATATTGTAATGATAATAACGATAGTTATGTAAATAACGATTAATTATATACTTTTGTCCTTTCGGACATTCGCACACGTTTAATTATTCATGTATTCATGATAATATTTATTTACATATGTTCTTTTATATGCGTTTTGTTTATTAAATAATATAAAACTAGTAAAAATGAGACTTCTATATTATTTAATAAAAATGCGGTGTTTAAAATGCAGCGACTAGTGCCTTTACTACCTTCCAAGAATGTAGGTGCGGGGAGTGCGTGAAATCTCCACGCTGGCTGCCGCGTGCCTGCAGCTCTTCCTCGCGACGCGCGGGAGTCCCCCTCTGCTTTCCCCTTGCCTACGTTTGCAAGGTAGTTATATTTAATACTCGCGGTCACATTGTTTTGATCGTCGCACGTTCGACCGCTAATAGGGATTTTTTTAATTTATAATTTAATTATTTGAACTTTAATTGTGCTTTTGTCGACTACTTATATACAAATTAATAAATATTTTCATTGGTCTTACAGTCCATTTAAAGTAATCGAAAATATACGTAACAATATCAATATATATTTATATTAATATTAATAAATTATCATACTATACAAAAAATAAAAAATAAAATTGAAAATTATAGTGACAGTCAGACTGTCCTTGTGTAAAATCACCCCCGTAGACTAATTTGAAAATAAAATGTTAGCAGAAAAAAAAATTTCATGTTAATAAAGTATAATCTGATTGTCTCCACCACCCTTACCTAATTGAAGACTTGCTGTAGTAGTCCAACGTTTCGAGCTCACTACGGCTCCTCATCAAGGACTAAACTAAACCTTATATTCCAATCTATATATACCTTATCCCCACTACTAAATTTAGTAAATCAAATCTAAATTCCCCTTCTACACAAATTGTTCAAAACCAATCCATTTAATAAGGAATGATAAACACTGTCCAATTTACTAGACTCTAACATTAAATTCACATTATTTCGATTCCTGGAAATGTGAATACTTTCAAGACTCTCCCTTTTATACTTATTATTAATACCATGTTCCAAAATACCATATCCCCACTACCAAATTTAGTAAATTAAATATCAAATTCCCATCTACACAAAATGATCAAAACCAATCCATTTAATAAGGATTGATAAATTTTATATTATTTACTAGTCTCTGACATTGAATTCACATTATTTTTATTCTTGGGAATGTGAAAATTTTCAAGACTCTCCCTTTTATACTTATTATTAATACCATGCTCTAAAATATCCACATTCACTAAATCAATAGAATGTAAAAACTGTAAATAATACTCCCCTAAGCCGAAAATAATATGTGAACTACGTAAACTATATTTATGTTCATAAATTCTCTTTTTTAAATATCTACCTGTTTGTCCAATGTAGTATTTATTACAATCCATACAATTAATTTTGTAAATAACTCCAGATTTTAAACATAGATCATTCTTATCTTTGCAATTATTAAACAACTTACTTAAATTATTCTTATTATTGGACTACTACAGCAAGTCTTTGATTAGGTAAGGGTGTTGGGGACAGTCATATTGCACTTTATTAACAGAAATTTCTTTTTCAACTAATATTTTATTTTCAGATTAATCTTCGGGGGTGATTTTAGACAAGGACAGTCTGACTGTAATTTTTAATTTTTATTTTTTATTTTTTGTATATTGATGTATTAATATTAATATAAATATATATTGAATAACTGGACTGTAAGACCAATGAAAATATGTTTTAATTTAATTATTTGTAATTAAATCTCTTGCGTGTATTAAACTGTATAGGCAATACAACCTGATCGTCGCATATTCAATAATTGGTGATGTCTGTATTATATACTATTGCTAAAAAAAAAAGAAACTCACTGAAAGAATAGAGAACATTAAAGAGGCAATTATTAGGATGTCGATAGAATATCGACAGACAAAACCAATAAATATCATGTTAGCCGAATCCAAACTTGAACCAAAATTGAAACCAAAAACAAAATTGAAAACAGCGTAAAAAATATAACGCAATTCTCAGAAACCTCAGAAAATATTGTGTCAAGTAGAGATTCAATGCAATTATAATCTTGTTCCGAGTATGAAGCAATTAATACAATGCTCAAGATACATGTAATACTTAGTAAAATTTTTCAAAAAGTAAAGACTCAAAATATAATTCTTCAACAATTCGTATCAAATAATGACCTACTGCATTTGTTCTGACTAGAATGAAAACATTGCTCTTAACGGTGTCAACTCTGCCCGTGTTTAGCAAATCTTAACTAAAGTCTCAGCTTCTATTTTGTCCTCATGACGAATGTAAAGCCTTAAAAGATGCGCTAGTTATTGCTATACAAAAGCACGACTACCTCTTCATATTATCGAATTCTCTCAGTTCTTTACATCCATTGTAATCTCCAAATGTAAATAAAACTAAATAACTATATTCTGCAAATCAAATTTAAGTATAAGAATTTTAAGTAAAAAATTCTAAATGGAAGAACAAAATTATTCTAAATTTACTCTCATGCTGGAATTCGAGAAAATGAAGAAGCAGGCTTAGTAGTATACAAAAGCGGTTAGAGAGAAAAACAATCAAACCCAATCGATATTGTTAATATTCCCTAATATAGAACTTTTACGGAAGTACCTGCAAATCGAACAAGGATTATTACAAAATAAGAATATTTGATAAATGGAATTTCACAGTTTAAATATTGTTACAACGATAAATATGTCGCCCGATACTCACACGTAAATATTCCTGTCATTATCCATCGCATCAGGTCAAATCCTTATAATTAAGCAGTTTCTCTGGTTCCTTCCGGTATGTCAAATAATTCAAGAACATGAACTCATAATCCACAAACTATCGAAGTGTATAATATGCTAGTATATATAATACTTATAGACTTAAATGTTCTTAACAAATGTCACCTATCTATTTAATAATGGTTAAGATAAATATGTAATTATTTAGTTGCAAGCTAATCATAGATATATTGTTCGAAACGAAAAGAAAAAAAATAGTTCAGACAGAGGCAAGCATTTAGTTCACATTAAGCAACATAAGCCTGATTGCGTAAAAAAATAAGCATTGTAAGTTTTAATGACGCAATGGTCACATACTTTCGGGATATGGTATATTTATTTAAAATTAATACTTTTTCTAATTAATTTTGTCAAATAAATTTAATGAAAATATGAAAATGTAGCTCTGTAGACAAAAGGTAACATTTTGAGCGTTGTCCATAAATATATAATTGCTCCACTATTATTATATGAAATTTGATCGAATTAGCATGGATTCCCATCTATTCTTTATACTACATCAAATATCGACTGTTGAATTATTATTGCGTATCGGATGATCGGTTGATGAGAATTCATCTCCCTTCTCAAAATTGAAGCTATAAAAGAATCTGTGAAAGCTGCTATTTCATAAATGTTCTAAGCATGCTATAAAAAAAAATGTCTCTTGATGTGCGGGTAATTTCACAGAGCGCAGATGGGCTGTATACTCAAGAAATATAATTCGCTGACTGATCGGAGCTGCAGGTAATATCGATAGATCTTAGAAGGTAATACAGAGATCAAAAGAAGCACACTCATTCGGCGGCGTTATGAACGGGTATATATATATATATATATATATATATATATATATATATATATATATATAGTCGAGTGTAAGTGATGACAGTCTCGGTCAAAAGGATTTTAAGTAGACATAATGAAGGTGAATGAAGAGGTTCTGAATAAAGAGCTTTTGCCATAATAATTGAAGGCACTTCAATTATCAAATGTTTGCTTTTCAATACATGAAATGTAGTGAGATACACTATTGACAATTATCTAGTTGTGTGCTCAATGACGCAAAATGTTCTTGTCTTCTGCTGGCGTCCAGAGTGGAAACTAGATCTTAGTTAGATTCGGTCAATCCACTTCTATGGCGAGTATGTTTGACGCATAATTTGTTCCGACAAATCTCCAGAGAACAGAATATATATTGTATCTCCAATTGATCAGGCATATCGGAGAAGAATATTAAAAATTAAATGTATAATTTAATTCAACAAAGATCGGAAGGTGTAAAGAGATGGAAAACCACCATATTCGGTTTTGTAGAAGGTGTAGCATTTGATAGATTACCTACAACAATGATGCAGAGAGCTCATAGATACATTTATTTTGATGGAGGGAAAAAGGAAAAGACAGTGAAGAGAGAGGTTGGCTCTCAATCAGATGGCCAGCCTCCAGTTACCTTTTTGATCTCTTATGCATCATCGAAACAAAGAAATACAAGGACAATAAGGAGAATGATGTGAAATAAGAATAGCCATCGAATGTGATAAGGAAGAAACGGCCGTACAGACGACGAAAGGTGGGAAGGCGACCGCTGTCAGTGAAAGTGGTCCAATAACTGCAAGGAAGTCTAAGAAGAGCGTATAATAGGACGCCGTGACTATTAAGCTAACGTATATAAAGTCCTATGTGATGATACTTGGAGATATCTATAATATGAGATCTATTCAGTATACAAATACAAGTGTGATATTAGTCGAGTTGAATTGAATCTAAACCAGGTAATTAGAGGGTACTCACAGAATCGCTATGAAGCATATCCGTCTAGATAGGCTATCATACGCCTAACTCTCCAGGAGAACTCTTTAGATCAGAAATCTCGATTCTTCCGTGACGGAAGAAAAGGTGCGAAGAATCCTCAAAAGCAAACTGCCAGGTTACCAAAAAATGTTAATTTTTTTAAAAATGTTAATTAAAATTAATCACAGCTGACACGGTGCAGCAGCGTGATGCTATTATCGTCTTAGTCAAGGTTGCTATTGCGGTACTGCTGAAGATCTGGTTTTCCAGAATAAGACTATTCAAATGTCGTGTACGTTAACACGAGATTATATCTAGGCGCTATCGATATTTAGATTATAGCCGTCGCAGGGATACCTATTCTACACCTATTTATGAATTTTATCTGGTAAATCGTTCATATTTTCGAAAAAATTTTCTATAGAACTACATGAACGAGAATTCGTTAAAACAATCTGTTTTCCTGGTACTTATTATATAGGAGAAACGCATTGACATTGAATGGTAGCTATAATTAACCTAAATCTTTCATTTATAAAATTTGCGCAAGTGGCTTATGATCGGTTTCTGAAATTATTTTTATGGTAGATATAACATCTGATCTTTCAATCTGGCTATAATTTTGTCTACATGAAACTAACGTAATCGGTGTATAAAATAAGTAATAGGATTATGATAAACTGCACTGAGATACGACTGCTGGAATGATAGTCTTTTTTGAATAATTAAAATTAGCCAGCGAAGGAATTTTATTTAAAATACTTTTTATTTTATCAAACTAGTTTTACCGTTGATCCAACTATACAACTATACATGTGCTTTGTCAGGTACAGATTTACACACATAATTGATTTCCCGTAATAACTACATAAGAGCTTATATAACTACGTAAGAACTACATAAGAACTTTGCACTTCTTATTCCTTCTACAGTCTCTTATAATATATTAGTTTATAATTATATATAATAAATCATAGCTAAATAATGCTTGATGGAATTATATTGAAATTGTCAGAGTAATCAATATTTTTTGAAATTAATTATGTTCTATTTACACTGGCACTACGAATTATACGAAAGAATACCATATTAAAATAGTAAAGAATCTATGAAGAATGGAATGAAAAAATCATAAATTAAACTATAAGTCATAAATTCTTGCTTACCACATTTCCTGTACACCATTCATTATTTGTCGTCGAATATTTTCATACTGCATTGGCGGTTCATGATAATTATTACTAATATCAGGTTGATCAGTAAAATCAGAATATACAGAATCTTGGTGTACATTATCTATAGTATTTCCCAAATGATTTCCTTGCATAGATCCATAATTCTTTCTGTAATAATTTTATGTTACAATAATTCTTCTATTAAAAATTATAACGTAAAATTTTAAAAGTTAATAAATATTTTTTCATTGGTCTTACAGTCTAATCGAAAACAATACGTAGATCCAGTCCAACGTTTCGAGCTTGCTACGGCTCCTCATCAGGGACTGATGAGGAGTTGGACTGAATCTTCAATTAGGTAAGGGTGTTGGGGACAGTCAGATTGCACTTTACTAACAAAATTTTTTTCAGCTAATATTTTATTTTTACATTAGTCTACGGGGGTGACTGTAAACAAGGATAGTCTGATTGTCATTATAATTTTTAATTTAATTTTTATTTTTCTTTTTATTATTTTTGTGGATTGATATATTAATGCTAATGTAGATATGTATTGATATTGTTACGTATTGTTTTCGAATAATTTGATTGGACTGTAAGACCAATGAAAAAATATTTATTAATTTGTATATAAGCAGTTGACAAAAGTACAATTAAATTAATTTTATGAGTTATTTATGAATAATTTAAGTTTAGATTATTAAGTTAATTTATTCTAAGGCTTATGCATTCTAGTGAAACTTCTATTTTGTTCTTATTATATAATATAAATGTAGTACAATGCATTGCAGCAGGCTATTCTGCATAATCTAAAGGAATGAAGCTTATATTAATTAACTTCTCTAGGTAATATATACTTAAGATCCCTGAGACAAGGGGAGTTGCGACGACCAGGCTGTATAGTCGATACAGCCTAATACGCGCAAGACTTTAATTTCAAATAGTTAAAGTCGAAATTAAAATAATCGAGCAATGATCTCGATTAGCGGTCGAATAGACAAATGATACGACCGCGAATATCCAATATACCTGCCCTGCAAATTTAGGCCAAGTAAGAGAGAGGGGGACTCCAGAGCCTTGTGAGAGAGAGAGCCGCGACCATTCGGCAGCCAGTAAGAAAAAGGTGTACGGTGCCCCGGTGCTTTCCGCGCCTACGAACTCGGAATTACAGTAAAGGTACTAGCTACTGTATTTCTGGCACCCCCATTTAATTAAATAATGTAAAACTCTCGCTCGTTATACTTTTAATATATATATATATATATATATATATATATATATATATATATATATATATATATGCTGTATATTTTAGACATTCAATTTTTAAAAAACGATAATTCCATAAGAAAAATATTAGGTATTTCATGAAATACATATCGCGATCTATTTTTGTATACAATTAAGGCAATCGAGTTTCCGGGTATTATAACAAAACAACATATATTATCAGAAATTACAAAAAATTTTGATCCTTTGGGTATGCTTGGGCCAGTTTTATTTTATGCAAAGATCATAATGCAAAAATGTTGGTCTAAGATCGATTAGAACGAATCTGTTCGAAGCGCTTTATATTCTCGGTGAATCTCGTTCACAGAACCGTTAAGTTTTTTGGATCAACTTTCAATTAAACGATATTTATGACTCGAAGAAAAAGAATACATGGAAATTCGCGGGCTCCATGCCGCCAGTATCGTCGGTTATGGTGCATGTTTATATATATGGTCTGTTAATAATAAAGGAAACATTCCTGTGCCAAGGCGTGCCTCGCGCGTTTGAAAGAAATAAACACTGCGTGAAAGAAAAATATTACAAACCCTCTGCTCAAGTTATGCGGTACATTAACACTAGATCGCTTATATCGATCTTAAAATACTGTTATTTTCAATCCAGATAAAATAATTTTCTAGTCGGATTCAATGATTGTTTTCTGTTGAGAAAAGAAAATGCCTAATGAGTTAAAACAGTTTAAAGCCAATCGAGTCGCATAAATTCAGGAGATATGTAAAAATATTGAAAGGGAACACGTTTGAATAGAAAATAATCCCTCAGCTGCTTTATCTCGCAGACAGCTACCTCAACAATATTTACGAAATTAATCGTGGTTTGACGGTCCTGCATGGCTAAAAATATCAGAATTGCAGTGGCTTATTTAAATAAAATGTTCGGTAAAACAAGTACCAAGTTTACGAAAAAATATTTGTTTGATTATTATCATAAATTTCAAGGACATATTTACACGATTTTCTTCCTATTCACGCCTACTTTGAGTTCTTACGTACTGCTTAAGATTTCTCTCAATTAATAAAAATAAGGGACCTCATTCCATACAAGAAATAAAAAATACAGAATATCGACTATTCGAACTCATTCAACAATCATATTTTTCAAAGGATATAAAACATTTAGAAAACGGGAAGAATCAAAGGGCACAAGGTTAGCTGCGTTAAATCTTATGATTGGCGAATATGGTATATTAAGAGTCAGAGGCAGATTGTATAATACAAATATTTCTTTAAATGAAAGACATCCCGTTTTATTACCTTCTTATTATTACATCACCGGTCTAATTATTCGGGAGATGCACGAAAGAAATTATCATCCTGGCATACAATCAAGTTTGTATGCAATAAATCATTTTTGGTTACTGGACGGCAAAAACCTAGTTGTAAAGTCATATCTCATTACGTGCGGTGTACCAGATTCAAGGCTGAGCCAAGTAATTATAAAAGGACGAATTTACCGAAATATAGAGAAAGCGAGATTCCCTTTTATCACACAGGTATAGATTTTTTCAGTCCTATGTATATAAAAGCATAAAAATCGAGGCCGGATAAAAGTTTACGATTGCGTTTTGATCTATATATCAAGACCATACACATAGAATTTACTAGTGATTTAACAACAGTATCTTTTTCAGCAGCTTTAAAACACTTTATAGGGCGGATAGGTATTCCTTTACATTCTGATAATGGTACAAATTTTGTCAGTGAAGAAATAAATTGCGGGAGCTATATGCATTAATGCAATCTGAAGATTTTAAAACACAATTATTCGAAATAGAATCAATCCTCAATTCTGGGCCACTTGTCCCTTTATCCACAGATTCAAACGATTCACTAGCATTGATTCCTGTCTATTTTTAATACGACCTTTCGACGAGCTTTCAATATCCTACCTAAAAATAATTATTTGAATATTTTAGAAAATCGATTAATATCTTGAAATTAATTACAAAAGCACGAAAATATTTTTTGAAGCGTTGGCAACTTGAGTATTTCTCAGAGTTGCAAAAAAGATAAAAATGGTCAAAAAACTATGTAGAACTCAAAACAGTTGTTATCATAATTAATAAAAATCAGCCCTGTCCTCAATGGAAGCTTGGACGAGTTGTGGATATACACCCTGGAGATGATGGCATTGTTCGTGTGGCTACTATTCAAATGGCACAGGGAATTCTGAAATGCAGCCCTGAGCTACTTTGCCCATTACTATATGCGATTTCAGATTAAAAAATTATATTTTATTCTTGTATATTTTATAATGTAGCTGGTCAGTTTATGTATATTCGATTTTACGTATTCCATCAATGTATTACTATTGTATTGTCCCGCATAATTGTTGTATTATGAAAATTATAATGTTGATCGTTATACTCTTAATGATGGAAGTATGTTCCGTGGATGGACATTTTAGTTCAACGAATTCGAGAGCACAACTGTGATGATAAAGCCTATCGAATTTATGCGTGAGTCTGCACGCGATTAGATTGTTACACTAATATAATACGTTCGCGTTAGTTTCATCGTTTTATAATATTTTACTTTTATATTTAATTATTCACAATTCATAATTCATTCAATATATTCATACAATTTAATATATACGATCATACAGCAGTAAAGGAAAACTTTTTGTCTACCTGGGCCCCATGTTGATCGTAAATACGGTACAAGCGTAGCGCCATAGCACTTAAAAAATCATATTGCAATAGCACACATAATGTGCATTAGACAAAATTTAAATCAACAATAAATATTCTACGTTTCGTGGGGTTTTTGTGCCTACCAGGCTTCTGCTTTTCAAAACTCGTTAACTATTTTGTTAAATATAATACATGCACTATCGTCTTTTCGGAAGTGGAATTCATTAATATTTCGAATTTGATGATAATTAATACTATAATTATAGCTGATTATTTTTATAGCAGCAATACTTTCAAATAACTTAGATAAAACATCAAGTAAGCTTATTGGTCAATAATGTCACAGATTGAAGTGGAACTAAACTTAGACAGCGAGCAAACAATATCTTGTTTCCAAATGATAGGTTTGATGATGTTGGTTAAAGAGATAAATCAAGAATATCACTATGTGGATAATAATTAATAGAAAGATAAATTTTTTCAAGAAAAGTCAAGACTACTAAAAAAGCTTGATACTCTAACAACATACTGACTTTGTGACGATCAGACTGTATTATAAATAAATAATTAAAGTACCAAATTAAAATAAGTGGTCTATGCTCCCGATTATCGGTCAAATGCGCAATCTTAAAATAATGTGTTTGCGGGTAATAAATATACCTGCCTCGCAAACGTACACCAAGGAGTGCATAGGGGAATTTCGGTACGTCGCAAGAGAGCGTCGCAGCCGCGCGGTAGTCGCCGCATTTCAAACACCCCATTTTTATTAAATAAAATGAAAGTATCATTTTTGGTACTTTTATGTTGTTTAATATACAGCACGCTAATCAAAAAATACGTGCAAGTAAATATTATGAGAATACACGAATAATTAATTAAGCGAGTCCTGAAGGACTACAAGATATGATTCATTATTATTAATATAATCGTAATTGCTATGCGCAATTATAATATTTAATTATTATTATAATAATAAATAAATATCCGAGAGAAGTAAATTATGCCGAAATGATTATAAGAATATGAGCGTCCTCAAAGGAAAATCCACAAATTAGCATTATAATGAATATAATGGCATAAACATCGGATCGACTAATTTTTCGTGTATAAAAGGATAAGTTTTCCGCCCCAAAAGCAGTTCTCTGGACCATATGGCTGAAAGAAGCTCCCTAGAGCTATCCCGACTCCAGAGCTCTAGTAATCCTGCCTGTCCGAAAATCCTAAATAATAGAGTCGTGATCCTGGTTTCGCGGCGCTCCGTTAAAGACCAGCAGGCTCTACTATCCCAACCGAATCCTAGTGATGCTTGATTCTGGTTGCGGGGCGCTTTCATATAAAATTCTGCCTTGTGTGTATCAGGTCGGAGGGCCCGAAACCAGAAAGCTTGTCTTTATTTTTACTTTTGAATTATTTTCTTTTGTATAGTTTTATTATAATATATTTTTGTTATTTTTATATAAACATAATTAAGTAAAACGTGATTTTTCCCGATCTTGTCTAAACTACCCTTTGCTTTCAAGTCGATCCTGGCGCTACCGCGTAAGCTATTCCGAGGGGAAAGCTAAGCTGTTCCTAGGTACAGCGAGAGCGTCCGCGAAAGTATCGCCACGACGCGACCCGGCTCAGTACAGGTAACATAGCCTCCTCTGAAAATGAGGTTATAAAATAACGTCCAACAACGTAAGGCTCGACAGGATGTATTTATGAACGTATAAAATGTCCATGCTGCATGACAGCTCAAGAAAGACAGACGATATGCTTAATATATTATCTCTATCGCATAAACTATGTCATAATTTGAAACAATATTGATAATCGAAAAAATATAAACAATAATAATATTCACAAAAAAATATAAGCAATAAATAGAAAATGTTATAAATTCATTGTTTAATTGTAATTTGTTCGTCAATTTTATACACTATAATTTGCCTCGAAACCCTGATAACAACGAGTAAAATAACGTATAAATCTTTCCAAATAATACTGTATATTGCCTCGTTCCTATTCCAATATCATGTCCCCTATTATTTATTTACAGATTGCCAGTAAAGTGATTTGGTGTATTAAATATATACAGAAAATTTATCCCTCCTGTAAGCATTCCCCTCTCGTTGCTAAACCAATTAAGATATCCTGTAAGTCCCACAGAGTAATGTATTTACAAATTATATTTTAAAATATTCGATTTAATAAGAAAAATTCTGTGCATGTTTGTAAGCATACATGTGTGCGAAGTCGTCACTTGATATATTTGAACACACAGTTAGTATAAAGTTGTATACATTTCACATCTTTTCTAAAAAGGAAACTTAAATATTACTATTATATTATTATATTAATATTAATGTTATGAAATTATAAATTTTAAATAATACATAAATAATAAGCTAAAAATTAGTTTATTAACAAATAAAAATAACATCATTGTAACTTGTACAGAAAACATAAATCTAAGGACAGAATTTAATATAGATTATTAGAATACAATAAATTTTAAAACTATTAATCTAATAGAAATACTTTAAATAAAATATTGAAATTTTAAAATACATTAAATGTTAAAGTAAAAAGAATCAATATGGACTTCCAAAATAATAATTAATATAGACTTTTAGAATAATATCTAACATAAATTTGCAGAATAAAATCGAATACAGTTTTTACAATGAAATAAATTTCTAGACCTAACTGAACAAGGACTTACCATAACCAAGCTGAAAACGAAAGTAACAAATCAAACCTAACCATCCAGCAAGCAGAGCAAAGGCACCATAGTATTTTTACAGAAATGGATAAAGAAATACTGCACAAAAAAGCAGTCCAATTAAATCTGTGCACCGATGGAAAAGTAAATTTTCTGAGAGACCGGTTAATGAGGTTCGAGTTGAAACAGCTTTTTCGTACTGATACTACAGAATGAAACGCAGAAAAGGAGGAAGCCATCGATAAGCAGCAGCCAGTCAAGGTACACAATATAACGCCGCCACCTCAATGCCCTATTGGGCCGCATTACCTGGCACTCTACTGTGGCCTGGGTACCCAATGAAGCAATGGACAGCCTCGCGCATAGCACAATTATCGGAGGTAATAACTATATACCTATTATGGGATACCTCCGAACGGCAAGAATGCAATACCATGCCAAAATGGCTAACACCAGCACGGACCAAATATCACCGATAGTGCAACCCCAAACACCAATACAATCTACCACTACGCACACGCAGACAGGTACGCGTAGTCGATTGTTTGACAAGACTTATCTGAAGGAAACAAGAATAAGACAACTATTGCGGCTATGGAAAGTTTATTTTTCGGGAACTCCACAAAGAGACGTAGAGGAGTTTGTCGAGAGACTGGAGTCTATGGAGAGTCTTGGCATTCCTACAGTAGAAATACTCAAAATTATCCTCGGAATATTCTATGGAGCAGTGCGAATATGGGCAAGGCCCATACACAAAATATGGCGCACCATAGAGGATCTAAAGGCAACTTTGAGGAGACAGTTCAAACCTGTAGAGTATGCGCTATGGGCAGAAGAGGAAGTGCGACAATGTACACAAGGATCTAACGAATCAATTTGACCATACCTCACAGGTATGTGAATACTCTTAGATAAGATGTCTCCGCCGTTCCCTTTAAAAACCAGTTAGACAAGATCTACAGGAATTTATATCTTCATTTTATCGACAAAATAGACAGAAAAGATTTTAAAACCATAGACGAGCTTCTGTCGATCGAACAACAGATCGAGCTGAAAGACGAATTAAAACGTCGTTATGGAGAGCCTCCATCAGCCGAAACCTGCACGATTAGCAGGGCAGCTTGCCCCTGAATTGGACAAGGCAGCAGGAAATCAAGGCTAGTGGATAACAGACCGAAAAATATACCAAAATAGGTGACATTAGTGGCGTTTATCTTATTAGCGTCTCTTATTAGCGTCAACGGTAATAAGAGACACCATAAAAAAATCTAGATGTACAACAAAAGGAAAGCAAAGCAAATAGGGATCAAAGTCCTCAGTAGCAAAGCTGATCTTCACGTAAGCTGAACCAAATAGCAGACCGCGTAAAAGCCCTTCATTCAGACCCACGTCAACCTCTCGTAACAATAGCCACCCCTGAAATTCATACACAAGCAGGAATAGAAGCATCGCCTCCAGATATGCTACAAAGGCCAAAAAACTCAAAGAGACCGACCTAATATATAACCCCTTCACGAAGCCGTACGACGATCTTAGGGAAAAGTAATAATAGCAAAGACAGCGATGGATTGAAGAAAACAGATCCGCTGGAGCTATCTCGCAGAAGAATTATCGCCCACAGTAATCGAGCGGACGCTCTCCCGTATACATCTGGGTAACATACTGTCCATCTATCAGTCCTCTCCCCTACCGTCCAGGGCCCGAGATCCACCGGACGCCACCACAAGAACCGTCTACAGTTATCCGTGCTCAGCTCCTTATTTTTGTTATTGCCCCGAAAGATGGTCACGTTAACTTTTATCGTGGCGGCTGATGTGCATTGAAAAGTCATACAAAATGCCTATGAAGACATCAACCAGCAATTTATGAGAAGCTTATTATCTCCACCCAGTACCACCAGTACGTGAAAACCTCCGATGTCGAGAAAATCCGGGATAAGCCCGGTTCGAATCCCCCCCTCCTACAGCGTCCAAAAAACCCATTTTACACCTGCCCGAACGATTATCGGCTGATTTATCAGAACGTCTTGAAGCCATTTCATAAAGAAGAGGCAAATCAATACTGCGAAGTGACGAAGCCTACAGCGGAAAACCTCAACGCTGAGCAAACAACGTTCGCACAGACCATCCAAGAGATCAAGAGCGTGATTGACCACACTACGCAACCAATAATGATCGTCATACGGGGGGCATCAGCCTACCTGAACAACTAGACCGCAGTGCACATACAAAGTATACATCCCCTCTTTCTATAGATATAAAATTATCCATACCGTCCCCGCCAATATTACTGTGCCAGTTTTGAAAAGTAAATACAAACAACCTACAAAAAAAACCGCCATCATACAAATGCATTATAAAATGCCCCTTACCGTCCCAGCCATAATTACCGTGCGATCCTGAAAAAGCAAATCGAAATGGCCTCATCCTGCCCATCTAAATGTAAATGGCTCGAAGAAACAAAACGGATAGTACATATCCTGTCAGTCGGGTATAAAGTAAAAAATTTATATTATACAAAAAACCTATCCCTCCAAACATAAGCACCCCCTCGTTCTGCTGTGTCCTGAAGCACACAGTCACCTAATAAAGTCACCTCAAATGTACCCCTTATCTCCTCACTACTTATAACGGCACGGATGTAGATCGGGAGGCGCATCACGACAAGTTCCGTATGATTAGAGATCCGACAATTGCTCACCGAAGTTAGCAGTATTTGTTCGCAACCCGATCAACACTGCCGTAGATGCAAAGGACGAAAATATGTACTCATATGTTCCTTGTTTCCAATGGAGCCGGTGAAAAAAAATCATTTCTCGCCGATACTGGACACAATAAAGAGCTAACATCGACATGAGACACACAAAGGTGACTAGAGAGATACCCTGACACCCCAAAAAAAATTGAAGAAGACGGAATGAAGATAATAGTTCATTTTTCTGATAGGCTAGTAAGATAGTTTGAACCGCGAACTGGCGATGTCCGAGAAAATTCTTTCCCCCCTTTCGTGTCCCTTTTTCCACGTACCGCGATAGCCTAACGCAGATAAAGCAAACTAAGGCTTAGTGGACTTCCACTCACTTCGGGTCTGCAAGGGGGAGATTGTAACCGTCGTTTCCGACGATTACAATTAAAGACGAGAAAGTATCGGTGTCTAGCGCGATATATTGAGCGCGAGATCGACGTGACCCGATTAATAGATTAGCTTCGGATCTCGACGAGTGCACACGCAAATAACCACTCTAAGAGCACGGAATATAATGAAGTAGTGAATACGTGGTATGTACACGTATATAGTGGAGAAAGGTCGAAGTAAATACGGGGGAAAGGAGAAGAATACCTCTCAGCTATCCAGGTTATTTTCCACGGAGGAAATATTGAGCAAGATCGCAGGAGGAGGCTCCCGATGCTGCTCCAAGCACGCACTATTGCCACCCATCTGTGGCTCGCTGCCATCGGGTCGACGCTAGCGACTAGACGCCTTCATTATACTACCGCTCTGAGACAGCGTAGCGCTGAGTCGTTTCAAAGGACGACCAGTACCGCTAATGTATCTTAAACATCGTAGATACATCGCGTCCCCTTGCTCCCTAAGATCGGGACTGGTAGATGGAATTTGGTGTAAATAGCTTGTAACTCGGATCGCTCTCTTTATAACAATGAAAAGATAAAGATATATTCTTAATAAAAATTATTACAAAAATAGATAAAACAATAAAATTAATTAACAATCATGATTTCCCTGTCGATTCCCTACAATATATAATGAAACAGAAAATAAATTATCGCTATATATATATATATATATATATATATATATATATATATAACGCGTCTGGATCTAATGGGATTCTCACATTTTCCGAGATTTCGGGCGGTCTTTACCTATATTATGTTTCTTTCTCTTATTTTATATGTACTTAGATTTATTCATGCACTTCTGCACGACTATTCTCTCTCGAAACTGACTAAATTTCATTTTTATTTTGACTTTTCAATGATACTTTCTCGATTTTACACCGCTCTTAAATAGACCTTAGTTAGTGATGTAAAAAGATTAAAATTTCGGTAAAAATTAATCAACTTATTCTTGACAAAATTATCGCTTTTAAGCGTTCGTCACATGAATTAATCAAATTACTTTGTTAATTAGTCACCTATTGTCATTACTTGCAGTTTCGAGGGTTTGTCTGATATAAATTCTATTGGACTATTACAATAATTTAATACGAACAAAAGGGGCGTGTTTTCTCTGAATAAATTTTAATATAGATTAAATTCCTCGTTCTGTTCCAGATGAAATCAAACTACCTGTTTAGAAGTCGGGTGTGCCCGTTCTTCTAATCTAGTAATTTTATAATTCTTTTTTATGTGTAAAGCTGTCTTTCTTTTTTATCATGCAAGAGTTTTCACTGGAAAAAGGAAAGGATTGTTCGGTCCAAAGATAATCGAGTCGTTTCATTACTTGGCAGGTATTCTTCCGATAAGCACCGACATTGAACCACGCTTGTAGCAAAACTTAACGACTTTTATTATAAACTTTATATTATCACTTTATATTGTAAAAATTCGTTGACAATTTTTTGGATTGGTTAAAATTTAAATTTATTTAAATTTGTATTATTCCTAATATAGATTTAATTTATTATATTAAATATACAATACATGTTTAATTTATTATATTCTTGTGTTTAGTTACCGTTTGCTAACGCGTGTATATTTGCGATAATTACTTTTCTGGTTTATTCGGTGACATCTATTTATACTGATAGAAAATAAATAATAATAATTTGAATAAATAATAATAATAATAAATACTAATAATTTGACTAATTAATTTATTTCTTTATTAATTATTGAAATTTAATGTAGAACTTCTGATTACGATGATGACCTTACATACCAGAATAACTGTCGGTGTTTCAATGAAATATTAATGGAGGTAGATACATATTTGTTTTTAGTCGTTTAGCATTCAAACTGTTGCAATATTTCAACATTTTCGAACAATTGGAATTATTTAAACTATTCGAATAGTTTGAGATGTTTCAACTGTTTGGAAATATTCGGTCAGTTTATGCATTTTAAACGATTGCTACTGAAATTTGTGTATGGGAACGGTAAAGTTTCTATCAGCACGAGAACTATATATTTATATATATATATATATATATATTATCAGTCACAAGTTACCCGTCATCCTTCAGTTGCGCCTTGTGTTCGGCTCCGTCTCCCGCCCCCTTACTTTATCGCCTTGCTCATTCACGGCTGGCGATCAACTGACGAGCTAAAGTTAAATTATAGATAGTGTGGTTCTAAAGTATTTGAGAATAACAGAACAATGCGGGATATATATAACAACAATAGAATAGCAAACATGCATAATAGCAACAGAACAAAATTCATTATTGAAATAAAAATAATGAAAATTCTACAGATTTATAATAGGCATTTGTGTGTGTGTGTGTTTGTGTGTGTAATTGTTCATTAAATGTTGAAAGGGCACGAATCTACCTTACATCATTGTAACAGAAATTTTTTTTTTAAAATTTAATTAATTAAATAAGTCTCTTATGCTTATGAATAAATAAAGACTAAGGGTATTTAAATAATAAATAACTATGAAAATAATGTAGAAAATTTGGAATTTTCGAAATTACTGAAAGTAAATTTGTAATCAAAGATCTATAAAAAGCTTTAATCTAAATACAATCAAACGTTATTTACAATTGAGTCCATTACAGTGTATATTGTAGCAAATAACAATTTATCAGCATGAGATTTTTGCTAATAATCACAGAAATTAATCATAAAGGATTGAGACAACCTCTAACTATAAGAAAAATTTGTTTTGTGCTAAATTCAATCTAGTTATTGATAATTTTCAACTCACATTATGATGAAACATTCAATTAGAAGATTTTTATTTTCAATTCAAATAAAATTGACACGTTGATAGAATAAAAAAAAAAATTTTCTGTAAGAAAAAAAAATTTATAGTTTAATAAAAGTGATCAATTTTCAGTCTAAGGAAAATAATTTATAAATTAAAAATAATAATGCGTCGCCTTTGTTTTTTTCACAAGCAAAGTATTTTTATTAAATTTGTGTTACGTATACAAAATTTTGTTTAAATATATGTTTCAAAAACCAAAAAAAAGTTTTGAAGGGAAGAGGGAGCGTAATCAGTCGATCTAGTTTAATCTTTTAGAGTTGTACGATTTAGGTTACATATCCACGAGAGTGGATTGATAAGTTTCCGGCCTGACCAAGAAAAACAACGTTTTGAAGAATTTTTTTTATTTCTCAACATAATCTCCTCCAAGGATGATACATTTCTCACAGTGGTGTTCTAGTCTAGTAATGCCATCTCTATAGACTGATTCGTCAAGCTTCTCAAAATACCTATTTACAGCTTTGATTACTAAGCCATTTTTTGAGGTTAGGAAACAGATAATAGTCACTCGGGGCTAGGTCTGGAGAGCAGGGAGGGTGCGGCATCAATTCAAACTTTTCAGACCGTTGATTTTAGCCATCGCAACGATTGACGTGTGCGCTGGTGCGTTATCGTAATGAAACAAGATTTTTTTCTTCGCCAGATAAGGTCGTTTAATTTTCACTTTGTGGCTAAAACATTACAATAAGTCTGCGTAGTATTGACCAGTGATTTTTTTACCCTTTTCAAGGTAATCAATGTATATAATGCCTCTTGCATCCCAAAAAGCAGTAGCCATAACCTTGTTCGGAGTTGGTTTTGGAGTCGGTTCCCCTGATCAAATTCACTGTTTAAACTGTTGTTTGGTTTGAGGAATATATTGGAATATAACGTCAAATTGGCGCTAGAAATGTTCTTTCGAATCAATTTTTGGTCGACTGTTAGCAAACGCGGCACCCATCTTGCACAGAGCTTTTCCATATACAAATGTTGGTGCAAAATTGTTTGTACACGTTCATCTGATATCTTAGAGGTCTCAGCTATCTTACGCACTTTTAATCTGCACTCTTTCAGCACTATTTGATGGATTTTTTCGATCATATCTGGAGTTGTGACCTCGATGGGGCGTCCTGAGCGAGGCTCATCAGAGGTGCTAAAACGATCCTTTTTAAACTCGGAAACCCACTGCTTGAGAAACCAACGGTGAACCCAAACGGTTGAGTATGATGGAGGGATGTCCCCAGTGCTGAGTCCATCTCTTCTTTAATTTCCTTCGACGTTAACCCCTTCAAATAAAAGTATTTGATGACAGCACGGTTTTCCAGCTTTTCCATTTTTACGAAAAACACAGAGGCGTCTAGTTCAGCGTGCTTTCAAATCTAAACTAACATGGCGATCAGACTGAAACTATAGCTACAAGCTCTCTAACGATGGTACTATAGAACGCCACCTCAAGGTAGGCATAGTGGCGCAATGTCTTGGTCAGACCGGAAACTTATCAGTCCATCCTCGTATGTACAACGTCTCTTTTTGAATGAATGTGAAGATTAAATAGTTTATACAGAACAGTTTTTAGTATATATGTGTTTGAAAATATTTGTATGTAATGATGTGTATAGTGATAATAAATCTTTCAGGTATACTTACTCGTGAAACTTTAAATAAGATTAACTAGTCATGTCTTCAGTTTTAAAAGTAATATTCAGTTCACTTTATATTACAAACATATTTGTAATAAAAATATCAACAAAGCCATTATTTGATTATAGAATAATATGTTAAAATTATTAATAGATGATTCGTGATGATTACTTACCGCAGTATGATTCTACGAAGATAATTATTTTGTTGTTTTAGAAGTTTCAAGCTTTTCATAATTTGAATAAATTGTTCATTATCTTCATAAAAGTTTCCTTCGACTCCTGATGATTGTGTTAAATTTGATTTAAATATATAATTTATTGACATGATAATGATAACCATCCATGTAATCACCAAAGCAATACTTATTTTTCCCAGCCAACTAGACCGATTATAAGTATATCGTAACATAATCACAAAAAACTGAAAAAAGTCAAATTCATTATTTTTCTTTTATATTTAGTAATATTAACAGGAACATAGTCCTGCATAATAATAAGAAACAATAATGAGTCAAATCGACAAATGTAAACATAGAGACTGACATGTACTATGTAAATGCACGTATGGTATGAAGTTTAAAGTACAGTAGACCAAAATTTTGACCTCAAAATTATTACAAAAACCAGGATTATTCCGTATATTGTATAAAAGACTACTGGTCATTTCATACTTTGATTTGCCTGTATTACATTCCCTCTTAGATTAGGAAAATTCAGGCATCATATAAGGTTGTCAAATATCTCCCTTCCGCTTTTTTGCTCTTCATTCAATGCTTTATAAAAAGTGTTACAGTAGTCGGATTTACTTCAAATATGCGCCATTTAGTTCGATAAGCCGTTTCCATCTAGACGGCAACTTCATCATACCTCTCTCGTAGAAACCCCTCTCTTTATTTGCGAAGAACTCAGACAGCCACTTTTCACAAGCGTCTTTTGAGTCCAACTTTACACCACCAAGGGCGTTCGACATGGACAGGAACAGGTGGTAATCACTTGGCGCTATCTTCGGGCTATATGGTGAATGCGATAAAACCTCCCATCCGAGCTTCCGTAGCTTCTGACGAGTCATCAACGAAGTTTGTGGTCTGGCATTGTCCTGGTGGTACACTACACACTTCCTATTGGCCAATTGTGGAAACTTCTGGTCGATAGCCTGCTTCAAGTGATCCAGTTCGTTACAGTAGATGGTAGAATTAAGCGTCTGGCCATATGGGAGCAGCTTGTAGTGGATGATTCTCTTCCAATCCCACCAAACAAACAGCAAAACCTTCCTGGCCGTCAATCCCAGCTTGGCCACTGTTTGGGACGGTCCATTGGCCTTGACCCAATTTTTCGCTTGATATTGTCGTATGTGATCCATTTTTCGTCGCAAGTCATCATCCGCTTTAAACATTGATCGAGTTCATTCCATTTCAGCAGCACATCGCACGCGTTGATTCGGTCCAGAAGTTTTTTTACGTTAAATCATGCGACACCCAACATCAAGCTTTTTTTTGTAACCAGCCTTCTGCAGATGGTTTAAAATGGTTTGGTGACATTCTTATCTCCTGGGCGATGTCACGAGATGCCACATGCCGGTCTAACTCGATCAATTCCATGATTTGATCGGTATTCGTCGTCACAGGTCTTCCACCGGCTGGCTTATCCATGGTGTCGTTTTAACCGTCTCTGAATCGTCGAAACCATTCCTCTGCGGTTCGAAATGATAGCGTGCCATCCCCCAAAACAAGAATAGATACAAAAATAGATTTGTATATATAAAGTACTTTTTACTTAGATATTATTGAATTGTTTATGAAATCGATTAATATATTAACTTAATATATCTTAATAATATTAAATGTTATAAACAGTATTCCTAGATACGTACAATTGGAAGGTTTCCAAATTTATGTTATGAGTAAAAAACTTATAAAATAAATATATTAATTGTGCTAATGATAAAATTCGCAACTGAATTTAAATATTAGTACAATTACGATCACAAGAATCCAGTTTCAAGAATCAAAATTCATAGAAATAAATGTATGAAATTTGCACTGCACTTTTTCGATATACACGTGACAGAATTAGTGCGCGGCGTTGATACTATACATATGAGATCAGATAATTAACTAATGCGACCGATTTTATTTCTCGGTCTGTGGTAACACTGCGTATCTGTAACTTCGCTACTGTAATAGTAGATCCCTACTTTCTCGATAGAGAATAATCCTGAATTTATAGTTTGATGAAATAGTTTTTCTAATCATGCATTCAATAAATTATGACATCATTTATTACGCAAAGAAGAAATACATTTGAGTCTAGGATTGAGATTATCATTTAGACACTCACATAAATGCATGACTAGTTGATTGATATGTGGACATTATGAAGAACGTAACACATAAAGTATGTAGAAGCTCATCAAAGAGAATTATAAAATAACACTGAGTTTAAAAAATAGTTAAACAACTTAATAAATTCCATTATCACAGATCTATTTAAAATTATGTACATATTTGCAAAATGTATGAGTGTATGTTTTTATTCACACTTATTTCATATTTTATGTATATATATATATATATATATATATATATTTACTATACCATAGTTATTTATGGGTGACTTAATAAATATTTTTATAGGTCTTACAGTCTTTATATTATAATATATTATAATAAAATAATGACCATCAGACAGATCTCGTTTATTGTCAGCCCTAAACAATCTGAAATAAAACTTATTATTCAAAATAAAGTAGATTAAAAATTAAAAATAATAACATAAAATAAAATAAAAATTATAAAAACAATAAACTGTATTCTATATTATTGAAAGACCATCTGACTGTCTCCATCACCTTATTTTCTCCTTCGGTGTCAAACATTTCGTACATGCTACGGTGCATCCTCACACCTAACGAAGATCGCCATACAGTTTTTCCTAAATGTTATGAGGAGCCTACAGCCGGCTATTTCTGACGCCATAAGACATATGACTATGTTGCATGATCTTACTATTAGCTCTCGTTACATAGAGATGTGACCAAATTTGTCCGTGATTGCATCATCTGTGAGCAATGTAAAGTACAGCACGTTGCACCAGCTGGCTTGATGAGTAATCGAACGGTCACTTGCACTTAGGCAGTAGTAGCTGGAGACGTAATGGGTCCGGTTCCACGATCTGCCCGAGACTACCAGTACTTACTCATATTCATAATCTTATTCACTCGTTGTGTAGAATATATCACAATTCAAAGGCGAATGCGCAAGGGATTTACCGCGAGTTGAAAAATTGCGCATTTTTACCCTTTGATTCGCCCGAAGTGTTCCTATCGGACAACGGCACTGAAGTTCGTAATAAGATCATCGAGAAATTCCTCTTGGAGCATGGGGTAGTCTATTCAAGGATATCCCCTTATCATGCTCTAGAGAATCCGGTAGAGAGGGTCAATCGGACTCTTAAGGCCGCGAAAATCGCCTTCAGTGAGGAGTCTCAGTGAGAGCCAAGCTGATGTTGGCATATAATACATTGATACTAGACTCCACTGGCTTAAGTCCGGCCTTTCTCAACTCGAGTCATCTTTCCTCAGCTTTTGGCACACATCGTCACTAGAAATAGCAGCGTGCACATTTAACACAAGAAGAGGATGCTGTTCAAAAAGAATGCTCCACAGCATTGAAAAGAGCGCATGGAGAAGTTACCTGATCTGCATATAAAGGCAGCGTAAAACTTGCAGCAGGCACAAGCAAAACACGATTGCTGTTATAACGTGACAGCTCGCGACGTCGATTACGCGATTGGCGATCACGCTTGGTGACGTAATCGCATACTCTCCTTTAGCATATAAGGCGTCAGTGTCAAATATGCCCCGAAATTCGACGGGCCTTTTACCATCACAGAAAAACTCGGCACCAATATCTATCATTTGACCGATTCATCCGACGCACTAGGGCTAAGAGCCAAGCAAGGATGAAGGGAAGGAGAATTTTCTGGTGGCATTAGACGCGTACCTACATTCTAAGTACTCACACTGCTCAGCGGCATCCGCCTTTTTTCTCCCTGTCATGTTTCCTCTTCTTATTGACTCTGTCCTTCTGTTATATCTTTTATTATCACTAGTCCCATTTCTGAAACGATGGTCACTAGGAGAGATACAGGATCGAGAGACCACACTCCGGCTACCAGCGTCCGAAGGGGAGGCGTATGACGAGATCGCGAACTCCGCCTGCGTTGTGTATATGTATGCATCCTAAAATCTATATATTATATATTATATGTGTATATTTATTTGGAGAAGAATGTTGCAGGCGGCGACTAATTAACCGACAAAGAGATAATTAAGGGATAGAGCGAGAGAGGGAAAGACGGATTCACACCATGTACAAACGCTGACGCAAGTGGACTAGCTAAGCCAAGCGAACGCGCGTCCCGCTATTGCCGGGCTTTGAGTTAAGATTTTCGTGGGTTTCTTTATATCGGCGTAACCCGGGTGACCGAACACGAGTAGCCCGCTGCATCGTGGCGGTTTCAGTTTCGATAATTAAGGCTTTGGAGACGCATGCCTTTATATCAATTCAACAAAGGTTCGGGATGTTCTCTGTTCTCGGAACGAAATACTATTGCAGTTCAGTATTTTCATTCAATTATTACAGGCTGAGTGTTCCCGGCACACCGGTGACGGTCGACAAACTTACACTCCCGGCACGTCGGTGTTGGTCGAGCTGCTGAACGCTTTCTGCGCGTTGGTATAGGACGAGCGGCTAAATTGCGCTCTCGTATAACTACACACCGTGTCCGATTCACGTTGGCCAGGAAAATCAAACTGTTCCATATATTAAAAAATTCACATACAAACATACAAAATTAATACGTTTAAAGGGTTTTTTATGCCGTAAGGCTTTTTCCCTAGAGCCAATAAAGGGAATTCCATACATTGCCCAAAAATTTTGTGCTTTTATTTAATATCCTTCATCAGTAACCCATCCTTATTAAACTCGGGATATCGACCCAATTTTCGATTTCCTCTACTGAAATGAAGTGTATTCTCCTACGAGCGTTCTGCATTGATGGAAACAAATGGCAGTTAGATAGTGCTAATATTGGACGGTAAGGTGGGTGAGATAGAATTTCTCATCCACTATTCTCCAAATAGTGTTTGACCGAAGTGGCAACATACGGTCGAGCATTATTTTATTCTCGAGCATTATTTATATTATCATTTTTTCTAATAAGTCATTTTGTTCTTATTTTGGAACACATATTTCCCATTGTCGCTTCGTCTATTTCATTAAAATCAAATGTATGTAATATGTGCTTGTATAACTAATTATTTTCTATGCTGTAGTTTTTATTCTTTTTCGGTCGGTTTTGACGACTGGTAAGCATTTCATATACCGGTCCTCCTCGAGATTGTTTATATTACACAGTTCTATGGACGGGCGAGAAAATTGTCCTTACCTGGTCGATATTTAATTTCAAAACTCGTATTGACTATGGTAGAGAGTCCATCTAGCCAATTGGTTTATGAGGTTATGTAGAGAAGCGGCTACATTGGATATATCTTTTACAAAACGTCAATAGCACAATATTAATCAAATAAATTGTTGTATTTTTTGCATGTCTAGGTGCATCTCTTTATCTTTATCTAAAATATGATCTAAATATTTTATTTGTGAACGGATAAACTGAGGTTTTTCGAAGTTTGATTTCAATTTAGCGTTTGTTAGGCGCTGAACACTACTTTTAAGATTTTTAAATGGCCCCTAAATATTTTTGCAATAATGACAATGTCATCCAATATGCAAAAACATTAGGAGCCATTTCAGTGGTAATCGCCTTGTACAATAATCGTTGGAAGGTTGCAGGTGTGAAATGTAGTCCAAAGGGCATGATCTTCAATTCATAAGACCCTTTGTCAGGAAAGGTAAATGCAGTAGTCGGTCGAATCTCTAGTGTAAGTGCTGCTTGCCAGTAGCCACTCTTTATATCTATCTCTGTCTTATGAGTAAACGTGGCCTTCTTTTGCTTTGTGCAAGAGTTTTCACTGAAAAAGAATAGGATCGATTGAGCGGAGCGTGTGAATTTAGTTCGTTACTCAGAAGGTATCTTTCCACGACTAGCACCGAAACTAAACCCATCTCCTAAAAATTTCACGCACTTTTATATATTGTAAAAGTATGTTAACAATTTTTTGGAATGGTTACAATTTAAGCTTATTTCAATTGATATTATTTCTAATACACATTTAATTTCTTATACTAAATACATGTTTAATTTAATATATTCTTGTGTTGTTTACTGTTTTCTAATGCGTGTGTACTATTATATTTACTATTTTTCCTTTAAAATATGATAGCAAGTTTAAAATAAATATAGCAAGTAACTATAAACATAATAATAGACCAGAAAATCCGAAATATGCACCGAAGAGTACGTGAGCTACGATCTATGAAAGGCAACAATGCTGTTGGAGATGCAAAGAAAAGGGGTATGACAGATTTAAATGTCCAAATTGATCAAAGATTTTCTGTTCATATTGTGGGAAGTATAATATCTACACTAGAGATTGTGAAGTGTCATACGCCGTGAAACGGTCCACGGGCTGAGCCAACACCGAATTCAGCTCGGCCCGAATAATAAAGCAAGAAAAAGACAATAGAATCTTCGTTAGAGTTATGATAGGAGATTTTGAGGTAACAGCACCGCTTGACACCGGTTTTCTAAGTTCTAAGGCACCGGATTCCTAAGTTCCTACATAAGTGAAAACTTAGCAAACATATGTCATCGATTTAGTTGGCATTACGAGCCAAGCAATCGTATTGCTGTTCTAGCCAATGGCACCGAAATGGCACTAGCAAATGTTCTCACAGGGTATATTTATGTACAAGATATCCATAAAATACAAAGTTTTCTAGTGATGAAAGGCCTTAATCATCCTATGTTGCTAGGAATGAATGCCCTCTGTAATTTAAATATAAAATTGCAATTAAATCGGTAAGAAATACGCCAGAAAGAACAAAGTGAAACATATCAAGTGTGTACAATAGAAGAGCACAGGGGATTGAAAAACCTAACAAAATAGGAAGAGAAACAACTGGAAACCATTATAAATGACGAAATGAACAAATTTGATAATATGGAAGGGCCAACCCCGTTAATAAACCAAGAAATAGTATTAGAAAATAAAATTCCGATTAAACAAAAATATCGGCCCCGAAATCCAGCAATCCAGGATTTAATCAACGAAGAAGTTGACGAAATGTTAAGGGATAACGTAATACGCCCTTCTAACAGTCCATGGAGTTCACCAGCAGTTATTGTCAAAAAGAAAGATGGCAGAGCACGTTTTTGTGTGGACTTGAGTAAAGTGAATCAGGTAACTGAAAAAGATGCCTACTCAATACCGCAGATAAACGCAACGCTAGATAAACTACGAGGAGCTAGGTATTTATCTACTATAGATTTAAAAATGGATATTGGCAAGTAGCCCTGATGCCTGAAATTCGTCCAATAACCGCGTTCACTATACCAGGAAAAGGATTGTTCGAATTAAACGATATGCCATTCGGACTACACTCAGCCCCCACGACGTTTCAACGTCTATTAGATCGCGTTATCACGCCAGAATTAGCCCCACATACTTTCGCTTATTTAGATGATATGGTAATAGTGTCAAAAACCTATTCAGATCATATCAAACTATTACAAGAAGTATTCCGCCGATTACGAGCCGCATGTTTGCAACCAACCGTGGATAAATGTGAATATGCTCGTTCCAGTTTAAAGTATCTTGGACACATAATTGATCAAAACGGCCTCTGAACTGATCCAGACAATATTGCCGCCGTATTGAATCTTTCTCCGCCAAGAAACAGTATAGAAATACAGCGGTTCATGGACTTAATCTCGTGGTATAGTCGGTTTTTGAAAGATATATCGACTGTCGCTGCTCCTTGGCATAGACTCACTAGAAAGAATGCCAAATGGGACTGGAGCGAAACCGAACAAGAGGCATTTAACAAAATTAAACAACTGCTTACTAATGTGTCAGTACTTACTTGTCCAGACTGGAATAGACTATTTACTCTGCAAACTGATACAAGTCAAGACGGTTTAGGGGCTGCCCTAACGCAAACATATGACGAAACCAACAGAGTGATTGCCTTCGCCAGTAGGAGCCTGTCTGCTCCAGAAAAGAATTACTCAGCCACCGAATTAGAATGTCTTGCTATAAAATGGGGCATTTGGAAGTTCCGCCATTATTTAGAGGGTCATCATTTTATAGCATTGACAGATCACCAATCACTAAAGTGGCTCAATCAAATAGAAAGTCCGTCCAGACGTCTAGCACGGTGGGCCCTTAAGCTGAGTCAGTATGATTTTGAGATAAAATACAGGCCATGGACCGATAACTTGCTGGCAGATACTTTATCTAGATAGCCCTTGGAAGTAAAGTCCCCTCCAATTAAATCGTGCTCCTCTGTACTCAGAAAACCCCAACAACAATATCAACCAGCCACACAATAAAGATAGATTTCCAATTCAAGAATAAAAGTTTTGAAGAAAGTTTCGCCGTTGTGGATGTGCAGTCAGTAGATATAATTTTTGGCTTGGGAACCATCTCAAAAATAGGCTACCGATTCCTACTACATGCACGATCACCAGCAGCACGAGAAAGGCGTGCAGAAACAAGAACGAAAAGAAGACGTGCGATTCAACGAATTTTGAATAAGATGGACGAAGAGGCATCAATGGTCTTAGCGTTTCTGAAAGGATGAGCGACGACGAATAAAAGTAAGAAAGTCAATAGTACCTTCAAAGATATCTGTCTCAATAATAATTAAAATAAATAAAATTGTTGAAATTACCGATAATACATGTTAAGTGCATCGACCTACCGTCCTTAGAAGGAGAAAGATACATAGTCTCCGTAAATATTCAAAACAAGGTCAAAGGAACTTAATACGTACTTAATATAATTAATATTAAGCAAAAATCAGTATTATTGTAACTGTGTATGCGAAAAGAGTAGAAAATGTTCATTGAACAAATGATCCGTGTGCGTCGCGATGCTTTGGACGCTAAAGCCGAGTATAATAATATTATACGTCGGCCGACGCGACCTAGGCTCGTGACGAGTACGGGAAAATTGCGCGTGAAAAGTGTCGAAACACTGGCAGGATTTCGTGTCATATTAAAAAAAAGGGGCCCCAATGCGCCTTTGCACGTTATATCCGCCCCTGAAGGGCCTGCCGCCGACCACGCACCGCCTGCCGTTGACTGCGAGGTGATTTGCCTATCACCACCATCCCCGCCTAATGTGGTGGTGCTAGCAGAAAAAAGGGCAGTAGGCCTACCAGTGAGGCCTGCTCCCGAATATATTCCTGGCGATAATAATAACACCGATGATACTATTATGATACGATAATAATATTACCGGTATGACGAGGAGGCAACATTATATTTCAGGCTGGGCGCAACGCGGCACAGGCAAACCGTCGGCGGTAGACGCTTCAAAATGCTGATGCATGCCGAAACAGGACAAATAAAATCCATATCGTCCTATGGATCAAGATAAACTAAGGAAAAATAATAAATAGATAAAATATATAATTTCCGTTTTATTCTGATCGCGTAAATTATAAGAATAAAATTTTCGCTCCGTAAAGGGAAAATGCGTAAAATTAGTATTAGGCTAAAATCTTAGCTCGAATTCATAAAGTTTCAGTAATTAAAATAATCGGGCAATGCTCCCGATTAGCGGTCAAAAGCGCAATCTTCAGAACAAGACGATTGCGCGTATGAAATATACCTGCCTTGCGAACGTAGGACAAGGGAGAGCGGAGGGGAACTCACGCGCGTCGCGAGAGAGAGCCACCGCCGTGCGGCAGACAGCGTCGTAAAGATGTTCCGCACTCCCGCGCTCCCCGCGCCAATGATCTCGGGCGGCAGTAAATACATTCGTCACCGCATTTCTAAATACCTCATTTTTGTAACATATTATGAGAACACGCAAATAACTGAACATATGCGAACGTCCTAAAGCACAAAAAATATAATTAATTATTTGTAAAATAATCGTAATTACTATGCGTAATTATTACATTTAATTATAAGTTTTATAATTAAATATTATTATCTAATATTAAAATAACTATTATTCTTTATTACTAGGATAATTATTAGTATTATAAATATTATTATTTTCTAATAATAATTATTATTACCGTTAATTAATATGAAATAGATTCATTTGTTATAATAATATCATCATCAAAGGTATTATAATACCTAGATATTATTTTAATACGAGTTAATTAAATTAAGAAAAAACAGAGCCAGAATTGTTATATAATTTATATTCAATACGAGCGTCGTCAAGGATGCAAATGTCAACTTAATTATTATTATAACAATTATTATTATAATTTTTTATAATAATAATTATTCTTATTATTATTGGAATAAAGAAAAACCCGAGAGAACTAAATTACGCCGAAATGATTATAACAATACGAGCACTCTCAAGGCCAAAGTCGCAAATTAGACGTATAATTAATATAATTTTAATTAATTATTATTATTTTAATATTGTAAAATTATTATTATTATATTTCGGCGGATCGATACGAAATTAGTCGAACGGTGGCGTAAACACCTGATCGACTAATTTTTCATGTATAAAAGGGTGAGTTTTCCACCACAAAAGCAGTTCTCTCGACGATACGGCTGAAAGAAGCTCCCTAGAGCTATCCTGACTTCAGAGCTCTAGTAAATCCTGCCTGTCCGAAAATCCTGAATAGTAGAGTCGCGATCCTGGTTGCGCGGCGCTCCGTTAAAGACCAGTAGGCTCTACTACCCCATCCGAATCCTAGTGAGACTTGATCCTGGTTGCGCGGCGCTCTGTTAAAGGCCAGCAGTCTCACTCCTATACACGAACAAAGCCCTGATCCTGGGTATAAAAGTTTTTATAAATATAGTGTGCGACGTTAGTAAATTAAGTACATTTAAAATTAAAATTGTAAATACCGTTTAAAAATAAGCAGCATGCGACAACTAGTGTAATAAGGTATAGTATAAGGTTTCTGTCTTGTCTGTGGCAGATCGAAGGGCTCGAGGCCAGAAAAAATTATTAAAATTAACTTATATACATTTTATTCTTCATATGTTCTTTTAGAATAATATATTTTGTGATTATTTTTACATCTGTACACAATTGAGTAAACGTAATTTTTCCCGATCTTGTCTAAATTCCCTTTCCTTTCAAAACGATCCTGGCGCTACCGTGTAAGCTATCCCGAAAGGAAAAAGGAAGCGTTACATATTATACAAAAAGCAAGCAGGTTTGGTAAAATGTAACATTCTCTACTAATTTATTATTGATTGTAAATGAATTCTTAATTTTAAATTATTAAACCATAGACGCAAACACGTTCAATCAAAACTTATCAAATCTTATCAACTGGTCATTAAATAAATACTTCATTTTGCAATGGGTGATTTTCAGTTAAATCTTGTTTAAAATCAGCTGAAAGGCCGAAGAGAGAAGCATACGTCATTATTAGTAGATTTTAATACTGACTTAAAAAAAATACATTTCAAGTATTAGGACGAATAAGTCGAAATAGATATGTGAGAACGGAAAATGAAACTCTTCTAGTAATAGACTCATATTATTGGTAATGTTAGGAAGAGATTGAGAAAGGAAAGGGTAAGAGGGGATACTTAGTCAACCAATGTGAAAAAATGTTTAATGTATATAAAATCGAGAACTTTGTTGAGCCGATGAGAGAAAGGTTTTGCTTCTTCTGTTACTTCAGAATCGCTTTAAATACCCTGGAGGAAAGATGCAAAAATTTTTAATCAGCGTCCAACTATATCAAGAGATGAAAATGAGGGTGAAAGTTGCGTTAAATTTGGAAGGAGAAGGAACATCGGCAAGAGGTTGCAAAGACTGCCGCAGAAAATTTCACGGAAATGGATGGAAAAAATTAATAAATATAAATTTAAAAAATAAGACCGGAAGTGCTGGTCAGACAGGCCGTGTGCCATTGATCGAAATAACTGATAGTTTGAAGGATCAACGTCTAGAGAATACGATGGGTGGGGTAGAACTTCCCATTTCAACGATTTCAAGTATGTCTTGACCACTTGATCGCAACATGAGGTCGACCATTGTCATATTGTAAAATCACTTTTCCATGAATATCGTGGTATTGCGGCCATTTTTTTTCAATTCTCGGTCGTTTTTTTCAATAATCGCCTGCGATTGTTCAGTCCGTTTTAACAATTCATAATAGACTACACCAAGCTGGACCAACCAAATACTGAGCATGAGCTTGGAGCCGTGCATTTTCCGTTTTGGCCATCGACGTGTAAGCATAGCCAGGTAATCCCCATGATTTTCTGCGTTTGGGATTATCGTAATGAAACCATTTTTCATGAACCAGTCACAATGCTATCCAAAAATTCCTTCTGTCTTTGCCTTGCAAACAGCTGTTTACAAGCAAATAAACGCCGTTTAACATTTTTCGTTTTCAACTCATACGGCACCCAATTCCTTGTTTCTGAATTATTCCCATAACTCTCAGACATTTCGAAATCGCTTGTTGCTTCGCTCCCAATGATTCTGACAATTTTTGTTGCTTTGAACACGAGAGTTGATCAAGTAATGCCTTCAATTCTGCATCTTTGAAAACCTTCTCTCTTCCACCGCCATATTGGTCTTCGATGTGAAAATCACCGTTCTTGAAACGTTGAAAACACTTTCGGCACGTTCTTTCACTAATATGGCCTCACCATAGCTATTTTGATCATTCAATGAGCCTCAGCCGCAGATTTTTTTATATTAAAGCAAAAAATTGTAACTTCGTCATTCACTTTTTCTTATTACAGTTAACTAATAACTGTAAGATATGGAAATAATTTATAAGTACAAGATAAAATGCATAATATACATAATAGGTATAATCATGTTTTTATAATTAACTCGCAAGGATGTAAAAAATCAAGAGTGCTATCATTTTCTCTGTTATCGATCATTTTCTTATATAAGTAAAATAAAACTATAGCTACATTATATTTAAATGACTTGTTTGCTATTCTAAATTATACCGAATATTTTTGGTTTTACTAGTTTATAATTAAATTTTTTTTCTAAACAAGGTACAATATAAAGATCACTAATTTTACGAATTGTATATGTTAAATTAGGATTAGAATATACGTAAACACGTCTAAATAAATATATAATGGAGGATTAATATGTATTGTGTGCGTATGTCTATGTAGATAGATATGAGGCAAATATATGATAATGCACGGGTAACCAACATATATACAGAACTACACAAAATTATTATTGTCCGTTTATCGTGTAGTTCTGTATATATGTCGGTTTATATATATATATATATATATATATATATATATATATATTTTAACATAAGCACTTTGGTGAGAGCTAGTTCGTGCTCCGGCTCAACGCGCCTCGGCCCCGATCGCTCAGCACGCCATCGAGTTCTTTTCACCCCACCAAAGGCTATGTTCTATTCGTTTTAACTTGCATAAACGTGTTGCTCCGGCTCAACCCGCCTCGGCCCCTAGTCGCTCAACGCGCCACTAAATGATTAACAAAAATTATGAAAAACTAAATAACTATTTTATTTTCGGCCATTTGATAGCTTAGCCGCTGCTATCGACTTAGTCGCGCGATTATCCGTTGTAACAAATAAAATCATAAAATATATTTATGTTATGATGTACAAATTTAATAATTAATTCTAACTTAAAATTAACGCTCCGCGTGAGCGTAATTGCAAATTTTATTTATTATCTATTTCTCGTGTTCGCGTCCCGCCCTGAGTCTGCTGAGACTTGTCGCCCGCTATCGCGCCGACGACAGGTCCCCTCGAATAGCCAGTTTCGAGGTCGCTGGCACACTGAATTTTCGCAGTCAGTGCGGCTCTATTTGAGAATTGGGAGAGAGCGCTCGCTCTCTCCTTACCGCACTGTACAGCGCCTTAGTACTAGGCAGTGCCGTCGCCGCCCGAGAGCGCTCGCTCATCCTCGTCGCTGCCGGCGCTTTATTCCCGCGCCGCGCCACGAAGCCTTCGGCGCTCCCCTTTCGCCACGCCGCGCCGCTCGCGACTTCGTGACTTATCTACAATATATATATATATATATATATATATATATATATATATATAGAACAAAACATTATCACTTACCTGCCGACAATCCTCTCACATGTACGCGAAATAGTAATATAACAAGTATATTAATATACACATTCAATAAATAAGAAATTATGTCCACTACGTTAACTATTATAATTGCGAAGTATATATATATATATATATATATATATATATATATATATATATATATATACATATTGTAGGTTTAAATAACATAAGAATAATTAAACGTTAATAATTGTAATAATTCTTCGCCCACTTTTATAAGATAATAACACGGCAGTATATATCTATATGTATATAAGACGATAAGAGGATATCAGCTGGCACAGGTAAACACTGACTAGGCTGTCGCGTATTAGAGAATTGTAACCACAGAACAACTCTGAAAATTTAATTTCAAGTCATGTGTATTGCTCAACAACTCAGTGTATTACGAGTATTCACTCTAAGAATAAAAGAAAAAATTAAGTCAAGTATTATCAATTGTTTAATCATTGCTCTCTTATCTTTCCCTATGAGCAAATCCAGGGAAGTGACTGGTCCTCCCATAAAGGGTAGGACTGTACATGCCCCAAACCAATCACAAATATCTTTTCTTTTTATTACACTTTCCCCAATTCAAAGTAGGGAAGTAAGCCGGTAGGCCGAAGCGGATAAAGCTTCCTTCTCGAAAGAAAAGTAATCTGTATCCAATTGAAGCCCCTTAGTCTCCAGTTTATCTAAACAATCATAGGGACTTCCCTGAATTCAATAAGTGCATTTTATGAACTTTCTTTCAGCATTTAAAATTCCGGAGCTAGTGAAGGAAACCCCAGGCTCAAAAGAGGCCAAGGGACAATCAAGCCACACACCCACACACCCAAACACCCCCCCCCACACACACATATATGTATATTCCACAAATATGTATGTATATATGTATATATGTTTTGTAAAAGCACATGTGAGCGAAAGTCTATAAAGCTCAAATCTTATCGACTATTTTATAAAAGTTTTAAAAATAAATCTTAGAAATTAAAAAGACTACAAAAGCTCTCTAATAATAGAAAAAATCTTATACTTACATAAGAAATGTATCAACCCTACAGGGGAAAATCTAAATCTTAAAAAAATATTCAATTTAAATATTCTTATAAACTTAAATATAAACTCATCAAATATTCTAAATTTTATTAAAGAAATATAAAAATTAGACACGCACCAGAACCTCTGATCTGTGTAAAATAACACAGCGAAGTGCAACTGCCTATGTACTTAAAATTGAGTAACAATTATCAAACTTATTTATTAAATGAGAAACAAATACGCAACGCATAACTTAATTACAGAAGTTCATGAAAAAGAAACACTTGCTGTCGTACATAGCGTACAAGTATTTCGTTCCTACGAATGTGGAAGAAAAATAATCATGATCCCTGACTGTCAACCATTAGTTTAATTTAAATCGCCAAACCTGAACACAAGAGTGCAGAAATGGCGTTTTAAACGTTCTGAATATGATTAGACCATCTTGCATAAGCCAGGAAGACGAAATTCTAATGCAGACACCTTACCGCGAAATCCGCCTGAAATAGTCACGACAAATATCGTGACGAGATCAAATTGAAAACTTGCCAATGCACCAGGTCGTGAGGAGAAAAACAAATTAACTCCAAACACTATTACACAGCCAAGAAAAAGGGGACAACCAAAACAAATTACGCAAGGGGCATCCGAAAAATCTCCTTTACAGGTGATCAAAAATGAAATTTCAGAGCCACTATGAAAGGACATTATGTAAGAGGAAACTAGCCAAATATCTCCGGTAAAAGAAAGGCCCAGGCGTGCCGCGGTGCAACAGGCGCCCTGTTATGATGAAAGTGAATAAAAGCAACCGAAAGGTTTGAGGCTAAACCAACAGCATTATTCCAACTAATAACCATTAATCTACCGGAAGAGACCAAATCAGCATCCTCGACTCAATCATTGAACTTAAATCACAACGAAGTTTGAAAAAAAGCAGGGTAATAGTAATTATGAATTTAATATGGCACCGCAAAGATAACATCGTTTTCTTCATAATCAGTGATGGAAATCCTTGTGTTGATAATACAAGTTCCCTCACCCGCTTCAAGAAGAAATAGATAGACAAGTGAATGATTTATTAAACGAAGGGGTGATAAGAAACTCTGATTCCCCATTTAATAGCCCAATTTGCATTGTGAAAAAGAAAGCAGACTGACAAGGACGATCAAGTAGGCGAATGATACTTGACTGTAGAGCTTTGAACGAAAAAACAGTAAACGATACCTATCCACTGTTGAATATCATCGAGATATTTGACTAAGTAGGAAGTGCAAAACATTACTCTGTACTGAACCTTGCGTCAGGGTTTCATCAAATTGAGATGGACTCCAGAGATGCACATAAAACAGTTTTTAGTACACCATTTGGACACTATCAATTCGGTCGTATACTTTTTGTATCGAAAAATGCACCCGCCACTTTCCAAAGGTTAATGGATACCTTACTAAAAGGACTAAAACGCAGAGAACTATTCGTATACTTTGACGACATTGTGATATATGCGAATATATTGATAGAACACGATAGAAAATTTTTTACTTTTTCACAGACTGCACATCTCTACACATAAGCATAAATAAGCTTTGCATCAATCTAACTATATCAAATGTGATACTAAGAAAAATAAATATCACTTAATACTTCCTCATTTCTCGCTATACTTTTTAACGCTTCATATCCTCTGTACTAACCCTATGATAAATGCTAATATTTGGAGAAGAACGTCAATAGATCTGTAAGCAATAAAAGTATGCGTAAAACTAGAAAAAAAAAAGAAAAAAAACTTTCTGGCGTATCAGAAAAATCAACACGAGTAAACATCCCAGAATTTAAGTGAATGAGATACCAGAAAGATACATAAAGAATAACAATATTATTTATATGCATACTATATCTTATCACCTGACCTGAAGAAAGAAAGAACATACTAACGAGACGCATCTAAAACATGAGCAGCGATTTTTCTGTGAGCTTATACACGCGCATTTAATTTCTGTTTTCATTTAGTTGTTCGTAAAGGCCAAAATTTAATTCGTGATCTCTGTCTTTCTGATGCCAATTATAACAATTTTATTTTCTTTTAGGCTACGAAACTAACCTCTTTTTGATTTCAGAAAAGATGAATCCCTATGCACATTACTTTTTACATTATTTTTCGCGACCCCGGCAATAACAATAATCGGGTACGACTGCGGATCTAACACTATGAATATAACCATGCCATTGTTAGACGTCAGAGGATGTAATTTTCCTCAACTTCATCGTGCAAGTTAACTTATCTACAGTTGCCTCAAATCAACGACTTTCAAGAAACTAAAGCTTAACCATGTAAAATAGAAGTACATCTTTTTCTTGACTAGCCCTACGAATGGAATTATGCGGAGCCTCAATGATTGATAGCAGAACGTTTAATGAAGTCTCTTCATTTGATGCTAATTTTGGTTTGCCTGGTCTACGTAGATCATTGATAGTACCGAGATCATTAAACCATGTAATGGTTCTTAACACCGTTGAAAATGATATTGGAATTCTAGCAACTCTAAAAGTTGCATTGAAAAGATTCATTATTCCCTAACAGATCGTACCATTTCGCCCCTACCTCTCATCATAAGCAGTGATATTCGTTCTCTTTCAGTAAGTCGATTCATTTTGACTAATCTAACAAATTAAACCTTACATAAACGTCGATCACAGTGATCACGATTTCAAGAATTAATTTTAAGTTCAAGTATAAAAACTATCCGATCCTGTTATCACAGTGAAGAGCGCACACTTACAACGGAGACAAATGTTTAAAAATTAAATTTTTAAAGAAAAGAAAATTTTTATTTACTTTTTTATTATTTTTTTATGAATTTAAGATTTGCATATTGCGCTATTTTTATTTTTTAGTTTATTTTTTGTTTTACTTTATAAGACAAGGGCACTCACGCTAATCAAGTACCCCAGAGGGACAGATTTTACTACGTCTACGTACTTGTTCCTGGGTAATGCTAAACGTAGATAAGAAAATTCGAAGTAAAATGTCCTTGAAGGGCATCGCCAAGGCCGTGCAGAGCGTCAACATTGCATGCACGTTGATAAAGGTAATAGTTTCTATGACACAAAAATTAAGAATTTCCTATGCCATAAGGTGTCCATACCTTGTTCGAGGTTAAATGACCTTGTGTGACCATTAAGGTTATCCTTGACCCATGAGTTGACCACATATTTGGACGTAAAATTTTCTGCTCTTTCGATTTCCGGTGTCAAAAATAGGGCTTCCCATTTGAAAAAATAATGTTGACCTTGAAATAACCTTGAAAGTTATACCCAAGGTCAAATCCAAGGTCACCATTAAATTCCTTGACAAAAACTATCACTAGATTGCTTGACTTTGTCCAAAATCAGTTTACCTGGATAATTATTAAGGTGTTCCGGGACTTTTTGGACACCTTGTATATGAGGAAATATATGGTAATGCACGGGTAAACGACATATATACAGAACTGTATTACACAAAATACAAATGGGATATACAGGTGCGTATGCATACACATATGCATTTATCTATATATATATATATATATATATATATATATATATATATATATATATACACACACACATATATATTAGGTTATCAAATATCTTCCTTCCGCCTTGTTGCCTTGTGAATTTCACGGTTATGTACAAAGCGCTACAGAGTTCGTATCTGGCCATATTATACATCATTTGAAAGGTCTTGACATAACGTACAAAACGACGCTATGCATGATTAGTTCGGATATTGCGTTCAAAAGTTATAGACGAGTAAACATTAACTAACGCCGAAATTCGCGCTATTTTAAAGTTTTCACGCTATCACTTCGAATCACAGAGGAATGGTTTCGACGATTCAGAGCCGGTGAAAATGACACCATGGATAAGCCAGCCGACGGAAGACCTGTCACGACGAGATCAAATCATAGGATTTATCGAGTTAGACCGGCATGTGGCATCTCGTGATATCGCCCAGGAGAAGAGAGTTAGTCACCAAATCATCTTAAACGGCGAATATTTGAAGAAAATCCGACCACTGTAAAACTTTTTATAAAGCATTGAATGAAGAGCAAAAAAGCGAAAGGGAGATATTGACAATCTTATATATATATATATATATATATATATATATATATATATACATATACAGAACAAAACATCATAATTTATCTGTTGACAATAATTTATCCTCTCACATGTATGCGAAATAGTCATATAACAAGTCTATTAATATACAAATTGAATAAATAAGAAGCTATGTCAACTACTTTATATATATATATATATATATATATATATATATATATATATATATATATGCATAATAAATATGGGTTCGATGGAGAAAATTGTACTTTGGAGTTCAAGCGGTAGAAAAAGATATCCAAGTGTCTCAAGACGACGTTTACAGAGAGTATCATGTTCGGACTATAGGAAATGTCTCGGGAAGACTACTATTGAGAGTTTTGTGTTGGGGAAGTAGAATAGAATTTCCAGATGTCCAGAGACGACTCTTATTGGGAGTGTGCGTGTTCGAATGATAGAATACGAATCTTTTCATAGAAGTCGTACTGACGTACCTGGACCTTGTTTCCCACTAACTATACATGAGACTCCCCGTAAAAGTAGTTCCAAATTATCTGGAAATTACATTCTATCATACGAACACGACACTCCCCGAAGAAGTTGTCCTGACATACCTAAACATCGTTTCCTACCAAGTAAATACGATAGTCCCAGTCTCGAGAAAGCTAGCATCGCTTCCTAACGACTAAACAAAATACTCCCCGTAGAAGTCGTTCGGAAAGACCTAGCTATCCTATTTCACCGTCCGAAGACAAAATTAAAAAATTAAAAAAAAAGAAAAAATTAAGTCAAATTTCATTAATAGTTTAATCATTACTTTCTTATCTTTCTCTATGACCAAATCCGTGGAAGTGACTGGTCCTCCCATTAAGGGTAGGACTGTACATGCCTCAATCCACACACAAATATCTTTTCTTTTTATTGCACTTTCCTCAATTAATAGTAGGGAAGTAAGCTGGTAGGTTGTGACGGATAAAGATTCGACCTCGAAAAAAAGGAATCTGTATCCAAGTGAAGACCCTTAGACTTCGGTTTATCTAAACAATAATAGGGAATATATGTATATTCCACAAATATGTATGTATATATGTATATGTGTTTTTTGAAAGGAAGGGTGAGCGGAAGGGTGAATATACTCAGATGTCACAAAATTAAAACCTCTCTCAAATAACGAGAATTTGGCTCGTAAGCTGACATATTTAATCGAGAATAACTTTATCATACAAACACAAATTGACTAATATTTCGATGAAGTTATGTTTACAAATACCTAAGCTTATTATATGACATTTATTTCAACAATCTATTTATTTCAACTAGCATTTACCGCTATACCCATCTATTACAAAACGGTGAAAGAAAAATTGTACACCTAATATATATATATATATATATATTGTTAGGATTGTGCACCAACCATGCTGTGCTTATATAGTGTGTGTGTGTACCATCTGTACGAGCGGTACAGATGCTGTGTGCGAGAGCGGCGCTGAGCGAGCGCCCCTTATAGAGAGTGCAGTTAGTAGACTGCTAAACGTTGTGCGAGTTAGTTGATTGTGAATACAGCTCTGAGTAATCGAAATACATTTTCTTTGTGTTATTCCTTTATTTCCACTCTGCTTGTATTTTACATATTAGATCTAGATTCCAACAGGTTATGGGACCCGCCCACGTCCACTGAGCATTTTTAGAATATTTTAAAATTTAAAATTTCGTGTAAAGTGAAAAACTGTTTCGAAAGTGCGTGCTCGTGGAGAAAGTGCTTTGTTCAAGAGAGAGAGGTCGAGCACGTGTTGCTCCCTGAAACAAAGCCAAGGAAAAACCGTTGCCAATCTTGAAGGAGATTCATTTTACTGCAGCTAGAAATTTTCCAAAAGAGGGAAAAATTATTTATTGAAATGGACTTCAATAAAAGTTCGACCTTGAGCGCAAACGCTGGAAAGCGTAAGTTGAAGTTTGGTTTTTGTCCAAAATCAAAAGAAGAAGGTTGAGTAAAATTTAATTTATTATTAGGAGTGTGAATAAGTCTTTCCCGTTTTTTGTAAGAGATGGCGCCACCAATACTGTGCGAGTATTCAATGGTTACATATGTCATAATCAAAGCTTATTCATATGTCAACAAATCCATACTAACACATTAGTTAAAATTTTTTCGCATCATAAATTTTTGATATCGTGAAAATGTCGAAATTTAAGCCGAGTCGACGTCATTTGCGGGAAGTTTCACTTTATTGGTTCAATTTGAAGAAATCTGCTGCTGAGACGCATCGATTGCTTCAGGAGGCTTATGGAGAAGGTTGTGTCGATGATTCAAGTGTTCGCGGATGGTTTCGACGCTTCAAAAGCGGTGATTTCGACGTGGAAGACAAGGAGCGTTCCGGGCGGCCGCAAATCTTTGAAGATCGAGAATTGGCGACTTTGCTTGATGAAGATTCTTGTCAAACGCCAGAAGAACTTGCTGAAGCATTGGGAGTTGACCGAACAACCATTTCCAAGCGTTTGAAAGCCATGGGAATGATCCAAAAGCAAGGAAATTGGGTGCCGTACGAACTGAAGCTGAGAGACGTCGAACGGCATTTTTTCACTTGCGAACAGCTGCTTCAGCGACATAAAAGAAAGGGTTTTCTGCATCGTATCGAGACTGGCGATGAAAAGTGGATACGTTACGATAATCCGAAGCGCAGAAAATTATGGGGACTACCCGGCCATGCATCATCATCGACGGCCAAGCCAAATATTCATGGCGCCAAGCTCATGCTCTGTATATGGTGGGACCAGCTAGGTGTGGTTTACTATGAGCTTCTGAAACCGAATGAAAGGATCACAGGCGAGGTCTATCGACGACAATTGATGCGTTTGAGCCGCGCACTGCGAGAAAAACGGCCACAATACTCCGACAGGCACGACAAAGTTATTTTGCAACAATACAATGCTCGCCCACATGTTGCACCGCCGGTGAAAACATACTTAGAAACGCTCAAATGGGAAGTCCTACCCCACCCGCCGTATAGTCCAGACGTTGCTCCGTCTGATTACCATCTCTTCAGATCGATGACGCATGGCCTGGCTGACCAGCACTTCCATTCCTACGAGGGAGCCAAAAAATGGGTGGATGACTGGATAGAGGCCAAACCGGTCGAATTTTTTCGCAACGGGATTCGTATGTTGCCAGAAAGTTGGGAAAAAGTTGTAGCTAGCGATGGCCAATACTTTCAATAATTCATTTGTAACCATTTTTTCACAATAAAGGCTCAAAATTTGAAAAAAAACGGGAAAGACTTATTCACATACCTGATAATAATTTAATTTATTGCAATAATGCAAAAGTATTGAATTAGTTTAAAAGTGAATTTAGATTTGTACATATGAATTATAGTGTAATTATCACTATGGTTTGAATGGAAAATCTAAAATAGTGATTTCGATATTTTAATAGTTGAAAATTCATCTAAACTAAAGTTAATTAATACTTTATTGTTAGATAATTAAGTAAACTAAATGAAAATTTTAAGAGAGTAAAAAGCTAAAGTAAAATTTCATAATCCATTGAAATTTGATTTTAAGAAAGATAAGTTTTAATATTGCAATTTGTTTACTAAATAGTTTAAACAAATAGTAATTATGTATTAAAATTGTTTCAGATAATTAAAATTCATCTTGATAATTATTGAATTCTTAAAAACTAAAGTAGCTTATGTAGAGATTGGCTAATGTAAAAATCGCGCGGGAAAGATTTTAACATTTTACCGCGAATCGAACATAACGAATTTGTTGCAATAATAATTCGAGATAAATCTTTAGATTTCCTAGAATTCGATTTCAAAGTTCAAGCAGGAATTTTTAACCGAAAAGAGTAAGTGCGTGTGCACCGGTATACGGGCGCGCGGTGCGGCGTAGAGGGGGGGAGCGCGAGCGACCCCCAGGCGCGCGCGGTATAGCGGACGCGCGGCGCGTGGAGGGGCTAGCGCGGCAGCGGCGGTCTCTCTCCCGGGCGCGCGGCCTAGTCCGGACGGAGTCCGAGCGTCAAAACGCACAAGGAGGGCTCCTACGAGGCTGGGGACGCGTTTTCCGTAACCGCCGTGCAATTTACACGCATGTCCATAAGAAAAATCGCCGCAATGTATTTCTTATGGGAGCTATATCCGTATATACTGACTATACGGGTATACATATACGGTATATGTATGTATCGGTATACGTGAGGTAGTATACGTCCGCGTCCACCATATAGTTGTACATATATACTGTACGGGTATATATATAGAGGTAGGCTACGCGCTTAATATAGGTGTGAGGGTTTATATGTGTGTGTCTGCTATATGGTCGTGCATACATACTGCACGGGTATATATATAGATACATCGTACGCATTTAATATACGTGAGTTTATCCCGCGGCATATAGAGTCCAATCCGACGCTATAGCTAGGGGGGCCCTGGGTAATGCCCAGGCCCGTGCCCTCACGTGAGGGGGCCTCGGGTTCTTACCAGGACCGTATCCTTATACCAGAGGGGCCCGATGCCTAATACGGGATAGGTATATACAGTGTGTAGGCGCGATATATGCACGCGCGTGTGAGCCTCTTGCGGTATATATATAAATCCGCCGGTTATCATTACATATAACCAGAAGTAAGAGGGAGTGAGTAGTGCACCGTACTTGTACGGGGCAGCAGTACTGCGACCGCAAACCCCCTGCGTATGCTGGACAGTATACGATTTGGCTGGTTTGTCAAGCGCAGTTGCTGCTGCGTTCGCATTAGTCTGAATGGCCTGCCTGCCGATCCATACCGCCTAGACAGAGGGGGTGCATACATTTCTGTATTCTCTCGACGTGAATGTGACTTTATAGAGCGAGACGTCGCTCTCCGGGGCTCTTAATACATACTTAAGGGTTTCGAGGATTTAGTGCGAAACACTGTTCTTTTCCAAGAAGAAAAATCGATATCGTACTTACGGGAACTGAACGCGTGTAGTGAGGAAAGAGATCTTTACTTAAGGTGGTTTAGTCACGCCACAAAACGTAAAATCTAGCTAGTACTTACGTTACATAAAATCCTATAGGTAACGACGCCGCAGTGAGTAATACCTTGGGAAGGAAGGTATGGAAGGCGATTGAGAAGGTATGGAGGAGGCATGGCCACGAGAGATACTTTCATGGACAGAGAGTATACCTTTATCGCTCACAAGAGCGAACATTGTCCGCTGCGATCGTGTTTTCGGACACGAAGGTGGTGAGGATTGGGCACCTGTTGCGCCCAGAGGAGCTCGAGGAGCTTGATCGAGCTTGGCCTACCGGCAACGTACTGGTAGAATTCTTTCCGGAGCAGACCATCGCTCCGAGGAAAGAACGAGAAAGTGAAAGCAAGCTCGAGGGAGTGTTTCGTGACATACACACTGTCGCGAAGCAGGCCTCCGAGCGCATGGACAAGTGGGAGGAAACCATGAAAGGCATGGTGGAGCGAAACAGGAGCGCCAACTAAACAACCTGGCGAGATGGCTGCCGTCCGAAAGGATAGAGTCAGCAGTCATGACACTGGCGGAGAAGCTGGTTCCAGCAATCCTGGAAGTAGCTGCTGCTCGGCCTGCCTCGCCATCGTCGAGTCGGCAGGAGCCGATATCAAACATTCCGCCACTGGAACCAGACGTGGAGATTCTGGACAGCTCTCGAGGATCTCGCCAAGAGGACGAACAGCCGGCCCATGGGAAGCTGTCTCGATCCGTCAACGACAAGAATTTCAATCTCTACGAAGACGTGACGGACGAAATGATAAAGGTTCTGGTGAACCACATGGACGCTAGCTCGATATCGCCATCCAAGGAGAAGGGAGCACAGCCGTCACTGGATCACCGAGACTATGAATACAACCCCGGCGCAGCTTCAGAGGGAGATTCGAGATATAATGTAAGGCCATCAGACTCTGATAATAATAACAATAATCTTATTATTTCTGATTCCAATTTAAATGTAAATAAGTCTCACGATAACCTGCATTGCTCGAGAACAGAGTCGAGCAATCTTCCAGCAAACGCTCTGCCTGATAATCTCAGTGCGAGCGTGGCTGATGATCGCATCGGTTCTGAAGGCGATAAGTGCAGCGAAGTGACCGATAAATTAACAGAAAAGGTAGATAGTAGTAATTCTGTATTTAATGATTCAGATGGTCATTTGCTTGAAAAGGTTTTAAATCAAATCACTAACTGTTCAAATAAAGAGAATAGTTCTTTCAGAAAATACAGACTTACAAATGATATGCGTTTCGATATATTTGAGGATTATCTTAACTCGGAATTACGTGTGAAAAGGTTGAGCCACGTTCTGACGATAGGGGAGAACGATGTCGTTGATGAGAAAGCTCGTGACGACATGTTCAGAGCCCGTGATATAATCATCAATCATATTGATATCACATATTATCAAAAGATTGTAAACCTTAAATCTCCTAAGAAGATACTCGAAAAGTTAAAAGAACACAAACGACTTGAGACTAAGACTACACGTATTTCGGCTCGGAGAGCGTTATACACTATAAAGTACAATCCTTCTAAGGAGCGTGCTTTGAATTCTGGGATAAATTCGAGGACAGAGTCCGAATTTATGAGAGTGTGCCTAATGCAGACAAACTGTCTGATAAAGAAAAGAGAGATATGTTTGTGCAAGCAATCACAGACGCAGTACCTGAAGAGACTCTCGCAGAGGTTATAAGCCTCGAGTCAACAGGTAAAGAAATGACGTACGAGGCACTTAAACATTTTATTTTACAGAAGGAAGCAACGAAGCCCACAGCCGAGCGGAGGGGAGATCAGCTGATTGCTGAAAGCGGACACAGGAGGTCCTTCCGCAACCCCTACAGCAACAACCGCAGGAGCGGCGACAGCGCGGGTCGTAGTGACGACCGCGCTCTCAAATGCAGAGCATGCGGCAAATTTGGGCACATGCTGAAAGAGTGTCCAACTCCTACGCTCATACAATGCTATAATTGTAATGAGCTGGGCAATCACATCGCCAGAGACTGCCCCAGTAAGCATGCCAAGCCGGCCAAACGGCCATATGATCAAAACCGCCACGAAGGAGGCAAGGACAACCCCTTCAGTAGTAGGAAGAAGGGACGTACGGCCTACGCTTTAGAAAAAGAGGTCGGTAGCGACGAAAATCGCGGAGTATCATATAATCACCGATAATTATAAATCTGCCTTCTGGACGATTTCGTTAGAAATTCCGAAACTTAAAATAGGTAGCGGTCTAGCAGCAGAGAATTCGAGCGTATCAATGAACACGCGTAGTAGATCGTGCGTAGCGAACTCAAACTTACCTGACACACCTGTCATTTCCGAAACAGGTTTAGGAGATCAACTAATCACGGTTATTCCGAAAGAGGGAGAAAGTGAGGTTAGGAGTTCGGAAGAACCGGAAGTTATCCACAGAAATCGCAACGTATCAAACTCCAAGACACTATCAGCAGCTACTGTGGCATACGAGACTAGGCCATGCGTCGGTCAAGTATCTTAAACAGTTCGCGAAGACAAATAACAATTTAATCAATGGAAAGGATTTATTAGATACAACCGAAATAGATAATTGCGAAGTTTGTCATCTAACTAAAACAGTAAAGCTACCGTTTAATAAAACGCGAACGCGGGCAGACAAACCATTGCAAATACTGCACGGTGACACTATGGGGCCTATTAAACCAGCGTCATATCCAGGAGGGTATAAATTCATAATCGTTCTAGTAGATGATTATTCTAGGGTAGCTTGTGCGTACCCAGTTAAAAGCAAGACCGAAGCAGGGAAATGCATAGACTCGTGCGTTAGAAAATTAAGAAACACGATAGGGTCGGATGAAAAATTCTGTTATCTGGGCACCGACCAAGGTACGGAATTCACTAGCAGGGAAACTATAGATAGGTTAGCGGAACTAGGTGCAGAATTGCAACTTGCGTGCCCAGATACTCCGGAACATAACGGAGTCGCAGAAAGGTTTAATAGAACGCTTGAAATGAAAGTACGTGCAATGATGTGCGATTCAGGTCTACCTCTCAGTAACTGGGACCTCGCGGTAGACGCGGCAGTTTACACTTATAATAGAAGCCCGCACAAAGCGTTAGACATGAACATACCGCTGTTCAAATTGCGAAACAGCTTCAGCTTGGATTTAGGACAGCTTAGAAGATTCGGCAGCTTAGGCTTCTTTAAGAAACCGCGAAATTTAGATCATAAATTCGGATTACAGGGTATTCGGGGTGTAGTTGTAGGATACACTCAAACCGGTTATAAATTGCTTGTACCTGAGGAAAGAAAAATGTATGAAACAAGACACCTCAAATCACTTGAACACATTGTCTACGGAGACGTATTCGACAAAGAAAAGAATAAATTATCATTTGCGAAAAATCAGGAAGAATCACTAGATTCAGAGGGAGAGGAAAATAACAACTCTCCTATTAAACATAGTCCGATAGTCAAACGCGGAAGACCGAAGAAAGTTAGATCAGCGATAGATATCATGTATATTAACAATGATAATAGAGTAGAACTGCGCGACGAAGCTAGGGATATACTTATAGCATCAATAAATAAAGATCCCGTTAATTACCGCGAAGCAGTCAGCTCACCGAACAGCAAAAATTGGATAGAAGCGATAGAGAATGAAATTAAGTCACTAGTAGATAAAAATGTGTTCGAAACCGTGAATAAGAGGGAGTTAATGTCAAGCGTTAGCAATCCGAATGTCTTAGATTCGAGGTGGGTCTTTAAAACCAAGCTTAACGATAAAAACGAGGTTAGATACAAAGCTCGTCTCGTAATCAGAGGGTTTAAAGACAAAAACGAATACTCGATTAGCGACATTTACGCGCCAGTCTCTAGGTTGCCACTAGTTTGAGCGTGCTTAGCGATAACAAATTATTACGACTGGGAAATTCGCCAACTCGATGTAGAAACCGCCTTCTTATACGGAGAAGTCGAAGAGGATATATACATGCATATACCAGAGGGAGTCAAATCGGATGAAAACGACAAACAACTATGGAAACTAAAACGTTCACTATATGGCTTAAAAATCAGCCCGAAAAGATGGAATGTCAAATTTACTGAAACTATCAATAAATTTGGATATACATCCGATTCAGTAGATCCGTGCTTATTCGTAAAAAGAATAGAAGACACCGTCTGTTATGTACTCTTGTATGTGGATGATATCCTCGTCTCCAGTAACGATAGAAAAGAAATCGACGATATAACCGCGAAATTAGGCGCGGAGTTCAAAGTCAAAGACTTCGGTGAACCTCGCGAATTCCTGGGAATTAGGTTAGATCGCGATCGAGCGAAGAAAACGCTTAAATTGTCTCAGGGAAAGTTCGCGCGAAATCAATTGATTAAATTCGGATACGAAAGAACACACTCAGTGGATACACCACTGCCGATTGCATACGCGAACGACCGATCGCGCAAAAGCAGAGAAAATGAAGATTGCGCAGTAGAAGCGTCTACCGATAGGATATTTCGCGAATTAGTAGGATCGTTACTATATCTGGCCAACTCTACTAGACCGGATATAACTTATGCGGTAAATATTCTATGTAGACATCAGATAAGTCCTACACAGGAAGACTGGAAGATGGCTTCCCGTGTTTGCAAGTATCTGTCGGGATCGATCGACAAAGGTCTTGTCTACAAAGGCTTGTCTGACAGGATGATGGCCTTCTCGGACGCCAGCATAGCAGACTGTAAAAATACGTTTACAACGAGCGGTCTAATAGTAAGATTGTTTGGCGATTCGATCGTATGGAAAACGAAAAGACAACAGAGTGTTGCTCTGTCAACGTGTCAATCAGAGTATGTAGCAATGAGCGATGCGTGTCAAGAAATTCTCGCAGTACACGACTCGATTAAATTCGTAATATCCGAAAGTCTAATGCCAGTTACACTGTACTGCGATAACTTGGCTGCCAAGTCATGCGCGGAAACCGACGGTAGCAATAGATTAAGACATATGATAGAAAGAAAAGAGCACTTTATTAAAGAGTGCGTTAAACGTAACTACGTTCAGATAGAATGGATCTGCTCGAAAAATCAATTAGCAGACATATTTACCAAAGCGTTGTGCGCTCAGCTGCATGATAAGCTGAGCACGAGAACAATGCTAGGAGATTAACTGATTTCGCTACTTGCAGGTTCGGAACCAGAAAACTGGGACTGAGGCCTGCCCGCAGCGTAAGTTCATGCTGGCTATAACCGATGTCAGAGTGGTCGACAGCGAAAGCCGAGAAAAGCTCCGCTGAGACCTGAGTCAACATGAAAGAGCGTGTAGAACTACAGAGAGAGAAATCGGCCTAAGCAAGTAGCATGGTGGTGAGAGGGAGTGTTGGGATTGAGCATCAACCATACTGTGCTTATATTGTGTGTGTGTGTACCATCTGTACGAGCGGTACAGATGCTGTGTGCGAGAGCGGCGCTGCGCGAGCGCCCTTTATAGAGAGTGCAGTTAGTAGAGTGCTAAACGTTGTGCGAGTTAGTTGATTGTGAATAAAGATCTGAGTAATCGAAATACATTGTCTTTGTGTTATTCCTTTATTTCCACTCTGCTTGTATTTTACATATTAGATCTAGATTCCAACATATATATATATATATATATATATATATATATATATATATATATATGTATGCATCAGAGATATATGTATATAGGTAGACTGCTATTAACTACTATGCTCGGCCCAGCTATGTGTGTGTGTGTATACATATATAAATAAATTAAAAGATAAAAAAATTTAATAGAAATTATAAATTGAACTTATGAAATAATTTATAATTTTATAATTTTAAATTTACAAACAAAAAAGAATTATATCATATTTAAATAATATTATTGTTAGAATTTAAGATTCATAAATGTGGAAATAAATATAATTAGCAGAGTATGGGTGTGAAGTAATAAAGAACAAAACGAATTAACTTAATACATAAAAGCTTTAAACACACGTGAAGCTAATACAAGCCAATACTCACTCTATACTTCATATATATATATATATATATATATATATATATATATATATATATACTATGCAGTGTGCACGGTTGGTGGTCTATTCCAACACTCCCTTTCACCTCCGTGCCACTCATTCACTCATACTTTAAGCCATCAGCACGTCCATGCTCAGTCAGCATTCAACCGCAAATTTCTGTCGTATAAAGAATCCTTTTTCATTGATTAAAGGCGCTGCTCTTGCTGACTGTATTATGTATTAGCTTAAATTTTCATTAGTTCCAATTTGCTAGTTCAGAGCCTGTAACACAGATAAGTACGTTAATCTCCTAACATTAACCTCGAGCTCAGCTGTGCATGAAGCTGATCATTCAATGCCTTAGTGAATATATCGGCGAGTTGATTTTTAGAACTGACCCTCTCTATGCTTACAAATTTTCGTTTTACGCACTCCTTGATGAAATGCTCTTTACGATCAATCACATGTTTCAGACGATTACTGCCGTCAATTTCTGCGCATGACTTCGCGGCTAGATTATCGCAAAACAGTGTAACAGGCAGTAAGCTTTCGCACAATATTGACTTAATGGAATCATGTATTGCCAATATTTCTTGGCAAGCGTCACTCATTGCAACGTACTCCGATTGATACGTAGACAGAGCAACATTTTGCTATCGCTTAATTTTCCACACAATCGTATCACCGAAAAGTTGAACAACTATTCTGCTGGTAGTCAACGCGTTTTTACAATCGGATAAACTCGCGTCAGAATACGCAGTCATGCCTTCGGAGCGACCCACGTATACTAACTGTTTACTCGCCGATCCCGACAGATATTTGCAAACTCGGGTAGCCATTTGCCAGTCTTCCTGAGTAGGATTTATCCGATGTCTACTAAGTATATTTACAGCGTAAGTTATATCCGGTCTAGTAGAATTAGACAAATATAGTAACGATTCGATAAATTCGGGATACATTCTATTCGATACCGGTTCTACTGCGCAATCTTCGTTCTCTCTGCTTTTGCGAGTATTATTATTAGCATATAACGGTGACAAGGGAGTAGTAACCGAGTGTGTTCTGTCCAATCCGAATTTTAACAATAAGTTTCGTATCAAATTTTCCTATGATAATTTCATTGTTCTACTGTTTCTATCACGCTGTCTATATATTATAATTCCCAGAAATTCACGCGGCTCCTCAAAGTCTTTGACTTTGACCTCGATTCCTAACTTTTCTGCTATATACTATATATAAAGAACACAAGACATATCAACCCTTTCTAAAGTTTAACAAATAGGCAAGGATCCGTAGAGTCTGAAAAGTAACCGAATCTATTGATAGTCTCGGTGAACTTTAAGTTCCACCGTTTGGGGCTAATCTTCAGAGCATACAACGATCGTTTCATTTTCCAATGACTGTTTCACTCCCTCCAATATATACATGTAAATATCTTCATCTACCTCACCATATAAGAAAGCTGTTTCTACTTCTAACTGTCGGATTTCCCATTCGCAGTGGTTTGCAATCGATAAGCATGCCCTCACTAACGGGAGATAAAAAACCGGCGCATACGTCTCACTGATCACATAATCATTTTTATCTTTGAATCCACGTATAACCAATCGCGCCTTATATTAATCTTGTTTTTGTCGTCTCGTTTTTTCGAGACACCCATCTCGAATCTAATATGTTGAGATTTATATCGGCTTCCTGAATCGCGTTTCTATCTACGGTTTCGAATACTTCCTTTTCTATCAGAGATTTGATTTCTCTGTTTATCGCATCTAACCAGCATTAGCTGTCAGGAGAGCTGACTGCATCACGATAGCTAACCGGGTCCTTATTTATTGAGGCTACGAATATATGCATCGCATAATCTCGTGATTCGGTATCGCACTCGTTATCGAAGTAAATTATATCTACGGCTGATCTCGTTTTCTTAGGTATGCCTCGTCTAGCTTTATTACCGTTTACAATTTCCGAGATAGTCTGATTTTCTGCCTCTGAATCTCATGTTTCTGTTTCGGTTTTCCTAAATATCAACCTATTCGTTTCCTTGTCGAATACATCGCCGTACACCGTGTGTTCTAGAGATCTAATAAGTCACGTCTCATACAATTTTTTTTTCTCTGGTACTAATAATTTGTAACCGGTATGGGCTTAACCTACAATTATACCTCAAATCCCCTACAGACCGAATTTATGGCCAATATTTCTTGGCTTTTTAAAGAAACTCAAGCTACTAAATTTACGCAATTGACCTAGATCCAAGCTAAAGCTACTTCGCAATTTTGTTAACGGAATGTTCATGTTCACCGCCTTGTGAGGATTTCTATTATAAGTATACACGGCTGCTTCTACGGCTAAGTCCCAATTACTCAAAGGTAAACCCGAGTCGAACATCATAGCTCGAACTTTCATTTCCAGCGTTCTATTAAAAGGTTCTGTTACCCCGTTAGGTTCTGGTGTATCCGGACACGTCAGTTGCAATACTGCGCCTAATTCAGCCAATTTAGCTACAGTTGCTCTGCTTCTGAATTCAGTTCCCTGATCCGTGCGCAAATAGTAGAATTTCTCGTCTGCACCTATCGCATTTCGAAGTTTCCTAATGAAAGCTTCTATGCAACTACCGGCTTCCGTTTTACTTTTGACTGGATACGCATAAGCTACTCTAGAGTAATCATCTATCAGTACTACTACAAACTTATGACCGTCTGAGTACGACACCGGTTTTATTGGTTTCATGGTATTGCCATGAATAATTTGCAGAGGTTTGTCTGTTCTAGTTCTGATTTTACGAAACGGCAATTTATCAATTTTAGATAACAAGCAAACATCACAGTTTTCTATTTCAGAGACATCAGAGAGTTCTCTGTCATTTATCAAATCTGGAATAGACATTGCAAACCGTTTAAGGGATTTTATTGACGCGTCTCCTAACCTAGTGTGCCATAGCATGGCTTTAAACAACGATTTAGACTTATTTTGATTGCGGTTTTTGTACTCTACTTCGGGTTCCGCTGTGTCTTCCGACTCATTATTACATACGATTTCACTCAATTTACTTATCTCAACGGTAGGTTTTGATTCGACCTGTATACTTTCCGGCGGATTTATCTGCTGTTTTTCTTCCGATTTGTCCGACCTTGTTTGACTACGCGTGTTCATTGCTACACTTGAATTTTCGGTCATTAATCCGATACCGTTTTTCCGCTCAGCTATTTCCAGGGAAATAGTCCAGAACGGTTATTTATAGTTGCCGGTAAAAATTCATTCTTTCGTCCCAGCGTCTACTATATCTATTCTTTCATTATTCAGATAAATTTCCATTCCGCTTTCTGCAAATTTCCCAAGTGGCAATAGATTTCTCACACCGTCCTTTGAATACAACGTCTCCGGCAACCGTATTATTTTCCCACTCAGCGCGCGAGTTTCTACTGTACCCTCTGTATCAATTTTCAAAAATTTATTTTTATTCGCGCAGAGCATTCGACAATCAATCGGTTTAATATTTTAAACTTAAAATTAATTTTGAACTAGCAATATGCTCAGTAGCACCCGAATCAGGAATGAAATCACACAATAATAATTCATAATGGCTACTAAATTTGGTTAACTCACCACAACCTCCGCGGTTGTCTTCGTTACCGACCTCATTTTCAAAGTTATAGGCCGTTTGACTTCTTTTTCGAGAGCCCGTACTGAATCGATTGCCTCTCTTGCATCTGGGCGACCTTGATCCATCGGTCATTTCCTGGGTTGGTTTTGTTTACCCAGACAATCACGAGCTATGTGCTTACCAAGCTCATTGCAACTATAGCATTGAATGAATGTCGGCGTGGGACAATCTCTCATCACGTGTGCGTTTCTGTCACATGGCAACGCGGTCATTTGTTCCCCGAACAGAGTTGCCACCGCTCCTCCGATTGTAGCCAGACTGAATCCATGGCTTTCGTTGAGGGCAATCAGCTGATCGCCTCTTCTTTCCGCTACTGGCCTCATGGCTCCCTTCTGCAAAATAACATGTTTTAGTGCATCACACGTCATTTCTTTGCCTGTTGACTGGAGGCTTAACACCTTGGCCAATGTCACTTCAGGTACAGCATCAGTAATTGTTTGTACAAACATGTCTCTTTTCTTTTATCTGACGATGTCAGATTAGTTTTGTCAGCATTAGGAACACTCGATAAATTCGAATTTTATCCTCGAATTTATCCTAAAAGTTCTTTAGCAGGATTATAATTTAATGCATAAAGCGCTCTTCGCGCTGACATACGAGTGGTCTTAGTTTCTAATCTTTTGTGTTCTCGTCAACTCTTTAATATCTTCCTAGGAGATTCTATATTAACTATATTTTGATAGTACGTCAATTCAATATGATTATATCACGGATTTTGAACGTGTCGTCGCGAGCTTGCTCGCCAACGACATCGCCCTTCCCTATCGTCTGAACGTAGTCTAATCTTTTGACTCGTAATTACGATTTTAAATAATTCTCAAAGATATAAAATCGCATATCATAGAATTATTAATATAATTGAAGTCTGGTAATGTTACATGAGAATCAATGTCTTCTTCCTGAGAGGTGGATGGAACATAATCATAGTCCATATAATTTGTAGATGGCCTCACCTCCTTCAATTTCTCCTGCTTGGACGCTCGAGCCTCACGGCTTTTGACAAGAGCATCTCTCATGCCTGCGGTCAGTTCTTCGAGTGGATCAAAATTCCTGTTATCTAAAGAGAAAGGCATCTTTTCATTGATAACCTCCATGTTCTCGTGCTCGATGTCCTGTGAACTTTCAAGAACTTGCAATGGCAATAACTTATTAAAATTTTGACTCAATCTCAGCGATTTTTGCCATTCGACCTCAAGTTTTTTTATCTTTGCCATTGCTTTGCAAATACTCTCAGTCAATGACCTCACATCAAGTTGAGATATGTTTCCCAACGTTAGACTTAATTTTCAGCTAAAAATTCACTGTCTGTACCTCAATTTCAGCTTCTACTGACTTCGTAACCTTAGCCTGATTTTGCATTATCGCCGGTGTACTGGTAGGCTGCGAAGCACCTACATACATAATTGTAAGCACAAGTTTCTCCGCCAGAGTCATCATGGCTGACTCAAGTTTATCAGCCGAAAACCAATTTGTCAACTGATTTACTTGGTTCTCGTGAACCTGCGTGCTTCTCTCGACCAAGCTTTTTATTGAATTGGCCCATTTCTCCATACTCTCATTTACCTCTTACGTCGCCGACGGTATGTCGTGCGCTAGCACACTCAAACTGCGCTCAATCTCAGATTCCTTCCTCCTGAAAGCTTCTTTCTTTTTTTCGGGAAAGAATTCGATTAAGACTTGTCCTTTGGGCCAAGGTCGAACGAGAGAATCAAGGTCCTCACGGCGCAATAAATGCCCGATTCTCTTCATCTTCGTGTCGGAGAATACAATCTAAGCGGTCAGAATCTTCTCACTTCAGCGATAAAGGTAAACTCTCTGACCTTGGTAATATCGCTCGTGGCCATGCCTTCTCCATACCTTCTCAATCACCCGCCATACTTTCTTTCCTACGACAACGCTTCCAGCGACTTCAGTACCTATAGGATTTAAACATAATCGTAAATACTAGCTAGACTTACTTCAGGTGGTGTGAATAAAAGCACATTAATTAGAGATCTCTACCCACATACACTCAATTCTCTTAATTACGAATTCGATTTTACTTCTCGGAAAAGAAGAGTGTGCTTAACGTCGAAGCTCCTAAGAATGAATTACAAGCTTTGAAGCGCGTCGTCAGCGCGCACTCTCTAGTGACCTTAGATATCGAGGGGACGGGGGCAAGACGTTCCTCCTGTTCAACAGGTATAGATCTCAGACAGGCCCTTAAAACGTGCGAACACATTAGCATAGGCACTCAGCGAATCAGCCGAACGTATACTGTCCAGCATATACCGGGGGAGCACAGTCATCTACATTGCTGCCCCGTATAGAATACGGTGCCCATCCCCCTCTTATTCACGGATTCTACAATTGAAACCCGGCGGTTATATCCAAACCAAAAGAAGCACACGCGATGCTATACGACACACATGCACATATTTTTATATATCCCGCTTGAGGTACCGGACCCCCTTCGGTCTATTACTACGGCCCTGGCCGGACCACGGGGCCCCTTCACGCATAAGCACGGGCCTGGCGGCACCCAGGCCCCCTTCGCTAGTTTCGGACTAAACTCTATACTCGGCATACATGCGCGCGCGTATATACTATCGCCCGTATACTATACGTAGCATCTACATATATTGTATAGAACATATATACGAAACTTTCATATAAACAAGATTACAGCGATTTTTCTCATGGAAATCAGTGTTATTTGCACGACGGTTATAGAAAACACGTCCCCAGTCTCGTAAGAGGCCTCCTTCTACGATTTGACGCTCAGACTCCATCAGGACTAGGCCGCGCGCCCAGGAGAGCCCGCCGCTACCAAGCTAGCCCCTACACTCACCGCACCACCGTGCGTCCGCCGCACACGTGCACCCGGTGCATACGCACTTTCCCTTTTCCGGTACGACGCACATCCCACCGTTAAATTCATATTCCAAGAAATATTAATACTTTTATAAAAATTTAAAAGTAACACAACTACTATTATACTACTTCTATTAAATTTATAATTTTTATATATCTTAACAATTAGTTATTAACAATTAAAACTTGATTATTAATTAACAAATTCAATAATGTTAAATTTAAATAAATTCTTAATTTTAACTTTTACTTCATGCGCTTCATCATTTCAAAATTTAGATTTCAAAATCTAACTTTCATACTTCATATTTCAACTCTTTGTTTAAATAACATTTACAGGTGGTAATCACTTGGCGCAATGGCCGGGCTATATGGTGAATGCGATAAAACCTCCCATCAATTCCCGTAGCTTCTGACGAGTAATCAACGAAGTGTGTGATCTGGCGTTGTCCTGGTGGAACACTACACCCTCCCTTTTGGCCAATTGTGGACGCTTCTGGTCGATAGCCAGCTTCAAGCGGTGTAGTTGTTTACAGTCGATGGTAGAATTATAGTGGATGCTTCCCTTCCAATCCCACCAAACAAACAGCAAAACCTTCCTGGCCGTCAATCCCAGCTTGGCCACTGTTTGGGACGGTCCACCGGCCTTGGACCACGACCGTTTTCGCTTGATATTATCGTATGTGATTCATTTTTCGTCGCCAGACACCATTCACTTAACAATAATGCAGCACATCACAGGCATCGATTCGGTCTAGAAGGTTTTTTTGCGTCAAATCATGCGGCACCCAAACAGTAAGCTTTTTTTGTATTCAGCCTTCTGCAGATGGTTTAAAATGTTTTGGTGACATATAATTTCAATGACCCTAAAGTACATTACATATTACAAATTAATAAATATTTGTATTGGTCTTGCATTCCAATTAAATCAATCGCAAATAAAACGTAATAATATGAATATATATTGTAACGGCGTTTTCTCGCCGTCCTCTTACCTGGAGGCGGAGCTGCGAGACGCGCAGAATCCTTTGCGTTCACCTATAAGGAAATAGGGACGTGGGAGGAGGATAACGAAACACGAAAACTGATCTGCGGGAATCACTACTCTATTTATTTCACAATATATACACTCCCATTTTCACATCCGCATTACACTAATACTCCACACTCTCACGCACTCTTCTCACACACACACTCTCACACTTATTAACATACGCAGGTTCCGCGACATTTTCGATGGTCACACAGGCAATCTAACGCGATACACGGGGGGGACAGGGACATATACCGGTGGTTGTACATTAGAACATTACGCTAAACGGCGCGGCAGCGGCGGACGCGACCACTTACTTTCGCACACAGGGCGGTCAACTACTTGCCTGCTGCCGGTACTACTGGGCAATCCTGGTCGTCCTCCGGAACAGGCTGCAGGACGTGGAGGCCGTCGCTCTCTCTCTCTCTCTCTCTCTCTCTCTCTCTCTCTCTCTCGCTTGGCGCTAGTCAGGCAGGCAGTGGTGGCGACGGTGCGGGGCCCGCTTTCTCGCGATGGCGGCGACAGTCGTACAGGCCGTCGGAGATGCTGCTGCTGCTACTGCTGGGCCGTCGGCCAGTTGGTGGTGGAGGTGGAGGAGAGCAGGGGCTCTCGATCTACCGATCACACACGACTCCTGTCGTGTAGGCGGCCGCGGCTGCGGCAACGTCGGTGTTAAAATGGCGGTCGGGGAGCTACGCGCTCTCCCGGTGCAAACACTTGGCGCGGTGAAAATCGCCGAGGCGCTGAACACGGTGTTCGCAAGGTCTTCTCTGTTTTTTCCTTAAGTCGTTCTCTAGATAATGCTCTAGAGAACAGACACGAGCCACTCACGGATCGGGGCTGATAATTCTCAACAGTAGCGATAGGCTTGAGGCGACGTACGATACGGGTGCACAATGCGTCGATCTCTTACCGCGTCTCAACAGAGAAGAAGGCGTCGCTTCTCTTTCGTTCGAGCGTCGCGTTGCGCGGCACTTCGCGCGCGCCCTTTTGGCAGCGCGACTGTATTACTCGCGCTTACGCGCGCACGCGGTTTGAAACGCAGGGACCCTCGATCGGAACGGTTACAATATTTATATTAATATTAATACAATATACGAGGATGAATTGATAAGTTTGTGGCCTGAACAAGAAAAACAACATTTTTAAGAATTTTTATTTTTTATTTCTGAACAGAATCTCCTCCAAGGCTGATACATTTCTCATAGCGGTGTTCTAGTCTAATAATGCCATCTCTATAGACTGATTCGTAAAGCTCCTCAAAATAGCCATTTACAGATTCGATTACTTCTTCATTGTCCGTAAATCTCTTACCGCCAAGACATTTTATGAAGTTAGGAAACAGATAATAGTCAGTCGGGGCTAGGTCTGGAGAGTAGGGAGGGTACGGCATCAATTCAAACTTCAGATATTTGATGTTAGCGATCGCAACGTTTGACGTGTACGCTGGTGCGTTATCGTGCTGAAACAAGATTTTTTTCTTCGCCAGATGAGGTCGTTTAATTTTATAGTTTTACCCTTTTCAAGATAAGCAATGTATATAATATCTCTTACATCCTAAAAAACAGTAGCCATAACCTTGTTCGCCGAAAAAATTGGCAGTAGAAAGATTCTTTCGAATCAATTTTTGGTCCACTGTTAGCAAACGCGGCACCCATGTTGCACAGAACTTTTCCATAGACAAATGTTGGTTCAAAATATTTTGTACACATTCCTATGACATCTTGCACGGCGATGAGGTACTCACACGACCCTTTTGAAACTCGGAAACCGACTGCTTAACGGTTCAATATGATGGAGAGGATGTCCCCAGTGTTGAGACCAGCTCTTCTTTAATTTCCTTTGGCGTTAATTCCTTCAAATAAAAGTATTTGATGACAGCACGATTTTCCAGCTTTTCCATTTTTACGAAAAACACCATTTTTAAAAACATTTTTTAAAAAAATAGGCATCTTGTTCCGCGTGCTCTCAAACCAAAACTAACATGGCGATCGGACTGAAATTATAGCTACAAGCTATCTAAGGACGGTACTATAGAACGCTACCTCAAGGTAGGCCTAGTGGCGCCATCTCTTGGTCAGGCTAGAAACTTATCAATCTACCCTCGTACAAAAATAATAAAAATAAAAAATTAAAATTAAAAATTAGAATGACAGTCAGGCTGTCCTTGTATAAAATCGCCCCCGTAGATTAATCTGCAAATAAAAATATTAGCTGAAAAAAATTTTATGTTAGTAAAGTGCAATCTGACTGTCCTCATCAGACTTAAACTAATTGAAGACGTAGTCCAACGTTTCCAGCTCAATTCGGTGCCTCATCAGGGACTAAACTAAAACTTATATTCTAATCTATATATACCTTATCCCCACTACCAAATTGAGTAAATTAAATATAAAATCCCCCTCTACACAAAATGTTCAAAACCAATCAATTTAATAACAAATGATAAAGATTATCTAATTTACTACACTCTAGCATTAAATGCACATGATTTTGATTCTTGGAAATACGAATACTTTCAAGATTCTCCCTTTTATACTTATCATTAATACCATGATCTAAAATATCCACGTTCACAAAATCAAAATAATGTAATAATTTTAAATAATGCTCCTTTAAACCGGAAGTAATTTTTTAATTATCTACCTGTTTGTCCAATATAGTATTTATTAGAATCCATACAATTAATTTTGTAAACAACTCCAGATTTTAAAAATAAAGCATCCCTATCTTTACAATTATTAAACAAGATACTTAAATTATTGCTATTTTTAAAGAAAATTTGAATGTTATATTTCCAAAAATTTCTTTTAATTCTTTCGGATAATCACCTAACATATGGTAAGACAATAATTTTGCCTCTGTTAACATCAACTTGTGCATTATGTATATTTACGGTATTATAAATGTCAAACAATCTCAGCAATTAATCTGTTACTAAATTCAATTGGCCATCCATTATCAATGAAAGTTTCTCTTAATATCTGTAAATTATTTTTTCTAAAATTTTTATGTGACAATTTTATTGCTCTGTCAATGACACCCTTCAGTGCTCCAATTTTGTTTCTGAATTGGTGATGTGAATTAAAATCTAAAGCTAGTACCATTAAGTTTCACTTTATTATTACTACCATGTGTCATTGAAAGAGCAATAAAATTTTTAATAAATTAATTACTGAGAGATTGTTTGACATTTATAATACCTGAACTAAATATAATGCACGAGTTGATGTTAACAGAGGCAAAATTATCGTCTTACCATATGTTAGAGGATTATCTGAAAGAATTAAAAGAAATCTTCGGAAATATGACATTCAAATTTTCATTAAAAATAGCAATAATTTAAGTAAGTTCTTTAATAATTGCAAAGATAACGATGATTTATGTTTTAAAACTGGAGTTGTTTACAAAATTAATTGTATGGATTGTAATAAATACTACATTGGACAAACAGGTAGCGATTTAAAAAAGAGAATTTATGAAAATAAATATAGTTTACGTAATTCACATATTACTTCCAGATTAAAGGAGCGTTGTTTAATGTTTTTACATTATTTGGATTTTCTGAATGTGGATATTTTAAAGCATGTTATTAGTAATAAGTATAAAAGCGAGAGTCTTGAAAGTATTCATATTTCCAAAAATCAAAATAATGTTACTTTAATGCTAGAGTCTAGTAAATTAGATAATATTTATCATTCCTTATGAAATTGATTGATTTTGAACATTTTTTGTAGAGGGGGATTTTATATTTAATTTACTCAATTTGGTAGTGGGGATAAGGTATATATAGATTAGAATATAAGGTTTAGATTAGTCCCTGATAAGGTGCCGTAGCGAGCTCGAAACGTTGGACTACGTCTTCAATTAGGTAACGGTGGTGGGGACAATCACATTGCACTTTACTAGCATAACATTTTTTTCAAATAATATTTTTACTTTCAGTTTAATCTACGGGGGTGATTTTATACAAGGACGGTCTGACTGTCATTATAATTTTTAATTTTTATTTTTATTTTTATTATTTTTGTATATTGATGCATTAATATTATTATAAATTTATATATATATATATATATATATATATATATATATATATATATTGATATTATTACGTATTATTTTCGATTGATTTAATTAGAATGTAAGACCAATGAAAATATTTATTATTTTGTATAAAAGGAGTCAAAAAAAGCACAATTATAGCATTACATTTATTATTTACATATGTTCTTGCATCTCTGATTGCATTTCCTCCTTACTTGTTTTTGAAAGTTGTTATAGACTCACATATATATCTGTTCGGTTCCATATATAAATTCATTTTATTAATAATTCATAAAAGTTAATTAAATAAGTAATATTCATCGAAAAAATTTTTCATTTGTTTTTACAATTATTTTATTCGAATAGGAAATATAATTAAATTTTTGATGATTTTCTTTTATAAATTTATTTTATTAAAAATATATTTTTAATAGCAGTATACAATTGATTATATGAATGCTTTTATCCAATTCCTATACTTTGCACTCAAATAATTTTGAAACCATGTGCATATTATCAAAACGTTCCGGATCGGGCACAATGTTACTGGCCTTCTGCATAATTGATGGTAGTCAATCATCACCTACTGATCTTCACTCTGCATTGATTGTTTAGAAGGTCGATGAAAATGCTGCACATCAGCTATAATTCTGGAAGGAGATTTTTTTTGAATTACTAGAAAAAAGTATGATCGATGACTGAAAAAGTATGATAAAAGTCTGATAAAAATATGAGAAAGTATGAAGATAGAAAAACTATGAGAAAGTATGAAAATGTCTGAAAAAATTATGAAAAAAAAGTCTGAAAGTATTATGGAAAAGTATAATCAACATAAATAAAAAAAATTTAAAGATGATTGAAAAAGTAAAGATATTACTTATATATTTGATAGAAGGTTCCATAATTATTCCTTCTTCTCTCATCCTTTCACATGTAATTTAGGCACTCCACTGCAACAAATATCGAATAATAACGTTGCAGCCAGTGTACTGTTTTTTTACCCTAAGTCAATTTGCTCCACGGAACTGGTGACCTAAAGAGGTACACTGTGTGCAGTGCACTTCCTTCCAAACTCAGCATACTAAATTCTTTGAAAATGAAGCTTTGCGGCTACTTTTTTGGAATCATTGCATGTCACAGAGAATACCTTATTTTCTGGACATTATAAGATATTTTTTCTAAAAAACAACCGCAAATTGCCATATTCATGCTATAATGTGGTTCTATATATTTATTTTAGAAATTGGAGTGAGAACTAGAAATGTAAAGGGTGTGTTGACTGTCATTTTATAACAAGACTCTTCACCTTCTGAGTGACCCTCCCCTCCACATCTACGATGGGCTGAACGAAAACAGAAATATAGATTAGATTGGGCGCAGAAAGGTCAAGTTATTTCATTTGAGCTAAACCTTGAAAGAAGCTTTCGAGTGCATGTAAGAGAGGAAAAATAATGATCTGATTGGTCGGTCATAACTGAAGGTATTCGGTTGTCCTGTCTAGGAATCGGTAAATTACTTATACAATTAGGTAATAAAAGGGTAATGGTTCGGGATCATCAAATGAAAGACATATTGGATTAACTGTACGAAAAAAGATATATTCCTGCTCCTCATTTAAGTTTTACCATTTAGTGTTTTCATTATTAGATCGAAACTAGATGCATCATATTCCATTCACATTTGCTATCCCGTTCCACTTCTTTGTTTTGATTTAAAAGAGGGGAATTTTATTTGGAGAAACACATGCACTGTGCTACAGTTAAATAAGTTCAGCTTAAGCATATTTTTTATTTTGCTTTGTGAGTGGAATTGTTTATTATTGTTCATTTTTTATAAGCTTATATATCAATAATAAAGCGTTATTTAGATAAAAACTTTAATTAGATTTTTTTACTAATTTATCGTGAAACGTAAAAAGTGAAAATGGCTTCAATTGCATCAATTCAATTGAAAGTCTTCTGCAACTTCATTGGAGAATTTTAGCAACTATCTACATGTTAAGTAAAGACGATATCCGTTATTGGTTTACTATAATTGAAGTGTGTATGTTTTTATGTATGTCATTATTATTATTATTATTATTATTATTATAAATACGAGGTTGGGCCTTCCGAACCCTGAACATATGAGAATCCCTTCGCACTTGTTCCTAAGATCAGCAGTCGCTATAATCGGCAGGCTTCCTAGAACAAAAGTATTTTGTTTGCTATGCTGGCCTTAATGTCCGCCACATCTAAGGATGTAGCCATTATAAACTGCCATCTCCTTCCTGATATGTTTGGCCAGTGACACAGAACATGTTCAGTGGTTTCGTCTTTTGTGTAACAAAAGCAACAGGAGGGGACCTTTGTGAGACTCATTCTGTACCTATGATCATTAAGTACCTTGTCCTTCTTCTACTGAGACCAAGAATAACTTTGGTCAAGTTCTTAGCATTTCTAATGGTAATGAAGGCTTTTGTCAGCCTACATTTCCTATTTTCCTCCCCTTGTCGTCTGTTTTCCTCGGTTACCCATCCCTCAACCTCCCCCTTGATGATGGTGTTGCAGAGTCCTACAGCCGGCTCCGACCCATTCTAGGCAGCTCTAGCGCCCATTTTGGCCAGATTATTCGTCCCCATGTTTCCCTTGATCCCTTGATGACCCGGGACCCACAGTAGCGTGACCTTTGCCTTCTCAGCCAAGCTGTTCAAGACCAGAAAACAGTCTTTAACCAGCTTGGATTTTGTTTTGCAGCCATCTCCGCCCCTCGCATTACTGGCATTAGCTTGAAAAATGGTGGAGTATTGTCCGAATTGGACAATTGTTCCCCTGCCATTACTTTTGTGGTACACCCCTGCATCTGCACCCCTTTCACTCTTAGAGCTGTCTATGAACCACAGTTCTCCAATGTTTGGGATGCCTGTTAAGAAAGTTGTCGAAGACGAAGCTGCTATTCGTGGCATCCAGATTCATTTGTAAAGCCGCCTTTATGTCCAGTCCCTTGGAGAGCCGTAATAGCACCTCCCTGCTCATCTCTTCAAGTAAGCTTTTAACTCTCTGAAGGGCTTTTATAGCTACACCTGGCAAAGTCAGTTTGAATGGTTGTATCTTGAAGAGCATGCTTAGTACCGTTGTACGTGTAATCTTAATCGCGCTTGAGATGCTTCTTGCTACCATAATCCTCATTGTCTGGAGTATGCTAACAGCAGTGGACAAGGTCTTTCGCTCCCAACAGACTAGAGCACCATATGCTAACCTGGGTTTTAGAACAACCTCATATATTCACTTCATTGTATCTGATCTGAGACCCCATGTCCTGCCTATGGCTCTTCTAACCTGCCACAGGTAAGCCGTCAGCCTGTCAGCTGTGTGCTCCAGGTGATTTTTCCGCGATATCTTACTATCGATGATAACACCTAGATACTTCACTTATTTCTTAAGGGTTAAGGGTTGCCCTTCTAGAGTCAAGTTGCATTCTCTATTCCATTGGTATTTTCTGATGTAGACTATGACTTCAGTCTTCCTTGGGTTAACAGTCAGACATGTCTGCTTACACCAGCTGTCCACCATATTGAGGGTGCCTTGTGAGATCCCCATAAAGGGGTTTAGAAAGGGTCCTCTGGCGACCACCATGATATGGTTGGCATAGTCCACAGCCGTACCACCCATGCTGTTCAGTCGTTTCAGATGGTGGTTCAGCACGAGGCACCATATGAGTGGTGATAAGTGTGTATGAAGGAAGTGAGGAAGAAATGAAAGAATCTAATCTCTCTCTCCCCGCTCTTCCTGAGACACACAAACGTGTTCCATCTGTTTGGTTCACCTTTTGTATATACAAAAAGGGCTTGCATCGCATCTTCAAAATAGGGAAGTTTAAACTTTGAGACAACAGAGGCTAAAGTGGAATGGTGAGAAGTGCAATCAGCCATTGAAAATCAAATAAAATGTGGTGTAGTAAATTTGAATCATGTAGGCATTCTCAGTTTCTTAATTGACGCATAAAATATCTTTAAAAATAAGGTCAAAGCATGATTAGGAGAGTATATGGGAATAAAAGTCAATTCCCATTTTATTTTTCAGTTTTCTGTATAGAAAAATCGTGAAAAAGTGACACATATAAAATATTTTAAACAGTGCTATTTTAATATTTTACAGAGTGCTGCATATTACCTGTCGACTGATTTACAAAAATGGTTTGGGGAACATATTAAGAAGCCTCATCTTGCACATTTACAAGAAAAATTTGTAAAAAGTATTATTAGATTATGCATAAACATGAAAAAATGTTCTTCACAAGGGCAGATCATTCATTCAATCATTTATAAAAAGTCTTACAGTGATCGAATTTACTTCAAATATGCGCCGTTTTATTCGATAATCTGTTTCCATCTAGACGGCAACTTCATCATACCCCTCTCATTGAAACCCCTCTCATTATTTGCGAAAAACTCGGACAGCCACCTTTCATAAGCCTCTTTTGAGTCCAACTTTACACTACCAAGGGCGTTCGACATGGACAGGAACAGGTAGTAATCACTTGGCGCTATGTCCGGGCTATAAGGTGGATGCAATAAAACCTCCCATCCGAACTCACGTAGCTTCTGACGAGTCATCAACGAAGTGTGTCGTCTGGCATTGTCCTGGTGGAACACTACACCCTTCCTGTTGGCCAATTGTGAACGCTTCTGGTCGATAGCCTGCTTCAAGCGGTCCAGTTGTTCACTGTAGATGGTAGAATTAAGCGTCTGGCTATATGGGAGTAGCTAATAGTGGATGATTCCCTTCCAATCCCACCAAACACACAGCAAAACCTTCCTGGCCATCAATCCCAGCTTGGCCACTGTTTGGGACGGTTCACCGGCCTTCGACCACGACCGTTTTCGCTTGATATTGTCGTATGTGATACATTTTTCGTCGCCAGTCAGCACCGCTCAAAAATGGGTCGAGTTTGTTCCGTTTCAGCAGCACATCGCAGGAGTTGATTCGGTCCAGAAGGTTTTTTTGCGTCAAATCATGCAGCACCCAAACATCAAGCTTTTTCTTATATCCAGCCTTCTGCAGATGGTTGGGTGACTAATTCTAATCTCCTGGGCGATGTCACGAGTTGCCACATGCCTGTCTAACTCCATAAATTTCATTATTTGATCGGTATTCGTCGTCACAGGTCTTCCGCCGGCTGGCTTATCCACGGTGTCGTTTACACCGGCTCTGAATCGTCGAAACCATTCCTCTTCGGTTCGAAGTGATAGCGTGCCCCCAAAATAGCGAACGCTCTTGGTGATGTAAAGTTGGACTCAAAAGAGGCTTGTGAAAAATGACTGTCCGAGTTCTTCGCAAATAAGGAGAGTGGTTTCTAGGAGAGGGGTATTATGAACTTGCCGTCTAAATGGAAACAGATTATCAAACAAAACGGCGCATTTTTGAAGTAAATTCGACCACAGTAACACTTTTTATAAAGCATTGAATAAAGAGAAAAAAAGCGGAAGGGAGATATTTGACAACCTAATATAATCCAAGGGTATATATTTCTTTGTGGCACGATTTGTATACCAACAATCTTGATAGGCAGCCGGTTGTTACCGTTGTATTTAATTGGAAGCCATATGTATTTGTTTGCCCTTCATTGGTATTATTTGTGTTCTGATTATAATGTAAGTGTTTATTTATTTTATTGTTTGAGTTCAAGCGTCAACTTTATTATATTACGGAATTGTTCCCGTGTATTGTTGTGGTATGTTTGAAATTATGTTTATAATTGATTTCGTATTTAATATTTCTTTTATTGGACTAGATGTTTTCCTAAGGTCTGTGTTTGAAGCCTGTTCTAATATAGCTATCGCTGGCATTATTATCTAATATATTGTGCGTTAAAATATAAGCGAATCATCTTTTTCGAATATCTTGGAAGTATCTAAATTGTTTTCTTCAAACAATATATCCGCTAATTGTTTTGGTAAATCTTTTATGTGACCCGCACCGCTATGCCCTGTACTTAATAATTCTCTTTGAATTTTCGTCAATCTTAACGTTAGAATTTTTTCGGTGATTAAGGCTTCGGTTGTCATTTTGTAGTATAGGATTCTATCAGTGCTTAAATAATATTATTTATGAAAGTATTATTTCATTATGGGACTAAAGTTTGTTGTAATTTGTTTTCGAAAAATATTTGTTAACTATTTTAAATGTTTATGACAAAGGATACTATATTATGATACTTATTATATTATACAGTGTATAATATATTCAAAATAATTAAATTCTTAAACGCGAGAAATAAATAAATTTTGAAACTTAAAGGGTCAATACTGGTATCGAGATACAAGGGGCGAGATGACGCGCGGGAGTATTACTTTTACAGTAAAGAAGACAAAAGGAGAGAAGAGACAAGGGTATCTTCTAATGATATATTGTTGATGTGTATCACCTCCTGCTTTTGTTTTTGAATACGCATAAATTAATATGTTTTACATAATAATTTTTGTCAATTTAATATTGTCCTATAACCAAATAAATACTTATTTATTATTACGATATTAGGATTTTCGAATTTTAAACTACCTATTTTATTCTTTATTAATTAATAATTTAAAATTATTTACGAATTAGTAAAATATGAGAACGATAACAAGACTCGTTAATAAAAGTATAACCTGCTAATAATAATAATAGTTCAATCTAAAAAAACGCATTCAAAATTTACAAACTTAGATGGTTGGACGCCATTTGTACAAATTTTTTTGATACGGCCTGGTCACAGCTGGATAGCAGCCGGCTGCAAGGCTCCAGATGGTTGACGGAGTTAATTCCTTACCTTAATACCCAGGCGCCAGACACTTACGAGTCGGGGTCTAAACCCCTTTTCCTTGTGCATCCCGCCCACTCTCTGAAATGGCCTCGGCTAGCTAAAAAGGTATGATGAAGGTTCGAAGGTATGTAACCATTGAATACGCTGTCCATTTTAGATTTACAAAGTTCATTACTTAACTAGTCCATAGCCTACACATTCGGTAGTCTGTACATCCAGAAGTCTATACGTCAGATAGCCTATATATACAGTAATCTATACAACAGGTAGCCCTGTTATAATATCTGTTTTCGTGCCGCGTCATCGGGCTCAAGTCTCACACACCGTTCGCTCTCGACTTGTAAGTCTACACTCTTATAAACTACGTGATGCTAATAAAAAGGAGTTAAGGACGGGAGTCTCTAAAACCGCCGATCGACCGGGCCATGTCAGCCCCTAGCGTTAGGAAACTGCCCGGGAAGTGCCCCGGTTCAGCCCCACGAAATTTGCTGGTCGTATTTCCTCAGGTCGTCGAGACCTGGTGACGCCTGATTCCGTGCCCTCTGCCGAACTTACTCGCTACTATATCTTCAAATCTAAAATCCTGCCCCGCTGACTCTTCTGCGCCTATAAATAAATGGCGGACACAGTGCACCGCTCGTTCCTCTTGTCCCTTACTGACCTCTGCCACGTTTCGTGAACCGGACCGAGAACCAGAATATAGGTAACCGGTCCCACTCTCCTTCGGGAGAACGGGACGAAAGCCTCACCCCGACTCGTAATCTCGGAGACGAACACAACTTCCCCGACTAAGCCTCGTGAAATGCCCGAATGCAAACCAGGAATCAATGTCTATTCGAAACCTACGTAATCCAATCATTGTAAACCGAAATTCTGCGACGATTTCCAACACTGATCAAATCGAACAGCCTAATCATCAAACTTCGCCGCGAATAGCAGTACTTTTATCTTACGGACCCCTCACGTTACCTAATAACGCCTAGATATATCAAATGGCAGTTGCTGTACCCACCCTTTCTCTACAAACAAGTTCGGCACACGGCAGGGGAGGTTCTCCTTGAAAGCGTCTATTCCGTTCGACAGTTGAACGAAAAAGGGACAAACTTTATTGGCGACTCATGACCAGCCCCCCGCTACGCTGTCCCTATCGTACGAAGAGGTATCACGGCTGCTACAACGACGAGCCGACCACCGATGGCATACGTAACGCCCTGTCTCGGTGTAATCTCTTCAACTTCAAACACATCATAGTGCCATCCCTGATTAGCACCGATATTAGGAAAGATAAATAGAGCGACGTTAAATAACGTAATAAAAAAAGTTCTACATTTTTGCGCCCCGCGCCTCTTGCTTACGCCGCGGCCGAAGTTCTTCTATCTATTTTGCTCTCCTTCTTCATAGGTCAAGCTCCGGCGGTCTTGCCTACTACATATTTACACTTAGCGCGTCGGGCCGATGGTTTCGCATGAATTCGTCATCTTTTGTGCTCGGCTTCTCAATTCCTTGGAAATAATATTTGAGCATTATATTCTATAATCTTATAAATTTTATTTTCATGATCGACTCGAGACTTTAACTCTTCGGAGCGTTAAAGTCTCATATTAAATAATTAGAACGTAGAAATGGATGAACTAAAGATAATATAAAATAATACTAATATTATCTAATATTAATATTATCTAATATTAATATTATTATAATATTAATATAATTATTCTATAGTAATAATATCGTAAAATAGTACTACTAGTATCTAATAATAATAACAATATGCAGTAACAGCAACACTAAATAATAACGATAATATTATTTTAAAATTGCATTACAAAATATTATAATAATGATAAACAAATAAATGACCTAAAATATTAAAATAATCAAACGAAATTTTTTCTAGTAAAGATGCTATATACATTATAATAATAAGATAATACAACAACAACAATATTAAATAATAACACTAATATTATTTAATAACGATAGTATTATATAATAAATGACATCACAAAATATGGTGATAATAATTAAATAGAATAAACTAAAATTTTAGAATAAATAAATGAAAATTTAGTAAAAATTGCTAAATGCATCATACAAGTAAAAATATAAATAAACAATAACACTACTATCGTTATTTATAAATTATATTTAAAGAAAGAAAAACATTTATATATTTACTTTTATAAAATGAAGATAGACATAGTTTAAGACATTAACATCTAAGATACAGGTGCTATAAATAGATAGACGAGACGTGTGTGAAATAGACGCGGTAAACGGACGTTATTAATTGTAAGATAATCTCATTTTTAATACATCAATACGAAATACACACACCCTTAGAAGCGAATAGTACCGACCGTCTACACCATACTGATTATTTTCTTATGATAAGCAGTAGGAAAAAGGATTCCCCGAGTTTACAGAATTATATCTGTACACTTCGGTGGACTTACTCAACATAGACCAGCAAGAAACGGCTAACGCCGTATGGGAACAGGATAAAAATCCTGGACAGAACCACATTTTACATCACCAAAATTTTCGATGGTCGAGTCGTATACTCGGTTCATAAAAAACCTAGCGAACATCAAGCTATCCCTCACCAAACTACTGAAAAAAAAAATCAAATGGTACTGGGGATATGCGCAACAGGAAGCCTTTGATAAGCTTCGCATACTGTTGGTGCAAGTGCCTGTACTAGCACGCCCCGTGCAGCGACCCTCATATCCTGCAAACTGACGCATGTAACTAGGTCCTCGTGGCGGTGCTAAGCCAAAACAACCTAGGCGAAGAGCATCCAATCGCGTACGCAAGCCGGACACTTACCCACGCAGAATCAAATTAGACGGTTACCGAAAAGGAATGTCTGGCTGTTCTATGGATCATGGAAAAGATTCGCAGTTATTTACTAGGCGAGAAATTTACTGTCAAAGCAAACCACAGTAGCCTAAAATGGCTCCATACACTTAAGAATCCAACAGACGCCTAGCAAGATCGGCAACTGCGTTGCAGGCATATAATATGATATTATTACACCGAAAAGGAGCATTACATCATATATCAGAGGCCCTCTCAAGACCCTCACCCAATACCCTGAATCCCCTACCGCAACCCTCACGACTCTTGAGAGACAACTGGTACAAGAGTAAGACAAAAGAAATCACAGAACGCTCAGACAAATACCCCGATTGGTCGATACAAAACGAACTCATGTACAAACACCGTCCAGATGAGTTCACACACATATTAGGTAGGGAATACCGAAGAAGACTGGAAACTGGTAGTGCCGACAAATGACAAAGAAAGAGCGTTGCACGAATGTCACAACACCCCAACTTCATGACACTTCAACGTCGAAAAAACGATGCATAAAATCGGCCAAAACTACTACTTGCCTGGAATGCATAGAGACGTACACCAGTACGTCAAGCACTGCCAGAATGCAAAATTTATAACGTATCGCGACGTTGGCTCACAGGATTAATGCCACAACATAACATAGAAATGCCGTGGACCAGCGTTGCGGTAGGCATTATGGGGCCCTTCCCGGCTAGTAATGGACCGTGCAAGTACCTCCTCGTATTCCAAGATCTCTCCCTTAGTCGTCCAAACTAGAGATCTGAACGATGGGAGGATAAATAGAGTTGGATATTATATATATGTCGGACTTAAAAAATACTACCCACCTAACACTCAAAATTTTATTCCAGATCCCGGCAATAACCACTGCCATAATGCAAGGCATCGGATCGCATGTAAGCCAGCTGCTCCAATCGTTTATGTGAACACAGCAGAGAACGACGAGGTCGGCCTATACCGCAGCGACCGTTGTGCCTTATGTGCTCGGTCACAACGCAAAAGACGGGCCGTTGAAAAACCCGCCCCAAATCCCAAGGTGATAAAAAACAAAGGAGCAGGAGAAGATCATAATACCTACACGGTATAAAACCCCTTACGACGAGGCCTGGGTTAATAAAGAGATCCCCAGTATTTTACCGTGCCCAGATAATCCCCGAATTGGAATCCAGTTAATGTACCGACGCCAACAATGCAAAGAAATGCCTCACTAGCAAGCATCGAAGAGTCGTACCGTCCCTGATGGACTTAAAGTATCGCCGTCCCCAATTTTACTGCACTCCTACATTCTTCACCACCTGCTAGGCCAATATAGCAATTAGTAATTGTGCCCAATAAGCTCACAACAGCACCCCTAAGCGACCATTAGAACTGTGGTGAAAGTGGACATGGCTACGCCGCCTGTCCACACCCGCGGAGCAGGAAATTCTGCTATAAGTGTGACAGGGCGGACCACAACGTGCGCACGTGCGCGTGTGTCCAAGATCGTTTGATACCTGTTGAATCGTTTTGGGAGAGGGAGGGCACTACGCAGTCGGAGACACAGGTGAAGACGACACGCCAGGTGCCTATGCAAAGTGTCTCGGACAAGGAAGAGGCACGAGGGAATAGGGAGGGCGTCACAGTTGTGCAAACTCTGCAAGAGGTGGCAGATCCAACGGGCAATACGCAATCAGTCATGATTCTCATGCCAGGGTTAAAGGTCTACATGCAGAAGTAAAAGTGGACCTTAAACGCGAATGGCCTTCGAACTACCAGCTATCGTACCTGGAAGCGTACAAATGTTAACCTGTTGCAAATGGCCAATATAGATTTCCCCCCAATATCGTTACAAATGGCCAATATAGTTACAAATCGCTAACATAACCCCCCCCCCCCGAAACTGTTACAAACGGCTAAAATAGTTTTCCCCCAATTAGGAATTGCTAATATACAAATATACATGTGGCGCAAAGCTGATACGTCAGCAACAGCTATTGTACCGGGAAGCCGATAACAGTTGATCCAATCACAAATTGCTAATAATGTTTTTCCCAACCTTGCCCCCATGATTACCGTGAGCCCTACCGCGAAATCAGCCCAGTAGAGAGCGATGCTAATTAAAATCATGAAAGGGATGGCCGGGATACACAGAATATTGGAGCCAACTCCAGCGAGTAGAAGCACTACGAAGACATAGCATCGGCGGGCGAGCACGTGTAAAAGTAAATTAGCGAGCAATAGCTTACGAATAGAATAAACTACTTGCCCGTCCCACCAACGCTGTACCTGACAGAATCAACCTGATCAGCGCTAATAATATACGTTGTTTCAGCAACATACCTCGCCAAGAAGAGAGAAGAAAACGAAGAGGCTACGACCTACGTCATTGACATTGCGAAGTTCAAGAAGAAGCGTACATTACAATAACGAAGAGTTAGATGATAAGACATTCCTAATTTTAGAGTAGAACCATAAACAAACCTTTAGATGTAGTATTAGTATTAGGATTATGATAGAAATAGACATTAACTAGAACATTATATTAGAATTAGATTAAAATTAGAAATCGATTAGATTAGAATTAGGTTAATCAAAGAAATTTCCGTTTTTTTATATTACAAATTAGTATTAGGAATAACAATTCCAACACAGTATAGAGTCACAGCAAAACAATTCCTGTACACACCAACGGGTGTAATCAATAACATTTAGTACCGTCAGCGAACGCACCCACTTGACGCGACTAACTCCACTTCCTTTTTTTCCGTATCATATTCCCGCTGTTAATCAGATCAACTGCGCGCATAGTAATTAAGCGAACGACCAGCATTATGATCACACGCTCCCCGTAGCTTTTGGAAGGGGAAGTTTGTGATCGCCGTTTTCGCCGTCGTGTATTTTCGCGGTTTTAAAACTACTGCTCGTGCGTGATCGGAATTACCGCAATCGAGAACCGCGAGAGTGCACTTCGAACGCAGAAAAAAACGGAGCAACGAAAAGCATAGGAGCGCTCTTCTTCCTTCTTTGCCATTCAACCTTGGAAGAGAGCATCTCGTTTAGCAGCACACTAATACACAGCCCCGGGCACAGAGAGGCCAACCCGCTCGACTCTCTAGAACACCAGCACCCACATACCGAGTCTTGGCAATGAGGCCCTTACCATCCATCCATCAGCTCCGAGACGTGTCCACGTTATGGCATTTGAGGACGCTAGCGGTATAACCGCATTCGTGCGAGCGCGAGATAGAAAGTCGCCGCCATCTTTGATCCCAGCAGTGAGCGAGCGAGCGAGCGCGAGAGAAAGAGACCGAACGGCTCCGCATCGAGAACGTCTGCATTTACGATCGAGCGAAAAAGAGACATCTGCAGCTTCCTCGCAGCAAGTAATTTTGCTTTTATTGTATTTATGCTTGCGTGTCGCCAGTTAGGTCGCCTTAGCCCACCGTCACGTGCATTTTCGTAGTATGTGCAAAATCTGTTATTCGAGCGAACAAGCGTCCCCATCATGATTATTCCCATCTAAATTCGTATCTTCCAGTATCCTGTCGTATTTTCCCCACGCGTCGCTGAACCCGCAAGGAGTGGATACATGCGTATGCAAATATTATTGTTATTGTTATAAATAAATACATTGTCAAAATTGTTATTCGCCCTAAGTAATTACTATGTCCCCGTAGTCCCATTTTCCTTGTTCCCCCCTTCAGCTGGAGCCAGCGTGTGTGCGCGGTCGAGCACATACACGCATATACATCTACGTGTGTATGCTGCTAAACACGGTAAATGTAATGCCAAAAATGACGTTATAATATATATATATATATATATATATATATATATATATATATATATATATATATATATGGTATTGTCGAAACTAAATTTCTCTTTTTTATTTACAGAAACGGTGATTATCAGTTACAAGATATTTCATGCAATTTAAATTTACTTCGACGTCTCATTTTGTTTGTACAATACGTAAAACGGTAAAACAATTTTTATTTGATTTATTATTTTGTCCTACAAGTACCGACACTCGATTTATGTATGTAATTGACACCTAGACTTTATAATTACTTTCTTTGAAGGCACTAGCACCACGTAGATCAGAAAACAAATTTATATGAATTTCCTTTATTTTTTTTGTACGCTAACTACTTAGTGAAATGTTATGAATTCTAAGAAAATTTCGCTACTTGTGGGGATGTTTAAAGATTGATAAAAAACTTTTTCACTATTTACAATGCAAATTGAGGGAATGAAACGTCGAAGTAAATTTACTTCTGTTCTAGTAGCTCAGCGTGCCATGGCGATCAGGATATCGAGCACGCTTAATTAAACATAATCAACAAACATAAATGGTTTATAAACAGCCATTTCTAAATTAGAAATAAGAAATTTTTGTCTCTGGCAGGTCAAAGATTAAATAACAATTTTTTTTGTAATTGTCATAGTGGCTTATGTATTCGATCGTTCCATAGTCGTAAAATTTCATATTTTGTTTTGACTTATACTTTCACTTGGTACTGTACATTTTAGATTAAAAGCCGTAAGATCAGTTACTTGTGCATAAATCTTAAAAAATCAGAGACTCACAAAAGAAGTAGACGAATTTATTCCTCTTACAAATTTTGAAGACTATTATGATTATATCATACTCAATCAAATGCTCTTGTGATTTTTTACAATCATTGTCCGATAACTTATCAAGCTAAGAGTTCTATTTATTTTACGAAGCAGCCCAAAGGTCCATTTCCTTTTTTGGATAAACACTACCTTTGACTCTAATAACTTGTTCTCAAGGCTCAAATACTATAGAAATAATTTTTACTTGTGCACCCTCCCACAGATTTACTAAGGCAAAAATAACCAATATGTTTGAGTTATCAGTAGTACTGAAATTAATGAAGTTTCAATTTCACAGTTTCAAATACTTTGATTATGTTTCAACAAAGCCAATTTTAGAATAATTAATGCTTCTATAGAGCCCATTTAATTTATACAAGAAAATCTTACAATATAGGAATTAATAGTTGTCAATTGAATTAAAAATTAAAAATAAAAATAAAATTTCTGATACAATAAAATTAAAGTATTAAATAAAATTAAAATAATAAAAACAATATTCTATGTTAATAAAGGACAATCTGACTGCCTCCACCACCATAAATTTAAATTCACCTTTGGTGTCCGACGTTCTGAACCGCTATGGTTAAATAATGTAAATTATGAATAATAATGTAACATTTTTGACATTTATTAACTGTAAGCAACTAATCATGCTGAGTAAAAGTTAATGCATTAGAGAAAATAAAATAATTAAGGGTTTCTATATGTATTTTCAAATTTAAAAAATTTATATGGGAAAAGGACAAACTTTCACTTTCATTTTATACTCTGCCTTACTAAAACGATGAAAACCCCAACCCCAGTCCACCCAAGCTTTTTTATCAACACTTTGGAACTATAAAGTAACTCGAATTGTCATTTTCGCATTATAAATTTCACTTTTATCACTATTTTCAACACACTTAAAAATGACATGATTATTCTGCCATTGGATATTTGGGTTTGTCTGGTTGTAAGAAATTAGAAAATCAACTCAGCAGAATTTTCCTCCAAAGGTTTTGTTACATTAAAATTTGACATTTTAACAGCCCACCCACTCTCCTTGAGTACTTCTTTCATTCTGACCTTTGTTTTCCTAGTAACCACTTCTTTATAAGATCGTGATATAGTCTTTTAGTGAAAAACTACTATATACTTTCAATGGTGATCAATTTTAGGGCTGAGACTATTATTCCACTTAGGGTATCCATCTTGCGGCAGCATGTGCATTTCTTCACCGCATATCCAGCTTCATAGAAGGTTTTCAGAACGCTGGCTGAAGAAACTTTGAAAGTGATCCCATGAAAAGCAGAGGGGCTGCATGCAGCTCTCTCACTATCCTCTCTTAGTACTCACTAACCGTGGAATCATTCAAAACTTTCTTTCTAAATAAAGGACAACTTATACTAATTATCCTTTTAAAAAAGAACATTTTGGACATACGTTTACTATAGCTTGTCTTCTATGAAGAAAAATGCAATGTTATCGCATATGCTTAATTTACCAAAATATTGTATTTTATTAATAAATTTATAGCATATAAAAATATCTTTTGTAATTAAAAATATTATTTTCTACCTATAGTTATTATAAACTGTTATACATTCTTAACTGTCAAATAAAAAAACAAAAAGGAAATTTTCTAAAAAATTTTACGATTTAAAAAATGTATTGTTTAACCAAAATCATTTCTATTCTCAAAAACAGTGTGTTCATTGCAAAAATTAAAAAAACCAACAATTATTGTTAGAAAATTAAAAAATGTTAATTTTAGATTTGTTAAATAATGTTCTCTTATGTTTAAAATTTCAAACCAACTTGAAAAAATATACAAAGACATTTTGGAATTATTGCTTATAATTTAAATAGAAATATGATCATGGATGATCAATTATTTGTTTAAATCATCCAGAATTTTATCCATGTACTTTACATCTTGTATAATTTTATTTGTATTAATTCAATCTACTAATCTTTTTAGTTCTTATACTTGATTTAATAAACAAAGAAAATTTGATCTTTAAAATTTATTATATCTATTATATCTATTAAATATAAGAAAATTTGATCTTTAAAATCTATTATATAATTTTAAAAAATATATAATAAAATAATTTTTATACAATAAATAAAAGAAGAATTTAATTCATATTATTGTTTTAACCAACATTGATTAGAATATGTACATTGATTTGTTTAATACATTGTTTAAGTATGTAAGTCAGACAAGTTTATATATTTAGCGGATTATAATTATGTGGCAGTTCAAAATATAATTTTTAATTAATATCTAAAATTTGTACATTGTTCGTTCTTTAATTAACTCTTAAAATAATGTCTTTTTAAAAATTACTTACAAAATAAATATTTTATCTTTATACTTTTGACTGTAAAAAATAATAAATTCATATCAATCAAAATATTTTACTCTTGAATCAAAAATAATGGATACTTTTTAAAGATTTTACAAAGAAAAAATTTAATACAGAAGCCTGCAACAAGTAGCAATATAGAACTTTCAGATATTTCTTAAGGGACAGTTAAGTAAGTAATTAAATTGATAATATAAAAAAATTTTAAATTCATGAAACTTGATCATTTAGGTACAATAATTTAAATCAATAATATACTCAAATTTTTCAGATTCAGCCATAAAAGTCAAATTTATTATGCCACAATAAACAATTTCAATTACATTGCAGAATATTTTATTATAAATTAAATAATATTCATTTTACTATGTAAAAAGTATAATATAATTATATAAGTAAATAAAATGTCAAGGAAGATTCAACATATGGTGCAGTATTAAATTAGATCAAGTTAAATCATCATCAACTGCACTGATTAAAACATAATAAATTTTAAATAATCATTTCTTACAATATGTAATACTAGTGAAATAATTCACTTCAAATAAAAAGAAATTATATATTTTTGATTCTCTCCTAGTTAGAATTTTACTCCACTTAAAAATTTGATTAAAAAAACATTTTTTAATTTTATATAAATTTAAATATGGGGTACTATTTCTTTTTCATCAAACTACAACTCATAGTACTAAAATAAGAAACAATATTACATATTAATCCATCACATGTTTTGAAAGTTGTGAACCTTAACCATCGATAATTACCAAAATTGATTACTATAAACATCTTTCCTCTTTGTACTATGTTGGAACTATATGAATTAAGTATATGTTTTTGAATTGTAAAAAAATAAAACCAATAAGAAAAACTTGCTCTAATTACCTTAATTACATTATTCCATGAACAAAATTCAAATTTGATAAATCTGGGCATACATTTTGAGCAGCCAAATATTTGTTACATCAAACATTTTTCTTATTAAAGATGCAAAAAATTGTTTAGTACTAACACGTTTAGTACTAACCTTTCTAAAACATAGTAAATTACAAAATAATTATAATCTTTATTTACATCTATTTAAATTTTGAAGAGTATATATATATATATATATATATATATATATATATATATATATATATATATATATCCAGGCAAAACATAATTACGTGATAATATTTTCTCACATAGATATAATAACAGATATAGTACGCACCACGGCTGTATAGATACAAGTCCAGGAAACTGCTCCCTTTCTTTCCAGTAGCGTGTGGCAAGTACTTATTTTAGTCAAAAAGAGCGCTATCTGGTAGTTGACATATGGTGGATAGTGGAAGATAAAGACAAAGACTGGAAACACCGCTAAAGCTCGTGTGAATTTATATGTCAGGAAATTACGCTAGAATTGGCCGTAAGGAGGTCAAACTTGCTAGTTGAATAGCATGATGTAGAGACGACTATGAAAGATAGCGAGTGCAGAAATTAAGGAGGGTAAAGTCATATAAAATTTTTATTTTAGAATATTCGCGCTTAGCAAGTAGTGTAGGAACTAACCGCGAGTGATCATTTTGTCAGAAAAAGTTATATATATCTAATCCTCACGATAAGAAATCTCATGATTTTATTAAGCTGAATTTTCCTTATAACTATTTATTTATTATTATTTTTTTGGAGTTTTAGATATATGTTGTATAAATTATACATGCTCTTATTTAAAGGGATGCATATAAAATGCACTTATCCATTTATTTTAATAGTACATTGTTTTAAGACGTAATTGCATTATATAATTTATTGATCGTTAGTTAATCTATTTTGGAAGATTTTAGAAAAATATTTTTTATAAATTTTTTATAAATTTGATTGATCATTTTTTGTTTTACTCTGAAAAGATTTGCAATATAATTACATATATTATTATATATGTATTTTTGTCTTAATATATTACTGAATTTAGAAAAATATTTTATATAAAGTTTTTCTAAAATACATATAAGATTTACACTCTGAGCACATTGCGGTAGCATGCTTGATTTACGGTATGTCAAAGTCGTACAAACTCTTTGTAAACCAATCCTTTGCTATCAAAGAAGCAAATGAACATGGTTTTCACTTTGGCCTTGGCTCTACCTTTGGCTCCAGAGGACAACCACTGTTGGCTTTGTCGTTTAGTTTCGGGGTTATATTGAAAGAACCAAGTTTCATCATCAATAATAACTCGATCAAAAAGAGTAAGATTATTTTCAACATGCTCGAGAAAATCTTGAGCGATGCTCATTCGGTGGGATTTTTGCTTATCTGAAAGGTTCTTCGTTACCATCTTCGCGCACAGCTGTTTCACATGTAGTCAGGTGCTTCGGTGGTTAGCTAATTTTAAAAATCGCCGTAAGAGCGCCAAAGACGAGGTGCGCAGCGAAAAACCAATTCGAGTGCGAACGGATGCGAATGCGCAGCGTATCCGTGCCCTTGTTCGTTAAGACCGACGACTATCCATTCGAATTTTGGCTGACGTTGAATATTAACCGAGAACAGTTAGAAAGATTTTAATCGAAGATTTCGATATGAAAAAGCTTTTCGCGAAGATAGTAACGAAGCACCTTTCAGATGAGCAATAAGCCCATGGAATGAACATCACTCAAGATTGTTTCGAGCAGGTAGAAAGTGATTATACTTTTCTCGATTGAGTTATTACTGGCGATGAAAGTTGGTTCCTTCAATATGACCCCGAAACTAAACGACAAAGCCAACAGTGACTGTGCCCTGGAGTGCCAAGACCAAAGAAGGCGAGAATGAGCAAGTCCAAGGTGAAAACTATGTTCATTTGCTTCTTCGACAGCAAAGGGGTGGTTCATAAAGAGTTTGTAGCATCTGGACAAACCGTAAATCAAGTATTTTACCGCAATGTACTCGAAAAAATACGTAAAATGGAGCTCAGAGTGCGTCCAGAGATCACAAAGGTTTGGGTTCTGCCTTATGACAATACTCCCAACCATAGTGCGTTCAGTGTCTCTAAGTGCATTTGTACGGGTTGCTGCGGATATACGCGTTTATAAGTGTGTTAATAACTGCACGTAGATGGATCAAGTGCTTCTTATCATTGTCGCACGACATGATTATGTCGTCTAGTTATGTCCGGACGAAGAGAAAATCACACAGAAGATTATTCATAGCTAGTATAGAAATTGCACATTATTGTGAAGATTCATGACCGAGTCAACTGAAACAGACCGAAAGTCGTTATTATAGCTGTCTTTTGTTCGTCCATTGGAGCAATGGCTAGCTGATAAAAATCTTGTTACATGACTGCGTTGTTGCGCTTGTTCCGCTGCTGCGAGCTGGATCAAGTTCCTCTACTACGAGAGTATCTATGAGTATGTATTGTCGCCGTGGAAGTAGTTACAATGCCTTGGACCAGTGTGTTTTACTGCTCGACCGTTGCGATAATTCGCGCCATAGTGAGGCGTAATGAAGCCAAGTCTTAGAATGGCAGCGGTGCTACTGATGTCGGTACATGCCTGCTCGACGATGCGGGTGTTACTGCAAGACCACGGTCAACGATTGTTCGTATGCAAGTGAAGCCAAGTCGTCCAGTGTTGACGTACGTATTACCCTGCTCAACTTACTAATGTGGGAAGTCAAAAGATCCAACCATTTTCTACGTAGTGCAGCGTCAACAATTGCCGAGTCTAGGAGACATTTCATGTTGCAGAATAGGTGCGAAGGCGTGCATCCAGCGAGCGGAATTTCATTTGGCACTTTGTGTGGCTGTTGATCAGACGCAGCTGCGAGACACTGCAAAATAGCAATTTTTTAAAAAAATCATAACAATTAGTTGTTGGCGGATTTAACATTATGTCAGAGATTCCTTGAGTTACCTTGGGCGGAAGGCTTGCAACGATCGAATGGTATCGATTATTGTCGCTGCGAATACGCTGTGAATTGAACGCGGCTTCAACCTGGGCGAACCATAATCAATTTCACATGGAAATCAAGAAAGGTTGTACCAAAATAGGAAAAAAAATTTTTACCGATTCAGTTTACGCGCGGAGTTTAAATAAACCAGTCCCGGTAAAATCTGATCATATGGTATGTATTCCAAAAAATTACAATGTATAAAATACTTAGCCAAAAATTTAACATTACAAAAATATATTTTAAAATAAAATTTTTACAATTTTAAAAAATGTTCAAACACATACACACACACACACACACACACACACACACACACACACACACACACACACAAAGATAACTATTTACAAAAATAATAATTTCTAATGTCTAAGTGCCAGTATTAAATAATATTATTTAATTGAAATTGAATATAATATCGAAATATCGAAATCTGTAATTGTTTTCATATACAAAGCTTCTATAAAATCTGTCTATTATATAAAATGTGTAAATTACACACAGTGTCTCTAACAATCCAATGATGTGTAATATAAGAATAAACTAAAAAACTGTTTTATATAAATAACCATATATTTAACTATTTATAATAAAAGACATATAATATTAATTTTGGTGCTGTACTTACAACTTATACAAAATTCAGTATTATAAAAACACTATAATATTCTTTTTGCTTTACAATATAATGGTGGTTTTATAAAATTTCGCATTTGAAGTAAAAATTATATTAGGAGGCGAAGTTAGTTTCCGACCTTCACGTTTATGTGAAGGTCGATATATCTAGTGGTTTAGTCGATGCTGATATATGTAATACGAAAAGTCCGATGTATTAGATTTAGTACTTATTTTTTTTAGTACTTATTTTAGTTTTGGCATTTACCAATAAATTTAGTTAACAAGTGCCATCATTTGTGTAAACATGATAATTTTTTGATCAGTGAAAAATAAATCGTGATAAATCGTCTTTTCGACATGTCCGTTTGCGCTATTTTAATTTGAAAAAAAGTATTGCAGAAACTTATCGATTGCTTCAAGAATGTTATATCGAACAAGCTCCATCGCTTACAATATATAGAGTGGTTTCAGCAGTGCAGAAGTGGAGATACTGATGTTAATGACAAAGAACATTCTGGATAACTGAAAAAGTTTGAAGATAGTGAATTGCAAACATTATTGGATGAAAACTCAGCTCAAACGCAAAAAGAACTCGCTAATAAGTTAGTAGTCAGTGACATGCGATTTGAAAGTTACATGCGATGGGACAGATTCGTAATAAAAGAAAATGGATGCCATATGATTTGACCGAAAGTTCAATTGATATAATCGAATCGATACAACATCGCAGTGTCTTTACTTGCCAAGCAAAAAAAGAATAATTTTCTGTGGCATTTTGTGACTGGTGATGAAAAGTGGATCTACTATGACAATTTTAAGCGTAAACAGTGATGGGTGGACTCAGGACAACCGTCCACATCGAGACCAAAACGGGACATTCACGGCCAAAAGTTATTGCTGTGCATTTCCTGGGACGAACAGGATGTGCGGTATTACGAGCTGCTAAAACCGAATGAAATCGTCACTACCGAGACATACAAGCGCCAACTTATTGGTTTGCAACAGAAATTGATCGAACATGGATCAGCAATCGCGAACATCAGTCGCAAGGTCATTCTCTTGCATGACAACGCTCAACCACATGTTTGGAAAACCGTTAAAAACGCCATGTTGAAGATTAAATGGGAAGTTTTACTGTACCCAGTGGTACGAGATAGAAAGAGACAAACAAATAGTTTACATTTTAAATACGAAAATGTACTTTATTTTGGCAAAATGTATATATTTGAAGATTTTGAGAAATATCCGCGTGTATTACCATTATGCATGAAATTTTTTCCAAACAAACTTATTAACACTTTTGTTAAAAAGAGTTTTTCTAAATGGAAGAATAGATAAAGTGATTTTAGTCATGAACGCAGTAATACCAAATATGTGATGATATGGATTAATTATTTAGATATAAATACCAATTTAGATAAAACTTTTGCACATTTTGTGGAGAACAGAGTAAATGATTAGACCTAGATCTTGAAAAGATTGGTAGTCGCTATTAAGTATTTTGGCGGAAAGAGGACTCGTTTTTCGTGAACTGTTCGATGAAGTATTTGGTTCCCCAAATAATGGACATTATTTTGATTTATTAGAAATCATTGCACAATTTGACCTCTGCTTAAGAGAGCTCATAAAGTTATACTGTAACAATTTCGTGGGCAGATTTCTTATTTATCCGAAACTATATGCGAGAAATTGATTGGGTTGATGTTGAAAGAAATAATGAAACAAACAAAAACTGAAATTCATGAATCTTAGTATTGGAGATTTATTGTCCATTCGACTCCGGATATTTCTCACGTGAACCGGTTATTAGTGTTATTTAGGTATTATCAAAACGGGGATGTTTACGAACGTTTCGTTTGGTTTCATCCAATTAAAAGTCACGTAGGACGATCATTAGTATTAGATATATTACAATTAGTTGATCAGCAAAAATCGATATCAATTACAGTCGTGTATAAACATACGATAATGTTAGTAATATGTCTGGTAAATATTCTAATTTGCAAGCATACTTAAAAAAAATTCGTTAGCTTTTTATATACCGTGTATTGGACACTCTTTAAATTTAGTAAGAGAATGCTCAGTTCCTGTATGTGTCAACGCAATCATTTTTTTGGTTTAATGTAACGCTTGTATGTATTTTTTAGTGCTCCGACTCATCAGTGAAATGTTTTAGTAGAGAAAAAAATCAAAGCTAACAAGTTTATCGAAGACTCATTGGTACTGTAAAGCAGGTGATTCAAATGATCTTGTCAAACATTACAATGGTATTCTCGCAGCACTTGTGTTATTGACAAAAATGAAAATTAAAAGTCTAATACTAGACATGAATGTTGTTATGGTGGTATTTTGTAATAAATTCTTAGTCGTTTTAACGTTACCAGTAAATTTTAACTAATGACATGCTGACCTTCCTAATAAATTTTGTCCAAGATTTACGAAATCAACTTTCTAATTTTGAAAATAAATCTAAAAATCTGAGTCAGTTTGTAAATCAGGATTACTTTGATTCGACAAAGAGAATAATTGCAAAAATTGCATAATTCTCAAACTGAAGTTGAATCTGTTAAAGGATCAGACAAATTCAAAATAAAAACATTTTGTTATTATTGATAAATTAGTAACTGAATTAAATAAATGCAGCAAAGCCTACAGTTACATAATTAATCTATTTATGTTTTTAACCAATCTACTAATTATTGATATCGACATAATGAAAGGCAAAGCAAATAGTTAAATACAAGAATACTCCAAAGATTTGCAAGAAAATTTAACTTGTGAATTAGAGCATTTTATACCGCTATTAAAATTACAGCTTAAAGTATTTTTTACTGATAGTTTTGATCGAAGCATTGATAAAATTACAAATAGATTATTACCATTAAAAGTGTTGGATTGGTTAAAATGATTGATGTTTTTCCAAACATATACATAGCGTATACGTTATTTTTAACTATACATATTGCAAATTGTAAATCTGAAAGATCCTTTTCAGTATTGAAACAAATAAAAAATATTTATCATTCTATAATGGATCATGAAGGCTTGTCTATTTTAGCAATATTAAGTATTGAGAAAGAATTGGTCGATTCAATTGACTTTAATAATAAGAAAATTTGCGGAAGGGAAAGCAAGAAAAAATAGTTTTTCATAATTAATTACTTTCATGTGTTCTGTATAATGAAATTAAATTAATTTAATTAATAAACGTTATGTACATTTATTATTAGATATAATATTACGTTAATATAGTTATCTTAAAAGTTTATTATGAATTCAGAGCCTTTGCATAGTTTAAGGTACTAGAAAATTCATACGCGCTTTATTTATTTATTTATTTATTTGTGTGAAACATTCAGATTTTAGATGTAAGATTATAACAAGAGGTTGAATCATTACAGAGAACCATAGATTGGCTTATTAAAGAGAACCCCATATATTTTTTTAGCAATTACATTAATTTTAGTATCAACAATCAAATCGTTATCATTCATTCAAGTCGTAAAAAATAATTGTACAATCACTCAAGTTAATCTAAATCAGTGAATCATAACCGTTTTGTTCTAGCTTTGACTTTTGTTTAACTCTTATTTATTCTTTTTAAACTTTTTCATGTAGTTAATTGACTCATAATTATAAAGCTAAAAACTTTAAAAACTTCGTGCGATCTTACTTTTTGAACCAACCAAAACGCTTTTATTGTAACGATAGATCTTATCCATTACTTTTATAAGAGGATAGCTGTTTAATATCGGTGTCAATGTTTAATGTATAGGTATTTAATTTTTTTATCTCGATATTTATGAGTAGGTGGGTTTGGAAAATTAAGGGTGTATAGTTTTTAAATTAATAAATATTTTTTTATTGGTCTTACAGTCCAATCAATTCAATCCAAAAATAAAATAAAAATAAAAATAAAAAATAAAAATAAAATAAAAAATAATAAAAAATAAAAAAATAAAAATAAAATAAAAATTAAAAATAAAAATTAAATTAAAAATTAAATTAAAATTATAATGACAGTCAGACTGTCCTTGTTTAAATTCACCCCCGTAGACTAATCTGAAAATAAAATATTAGCTGAAAAAATTCTTTGTTAGTAAAATGCAGTCTGACTGTCCCCAACACCTTTACCTAATTGAAGACTTGTCCAACGTTTCGAGCTCGCTACGGCTCCTCATCAGGGACTAATCTAAACCTTATATTCTAATCTATATATACCCATCCCCACCACCAAATTTAGTAAATTAAATATAAATTCCCCCTCTACACAAATTGTCCAAAACCAATCAATTTAATAAGGAATGATAAACACTGTGCAATCTACCAGACTCTAACATTAAATTCACATTATTTCGATTTCTGGAAATGTGAATACTTTCAAGACTCTCCCGTTTATACTTATTATTAATACCATGTTCCAAAATATCCACATTCACAAAATCAAAAGAATGTAAAAACTTTAAACAATGCTCTTTTAAACCAGAAGTAATATGTGAGCTACGTAAACTATATTTATGCTCATAAATTCTCTTTTTTAAATATCTACCTGTTAGTCCAATATAGTATTTATCACAATCCATGCAATTAATCTTGTAAACAACTCCTGATTTTAAGCATAAATTATCCTTATCTTTGCAATTATTAAACAATCTACTCAAATTATTGCTATTTATAAAGAAAATTTGAATGTTATATTTCCGAAAATTTATTTTTATTCTTTCAGATAATCCTCGAACATATGGTAAGACAATAATTTTGCCTCCGTTAACATCAATTCCTGCACTATGTCTATTTCGGTATTAAAAATGTCAAATAAACTCTCATCAATTAATCTATTAATAAATTGAATTGAATAACCATTATTAATGAAATTTTTTTTATTATCTGTAAATTATTTTATCCAAAATCTTTATGTAACAATTTTATTGCTCTGTCAATGACACCCTTTAATACTCCAATTTTGTTTTAGAATTGATGGTGTAAATTTAAAAACCTACCTGACCAAGTAGCCTTTCTGTACCAATTAAGTTTTACCTTATTATTACTACATCTAATTATATTAATGTCCAGAAAACTTAATTGACTATTAACTTCAACCTCCCTTGTAAATTTAATTCTGTCATGTACAGAATTGAAAACATCCACCATTTCATCCACAAAAACTTCCGGAACAATTGTAAAGATATCATCAACATATCTCTTAAATATCATTGGTTCAAAAAGCAATTTTGACAAGGCTATACTTTCCAACTTTTCCATAACTAAATTAGCTATAACCGGTGACAAAGGCCACCCCATTGGACATCCGTATTTTTGTTCATAAAATTTATTATCAAATGAAAAAATTGTGTTTTTAAAAACCAAATTAATTGCTTTAATAAATTCATTCATTGTCAATTTTGTATGCAAATTAATTTCATTCCACTTTTCCTGTATAATATCATTTAACAACTCTAAAGGTACATTTGTAAACAAAGATACTACATCCAATGAAATCATCTTGTAGTTTTTCGGAATAACAATATCTTTCATTTCATTGTAAAAACACCAACTATCCTTAATGTAAGAACTAGTTCTTCCAACTATCTTAACCAATATATTAGACAAAAATCTAGCAATATTATAAGTTGGGAAACCTATGGAAGATATTATTATTCTAAATGTCAGATTTTCTTTATGAATCTTGGGAAGCCCATAACATTTTGCTACAGTTCCATTTTCACATTTTAAATACTTATATGTAGTATCATTTATATATTCATTTCTTTTCCAATTATTTAATAACTCTTTCAAATTATTTTGCAGCTTAATGATGTATGGATTACCAATCTTCAAATAAGTACTATCATCATTTAATATATTATTTATACAATTTATGTAATCAATTTTATTGGAAGCTACAGTTACATTACCTTTGTCGGCCTTTTGGAAGATTATATTAGGGTTATTTTTCAAAAAATTCTTCGCGGTAATTAAATCATGTATAAAATTACTATTTAAAAAATTATCAAATTTATTTTCTCTTTTAAAATTACTAATGACATTAACTAAAGATGCCCTACATTCCTTTTTTACTTCATCATTTAAACCAAAAAGATTACTTTCAACCTCCGCGATGATTTCTTTGATCGAGAGATTATTTTTACAATATAATATTTCATGTTTCGCACCTTTAGACATGATGTTTATTACTTCATTTAGTATCTCTTTGTCAGTTAGATTCTTAAACCAATTTTTATTGTTTGCATTGTTAATTTGATAGCTTTGAAATTGTTTTTTATTTCTTAAACATTCAAATTTCCTTTTTAATGTTTGTCTATTAATATATTTTGTCTTAATAAAATGTTTGCTTTGATCAAGAAAAAATTCATGTAATTCATTTCTTTCTATATTTTGATATAAATAATGTTTAATCTTTAATAAATATCTATTTAAGGAATGAATCTGAATATGTAAATCTCTAATTTCTAAATTAAGTAATTTATTTTTGAAAAAGAAAATATTCTTCTTTAGATCATAACAAACATTATTACTTTAAACCTGCAAAAAATATTCATCATGAAAGCTATTATTAATGTGTACCGGAAATATATTTGATTTCTTGCATCTAATAAGGAATGTACGTTTTTCTTTAAGAATTACAACTTTTAAATTCATTTTAATCCATTTTTAACAATAATCTTTAATAGTACTACCATATTTACAATAAATTTCTCTAAAATAAATCATGACATACCCCCTTAATTTAAGTTAAATAGACCTTTCGTTTTAAAGTAGATTTTGAGTAGATTGTTTAATAATTGCAAAGATAAGGATGATTTATGCTTAAAATCAGGAGTTGTTTACAAGATTAATTGCATGGATTGTGATAAATACTATATTGGACTAACAGGTAGATATTTAAAAAAGAGAATTTATGAGCATAAATATAGTTTACGTAGCTCACATATTACTTCTGGTTTAAAAGAGCATTGTTTAAAGTTTTTACATTCTTTTGATTTTGTGAATGTGGATATTTTGGAACATAGTATTAATAATAAGTATAAACGGGAGAGTCTTGAAAGTATTCACATTTCCAGGAATCGAAATAATGTGAATTTAATGTTAGAGTCTGGTAGATTGGACAGTGTTTATTATTCCTTATTAAATTGATTGGTTTTGGACAATTTGTGTAGAGGGGGAATTTATATTTAATTTACTAAATTTGGTGGTGGGGATGGGTATATATAGATTAGAATATAAGGTTTAGATTAGTCCCTGATGAGGAGCCGTAGCGAGCTCGAAACGTTGGACAAGTCTTCAATTAGGTAAGGGTGTTTGGGACAGTCAGACTGCACTTTACTAACAAAGAATTTTTTCAGCTAATATTTTATTTTCAGATTAGTCTACGGGGGTGAATTTAAACAAGGACAGTCTGACTGTCATTATAATTTTAATTTAATTTTTAATTTAATTTTTATTTTATTTTTATTTTTTTATTTTTTATTATTTTTTATTTTATTTTTATTTTTTATTTTTATTTTTATTTTATTTTTGGATTGAATTGATTGGACTGTAAGACCAATAAAAAAATATTTATTAATTTGTATATGGGCAGTCGACAAAAGTACAATTCAATTGTTTTAAAGTGTATAGTTTTTTCATTTTTAACATTTGATCACTAGGCGTAAATGGGTTTAGGAACTTATAATTTAAAATATAGCTTGCGCAAAGGGCCTCTTTAATGCTTAATTCGATCCTGTATGATTCAGCTAGATTTTGTACTATATCTAGAAATATTTACTTAATAGCAAATGTCTATCACATCCAAATTATTCATTCACAATGTATTTAAATGAATATGATTTTACCAACAGGTCCACGTCATTTTGGATATAAAAATAAAGTAGTCTAAGTACTGCAGATAGAAAATATTGCATACTTGTAATATTGTAAGAATTATTTTAGAAAATATAATTACATTTATCAGGTATGTGAATAAGTCTTTCCCGTTTTTTTTCAAATTTTGAGCCTTTATTGTGAAAAAATGATTACAAATGAATTATTAAAAGTATTGGCCATCGCTAGCTACAACTTTTTCCCATCTTTCTGGCAACATACGAATCCCGTTGCGAAAAAATTCGACCGGTTTGGCCTCTATCCAGTCATCCACCCATTTTTTGGCTTCCTCGTAGGAATGGAAGTGCTGGTCAGCCAGGCCATGCGTCATCGATCTGAAGAGATGGTAATCAGACAGAGCAACGTCTGGACTATACGGCGGGTGGGGTAGGACTTCCCATTTGAGCGTTTCTAAGTATGTTTTCACCGGCGGTGCAACATGTGGGCGAGCATTGTCATGTTGCAAAATAACTTTGTCGTGCCTGTCGGAGTATTGTGGCCGTTTTTCTCGCAGTGCACGGCTCAAACGCATCAATTGTCGTCGATAGACCTCGCCTGTGATCCTTTCATTCGGTTTCAGAAGCTCATAGTAAACCACACCTAGCTGGTCCCACCATATACAGAGCATAAGCTTGGCGCCATGAATATTTGGCTTGGCCGTCGATGATGATGCATGGCCGGGTAGTCTCCATGATTTTCTTCGCTTCGGATTATCGTAACGTATCTACTTTTCATCGCCAGTCACGATACGATGCAGAAAACCCTTTCTCTTATGTCGCTGAAGCAGCTGTTCTCAAGTGAAAAAACGCCGTTCGACGTCTCTCAGCTTCAATTCGTACGGCACCCAATTTCCTTGCTTTTGGATCATTCCCATGACTTTCAAACGCTTGGAAATGGTTGTTCGGTCAACTCCCAATGCTTCAGCAAGTTCTTCTTGCGTTTGACAAGAATCTTCATCAAGCAAAGTCGCCAATTCTCGTTCTTCAAAGATTTGCGGCCGCCCGGAACGCTCCTTGTCTTCCACGTCGAAATCACCGCTTTTGAAGCGTCGAAACCATCCGCGAACACTTGAATCATCGACACAACCTTCTCCATAAGCCTCCTGAAGCAATCGATGCCTCTCGGCAGCAGATTTCTTCAAATTGAACCAATAAAGTGAAACTTCCCGCAAATGACGTCGACTCGGCTCAAATTTCGACATTTTCACGATATCAAAAATTTATGATGCGAAAAAATTTTAACTAATGTGTTAGTATGGAATTATTGACTAATGAATAAGCTTTGATTATGAAATATGTAACCATTGAATACTCGCACAGTATTGGTGGCGCCATCTCTTACAAAAAACGGGAAAGACTTATTCACACTTCTAATACATTTTACGTTTCGTTCTAATTTAATGAAAATAATTTTATACAATGTGATTATGGGTCATTACTATATCTGTCATTACTAACATTTCAATTGTGCTATTGAAAAAAATTAGATTATTTAAATGCATATTAAAATTATTAAAATACAAAGTATAATGAAATGGTTTATCAAATCCTCAATACCACAAAAAACTGATGTTGCAGCAGTAAAGTAATTGAGATAGTAAAATATATATGCAATATAAAATAATAGTAAATAAATTGATTCTAAGGTGTTGGTATCTATTCTTCGTGCACAAACACACGTAGTCTACACGTAGCGCTTGCAATCGCGGAGTTAGGAAGAATGAATTCAGATCTACTTTATGTACTATCATACGAAACATGTTCTTCATTGTAAAAAAGCAATATTTATACAAACAACCAAACAACATTGTAGAGCAAGGGTGCACAATAGGTGTTTTCCTATAAGGGTATGTTTGACGCCCAAAAATAGCGAGGACGTCAAATTACCCGAGTCCAAAAACGCCTTTGCTTCCGTGTGTCACATACTATTTTCTAATAAGATAGCGCGTGCTCTTCTTGAAAGAAGTGCGCAAAAATTGGTACTCTCGGAATGAAAAAATGTCAAATTTTTTAGTCATGCTTATATATAGCGAGCAGATACAATATATAATATATAATATTACCTAAACGTCCAGACCACGTTCTCTCTGAAATAAGTTTCCCTATCAAAATATAATCTGTTCAATTTGATAAAATATTATTGGTTTTCTCTTAAGGTTATTTCTGCAATTTATTTGAATCTCGTAACATTAATATAAATGATTGCATCATAATTTTATGTTAATGAGTATATTAAGGAGAGATGTATGATCGTTGGTGGAAAGTACAAGGGGCAGAGCCTCATTCCTTTAAAAAGAAACAAGAATAATCAGTTGAAGATTATTGAAGTTTATTGATAATGCAGTCTTAAAATAAAAAAAGTATTTGAAAGCATAAATAGAGTGACGTTAAATAACAAGGAAAAAAGAATGAAAAATTAAAACCAATTTTTAAAAAATGTACGGATACATTTTTTTTGTTATTTAACGTCACTTTATTTATGCTTCTAAATACCGGTGCTAATCAGCGACGGAGGTCTACGATGTGTTTGTAAACAAAGCACATATAAATTCTTACAGCGGTACTTGTATCAATCGGCCGAGACCGAGGTTTGAACTCGGATCACCAAATTACTAGTCCTTCGCTCTAGTGATCGAGCCATCGTAGGCCTCGGATAATTTTTAATACTGAAAATATATAATAATTTTTATAGAAAATTTCACAAAGCGTATACATTTTATTTTATTTAAAAATCTTAAATACCTAACAAAAAAAAGGTCGAGTCCGCAGTCAAGTGACGCATATAAGCCTCAATATCGTAAATGCCAGATAATATGCAGACACAGAAAATTTCAGGACAATGAAAACTGAGTCCTACCTGATTACATGGTTTCGTTCATTCGCCTTTCCGCTATGGGGAGAACAAATAAAATTTTACTTTCTGGATGATCGGAAAAGAATCATAACACTTTCTTTCCCTAGGGATGAAACGTAGTATTTCGCTCCCTCAATACGGCTGTAGAAAATTGTATTTTCAGAGGTACACGTACGTGCTTTCAAATTGAGGGAACGTACGGGACTGGTTCGTTGAACAGAACTAACAAATCTGGCCTCATGAGTATATAATCAGTACACAAAAGTATTGCTCACATTAGTAACATTTCCGAGTTCTTTAAAAATTTATTAAAAAAAAAGTAAAATTTATCGAAATAAATAAAAATAAAACATAAAAAATGTTCTAGTAGAGTGAAGAGTGCAAAACATGTGTCATTGAATTTTCTTTACATTATCGAAAGGATATTACTAATAGAAAATACTGTAAAATACTTTAATTTTCTAGAAGCGTTAATATTAATTAAAGTTTCCATTGTATTTCTGAACCTGAAGCTGCTAAAATTCCAAAATTTAATTTATTTTATGATATTGAAATAACCAACAATCATAAATAGTGGACCGACATAATTAAAATGAAATGCGATAAGAATACGGTTCATATATCACTAATATGATATTTATATTTCTAAAGTAAATACATGTATTATATTTCTTATGCGAAATAAATCTATTTATAATAACAAAATTATATATAATAAAAATATATATAACTATGTAAACCTAATTTTTAATTAAAAAACCACAAGTTCAGCCTATAATACTATATATATACTCTGGACTACGATTGCCATTGTTGTTTTGCTACAGTGGTATCCTCGTAGACACGGTGGATGTTTTTTCCCCAATATGTTCGCGGTGAAACTCAAAATAATCTCGAATATTTAATTATTATTATAAAACTATCCAGAGGTTAGATTATGATACTCAATATGATTATGAAAAATAATCATTTAAAGAATAAAATTACGATGATTCCATGTGGACACAGTAGCTTTTGCCGCATATTTGGTTGTCATTATATAAAAATGAATATAAACTGGTATTTGTGAATGACGGTAACAAACTATACCTTAGATTTCGAAGATGCATGTTCAAAGGTAATGTTAATTAATAAATATTTTTTCATTGGTCTTACAGTCCAATCAAATCAGTCGAAAACAATACGTAACAATATCAATACATATTTACATTAACATTAATACTTCAATGCACAAAAATAATAAAAATAAAGATTGTTTAATAATTGCAAAGATAAGGATGATTTATGTTTAAAATCAGGAGTTGTTTACAAAATTAATTGTATGGATTGTAATAAATACTATATTGAAAAAAAACAGTCAGATTGCACTTTACTAACAAAATTTTTTCAGCTAATATTTTATTTTCAGATTAGTCTCCGGGGGTGACTGTATATAAGGACAGTCTAACTGTCATTATAATTTTTAATTTAATTTTAATTTTTATTTTTATTATTTTTGTGTATTGATGTATTAATGTTAATGCAGATATGTATTGATATTGTTACGTATTGTTTTCGATTGATTTGATTGGACTGTAAGACCAATGAAAAAAATATTTATTAATTTGTATATACACAATCGACCAAAGTACAATTAAAGTATTTCAAAGGTAATGTTCTAATAAAGGTTCGCATATTTAGTAGTTGTTAGGTGAAAATTGATGTTTAGGGTATACTAATATTAGAATCGGAAATATTTTTCTATACACAGATGAAAAGAATCACACTACTACTAGTACTAGTTTTAAACTTTAAATAAAAATGATTTTTCTTTATAAAAATTGACGCATTAAAGAAATAAGTTAATTAGGATATTTTGAATTTTGAATGATAAGTAATATTAATCTTAATAAGAGATATCAATTTTCTATATTAAGAATACTATTTCTTGACAGCAATTCAATTTCGCAACTATTGAATATTGTAGTAAGAAGTAAAAGAGGAATATTTATCACTTTGATACGAATGGGTGCAATATTTCATTTATAGGCTCATGTACACAAATATCTTGAATTCCATATTCTTTTTTCAACATAACATTATTAAATGAACCTATAATCTACCTCGCGAATGTTTAAATTTAATGACTATAAGATTTTCAAGTTTTATAATCTTACTCTACTATAAACGGTACATTTTTGTTTGATTCCAATAAATGATACCTACAAACATATATAGAGATTCCGAAGTTGATTTTTTGACTAATAAATTTTATTTATTTACCACGAGTGACATTAAAATATAAAACGATGTAAGCAAGTGTTGATGATTATAATTATGATTGTTTAATAATTATGAAAATACAAAATATTATTATAAAAATTAGCAATAGTTAATCATAGTTAGCAATAGTTAAATATCATAATTAATAAAATTATCAGTTAAATCATGTAAAAATACAAAACTCGATTAGTTCTTCGATCTAGTAGTAAATATAATAATGCTTGGTCAATCAGTCCTAGTTTTTTACGAAATTATGTTTTGAGCTACATTTGAAATTCTATTTATTCTAACCATAACAATTTATTCGGAAGGTCATGTTTGAGGTTATGTCAACATACAATTAATTAATCACCAAACATTTTTGCAAAATTGTTATATATTTCTTTTGGCTGTGTTCTATATGAAACATTAATTATATTGAAAAATTAAAAAAAATTTCTTAGGATATTATAATACTAATATTAAACAAAATTGATTATTATTATTCTACGAAAAAAGATTGAAATTTAGAGGATCTCTTCCGAAAGGCCTCCGGTAAGTTGCCAATAACTAGATATGGCAATGCTGGAATTCATTTTCCTATATTCCCTATTTAAATTTCATATACAGTTATAAAAATGCTAGTTTTCCGCCATTGACGTAACCATTAGATATAAATGGTCAGGTACGGTATTCTGACTTACTGGTGACTTACTGAGATATCGTTTCGTTGAGTTTGCTTTAGTAAGCATCTAATTGCGCTAACTTTCTCAAAACCCCGTCGAACAGCTGGTCGCTGCTGGTCGCGGCCACATACATGTACATGTATAAGCAAGTATTAGTGTACAAGTTTGCATGTGTATTACACATTTGAATTTAAATAAAAAACTTTTGACAGAAGGTTTTAAACCGAATTTTAATAGTTTTTATAATGGACAATCGAGGACAATTACTTATAAGAGATTAGGTGGAATCCAAAATGTATACTGAATAATCAGTTTTCTTTATTACTTAGATTATTTAATTTCATCAAATGAAATGAATATAAAAATGTAACAACTTATTTGTGTTGCACGCATACTTGGTTTAAATATTTTGCTTTTTACATTTAACAGAATTATTTATAATATAATTTATACTAAATAATTATATATAAATTTATAAAATTCATAAATATAAATAATTCTAATTCATAATTAAAGAAAACTGATTCTTGAGTATTAAGTTTTAAATATCTTCCTTCCGCCTTTTGGTCTTATGAATTTTGCGGCTATGTACAAAGCGCTCTAGAGCTCGTATTTGGTAATACTATACATCATTTGAAAGGTCTTGATATTACCTACAAAACGACGCTATGCATGATTAGTTTGGATATTGCGTTCAAAAGTTATAGACGTGTAAACATGGAATTCACCAACGCCAAACCTCGCGCTATTTTAAAGTTTTCCTTCGTCAAAGGCAAATCCGTTAAAGAAACGTTTCATGAGATTAATGGTGTTTTTGGACATGGCACGCTATCACTTCGAACCGCAGAGGAATGGTGTCGATGATTCAGAGCCGGTGAAAACGATATCATGGATAAGCCAGCCGGTGGAAAACCTGTGACGACGAATACCGATCAAATCATGGAATTTATCGAGTTTGACCGGCACGTGGCATCTCGCGACATCGCCCAGAAGATGAGAGTTAGTCACCAAACCCTTTTAAACCATCTGTAGAAGGATGGATACAGAAAAAAGCTTGATGTTTGGGTGTCGCATGATTTGACGCAAAAAAACCTTCTGGACCGAATTAAAGCCTGCGATGTGCTGCTGAAACGTAACGAACTCGACCCATTTTTGAAGCGGATGGTATTGACTGGCAACGAAAAATGGATCACATACGACAATATCAAGCGAAAATGATCGTGGTCCAAGGCCGGTGGACCGTCCCAAACAGTGGCCAAGTTGGGATTGACGGCCATGAAGGTTTTGCTGTTTCTTTGGTGGGATTGGAAGGGAATCATTAACTATGAACTGCTCCCATATGGCCAGATGCTTAATTCTACCATCTACTGTGAACAACTGGATCGCTTGAAGCAGGCTATCGACCAAAAGCGTCCACAATTGGCCAACAGGAAGTGTGTAGTGTACCACCAGGACAATACCAGACCACACGCTTCGTTGATGACTCGTCAGAAGCTACGGAAGCTCGGATAGGAAGTTTTATCGCATCCACCATATAGCCTGAAGATAGCGCCAAGTGATTACCACCTGTTCCTGTCCATGTCGAACGCCCTTGGTGGTGTAAAGTTGGACTCAAAAGAGGCTTGTGAAAACTGGCTGTCCGAGTTCTGCGCAAATAATGAGAGGGGTTTCTACGAGAGGGGTATTATAAAGTTGCCGTCTAGATGGAAACAGATTATCGATCAAAACGGCACATATTTGAAGTAAATTCAATCACTGTAACACTTTTTATAAAGCATTGAATAAAGAGCAAAAAAACGGAAGGGAGTTATTTGACAACCTAATATAAATTTTGTAATAAAACTATTAAAATTCGATTTGAATCCTTCTTTCAAAAGTTTTTTATTTGAATTCGAATGTGTAATACACATTCAAACTTTTATACTAATACTTGCTTATACATATACGTGTAGACCAGCAGCGACAGCTGTTCGACGGAGTTTTGAGAAAATGGGCGTGATCAGCTGCTTACTGAAGCAAACTGAACGGTACGATATCCCAGTAAGTCAAAATATCGTATCTGACCGTTTATTTCCACCAGTTTCCACTAATTACGTCAACGGATGAAAAATGGGAGTTTCATAACCTTTTATGACATTCACATGGGGAGTATAGGACAATACATTCCAGCATTGACATATCTACTTATCGGCAACTTACCGGTTGCCTTTCGGAACAGACCCAGAATAAGATATTATTATTATTATTATTCGAGAGTAGATACGGAGTATTTTAATTGTATATGTTTCGTTTGAAAGAAGAAATTAAAGAAATATTCTATGATTAATTTAATCTGGTATTTGCGCAATATTATATTAAAAATGAAATTACAAATCTTTTCATTTAAGTTTTTTTCGTACTTCCTTAATGTACTAAAAAATATTCTATGTTTTATAATTTGAAAATATTTTATTCCAAATGACTCTTGATATTGTAGTATGTGCGGAATAGAATATAGAGCTTGGAATATCCTCATCTTTACAAAGTCCAGTGTTTATGTACAAATAAACAACTATGGATATCTCACAAGCATTTAGACTTAAAAAATAGAAGTATAATAAAGTCTTATACCATCATGGATGTTAAAGAAATTTGCTTCATTCTCAGAACATAAAACTATATACAAATTAATTTTTCCATCTATTCATGAAGTATAGTTTAACAAAATTTCCATCGATTTCCACATTCATTGCATAAAACAAAAGTTGTCATGGGCTCATCTGCAGATCGTGTTTGTACTTGATTGTAAGTACAATTTCGCTTTTTACATTTCCCACATTTTAATAAATCTGTTTTAGTTCCCTGAACTGTTGCAAGTTGAGCATCATTAATTGCTTCTTTCTTAAATTGTTCTCGTAACTGTTTAATTTCATCACTTGCCATTTCTTCGGCTGTCATTACAGCTAATCTTGCTGGAGTAATCGCACCAACAATAAAATTTGTCCTTAGAGTAGGATTTTTAGAATCTCTTAAATTAGCCACTCTACTTCGTACCTGAAAATAATTATTAAAAATTGTGTATAAAATATCAACAGAACTCTTATAATTAATTGTTTCAGAATGTTTTGAACTATTTTAGAAAAAGGATGATTTTATAAAATAATTTAACAATCCTTTCCAATTAAATCAAGTTTTCCTTTGAGTTTTTTCATTTTGATCTTAGATTAATGTAGTTATAAAAAAACGTTAAAATTAATTTAAAAATAATATATCAAATTGAAGATTCTTCTTTACGTTTATTTTAAGTTGGTAGTTACACATCTTATTTTTTATGTGTTTATAATTAGATGAATTATAATTGGGGACAGATGGAAGAACAAGTGGGAGTGAAATAAATGAAATGCGATGAACAAAAAAAATATTTTTATTTCCAACAGTAACCATTATTAAATTATTAACTTTATATTAAAGGTTTACAAATAATAATGATCCGTATTCTATCAATGAAACCCGAGTGACACCGCGAACTGCTCGTTAGCGCTAGTTTGAAGATGACTGGTTGAAGAGGGTATTGAACCCCTTCACATAGGTGTTATATTTTATGATCAGTTGTATATTCTATAAGAAGTATTTCATAAGTATTCTTGATTTCAATTTGAAGCTTTCATATTTCCTAATTGATTAAACCAATGAACAAAAAAGCGCCGCATTTAGGTGCAAAAGCAACAGAAAATGAGCGGAGAGAAGTCAGAACTAATATTCGCCGAATGAAGAGGGGTGACGTGCTGCTATGGGCATAGCAAAAAAAAAGATTAAACACCATGTTACATTTTTATTCGCTACGCGAGCTTGATTAATTAAATTTCAAGTTACGATAAAATTGACGAAAAATTCACAGTATAATAATAATGTATAATATATAATATATAATGTATAATATATAATGTATTAAGTTCTGCAGTAATTATTACTAAATACATTTATTTCAAGAAAACAAATGTATGAATTTAAATTGTAAGAGAGGAAAATTGATAGATAAAATATATTTTAAGCACTATAACTTAATTGCCTAATCGATAGAGGTTATAAAATTACCATCAGTTATGTAGATAATTTAAAATATCCGATACACAATAACTACCCAAATTTCTAACAGTAACTGTTATAGTCCTTTATTTTATTAATTCTTTTGCTTCTTTCATAATAGATTTGAATCTTATATTAACATAAAAATAATTCAGTGTTAGAACTATGAAATGAACTTTTCTCCCTACCGTGATTTCTTTTACCCAGCTTCTATACATTGAGTATTACATGAAGTTGGCGTCTTTGAGACAGCAGACGACAATAGCCTATAACACACACACATGCGCGCGCACATCATTCTCACTTCTACAGATAAAGCGTGTTTTTGTTTGTACACATTAGAAAAAAGAGTTTGTACAGTGTAGAATGTAAATACAAATGTCTATTTTTTGCCTGTTAATTTTAAGTATATGATACAGTTTCACGATTTGACTGACGTTATGTATGGCGTACAAGTACAGTGGCAGGTAGCTACTGCATTTTTATTTTTATGTTATAGGTAATGTTATAAATTATTGTTCTTATTATAATTACGTCTTCGTAGGATTATGAACAATGATAATTTTCAAAAATAAAAAAAAATTTTTTTGTTCATATTAATCTATTAATTATTTTTATATAACTTACTGGTTTTAAGTATGCCAATTATTTAAAGAAAAAAAAGAAAACACATTTGTAGTAAACAAGGAATCTATTTTTAATAACAATCTACCAATTTTTGTTGAAAAAAATTTTATTCGATAAATACCGAATTACGGCAATATTTCAAATTAGAAACGACTGTGTAGTACAATGAACTTCTGGACCAATGGGATCATTAAGTCTTCGAAGTAGTCGTTTATTATTAGGAGTGTGAATAAGTCTTTCCCGTTTTTTGTAAGAGATGGCGCCACCAATACTGTGCGAGTATTCAATGGTTACATATGTCATAATCAAAGCTTATTCATATGTAAACAATTCCATACTAACACATTAGTTAAAATTTTTTCGCATCATAAATTTTTGATATCGTGAAAATGTCGAAATTTGAGCCGAGTCGACGTCATTTGCGGGAAGTTTCACTTTATTGGTTCAATTTGAAGAAATCTGCTGCCGAGACGCATCGATTGCTTCAGGAGGCTTATGGAGAAGGTTGTGTCGATGATTCAAGTGTTCGCGGATGGTTTCGACGCTTCAAAAGCGGTGATTTCGACGTGGAAGACAAGGAGCGTTCCGGGCGGCCGCAAATCTTTGAAGATCAAGAATTGGCGACTTTGCTTGATGAAGATTCTTGTCAAACGCAAGAAGAACTTGCTGAAGCATTGGGAGTTGACCGAACAACCATTTCCAAGCGTTTGAAAGCCATGGGAATGATCCAAAAGCAAGGAAATTGGGTGCCGTACGAACTGAAGCTGAGAGACGTCGAACGGCGTTTTTTCACTTGCGAACAGCTGCTTCAGCGACATAAAAGAAAGGGTTTTCTGCATCGTATCGTGACTGGCGATGAAAAGTGGATACGTTACGATAATCCGAAGCGAAGAAAATCATGGGGACTACCCGGCCATGCATCATCATCGACGGCCAAGCCAAATATTCATGGCGCCAAGCTCATGCTCTGTATATGGTGGGACCAGCTAGGTGTGGTTTACTATGAGCTTCTGAAACCAAATGAAAGGATCACAGGCGAGGTCTATCGACGACAATTGATGCGTTTGAGCCGCGCACTGCGAGAAAAACGGCCACAATACTCCGACAGGCACGACAAAGTTATTTTGCAACATGACAATGCTCGCCCACATGTTGCACCGCCGGTGAAAACATACTTAGAAACGCTCAAATGGGAAGTCCTACCCCACCCGCCGTATAGTCCAGACGTTGCTCCGTCTGATTACCATCTCTTCAAATCGATGACGCATGGCCTGGCTGACCAGCACTTCCATTCCTACGAGGAAGCCAAAAAATGGGTGGATGACTGGATAGAGGCCAAACCGGTCGAATTTTTTCGCAACGGGATTCGTATGTTGCCAGAAAGATGGGAAAAAGTTGTAGCTAGCGATGGCCAATACTTTCAATAATTCATTTGTAACCATTTTTTCACAATAAAGGCTCAAAATTTAAAAAAAAACGGGAAAGACTTATTCACATACCTGATAATTCCATTAAATTTCGTAAGGCTCAATTTATTAGAATCAAATACGATATGAATTTTTTTTATTTATATGAATAGTAAGAACAATTTTTTTTTGTTGATAAAGCCAATTTGTATTTAACACTGTTGAGGATTGCACCCGAGGCGATCCGATCGCCGTCGTCAAGCTCACCTCGACCGCCGGAAGAGCGGGTAGTATGGAAAGTAAGAGTGCACATTAGAGAGATCGAAAAGACGAGTGGAGTGTAAGAAAGAACAAGAGAAGAATTGAAAGAAAGAAGAAAGAAAAACATAGAGGAAGTGTAGAGAAGAGGAAAGATGTAGTATACAGACAAGCAAGTGAATAGGAAAAAGAGTGAAGAGGCGAAGGAACGAAAAAAAAGGAGAAGGAGAGAGAAAGGCGGAAGAGGGAAAGAAGGTAGAAAAAGGAAAAAAATATCAAGTGAGTGAAGAGACAAGGAGTGAGAGAGAGGCGAAAAGGGAAATAATAGCGAGAGAGTGAGAGAGAAGCAAGCAAGGAGAATGACAATGGCATCATTCCGGACGTTAGAACCTCGGCTCTTCCATCAACGGACCCCGAAATTATCACTAATTGTCCATTAAAAAAGAGAGGTAATATATATATATATATATATATATATATATATATATATATATATATATTTATATATTCTGAAGCAAATATTTATATTTTTAAATTGAAGCTTTTATATATGTGTATATATGTATAAAAGCTTCAATTTCAGTTGACACCACTTACTAAATATTCGCGATATTAACGAAAATATATGAAATATAGATATATAGACAACTTACATACAGTTTCAACGATGAAATATTCTAGTTTCGTGTTTAAAAAGTTGAACACGATATCCAGGTATCGCCAGACAATTTGTACAGAGAGCTTCGTATGCCTGTAGAAATCGGTTCGAGACAGCTGTACATCATATTCTCTGTTTCGTATATTTGCATATTTTAAATTAAATATGGCGAATATTTACTAACTGTTGACAGATGAAACTCAAGCAGAAAAAATGGTATGAGAAATAGCATCTTTTTATACGGAAATGACGATAGGTAAAATAATCTATAGGCATATATTTATACATAGAGTATTTTTTCGTAGATATTATTTAACTATTTAAGAAATCGATTAAATTATCATTTCTAGCGAAGCTGAAACGTGGGATGCTTATATATATATATATATATATATATATATATATATATATATATATAGATATATATGAGAATGTATATGCATGTCGGTATTTATATTCTTTATAGACGCCGAAAATACTGGTCTGATACCTTTAAATTTTCATTATGTATTCTCTATGATCAGGATTAGATGACAGACTACTTTTCTTGCAAATTAAAAAAAATGATGGCAAAAAGGTAGTTACTTTACTAATGATCCTAAGAAAATGTATAATATATATATATATATATATATATATATATATATATATATATATGCATTAGAGCTGTATGTATATAGGTAGACTGCTATTAACTACTATGCTAGGCCCAGCTAAGCCTCGTACAATCTCATCTCTGATACAACATAAGTGTGGATAGGCAGTCAAGAATAAGTGACAGAAAGAGGGAAAAAATAGTGTAGAGTGAACTCGCGCTCACGTACTATGGGTAACACCTACCAATATTGGGTAAACGTTAATCTCTCCCCCCCTCTCTCTCTCTCTTTCTCGCTGTATCTTCCATAAAAGGTAGTTATGTGTCAAATATGATTATACAGGATGCTCAAAAAATATGGAGCAATCAAATAATTTTTAGAAATAGTTTTACATGTTAAGTTGATTTTTTTATAGCGAACCTAGATTTTGTTACAATTTAATTGTTTTAATAATGATAGATGCAAATACTTAATATGAACTTCGTACTAAAAATGCTTTCACTTAATTTTGTTTCTGAGAAGGTGCATATTAGTAAAAAGTGCAGAATTTTTTAGGACCTACTCTAAACATAATAGCACTAATAACAGATGAAAACATCTTTTTTTAAATAATTTTTTATTAATAAATAAATTAATCTGCTGTGTTAGTAGATAGATTATAGGCATACTGGCACCAGTTCATTCTAGCACACCCCTACTCCTCAAAAATGTACTAGAAGGCAATCTATCTTTATAACATTGTTTTACCCAAAATAACCTTCAAATTGTTTAAGATTTAGAAGAGTGGGAAGTATTTAAAGCCGCCACATCTCAAATTTTGCCAAAACGTAGTCTACCTTTATCACGTTGATTTACTCGAGATGGCCTACGAATTAGACAAGGTCTGGAGAAGTAGAAAGTATATCGTCAAGGGTTACTACCTACTTGTAAAAGGTGGACGTATCTATTGAATATTTCAATAACATTTCTAATATCCCCGCTAATCGGCTTGTACTAAAAAATGTGGTCTTTTAATAAAAAAAATAAGCTGTACTACAGGTTGGAAGTTTCCAATTGTTTGGAAGTTTTTACTGTTCAGATACCATGTGATCAAATTTGATCCGGACTGACAAAAAAACATCATTTTTACGTATTTTAATACAAATCTTTATTATCGTCTTCAAAATAGGCACCTTTCGAGCCAATACAAGCATTCCAAAGCTTAATCCAATTTTTCATAGACCTGTTGTAAGCCTCACCTCGGATTGCCTTCAGTTCCTTTAGAAAATTACTTTTTATGGTTTCAATGGACTTATGATGCGTTTTCCGAAGCGGATTTTTGAGTGTCGGAAAGAGGAAAAAGTCACAGTGAGCCAAATCTGACGAATACGGTGGCTGAGCGATGACTTTTATTTCGTGTGAACCACCCTATGGTAATCGAAAAAAAACGATGAGCACCACCTTGATTTTCGACCGACTTTGACGCGGTTTTTTTGATTTTGGCTCATTTTTCGAGCATCATTCGCTAGATTATTGGGCAGTTTCGACGTCATATTCATAAACCTATATCTTGTCACCAATAATGATGCATTTGATGAATGCAGGGTCGTCAGCTACGTTTTGCAGCATCTCTTTTGCGACCTCTACTCGACGTTGTTTTTGTTAAAGATTCAGATGTTTTAGAACGAGTCTAGCAATAACACGTTTCATATGCAAAACATTAACCAAAATATGTTGAGTCGATCCATAATAGATGTTGACAGCCTTTGCTATCTCTCTGATGCTGATACGATGATTTTGGAGTACCATTTCCACAATTTTTTCGATGTTATCGTCATTAACAGAGGTAAGTTTTTGACGACTTCACAGCCTTCACTAAATGCTTTGTGCCACTTAAATACTTGCGTTTGCCATAAAGTAGATTCCGTAAAACATTTCTGCAACATTTTCAACGATTCCGTAGCCGTAATTCCATTAGAAACACAAAATTTCAAGCAAACTCGTGGATCAACTTTTTTTTCCATAGAAAATATCGCCAGAGAAACTTTTTGCCTCGTAAACAAACAGCTAATAAACACACACTAATGGGAATATGGTGCTCAAATTTCACACGAACATCAAGAAAGGTTGTACCATATAGGAAAAAAAATTGTATCGATTCAATTGACACGCGGAGTTTAAATGTGCCAGTCCGGGTCAAATTTGATCATATACTTATTACCTCTTGACAGAACAGGAAATTCAAAAAGTTCCTATGTACTATAACACATTGAGATAAAAGTATCCTTGCCAATGAAATTTAAAAGTGGTATTTTTTGCTTATTACCAATTATATTTAACGAATGAAAAACAGGATATTTTTGATGGCTTTCACAACATGTGGTCGAGCGTTGTCATGCAAGAGAATGACTTTGCGCCTATTGCTCGCGATTGCTGATCTATGTCCGATTAATTTCTGTTGCTAATCATTTAGTTGGCGTTTGTATACCTCAATAGTGACGATTTAATTCAATTTTAGCAGCATACCCTGTCGGTCCCACCAAATGCACGGCAATACCTTTTGGCGGTTGATGTTCCGTTTTGGTGACGGTGTGTACGGTTGGCCTGGGTCCACCTATGACTTTTACGCTTAGGATTGTCATAGTAGATTCACATTTTATCACCAATCAGAATATGCTACAGAAAGCTTCTTTTTTGCCTGTAAAGCAAAAACAGTGCGATGGTATGTTGATTCATAATGGTACTTCCGGTAAAATCGTATGGCATCCATTTTGCTTCTTTATGAATCTTTCGCATCGCATGTAAGGGTTTGCCAACTGGTCTATCACTAACTCCTAACTTATTACCGAGTTCTTTCTGTGTTTGAGCTGAGTTTTCTTCCAATAATGCTTGCAATTCTCTATCTTCAGGACAAGCTGGAACGCATAATAACTAGAGATGAGACTTGCATCTACTTTTACGATCCAGAAACAACCGACCAATCGAGCGAATATCTACTCGAGAAAGATTAGATTTTTCATTTTTTTCCTCATTTACTTAATACACATTTCAGTCATCTTACACCAATAACGGATATCGTCTTTTCTTAACAGGTGGGTAGTTTCTAAAATGTTACGATAAAGTTGCATAAGACATTTAATACTTGCAATTGAAGCAGTTTTCACTTTTTACGTTTCGCGATAAACTATTAAAAAAGAATAACTAAAGTCGACGACTAAATATCACTTTTTATTGAAATACAAACTTATAAAAAAATTAACAATAGAAGAGTATCACTCGCAAGGCAAAACAAAAAAAAGCTTAAGTGAACTTTTTTGATTATAACAGAGTGAGTGTATTCCTTTAAATAAAATCTCTCTCTTTACATGTTCCAGCTCTACAGTCAATCTAATATACGCCTTTTAGTTCATAATCACGAAACATCGTCTTCAATTTTTCATCAACCAATTAAAAAAGCGATTTCTCGGTAGGATTGCTTTTCCACTCCTACATGAAATCGTAAAGTTTTCTCTCTAGTCTGAGCTCAAATCAAATAAGCTGATCTTCCTTCACCTAATCGAATCTATATTTATGTCTTTCATTCAGCCAATCGTTGAAGAGAGTTCATTTCAGAAGACGGCGAGTCTTGCTATAAAATTATTTATCCATATACAGTCATTTATCTAGATTCTAAAATAAGTATAAAGAATTACATGATGGCAAGGGTACCGCAATTTGATATACAGGGATCCGAAACAAGTGGCCGGCAAAGCCTTATTTTTAAAAAATTTAGTTTACTGAATTTGGAAGTAGGTGCTTGTCCACCTTGTAGCTCCTTAAGTCATGATTTTCGTGGAGCGAATGGACTTGGGGTGAACAAAAACTGTACACTGGCTACAACGTGATTATCATGGATATGAATAGGATTCTGACGACATTCCCTATCATAAACTGCAATGGTTATCAAACCTTCTACTAAATATGTAAGTAATTTTCATATTTTTTTAGTTATCGATGATGCTTTTTTCTTAATAAAAAAAATGTAATTCAAGAATTATAGATGATGTAGAGAGTGAAAGTCAATATATAATGTGTGACAACATGAGTTATGCAGAAGACAATTACTAATGTGTTCGATCCGGAAAATGTCGATAATAAACAGATGGTTTCAAATTATTTAAGTGGAAAGTATGGGCGAGATAAAATTGGATAAGAGCATCGGTATATTAAATTGTATAGTACTATAAAAATTTTTATTATATTTCCACCTCAATTAAAATAATTATTAAAATAATTAAAAAGAATTTTTTTATTAATATTAATTCTTTGATTAATATTGATTAATTATTAATAATCTGCATTTATATAGAGAACCAAACATACATATATGTGAGTTTATTAAAAAATTTGAAAAAATAGTTAAGGGAAAAAGGAAAGCAGAGATGTAGGAAAATAAGTAAATTTTCATAATTAAGAACATAATCTATGTGCGACGTAGGTATAAGGGTAATTGATAAGATATATTTAAGTATGAATATACTGTATTCAATTAAAATTCTATGGTTAATGTAAAAAGCTGTATATGAAAACAAAATATAATAATAAAAATAAACTAAATTGAAATTCAAACCAAAATTTATAATAATAACAATATATTCGTAAATTATTTATTAATTATTAAAATAATAAATAAATGAATTCGAATAACGGATAATTCAAGAAAAGAAAAAATATTAGTTAAATATGATAAAATTTTTTTTGTTTATTATAAAATTAAAATTTTATAAATTTAATATTACAAAATTATTAAAGTATTTAATAATTATAATTTATATTACTAAGTTTTTTATTTATTTATTTTTATACATACAGGTACATTATAAATATTTTTGTTTTATTTTTTTTTTCATTATATTTGATTATAATATTTTTTCTGAGATAATTCTCGGTTTTTCTACATCATTAATATTTAAGATGTTACTGCTTTTGCTACGGTTGCGGCTGCTTCTCTGTATTTCATATGCGGTCTCCTTCCGCCGAGACAGTTTTTGACTATAATTCGTGAGCTCTAAAGCATCTAGAATTGAAAATAAAATAATATAATGAAATAAATAATTAAATAAAACCAGAAATTAAATGATACTTAGATTCAAATGATTCAATTCGTTTTACCTTCACAATGTACTTTAAACACGTCACTATTTTCTCCAATTTATGGACGGGCGATACAAAGCTGTTTAGTCGTGGATGCAAGCTTTCGAAGGAGCCAAATAAGTTCTTGATCTTTTCCATCGTATTTCATTAGAACTTTCTGTGGCAATGGTGACAACCTTTTGCCGACATTCCTTCTACTTTTTTCAGACTTCTTCGCAGCTTCAACCCTCATTTTGACTTCTTGATAAAGATGCAAGTTGATGGAAGATTTTTACAGCTTTCCTCCGCGGTATTTAAAGCAAGTACGAAATAACAAAGAAAGAAAAATCTTTCTCTCAATGGCTCACGACTGCTCCTAATTCATTTTCAATGGTTTATAAAGTTTTTGGTATTGGTTGATTAAGTTTACCCTCTTACCCATTCCGTTCTCAATCACTTCCTACTGTCGCGTCCTGCGACGTTACGGATAATATGTATATATATATATATATATATATATATATATATATATATACGCACGAATATTGGCTCTTCTTCCAGACATAATGTATTATGCGGCAAAGACGAAAAACGTTCGCTTGCCAGAACCAATTCTCATGGCTTGGTAAAAGCGCCTTTTTTTATCATCGAAGGTAACCAGACACGCTGTTTTCGAAACTAGGTGCCGCCGCTGACCTCGGAGAAAAATATTAACTGTCGAAATTTCTCACTACGATCGACGGTAATATTAGATTTATAATTTTTTAAAACGCGGGAAGCAATGTAGAGTCTAAATGATAAATTGAATGATAGAATACCATCAATACATATGCGTGTGCAGGTACGTTTGTTTTTGATAGTTTAGTTACCGTACTACAGCATGGTATAAAGATTAGTTTAATAATTATTAACGTAGAACAAAACCAAACCATTAAGATTAATAATGTTAGTTCACTTACAATATTAATTATGTTAGAATAAGTTGAATAATAGACTAAGAGATTTCTAACACATAGTATAAAGATTAGTTTAATTAATAATAAGAGATTATGTACATAATTATAAACGTAGAACAAAACCGAACCATTAAGATTAATAATGTTAGTTCACTTACAATATTAATTATGTTAGAATAAGTTGAATAATAGACTAAGAGATTTCTAACACATAGTATAAAGATTAGTTTAATTAAAAATAAGAGATTATGTAAATAATTATAAACGTATAACAAAACCAAACCATTAAGACTAATAATGTTAGTTCGCTTACAATATTGATTATGTAAAATTAATAATTATAAACGTAACAAAACGGTTAAGGAATTAATTCAAGATCGTATTTTATAATGTTGCTTTAAGTTTATTGCTAATGATCATAGTGGATACGTTATCACAAAAAAATTAATTATTGTAAGAAAGCGAACGAAAGAGTTTATATTATAAACGAAATTTGACTCCTTCATTGGCTTTGCCTACAACCGCTCAGATGAATTTCCGCGAAAATTTTGGACGGCTTTTTTTACTTTGTCTGAACCTCATATAAATATGAGTCCAACGAAGGGAAAAATCACTTCCTATCGGGATTTCAGATTCAGGTCAGATCGATCCGGTAGTTATAAACCTTAGAATTTTTTCGACTTTTTCGGACTTAGGATTTTTCTGACCTAGATTTTTTTCGATTTTTAACCTTTGAAATATTTCGTATTTTTCAGACTATGAAATTTTTCGTGTTTCTCGAACTTCATCTAGTAGGTGTTAACTTTGTAAACTCGACCTATATCTAGTTTCTTTTTATATATTATACGGTTGTATAAGGAGTATTTCAAAGAAGTAAATAAATAGTAAGTAACCAACAATATTTATCGTTTATCCTTATTAATATTATTTATCCTTATTCTCCAGTAAACCTAATCGCGATATATACACGGAAGCCGTTCTTCTAATGTCTCTGAGTAGGCTAAACGGATGGGACTCTCGCAGTCCTGTACACGGAAGCCGCTCGTTTAATTTCTCTGAGTAGGTTAAACGGGTGGGATTCTCGCAGTCCTGTACACGGAAGCCGCTGCTGTAATTTCTCTGAGTAGGCTAAACGGGTGGGATTCTCGCAGTCCTGTACACGGAAGCCGCTCCCGTAATTTTTTTTTTTGAGTAGGCTAAACAGGTGGGACTCTCGCAGTCCTGTACACGAAAGCCGCTCCTCTAATTTTGCTGAGTAGGCTAAACGGGTGGGACTCTTGCAGTCCTGTATACGGAAGCCGCTCCTCTAATTTGGCTGACTAGGCTAAACGGGTGGGACACTCGCAGTCCTGTACACGGAAGCCGCTCGTTTAATTTCTCTGAGTAGGTTAAACGGGTGGGATTCTCGCAGTCCTGTACACGGAAGCCGCTGCTGTAATTTCTCTGAGTAGGCTAAACGGGTGGGATTCTCGCAGTCCTGTACACGGAAGCCGCTCCCGTAATTTTTTTTTTGAGTAGGCTAAACAGGTGGGACTCTCGCAGTCCTGTACACGAAAGCCGCTCCTCTAATTTTGCTGAGTAGGCTAAACGGGTGGGACTCTTGCAGTCCTGTATACGGAAGCCGCTCCTCTAATTTGGCTGACTAGGCTAAACGGATGGGACTCTCGCAGTCCTGTACACGGAAGCCGCTCGTTTAATTTCTCTGAGTAGGTTAAACGGGTGGGATTCTCGCAGTCCTGTACACGGAAGCCGCTGCTGTAATTTCTCTGAGTAGGCTAAACGGGTGGGATTCTCGCAGTCCTGTACACGGAAGCCGCTCCCGTAATTTTTTTTTTTGAGTAGGCTAAACAGGTGGGACTCTCGCAGTCCTGTACACGAAAGCCGCTCCTCTAATTTTGCTGAGTAGGCTAAACGGGTGGGACTCTTGCAGTCCTGTATACGGAAGCCGCTCCTCTAATTTGGCTGACTAGGCTAAACGGGTGGGACACTCGCAGTCCTGTACACGGAAGCCGCTCGTTTAATTTCTCTGAGTAGGTTAAACGGGTGGGATTCTCGCAGTCCTGTACACGGAAGCCGCTGCTGTAATTTCTCTGAGTAGGCTAAACGGGTGGGATTCTCGCAGTCCTGTACACGGAAGCCGCTCCCGTAATTTTTTTTTTGAGTAGGCTAAACAGGTGGGACTCTCGCAGTCCTGTACACGAAAGCCGCTCCTCTAATTTTGCTGAGTAGGCTAAACGGGTGGGACTCTTGCAGTCCTGTATACGGAAGCCGCTCCTCTAATTTGGCTGACTAGGCTAAATGGGTGGGACACTCGCAGTCCTGTACACGGAAGCCGCTCCTTTCGTCCTGGCAGACAAAACTGTGGGAAAAGAATCTTAGTATGGGAGCATATTGATGAAGTTAAATAACGAATTAGGTAGTAAACTCGCGATTTAAAGACCGACCAATACCACCTAGGTTCGGTATCCAAAAACGCGTACACCTCCGCTCACCGGCCCCCACATCCCTGGCTAGTAGTCAAGAGGCTGGGCCAAAAATAGGGGCAAACTACTGAGCGGTCTTTCGCGGAAGTAAATCGTCGCACATAGAACCGGGTTGGCACTCGTCATTATATATGAGTTCGTATGAATCTAATAATATAATAATATGAATCTAATATTGGAAATTGATTTTCCGTTCTCAATATCACTATATTCATTCATTCGGTTTAGTAAGAAATATAATACTGTTGGTTCTGGAAAATTGTGTTTCTAAATGGAAACGAGATGTAAAGAAAACTATTTCTCGCTTTCAGTTTCCCTTATCAATTGTTCACTCCCTATAACAATATCCACCTACGGTCAGCATCAGTAGGCGGATTGTGAAAGTTGTTAATACTGAGCACCTCTGTAGTCGGTATGCTCACTTGCTTCTTCCCTCCTACAGCCTAGCGACAAGCATCGACCTCAATGCTGTCGGCATAATTTTGTTATTGGTTGATCTTACATGATTGCATTCGTTCATTAGAATCGCATTAGTGTAGATTATAGAAATAATATTTAAATATCCGAAATCAGTCCTACAAGTCCAAGTAAGAGAAAAAAAATGAAGTAATACCTATAGGCATACTGGTACGTCAAGGTGTACTTTTCACTCCTCCGCTTCTTGCACAGTTCGAAAGAAAAGTCAAGTAAATCAACGTTATTAAATAGTTATAAAGATGGACTGCGTTCTAGCACAGTTTTGAAGAGGAGGGGGTGTGGCAGAATGAACTTGTGTCAGTATGACTATAGCCTATCTCTGGAGATTCTATATAATTCAATACTTTTTAAATTTATATAAATATTTTTTTAATTAATAAATGGTTTATTTATCTAACATTAGTTAAACATTTCTTCAAAATAAATCATTTATATATATTAACAATTGTACCTATCTCAACTGTTTTGAATTAAGTTAATAAACATTTTTATCGGTCTTACAGTCTTTATTATATAATATATTAACTAAAATAAAGACATTCAGACTGTCATTGTTCAGGTACATCCTCGTAGAATCTGAAATAAAACTTATTACTATAATGAATTACTGAAAAGGTCCAAATTTTGGTATATCATATTCAAATAACAAATTCCCTGTTAAAGAAATCATCGTTGACGTAGAAAATAATATTGTTAGTTGCAATAACGATATGAATAATAATAGATTTCAAAATTATATAAACAGTAACATCATACATGAATACAAAACAGCCAAGAATTTCGTAAAAAAAAAACAAATATTATATTCTAATATACATATAAAGGAAGTGTAACAGTAACATCTGACAAGAAAGAATATATCAATAAAATTACAATGATGTTAGAGGATAACACAACTTACAAGGAAATTCAGAATCCTCATATATAATAAATTGAAAGACATAGTGAAAGAATGGAAAAATAAATCTTGCATTAATGAAATTACTTTTAAACATTTAGAATACGAAAATGGAACAATAGCCAAATGTTACGTTAGACGTAGTAAAATCTGTTCCCTTTGGGGTGCTTGATCAGCGTGAATCCCCTTGCCTCTCACATTTGATCATAAACATTATGGACTGCAATTTTTTACTTTAACTGCTCAAATTGATCTCCATTTACTGTTTGACAGTAACACAACCGGTGGTACAAAGCATCAACTGCGTTTTCGACTATTTCCGTAGGAATAAGCGCTGATTCATCAATAATTCTTTGCCGTACTTCGTCTAAATTTTGAGGTTTTGTTTTATATACCCTATCTTTTAAGTAACCCCCAAAAAATAATCAAGAGGTATTAAGTCAGGTGATCTAGCTGGCCATTTCAAAGTACCTGTCCGTCCTATTCATCGATTGAAAAAAAATTCATCTAGGAAATTACGAACGTGTCATGCATCGTGGGGCCCCGCACAACCATGTTGAAACCATGTATTCTCTTGTTCCCATTTGAAAAAATAAAGTTGACCTTGAAATAACCTTGAAACTCAAATCCAAGATAAAATCCAAGGTCACTATTAAATTCCTTGACAAGGCTCCTCTAGATTGACCTTGACCTTGTCCAAAATCAGTTTACCTGGAAAATTATTAAGGTGTTCCGGGACTATTTGGACAGCCTGTATATATAGTTTGCATTGTATATAGTGCAATACAATTTAAATTCACATGCAAACTCTCTGGCATTCAAACTTTATATATATATATATATATATATATATTTTTTAACGGGGTTGCCCGCTTTCCTGCACTGCAGTCGAAGCGGAGTTGCGCCGTTGGAACGCGCGCGCGAAGCTGTCGTTGTGTGGACCGCGCGAACCCTGCACAGATAGGCCTAGTGCTGATGGGCCGGTGAACGGGCGTGCACGAGGCACAGCCCTCCCCGTTAACAGTGTGCGCAATGTCTGCCGGAGGGGACACCGCGCGCGTCTTTTGAGCACCAGCTCAGGTGGAGACGCGCGGCGAGCTCATGCTTAGCCGCGCCCGCGGAGGCGGCGAAGTTCGTGTAAGTCCCGCATGCTTACCGACGTGCTGGAGCAGCGGAGTTCAGTAGCAGGGGTTTGGAAAGGAGACGCGGGTAAAGGCGAGTAAATGAACACGCGGCACGATGAAATTTACACTCGCATCTTGACTGCGGCGAATGCGGTCTTGTAGGCGCGGTAGCATGTTTCGATGCAACAAATCTAGTTGCTGCTCTTTCGACAGCGGCGGGACAATTTTCCGCATGATCGTCTCGAGACAGGTGATATAATTACGTACCTGCTCGTCTTTATCCTACATACGCTCGTTTGTCTCAGAGACTAGTCCTTGCTGATAACTTTTTCCGCAAGTGCTCTAATTTGCTCTTGCGAGTGTGCGACGTGTGCGCGCAGATCGGATATCTCTTCGACATCCGAACGTATTAAAATCAGCTGCTCCTCGTGTGTCGCGATTTGCACCCGCAATCTTTACTCTGCCGCCGTTCTTTCGGCTGGTTGCTGGTGCGGCACTATAGCATTTACTGCCACTAGTGAATGCGCAATGGTTATCAAAATTGCTTGTAATAGCCAAGGCGCTTAGTTCTTGGCACTTTTGCTCTATGAACAAGCGGCGTAGGCGGAGTCTTTGTTCGAAAACAGCATCACTGTTTGGCTGTTTAGAATATAAAATCGGTTGCCGTGTGCTCGCCTACGAGCCATCTGCAGAGACGGTCACACTTCATGAATCGCGGGCCGTCTGTCTTTAGCTCGGTCGTATTCAGAGCATCGTTCAATTCTTGAACGTCCAGGTAAGCGACCTAATTTTCCACCTCTTGCTTGGGGCTTACCTGGTGCTGTTGTCCCTCCATTTGACTTTATATTTGCTGCAAACACGCGACCGTATGCCAAGAGGAGCTGTGTGTGCATGCGCGCGTGTAACTTGATTGTATGCTCTCATAATAGGATAGAGAGAGATCTTACTTTTTACAAAAATGCGGGTTGTTGCATCGGTCCTGCCTCGGACGAATACTAACTCCCAGTAAGCGCCAGCACGCGTAAGAAAAGGAGAGAACTTAGCGATGAAGTTCTCGTATATGTTTAACCAAATGTACAAAAAAAACTTTAATATTAAAAAAAATAATAATAAAATAAAATATTAGATAAAAAATTCTAATATTTTATATTTAAATATATATTTATACATCTTTACCGATATATAAATATAGCGTGATCTTATTGAACACTACGTCAACATGGTTTGTTTTTGGGAGATATTTTTCTATAGAAAAATATCTTTCTCGCGCTCACTTCTTTTGGCTTAAAATAGACGTTTGCGACATTCACACTAGCATACACAGAGAATATCATATACGAAAATTTTCGAAGAAATTTGCTGAAAACTCGCGTGCCATTAAAAATTACGCGTTTATCTTCGAAAGTAGGTTGAAAATTTGCTCCAAAGCTTTGTCAATGTTCGAAAATCTTAGGTCGAAAATAAAAACCAACAGTTCTATTTTTCTTTTGTAACACACGTATAAATTTTAGGAGTATACTTTAATTCGCGAAATAAATAGTTTTTAATTTTCTTTTGACCACGTCTTGAGACAACAAGCGAAAAAGCATCACTGTATATTCGACCGCTATAACGTTTTGAGTTACGGCTCCAAGATAATAACTTGTTGCCTGTATTTTTGTAGATTAGATCTGCGTACTTCGATATATTGTTAAGCTTCAAAATCTTGCATTGTATTGGTGCATCAGCAGATCAAAGGATTTTGTTCTTGTGGAGAATCCGTTTCGCGGATCTCCAAGAGTGCTCACAAATTATTGATTGCTATAACGGTGAAGAATGAAATCGTTCTCAAGACGTGGGGACCGTAACGCAGGATAGAAGGTATTCACAAAGCATCTCTCTCCCTATTGAACTTCACGAGCTAGGCTAATTCCTGGACTAACTGATGCTTGTTTCTCTTGCATCGGAGTTATCCATAAGTACATATAGCGATTAGATTAGTTCTTAGTATATGAGATGTGTTCAAATAATAAGGTGACTTTGGGTTTCTCAAAAAATATTTATTTATTAATCAATACTTATCTTGACCCCTTTAAAGTAACCCCTCTCAGATATAATACATCTGTGCAAACACTTTTTCCAATCGTCGAAACAATTCTGATCATCATTTTTAATATAGTCTTGAGTTCTTTCAGTGAAGCGGCTTTTATCTCCTCAATCGTTGAAAACCGACGTCTTTCATGGGTCTTTCAGTTTTGCGAAGAGAAAGTTGGGTGTCAAATTTGGTGAATATGGAGGCTGAGTGCATATTCGACATTCTTAGCGAAGACACCATATGACAGCCGCTTCGAGGTACGTCGCGTGCACCTTTGATTCACTTGCTCATTGAACACGATTATAAAGATTGTAACTCCAACAGACGGTACAGTAAATACCAATATAAATATGAGATGGACAGAGATGCAGTAGCAGCTCCCCCACCGAAAGGCACTATAATTCTTGCCACCGACGAGATTATTTTAGAAGATCCGAAAGGTACTCCTATGCAAGTTTGTTACTCATATGCAAATGCTTTGTTTAATCAGAGCTCCGGAGATTCCTTCGTTCCAGCGAATAAATATTCCCTTTGTCGTGGTCGATAGTAGGACGTATTATCTCTAGATTTAGACAACAGGTTCTGTCACGGCAAGCGGGGTAGAGCAATAAGAGCCGGCCTAGAACTCTGCATAGTGTCGTGAATACGAATGATTTGAGGGCCCTGTTAGAAATATGCTGAGTTTTTGAAGATATATCGCAATCAAATCATAAATGTAAGCTGGATGACGAAGCGTGCGAAAAGCATATTTATTTTGTCTTTATAAACGTTCTTTCTTAACAAAAATGGGCATAAACGTAATATTCCTATCGATTATTATTTTATTATTATCGTCTTTTGATTTGAATATACTTTTTTTAAAACTACTGTTGGTATAGAAAAATACATGTAATAAAAAGAGATATTTTGATGAGGTTTACAACTTTTGTTAAAAAACCTTTTTGAAACTTTTCATATTTTGCAAGATAATTTAGAAAAACGAAATTTTTACGGCATTTACTCTAATTTTCACCATAATATTTGTGGTAAATACTCCGTAAAATATAAATGAACAATTTAAAAAAAAATACAATACAGAACTATTATTAAAATTAGTCGCATTGACATTATTTGAATAATATTTTGCATTTGAATGGTATTTAAACGGAGATAAATTTAGTAGAAAATTATTTTTAATAATCCGTAAAAATATTCTATAATTTATTTTGTGACATCTATTTTTAAATCAATTTTTACTTTTCAACGCAATTTTTCCAAAATGGATTTCTTAAAAATAATTATAATTAGAAGAAAAAAAACTTGTAATTGTAAATCGAATTTCTACATTGCTACTTATGAACCAAAACTTAATTCTTACATAGTTTTAAAGGTTTACAAACTTTATAAAACTGATATATTAGGTTGTGAAATATCTCCCGTCCGCTTTATTGCTCTTCATTCAAGGCTTTATAAAAAGTGTTACAGTGGTGCCATCTACGTCAAATATGTGTCGTTTTGTTCCATTATCTGTTTCCATCTAGACGGCAACTTCATAATACCCTTCTCGTAGAAACCCCTCTCTTTATTTGCGAAGTAATCGGATGGCCACTTTTCACAAGCCTCTTTAGAGTCCAAATTTACACCACCAAGGGCGTTCGACATGGATAGGAACAGGTGTTAATCACTTGGCGCAATGTACGGGCTATATGGTGGATGCGATAAAACTTCCTATCCGAACTCCCGTAGCTTCTGACGAGTCATCAACGAAGTGAGTGGTCTGGCGTTGTCCTGGTGGAACACTACACCCTTCCTGTTGGCCAATTGTGGATGCTTCTGATCGATAGCCTGCTTCAAGCGATCCAGTTGTTCAGAGTAGATGGTAGAATTAAGCATCTGGCCATATGGGAGCAAGTTATAGTGGATGATTCACTTCCAATCCCACCAAACACGCTGCAAAACCTTCCTGGCCTTCAATCCCGACTTGGCCACTGTTTGGGACAGTCCACCGGCCTTGAACCATGACTTTCGTCGCCAGTCACCATCCGCTTCAAACATGTGTCGATTTCATTCTATTTCAACAGCACATCGCAGGCGTTGATTCGGTCCAGAAGGTTTTTTTGCGCCAAATCATGCGGCATTCAAACATTAAGCTTTTTTCTGTATCCAGCCTTCTACAGATGGTTTAAAATGATTTGGTGACTAACTCCCATCTTATGGGCGATGTCGCGAGATGCCACGTACCGGTCTAACTCGATAAATTCCATGATTTGATCGGTATTCGTCATCACAGGTCTTCCGCCTGCTGACTTATCCATGGGGCTGTGTTCACCGGCTCTGAATCGTCGAAACCATTCCTCTGCGGTTCGAAGTGATAGCGTGCCATCCCCCAAAACACCATTAATCTCACGGAACGTTTCTCTAGCGGATTTGCTTTTGACGAAGGAAAACTTTAAAATAGCGCGAGGTTCGGCGTTGGTGAATTCCATATTTACACGTCTATAACTTTTGAACGCAATATCCAAACTAATCATGCATAGCGTCGTTTTGTACGTAATATCAAGACCTTTCAAATGATGTATAGTATTGCCAAATACGAGCTCTATAGCGCTTTGTACATAGCCGCAAAATTCATAAGACAAAAAGGCAGAAGGAAGATATTTGACTACCTAATATAATTGCAGATGATTTATTAGTGTCACTTTAATTGAAACAGTAGTCGCTACATGTACAAATTATTTTAAAAAATTAATTTGAAAGTTACAGAATATTGGAATTTTTACAATTAGAATTTTTTATTAGTTGTAATGGCATATAAAGTTATCATTTTTTAAAATTCAATTCTTCAAAAAATATTTTAAGCATATCTTTGTATTTAATTCATTGTTATGTGTTTCTTCTGTACCAAATCATAAATTTTTATTTTGAAATAAACTGGAAATTACTCACTCCCGCATGTCTAAATCTATATATGTAATGAGTAATTATCAAAATATATTTATAATTATATTTCTTTTTGGCTTTAATTTATGGCTTTTAATATTACGTGCACTAGGTAATAGTTTCATGTCATTCTTATTTACTGAGTCATTTGACGTTTTTTCAGACCCGGGGAGTTACACTCATTAAAGGATTATAATGGGATTCTCTGGATCGATGCCGGAGTGTAGACTCTTCACTACTAACTTGTTTCGACTTGTCACTACCAATTTGTTCACTACTAATTTCTTTCACTTCAAAATATGCTAGAGTCAGTCGTCCTGCGTACTTTCAGGAGTGCATTTCGTCTTGTGTAAAATTATTCGAACATATTAAACGATTTATTGTTAAGCTTAAATTTGTCTTTTTATTTCAAAAAACCAACTACATGAAATTATGTTTTAGTGTATAAAACTTACCGAATTACATTTTTACATTTTCGAATATTTAATTTCGAGAAATCGGTAAATTTTTTCCAGTGTTATTATGTAAACAGGCTCATGTAGGTGGTAATGAATTCCTTATAATTAACATTACTTTCTGTTGAAAACTCAATAATAAGACTACAAGCCAATATAAACAATCCACTTTCTATAAAATAAACCTAATAACATTTATTACGTTTTTCTAATAAGTTTTATTGAATTGCTATTTACATTATAATATCATGCAATATACTGAAGAATATAATTTACATTGTACTGTCACACCGAAAAAGACATTTGTATATTCAAGTAAATCACTTTTCGTAAGTGTATTTATTTGAATCCAACAAATATTTGTTTAAATTTAACTTATTTAAAACAAAAATATATTTATTTCAAACGAATAAAATTTTTTTAATTTTGAATAAACTCTTTTGTTGAAAGTAACATTTAAATTTATTTGAATATTGAATATCTCTTCATTTTATGAACGATTTGACTCTCTCTCTCTCTCTGTTTGTGTGTGTGTGTGTGTGTGTGTGTGTGTGTGTGTGTGTGTGTGATCGCATTGTCCAATCATATTGAAATGGCTTTATAGTGATCCATGCCACTGGGAGACGTTTATGGCCAAACGAGTTTTCTACACACAAACTGATCTACCTGCTGGTATAGGGGTTCATGTTCCTACACAGATTTCACGACGCGAGATTTTACGCTGCAGAGCTCAAGTTATTAAAACCCAATAAGCATCTTTCCAAAGGTAGTTCATTAAATAAACTTAAACCAATTTTACATTAAAACGACAGCATCCAAGCGTAGAAGGTAGGCATTCGCAAGCCAATTTAAAACTTCATAAAACATATTCGCCAATACTGCCGTGTATATCGAGATTCAACCTGTTAATGATAAGACACGCTCGTGCTTCATGGTGGACAAGCACTTAAATTTCATACGTTAATGTGACAGGCGTAAATTTTAGGGTAAAATCAGCTCATGAAAATAGCAATTCGAGTCGATTATGTCGGTTCGAATTGGAATAGCAATGGGAAATTTTATAAAGGGTCAACTCATGCCTGTTTAGACACACCTATGCTCAGATGGATACGTCAGAGTGGTTACGGGAATACATCGCGCGATTTTTTCCATTTTACACACAATCAGCATCATCCAATACATAAGATAGAAGCAACAACGAATTATATTCATCTGACGGACGAAGGCAGGCGGAGTTCGCCACTCGCAAAAGTTTTAGTGGTTTACACTATAAGGTTAGGACTAGCGACGGGTGAAGCAGGTCCGCCTCCTCACTTGCCCAGCCTCTCTCTCTCTCTCTTTCTCTCCCTCTTGTTCTTTAGCTCTCTATCTCTCTTAATCTCTTTCTCTCTCTTTTCATCTAGCTACTCCCTGTCTTTATCTATTTCTTTCTCTAACTAAATTAACTAAAAGTTAATGTTCTTTCTAAAGTTTTAAATAAATTATATAAACTTTAATATCTAACAAATATTTACAATTAGCAATTTTTAATTATTTTATTATTATTGACTGGGTGTACCAGTAAGTATCCATCGTTTGTCATAAGATGGCGTCATCAGTCGATACCGAGCAGCAATGTTATATTTATAGGCTATGTATCTGTCAACAACTGTTCAGCTTTATATTTGAGCATTTCTTTCGATGTCGTTAATTTTATCGAGCAGTCATTGCAACTTTCTAATCAAATAATCGGTATTTGCGGGAAGCGCTGCTTCTATTCTTTAATATGAGGAAATGTGCAGCTGAGTTCTATCGTTTGCATTTGGAAACTTATGAGGCGGAATATATTGATGAATCGACGTGTCGCGAGTGGTTCAAATGGTTCAAAAGTAGTGATTTTAAACTTGAAGATCAGGATCGCTCCGTAAAGCCGAAAAGTTTTGAAGATGAGGATGAATTAGACGCTTTACTGGATAATGTGTCGGATTAAAGAAGAATTTGCTGCTTCATTGGGCTTCATGTAAGAAGCCGTATCCTTGCGTCTAAAAAAGCATTGGGATTCATCAAAAAGGTTGGAAACTAGGTACCGTACAAATTGAAGCCGAGAGTCGTCGATCGACGACTTTACATGTCCGAAATGTGGCTGCAGCGGTATAACAATAAATCATTTTTGCATCGTATTGACATTGGTGATGAAATTTGAAATTATTATAATGATCCGAAATGCAGAAAATCGTACACAGCCCGGCGAGCCCACCCACTCGACGCCGAAACGAAATATTCAGGTCAATAATGTCATACTCTGCATATGGTGGGATCAAAAGGGTGTTATATACGATGAACTACTTCCGAGTGGCCAATTCATCAAAGGACCGTTAAATCGAACCTAACTTATTCGATTAAATCGATCATACAGAAAAAACAGCCAGTGTCGATCTTTTTCATCACGATAGTGCTCGGCCACGTGTTTCGGCTTCTGTCAAAAATGATTTGGAGAATAGTAGGTAAGAAATTCTGCCCAAACTCGGCATGATCTGACTACCACTTGTTTCGATCAATGCAAAACACAATTACGGGAATATGTTTCAGTTTAATAGAAGGAATTCAAAATTGGCTTGATCGAAATTCATAGATTGACAGAATAATAGGAAAAAGTTATAGCTTCAATGGACGATACTTTGAATAAAGGATATGTAACCATGTTTTCATAATTCATAAACAAAACACACATTTTAGACAAAAACTCTAAAACTTATAAAACGCATTTATAAGAACTTATAAAATTCGGATGAAAACGCTACAATTTACTTGTACACCCAATACATTACCAAAAGCATGTAGTCAAAGATATTTATGTTTATTTAGGGAACTTGATGTACATAGAAAAAGACGTGTACTTTGATTCTGTCAGGTGAAAGTAATGATTCGTGGCTTGTTGGTGAGCTGCAATGCAGTAAAATGGTAAAGAGTTTAGAGTAACGCAGTAGCAGTGCGACTGAAAAAAAGACACGAAATACTTGAGGTGGGGAAAATTTAATCAAACAGGGATAGACCGCGTGCCATTACGAAAACATGTCACACGACTTGAATCAAAAAAATAAAGGTAATATTCAAAGCTGACGACTATTGTTATAAATACGAAAGAAAACATGGGAAAATCAATATACACTAAACAAATGGGTGAGGAAGAAGCACCTTAATGACAGGAAAACCCCAACTGTCGTTTAGCCTTACCTTTCCTGCTCAGATATAATAGGCAAAGTGCATATGTCAGATACTTATTATTTAGTTTCTCAAACACACACACACACACACACACACACACACACACCAGTGTGGAGTTTTGTTGCTTTCTCCCATCTGGCGCCTCCCCAGGTTGCGGATAGGGGATGGCTCGCTACAATTTAGAGGGCACTGAGGAAATAAAATACTCAGGGCGGACAGAAAAAGCTAATAGGGAGGGCCTCCCGAACGTAAGGCCAATTATGACTAATGTTTGGTATAAACAAGGATATACCCCAGGGAGTAACTCCGGCAAGACCGGTCAATCTCCTCACCGATTCCGATAGAGTGCAAGCCTCTATGGTCGGTGGTAGCCCCTCGGATTCTGGGGAGGGCAAATCAAACATAATCATAGATAGTACACTGGGTACTAAAGGAGATGTCATGATGGATCAAGAAACAACGGATCGAGAAATCTCCATCACGCGCAGAAACAATCACCTGGAGCGACTTGGTGAGAAGATCAGCCAATTGTTGGATTTTGTCAAAGATAGGCATAACGTACACAAGACCATTAATGATCTTGCTCGTTCCATTAATGCCTCATATAAATGCATTTGTATGGCAGAGGATGATCTATGACAGTATCAACGTCCTGGTACACATGAAGTGGTGACTCAGACTACGCCGAGTCTACGCTCTGACACCAAACGAAGCGCAGCAGAAGCGATGGTTTCCACTCCTAAAACCATAGGTGGCAAAAGGACAAAAGAACCACCATTGGGCTCAAGGAGACCACTAGAGTCGGTCGGAGTACCTACAGGCAAGTCTGAAGCCAAAGAAAATCAATGGCAGACCATCAAGCGTAAGAAGCCCAAAGGCAAAGATAAAGAATTGTCTAGTACACGCAGGCTTAATGGACGAAATAGGCCTAACTCCATTTTGATTAAGGCCAATGAAGGAGTTACATACGCGGAGGTACTGCGACAAATAAAGAATGACCCGGAGTTATCTCATGTCAAGAATGAGGTTAACAGGATACGTAGAAATGCAAGCGGTGCCCTTGTACTTCAGTTGGAACGGACAGCCAAAGATGCACATGAGTTGGCACGCATTGTTGAATCTAAGGTTGGCCATAGCGCATCCACTTCGGTCCTGAGTAATCTCATTACATTGGAGATTAAAGATATAGATGAGGTCACTTCAAAGGATGAAGTATTAGAGGCTCTGAGAACACACCTCGAGCTAAAGGAGACTAACCTACTAATTGCTCCTTCCTTGCGGCAAGCTTATGGGGGTACTCAGACGGCGGTGGTGTCTGTACCATATAGCCACGCAGCTGAGCTACTACGTGTAGGGCATGTTCGAATCGGATAGGTCAGCTGCAGAGTTCGAAAAAAAACAGAAATAAAGCGCTGCGTCAGGTGTTGGCAGATTGGCCATTTAGCGTCCGTGTGCTCGGGCCCTGACAGAACTAAACTTTGCAGGCACTGCGGTGGAAAAGACCATCTATCCAAGCTGTGTGTAAACGGGCCCTATTGTTTACTCTGTAAATGTGAAGGAAAAAAGGAGATTAACCATCCAGCATACAGCTATAAGTGCCCGATTACCGTGGAATTTTTAAACAGACATAAAACATGAAAATACTCCAACTGAATACCAACCATTGCGTAGCAGCTCATGACCTGCTGAAACAGACAATAAAGGAGCTAAGAATAGACATTGCTGTAATCTCCGAACCATATTGTGACAGGGTCAGACCACAGCGCTGGATAAGTGACACAAGCAATAGAGCTGCCCTCTGGATTGGTCAAAATAGGCAGGTACTAAAGCAGTCGAGTCATCGGAGCGAATTGATATCCTGGGCTAAAATACAAGAAATATACGTCTTTAGTGTATATGCTCCTCCAAGCTTGACGGACAAGCAGTTTGAAATCCTTGTAGCTAAATTAGTTGATGAAGCCATGGACAAGAAACCATTATTAATCGGTGGCGATTTTAACGCGTGGTCCACAGCCTGGGGAAGCGCTTCAACAAATAACAGAGGTAGTATGCTGCTTGATGGCCTTAATTCTCTTCAACTCCACGTGGTTAATAAGGGATCTGAATCCACTTTCATTAGGGGTGATAAACAATCAGTCATTGATGTAACATTCGCCAGTGATGACTTGATTCAGCGGATCCTTAATTGGAGAGTAAGCGACCTTTACACCTACAGTGATCACAGGGCGATCTTGTATGAGATTGCAGAGAAGAAAGTAAAGAACAAGTGCAATGAGTGGATGCCCACACGGAAATGGAACATCAGATCGCTAGACTGTGAAGTGTTCGCCACTATAATATCAGAAGAGCGTTTAGAATATGGTGCACCAGGTCATCTGGCAAATGCACTCATGAAGCATATCTCTGAAGCATGTGATGCATCGATGACTAGGACTAAAAGCGGATTTAAACATCGTCAATCTGTCTACTGGTGGACAAATGAAATTGCAGAATTGCGCAAACAATGTCATCGCGCACGTAGACTTGCCCAGAGAGCCCGCACCCATCGTGATACGTTTAATAGTTTATTTAAAGAAGCACAGAGAGTGCTTGTCAAGGCCATTAAGGCAAGCAAGCGTCGATGCTGGCTTGAACTGTGTGCAGAGGCCAACAATGACTTATGGGGACGACCATACAAAACAGTCATGGCACGATTGAGTAGGGCACCAATACAACCCACTAGCACGGTATTGATTGATAAGATTGTTTCCGCTCTCTTTCCCAATGACATTCATGGGACTGTACTGCGCACGCAACACTCGGACGATATACCTCCTATAACAGAAATGGAGCTACATAATGCTTACGCTAAGACTAGAGACAATGCTGCCCCTGGCCCTGATGGTATCCCTAATGCGGCAGTTAAGTTGGCGATACAGAAGAATCCAGCTATATTTCTAAAAGTATATAATGCTTGTCTTCTTGAGGGTATTTTTCCTGATTGCTGGAAAACTCAAAGGTTAGTCCTGTTACCTAAGGGCAATAAGCCACTTGATGATCCTTCATCATACAGGCCATTGTGTATGCTCGACACGGTAGGTAAAATATTTGAAAAAATAATATGTAGCCGACTCGAAGCATTCACTGAAGGATTGCACGGCTTATCCTCACGCCAATTTGGATTTCGGAAATCAAAATCAACAGTCGATGCCATTAAACTGGTAGTGTGTACCGCAAGAAATGCAATCAGTGGTAAGAGATGGAAAGGTGGCACTAAACAGTATTGTGCCATTGTCCCTCTAGATGTCAAGAATGCCTTTAATTCAGCGCGCTGGTCTTCTATTATGAGTTCTCTTAAAGAGTTCGGAGTACCTGGTTATTTACAGAATGTCGTGGCCAGCTACTTTGAGAATCGGATAATATTATACCGAACGGATGAAGGTACTGTATCGCATAAGGTTACTGCGGGAGTCCCCCAGGGCTCAGTTATGGGACCTATATTGTGGAATATTATGTATGATGGCGTGTTGAGGATTCCACAACCGCCTGGTTCAATAACAGTAGGGTACGCCGACGATATCGCTCTAGTAGTGACGGCTAAGACCCTTGATGAACTTACTAAAAATGCCAATGAGGCAATCAGCAACATCAGTAGATGGATTAAGACGGCTGGTCTACAATTAGCGGAGCACAAGACAGAAGTAGTTCTTGTCAGCAGTCGTAAGAAGGTATTACTCTTAAAGTTGGTAGCTGCCGCATTAGTTCTGCGCCATCTTTACGATACTTGGGTGTCCAGCTTGATGCCAGGTTAAATTTCAAAGAACATCTAAAGATATCTGGCGAAAAAGCGCAACGAGTTTCAGCTGCCTTGTGTCGGCTCATGCCTAACATTGGTGGCCCACGTCCACCCCAGAGGAAACTATTAGCTTATGTTGTTAATTCTGTCAGCATGTATGCAGCACCAATCTGGCATCATGCATGCGGAATTAAATCGTATTGTGAGTTGGCCATTGCGACCCGTCGTCGCTCCTGTATACGTATTATTAGTGGTTACAGGACGGTATCCACCGACGCAGCTGAGGTACTTGCCGGAATTCTTCCTTTCGATTTAGCTGCAGATGAACTGGCTAGGCTGCATAACATATGTAAGGCCGCAGTGGATTCCCTACAAGGTGCTAAAAATGTGGAACGTCATCATTCTATAGAAATATGGCAAAAACGATGGACCGATTCTAGCAAAGGCCGATGGACTTATCGTATCCTCCCAGACATACACAGATGGATCAACAGGAAACACGGGGAATTAGATTTCCACCTAACTCAGTTGTTGACTGGACATGGTTGTTTTAGGTCCTATTTCCACCGCTGTCACCTGGATAATAATGATCTCTGCCCCATCTGTCCGACTTTGGTCGAGGATGCTGAGCATATATTGGTGAGCTGCCCTCGTTTTAGAACACAACGTGAGCTCTTGATGAACATCATCAATAAGCCAATAAGACCAGAGAGCATCCTATCAATAATGCTGGAATCTTCTGAAAACTGGAAGGCAGTAGCCAGTTTCGCAAAAGAGGTGATGACCAAACTTAGATATGCCGATAGAACTAGGCGAATGGGCCAGGATGAACCAGGCCAACTGATCCTATTTTAAGATACAGAGGACGAACACCGAACCCCTGATCACCTGTGTGGATGGGGGACGTAGGATAGTGTCATAAGAAGAGGAGTCGTATAGGCTAATTAACAGCCCCGCCGAAGTAATATTCCCGGATAGTTCCGGCGGGATGCTGGTTTCGAGAGGCCACTAGTGCAGAGCTTGCTCTGCCTACGCCTAATAAAAAAAAAAAAAAAAAAAAAAAAAAAAAAACACACACACCTACAGACACATAGAAAATACAATATTATATACACAATTGGCTAGATCAAAATCGTGTAGAAAATAGTTGGTCTCTGTCGTTCGCAAACCGAGCTCGAATTCTCGTGCTTTATTCTTTCAGACGTTAAATTCGTTGTTTTATTTGATCGGCTGTCGTATAATTCCATTCTTGAATCACATCGAATGTTCAGCAGACAAAAGGTTACGAAAATATTGCGTGCGCTTTACAGTGTGTACACTTAAAGCTTCTGCGTGTGTACCCTAGAACAAGCGGACAAATCGTTCAAAGAAGCCATTTTCGTAAAGTGAATCCTCGTCCAGAACAGCCTAGACATGGCGATCCAAAAGATAACTCCATCACGAGTATCCAGCGATCGCCCTTTATGTATGTGGGAAAAATTTTTTTAATTATAAATAGAAAAGTTTTGTCTTTAACAGGTGAGCCAATGACTAATATCCTGAACACTAGAAACTTATTCCAAAATATTATATTAAAGCTTGTACATGAATATATAATTTATTATATTTTACTATAACTTTAATTACTGAAAACTATTATTTTAAATACTACAGTTTAGTCCCTCATGAAATGAAATGTCGAAAGAATAATCAAGAAGATATAGTAGATTTATGTGGTGGGAAATAACTAACTGTTCTTTACTAATTTAATATATTGATTATTTTTATTTTTATTTTTCGTATTAATTTTTATTGGAAATTCTATAGTGGCAATTATAAGCAAGGGCAGTTAACTGTCATTACAATTATATTATTTTATAAAGTTGTAAGGCTGATAAAAATATTTGTTAATTTAGTATTCTAGTACTACTATTTCTAAATTTCACTATCATGTCATCTACAGTTCCAAAATATGAATCAATATCCCATATTATTCCATTTAGAGGTACAAAAAAAATTTTATTTTTAAAGAGCCCTTATGATTCCAATAATTGATTGCTAACCTGCTTTCTTTTGTATTGTTTTACAGGTATATGAATGAGCTATATTAATTAAAATGACAGTAACTTCTACCAGCTTCTACTACTGCAAATGAAAGTTATAATCGATTACCATTTTGATATTTACATATTGTAAATATAAAAAAAGCTAAGTGAATTAGAGGTTTTCTTCCTATGCTGAAAAAATTAATTATTCAATTTCTTTGAAAAACTAATATATTATAGTCTAGCTTTATAGAAACATATTTTGAAAAAAATTGTTACGTTATATTAGAAAATTCTTAAAATGTTATGTTAAATTTATTTTTATTTCTATGTGTATGCATTATATATACACACTCTTAAATGTATTGAAAAAAATATATAGAATATACTTAAATGTATAGAAAATTTAGCTTATAAAAATAATCCATTAAGAATGAATAAATCATTAACAATGGGATTTGACCATGCAAAGGGTAGCTTTATTACTGAGCTACCTGATGAAGCATAGACATAACATTTGGCATACCCTCTTGTCGATATCAAATTTGGGAAATGGTCCTTGTAATTATATTAAAAACCAACAGAAATAATTCGTGCATTTTAAAATGTCCAAGTATTGTATTCTTTAGGTTTTTCACATTTCGTAAATTTGACCAGTTATGTTCTAACCATCGTGGTGAAGACATTGTCTTGAATACTTGTGTATATATATATTCTGACAAGAGTCACAAGATGCCCGCGCCGACTTGTCCAGAAAACGACGACACGCGCGCCATCTCACGGACAAGAAAACCTTAAGGCGCTCGCGCGCGTCGTCGCCCTTTGTGCTCGACACGGTCCCTTCCCTTACCTCCCCGCACCACGACGGCGCATAACCGTCGGCTGGTGGAACGGCGAGGAGCCATAACCTACATCACGGCACAAACGAGTGCTGATATGCAAAGAAGAACGAAAGGAAATAATAGATAAAAAAGAGAACGATTAATAACAAAAGGAAAGGATGGAACAACATGTGAGTAGTGATGATAATGGTTCATTTCAAAAGTATCGAGTAGTGATGATAATTTGAGAAAGGGAAGGTAGAGATACCAAGGAATGATGAGAAGAGAAATGGAACAAGGTAAATCATAAAGCACAAACAAGTATTGATAAGGGAAAGAATCTACTGACCCTGAAATTAAATTATTAGATATTAAATTGAGGAAAGAAAAAAATATATAATAATAATTCTAACCGTGATATATCTGAAGAAGAAAAAAATGAAACAGATAGTAATGATGACAAAGACGATTAAATGGGAAAAAGTAGAAATGAGCAAACGCAATATCAAGAAGATGATAGTGTATAGATAATATAGAATAATAGAAATTAATAAGAGATACCATAGAAGACAATAGAATTTACTAATAAATTTAAGTAAAATCATGAATGAAAAAAAGGGACAAGAATAAAGAATAATTATAAATATAAGGTGATACTGATAATAACGAATGATGATAAGATAAGGATAAATTTAATAGATAAACAGGACAAAGTGAAAGTGAAGTTGAATAAGAAAGAAGAATAAATAATAGAAAATAATCAGAGATAATAGAAATAAGATAGATAATAAGAAATAATAGAAGATATAGAGAGAATAGAAATAAAATAAGATAATAGTATATAGAATATAATAGAAATAATAGGTGATGGAAGAAAAGGGAATGAGTGATGTGACAAGTGGAGTGATGCGAATGAAATTTTATGTAAACGTAGGTTAGTGAGGCAAATGAAAATTTATGTAAACGAAGGTTAAGTGATGCGAATGAGAATTCATATGAATACGGTTACTAATATAGCAGATCTAATAGTATCCTCTTAAAAATATTATTAAGTATTCAAGGCGAGCATTGACTCCCTTGGGGTTTGATTACAGGCCTGTCAAATAAGTTAGTGGTTGTAGTATCAAATTTATAAGAATAGATAGTCTTAGTTAGAGTTAAAGTCCTAATTAATTAGAGACGCCACAATAAATTATGAAGGTTTTTTTTTCTTGTGTGTCTTTATTAAATCAAAAAAAAAAAAAAAATTTTTCTTTTTAATATTTAAATAATATTAAATTTCTAGGATGGCTATGATGTACCTTTAGGCATGTTAAAATAATTAATATCGAGTTCTTGATTACAAGCCCAAAATTTATAATTCTTTGATGGATTACAAACCAAAGTATTTAGTTATCCTAAAATAGCATACAAACTAATTAAATCATCCCACAGTATGTAACTAAGATATGACAACTTGATAAATAAATTTTCTTTTTCACAATCATATCGAAGTTAGTCCATCATTCGAACTACATTTTATCACAAGTAACGAAATCATCACAAGTCATAATCATAATTAACAGTCATTATTTACAGTAATTCATTAAAAACTTATTGTTAATCGAAAAACGAATTTTATTTCTAAAACCATGATTACGTTCACAATATTATTTGGAATTCACACTGATGCACCTTCGGTTCATTCCTAGGAAATCTCTACGCTACGGACTTTTGAACTCGAATTTTTTTGTTTTGTATGAATCTTAAATGAACATAATTACGGAGAGCAGTACTCCTATCTATATTCGTAAAATGTGAATAAAAGCGATATTCACATAAATTGAGATGCTTGAGATATATAAATTTGACATCATTGGTATCATACTTGTGCTGTGAAGAGGAAAAATATCACAACAAATTCAATCATTATTAATCTTTATGAAGTTGAATAAAAAATTTTTTTTTCTGAATAATACGAGAACATTGTGTTTAATATTTTTATTATCTCAAAAAAAAAAAAAATTTTTTTTATTGACATTAAATTTTAAATTGATATTTTATTTCATCCGAACTTGGTTTATCTAAAAGAAAATTTTTATTTGTCTTGGTATAGGCCTTCTGTAAGTTTTTACAAGCTAGTGAACTATTGTTAATTTTAGGCCGAAACTTATTATCATTGTTACGCGCGAGGGCCGTATTCAGCGCGTCACGACCGCGATCGGCCATCGTCGGCCGCCGCCGTGCCTCCCCCCTCCTTATCCCATCCTTCTTCCCTGCGAGCAGCCAGACGCGCGGGACTCCGCTGTGGGCCACCGAGCAACCAGATCATCGAAAAGGGGAGCAGAGACAGAGGACGAGAGGTGGCAAGAGTTGTGGAGGACGGAGAGAGAAGCGATACGAAGGAAAAGGCAGCGGAGAAAATTGAGAAAGGAACGGAGAAAGTGAGTTTGTGGGAGTGGTTGGTTGGAGTAAGGAGAGGCAGCGAGACGGAGAGCGAGGTCGGAAGCAGTACCGGTGTCGTGAGTACGGAAGAGTGAGCTGGAGAGAGAGAGAGAGAGAAAGAGAGAGAGAGAGAGGACGACAGCAGGAGGATCCAAGAGGACAGCAGAGTGGAGAGTCGTGGAGTGGAGACGGGGAGAGTTGGAAGAAACAAAGGAAAAGGAAGAAGAATCGAATAAGGGGGCCACGTGACTGCCGAGGATCTCCGACCATCGCAGCGTGAAGAACCCCCACGGAAAGAGCAAGCCCCGACCATCAGCGGGTCTCCGCACGTACGCGACAACGGGAACCTACTCCCTTCCCTTCTCTTCCCCCGTATATAATTCCACAGGTCCGGCGAGCGTGTCGGGTGGCGGATCGTGGTCTGGGACGCGGCGGGTACGCGGACCAGGAGTTAAATAGGCGCGCAGTCGCGAGAGTGTATAAAGTGTAACTGTAGTGGTTGACTCGATTTCTTTTACTTAATAAATCCCGTGTAATACAAGGGATCGTCGCATCGCGAGAAAGTTAATTTTTTTCCCTGCCATTCCCTTTCCCGAAATCTCTTTCTTTTTTCAGACTAGCGGAACCCCCTCTAAAGGATTGAGGTAAGGGAGTGAGGTAAAATTTTTTTGTGCGCACGCGAATAATAAGGAATTAAATTAAATTTTAAATTAATTTTTCTTCTGCCTCGAATTCGCCGCATCACTATATATATATATATATATATATATATATATATATATACACATACACACACACACACACACACACACACACACACACACACACACACACACACACACACACACACACACACACACACACACACGTATATATATATATATATATATATATATATATACACATATATATATATATACACACACACACACACATATATATATATACATATATATATATATATATATATATATATATATATATAATAAACGTATTTTATCGTATATTAAACTATAATTTGTTATATTTATTTCAAATAATTCTACACATTCGTAATACAATTAATTGTGATTAACGTTTACAATTAAAACGCAGCATTACAGAAAGAATATCTTTCAAAAGTAAAATTATGCTTAGAATAATTATTTAGCTTGCGTAATTCTAAAGAAAAATCTTATATAAAATTTTACAAAATATTTTAAAATCACTCTGACATTTCTTGCAATATGTTCAATGCAAAACACTAGAGTTTTAAAGATTTTCAACCAAACGAGCAACAAGAGAACAGACAAGTAGCAACACTGACGATTTATAGAGCTAAGATTCTAGTTTTAGTATCAGGATTCGTTTTTTTAAATGGTAGTACTGGTTCAAATATAATGAGTGAAAATGATAAACTAATAAAAGAGCTCAAAAGACTGCTAGAAAAGCTAAAATCACTAAACAGCTGCTATGGAATATTTGAATAATTCCTAGATTAGACCGAATTGGAACTCAAATGCTCATTCAAGCCATGATATTTTTGAAGTATGACATTACCAAGCCTTTCTGTTTACAATTTCTACTTGAGTTTTACATGTATGTATATACCAAGCTATCTAATAGTAATACAATAGTCACTAAATGAAAATATAATTATCCCCTTTCCAACTAATGCATCTATGATAAAAATTTATTGGTAATGATAAAGTCGTACATACTACCTGAATTCATATCTTTTATGATTGACAGATAAACATTAGCACAATATGCAAAAATGATTCACAACTGCCTAAAATGTTAATTTTTATTTTTTACAACTTTTTCTCTCTAAGTACTATCCCATTCATTGATAAATTACCTCAGGAACTATATACTAGAGAAAAAGAACAAACTTCTACTGCAAATTGAACACTTTTCAAGTTATTTTAGTTGTCATATATTGCCTCATTTGTACCAAACGTATGATGATCAACAAGACACCTAAATATCCAAACCATAAATGATGACAAGAAACTACATGAAAGTCAAAAAAATTATGTGTATAAAAAAAAGGTTGGAAGGGACCTATAGAAACAACATTTGAAGCATATATAAAAATATTAATCAGAAGCAATTGCAGCTGTTAATAGATGTAGAAAGTTCTATAAGAAAAGTGGAATTTTTTTTAAATCGGAGTGGGTGATCACAAATCCTTTACAATTTCTTTCAATTTCTTTTGTTTCTGTTTTTGTTGACAGATATATTGAGCTTGTCTGCTTCTTCTCAAACTATATTTATATCCCAAGTCCAAGAAAAAAATTATCAATGTAGAAATTGGAATTAATGAAAGTGAAATTTGTCTGCAAAAATGTTATGTCTATTTGGTTGTATAAAAGCAGAGTCAATTATAACAATTTACAACAATAAAAAATTTAGACAGAAGCATATTTTTACAAATAAATATTTCTTTCTGTGTTGTTTATGGTACTTTTTCCTCTTTCAACTTCATGCTCATTTATTTGATTATCTGGTTCATAAACAATAACTGAGGCCTACGATGGCTCGATCGCTAAAGCAAAGAACTAGTAACTTGGTGATCCGAGTTCATATCCCAGTCTTGGCCAATTGACACAAGCACCACTGTAATAATTTACATGTGCTTTGTTTACAAACACATCGTAGACCTCCATCACTGATTAGCACCAAAATTTGGAATTATAAATAGAACGACGTTAAATAACATAAAAAAAATAAACAATAATTACATTTAATCTATAATCATTGTCTGATGAACATTGACATGCAGATAACAATTTGTTCCAATGAAACTTTGTAAAATATACATTACTTTTATACAGTTTCTTTTATATTCTACATACAAAACTTATTCCTGATAGATGGTGTATATATTTAATATTTGATACAAACTTACTCTATTTCTGTATTTATTATCAGTATTTTTGAATTCGGCATAAATAGCTTCCTCAAGCTCTTCAGCTAACTCTTCAGGAGTTGCACAACCATCTATTGTTGTCCCATCAACTCCCAAAGCTGACGCTAGAAGTTCTCTACATTTTAATCTTACTGCATCAGTTGTTGTCGTAGCAGGAAAAGTAGACTGTTTTTTATAAGTATCTCTACCAAATTTATCTTCTTTATATTTGCCATCTTTGCTATCAAAAGCATCTCTTTCTTTTTTTAAATCGAACTCTTCTTTATTTTTGTCAAACTTTTCATCTTTTTTTCGAGAACTACAAGAGGAACTTGCATCTTTTGATTCTTTATTCGGCCCTATCATGCATAAATAATTTTTAATTACATTTTTATAATAAATTTATATTTGATTACCTACCTGATAAAAATTTTTTCCAATTTTTGATTAGAGTTTTTGAAAGTGCAATAACATCATCATCTCTGCTAGATTTTCTTAAAGCATTAACAGTCATACCAATTCGTGTTTTTTGAAGTAATTCTAGATTTACAGGTAATTGTTGTAAAATTTTTAGTAATTCTAAGGCTTGCTCTTGACCCTAAAAAAGATGTATATTATAAAGTACATTTACAGACTAGATGTAATCTGTTTTTATACATTTATAAATGATCAATACCGTTCCATCGCCACTAGACATTTTATTTAATTTCTTTTGAATACGTAAAACTTCCTCCTCTGCAGTCATTTTTAAGCAAATTTGCAAAGATAAATTTCAAGTTTAAACGATTAAAATATATTCTAAACTATATTTAAATACAAAGCATAAAGATATAATGTGATATTTTGGGTTTAACAGAGAATATAAAACCAGAGATAAAAGGGGAGATCGCCGACGCTTATGGGCGAGACTGCAGTAAAAATTTTCGACTAAAAACGAGGGCCTCTGATGGCCAAAGCAAGGTACTGACCGTTTTCTGCGATATTCCAGATGTTTTTCGAGCTTGTACGATGTTGAGATCGCTTATATATATATACACAAAGATAATAAGGGGAGATCGCCGATGCCCATGTTAGACATTGCAGTAAAATTTTGATACTCAGCGCTACGGCGGTCAACGTCGGTACTCCATTCGTACGATATTCCAGATGTTGGTTTTCGATCTCGTGCGATCGAGGGAAAGACGCCGTTCAGTAGGGGGGGGGGGGTGCCGAAACAATAGATGCAATAAAAGGGATTAACTGGTGTCGAAATTCTTGAAGTGCGTATAGATTTTCTTGTCTGTGTGTGTAAGTGTGTATGTATGTATGTATTTATATACACACGTATTTTCTTAAAATTTTAAATTCGCTGTGTGGCGATGATCGACGCTACGAAAAGGTGTACTCGGGTATACCCACTTAAAGAATTTCTTCGTCGACACTAGTGAATCCCATTTGCTACACTCCGCTGCCAAATTTTTAAGAAAATAGGTATATATATATACGTATTTTCCTAAAATTTTGAGTTTAAAACTTGATAATAAGACTGTGTTGATCTTAATCATAAGACTAATTTGATATAAAAAATTATACTTTCTGTAAATTATTTATATACCAACATTCATTAAATTTTTATATAATAAATTTTATTTCATTGCTATTTACATTATATCATGCATTCATTAAAATTAATTCATTAGTTATTAGAATACCAGAAATATCTATTTAAATTTATGTTTAAAACAGAAACATACATATTTAACACGAATGAATATTTTGTAATTTAGAGTAAACTATATTTGAAACAAGTAATCAAATTTATTTGAATAGCGAACATATATTTATTACACTACATTAAATAAATTATTGAAAAGTAATAAATATTTCTTGAATTTTAGTAAACGGAACTACATATACGTAAAAAATAAAGTTAAATAAATAAATTAATAAATATTTTTTTATTCGTCTTACAGTTCAGTCAATTCAATCTAAAAATAAAAATAAAATAAAAATTAAAAATAAAAATTAATTTAAAAATTATAATGACAGTCAGACTGTTATTGTTTACGTTCACCCCCGTAGACTAATCTGAAAATAAAATATTAGCTGAAAAAATTCTTTGTTAGTAAAGTGCAGTCTGACTGTCCCCAACACTCTTACTTAATTGAAGACCTGTCCAACGTTTTGAGTTCGTTACGGCCCCTCATCAGGAACTGGATGAGTCCCTAATGAGGAAATATTTATTAATTTGTATATGGACAGTCGACATAAGTACAATTAAATTGTTTTAAATAAATAAATATTTGAAAAACTATATATATATATATACGCAAATTTAACAATTATATTCAATTTTTGGAAAAGCTATTCAATATGAACAATTAAATAGCTTTATCAAAAGGTGAAATATATTTATTTGATTAGACCCAATGAGTTGTTAAAAATTAATAAACATTTTTTCAATTTTATTAAACGAAGCACAACGATATAAATATTAAATTGAAAGGAATAAATCTTTTAATAAAACTATTTATGTTATAAGTAAATAATTTTTTTAAAAATAAAAAATATTTTTTTGATTTATATGTATATTTTATAGTTTTTACTACGTATTTATTACATTTAATATTTAAATCTTTGTGCTTCGTTTAATAAAATTAAATAAATATTTATTAGATTTTACAACTAGCAGGGAATAATCAAATAAATTTAATCCACCCTTTGAGAAAACTATTGCTTTCTTTTGAGTAATTGGTTTTTTAAAAAATTGAATATATTTCTTGTATATATTGTCACGAGGCCGCATCCGAAATGCGCCTCGTGAGCTGCGGCACGTGCATATATGTAAACACCGCGCGATCTCGACGCGGCGATCGGCCGAGCGAGAAAAATGGGAAGAGGGGGGGAGCGAAGATTCGTCGCGGAGAGGAGCGAAGTACAGTTAGGGAGTCTCGTGTTACGCGTAAGGGAATCACGTACATCCCGGCCTCGTGCAAAGTAATTCTTTTATACGCGGTTCGGGCGATTCTCTGACGAGAAAGAAAAAGGGAGAAGAAGGAAGAAATGTCGTAACGAGTTCCGCTCGGACTACAGCGGCATGTACCGAGTTTGCGGAAGAGAGTAGTGCGCGAAACCTGGTGGAGTGTCTGCGGGAGCCGACGACTGGTGGTGTCGCCGGAATCGAGAACGAGGCTCTTCAACCCGCGCCGGGACAGCCAGCACCTGCTGCGCATCCCAGCGCATCGCGCTCGTGCACGCGTTCGTGTAGAAACTGCGCAGATGGTGTAGGCGGATCGCTGCCGTCTGTGACTCGTGAGTGTTCGCGTCTACCGCCCTGCGCCTACTCCGTACTCCTGGGGACGCCCCGCTGTAAGTACGAGAAAGTTAGTTCACGTGAGACCGCCTTTGCGGGGCGCCCCGCTAGCGAACGAACGAGTGTATGTGTGAGAGAGAAGGAGAGTGAGAGAGAGAGTGTGTGTGCAAGTGTATTGCGGTTTGGATGATTCCGAGGTTGTTGTCGCGCACGCGCGAGTCTTGCGTCTCTTAACTTGTTATTCGGTGTAATCTGCCGCGCTGAAAATAAACGTTGTAATTATAAATCACGTTCCCGTTTTCTTTACTCTTCCTCGCAGTCTTCCTCCACCTTCCCTGTTTTCCCCGCATCGTGTCAATCCGCGCGTAGGATCCACCCGCCTCCGCGGGCACGGCGAAGTCCTTCCGCCGTGCGATCTGAGCTGGCCGCGGACCTCCTTGCGAAAGGAGCCGCCTTGCTGCGGACGTGGTGTTCGTTGCCAGAGCAGCGCGTACGAGACACGTAAGTATAGTCGCGCATTCGCGTGTCCATCTTTGTAGCGGGCTGGCGCTTATTCCCCGGATGGCGAGAAGAGGGAGCAACGTGGGTTGTGCGCGGACCGTACGGGAGCGATCGCACGTCGATATTCGAACTTGAATTCTATTAATAGAACCCACCACGTTACAAATGGCGTCCAACGTTTGAGGGAAAATTTAAGTTCGACGTCCCGTATTCGACGCGTACCCCTCCTATATTTATTGAATAGATAGAAAAAGTATTCTTTTTCCCGCTAAGTAAATTTCGCGATCGGCAAAGCAACAACCGCGCGAAATTTGTGCTAATATTTACTTTTTAATAATTTTCAGGTTAGTAAATTGAATTTATTAACTAAATGATTCATCGACATTTTCTCTCGTAATATCGAGACACAACTCAAAAAAAAAAAAAAAAGAAACAGCAACACAAAAAAAATTTTCTTTTCTTTCTCTCTTTCTTCGGAGAATTAAAAAGTGGAATATTTCTTTTCGTCTCATCCGTATTTTGTGAATCTCGATGTAAGTGCGATGAGGTCGACAAAGTTGAGTTTATTTTCCTCGTGTTGTCCTCGCGGGAGCGTATTGTATGTGTGACCGCGAAATTGTGAGCGAGCGTGGCTTTATTTTAAACAAAGCAAAAGCAAACTAGCGTGTGTGAGAGAGACGGAGAGCTGTAAATAAATTAAAACAGCCCTCCGAGTATATCAAGGTGAAATTTCTTTTTTTCTCTAAGGCTTTCTATTTAAAATAGATAAATAAACACAATTTTGCCTTTTATTTTTCACCAAAATTTATAAAATCTCTCGTTTTCTTTTTTTCGGAGTAAAACTCACACACAATAAGGACTGAGAAATAGCGCTAGGTAGAACAAGTTCACGTAGCATTAAGTTTTTATGTATCTGTAAATCATTACATTAATTTAGTAATATAGCGCGATAAATAAAATAAAATATACCTATCCCCCTTTCTCGAAATACAGCGAGCGTTAAGTAAGCGAGCGCTACTACTCTCAGTCCAGCGGCGAATGTAATTTTACCAACTTATGAAATTCTCGTTGCTCGCCGACTCGACAATACGAGAACGGCAACCAATAACAACGGGGCCGAAGACCAGAGAGGAACGGTCGATTGTCCCCGCGACAGTGGCCATCAAGGTCGAGTGACTCCGAACCCAAACGCCAAGCAAAAGACGCGGAGAATCAACTTGAAGTGCTGGGATTGTGGCCTCCTCGAGTACACGACCCGTATGTGTCCGAAATGTTCGGGAAACGGAGCGGGGCGCGTGTAAAACGGACATTAGACGCCCCCGCCGTCGTTTAGCAGGCCTCTCAACCGCGGCAAGAAGAAAACGAACCGCAGAAAGCGGAAACGCAACTGCCCCGATCAAGCGAAACGCGAGACACCGCGGCACACACACACGAAGCGGCATGCGCCGCTCAAATCGACGAACCACCGGAAGGATCAAGATGGTGGCTACGAATATGCGTGAGTGGATACAGGCTTCGCGCGCTGTTCGATTCGGGCGCCGCCTTAACCGTTATGGGCCCCGTCGGCTTACAAATAGCGAGTGCATGCGGCCGCGCGCGCACTGGAAAGGTGTGCGCGTAGCAGACGGGCGCCACGTATCTATCGCTGGTTACGTGGAGCTATCATTCGAGGTAGCCGGCATGCGCAACGATATCAAGGTAGCAATTTTGCCTGCGGATAGAATCCCGGTTAGGTCGAAGTTTTGAAATAAATGTAATAAAAGTAAATTAACGTATAAATTGTAAAAGAATTCAAGAAATCATTCGCTTAGTTTAAACTTTTGATTTTTAAAGTCAAGAAAATAAAGATTTGAATCAAGTAACTATGCACTACTTTTAAACATTTAAAGTAGTTGAATTTTCATGCTTTTGAAAATAAAAACGCATTTCAAGTAATTATTGTTTTAAAGATAGAAATTGAGTTGTTTATTTTGAATTAAATTTCTTGAGTGAAGTATTGAAATTCTTAATCCAAGTATATATTCGCTAAATTTTTCCACTTGAATCAAATATCTAAATTTTTTGATTCCAAATTTTGCAGTTATTGGTTTAAGAAAATATTTTCACCCATTTTCTAGAAAATCTTGACAAAAATCTAAAAGATATTTAATTAATCCAAGAATTTATTTTCCTGATTTTAAATTTGAAATTATTGGTTCCAGTTAATATTTTCTTTAGATAAGAAAATATTCATTTCGTAACTACTTACTTGGTTAAAGTAATATTTAATAAATTTAATAAATTTAACACGCGGTAAACATACCGAGAACGAGCAAATGTCGCGACTACTACTGGAGAATGTAGTCGACGCGACAGCCAAAACTGAAAGAGAGAGAGAGTACACTATATCTTCTCTTTCTCTCTACCGCTAGGAAGGCTAAGAAAGTGCGCGAGAAAGGATGCACCTCGGCGAGAGAGAGACACGCCAAGTGTATTGGGCCTGCATCGGCTGCCCCCTCTAATACATGTCTGCACGCACAATACCTCTCACCTCACGACACGCGCCAGCGTCGAATTCCGGAATACCGTAGTAGGGAAACTCGCGAATCTGTACACTGGCGTGCACATTTCGAGCCTATACAACGGGTGTCCCAAATAAAACCGCTCGCCACATTTAATCTACAAAAATAATTAGAAATTTTTAAACTCCGAATATATGTTTATATATATATATATATATATATATATATATATACATACACATTAGTGTATGTATATCATTGTACGAATATAATACAATATTTGTAAGCAGTATAACGACTGCAAGTGTTTATATAATTATTATAATTATAATTAATATTTGTAATTATTATTATTATTAAAATTATTATTAGAAAATCGACAGCTCGTCCGATGTTGAACGAACCGCGGCGATTATAACCGATGATTTCATTATAAAAGGGCCTGCAAAAGGCAAAATCAGCTAGTTCGTCCACTGAACCGTCTGATTCGAAGTCTTTTCACTTGAACTCCTTCCGGAGCTAAAACTGTCCAGATCTTAGCAATTTCTGCCTAAAAGATTCCTCCGACACTATTAGCTTGATCTCTGATATGTGGCGCTCTTCAAAATAATACAGACGGATAATAATATTACCTTTCCAGAAGAGAACGTGACCCTGGTTGCGAGGCGCTCCTCAGAAGACCAGCCGTTCTCTTATCCCGTCTAAATACTTTTCCACTTAATTCTTGATCGTGATTGCGAGCGCTCCTCAAAAGACCAACGAAATCAAGCAGATCTTAGTTTTTACCTATATTAAATTCGACCTGTCTCGTTTAAATTTCCCGCGTGAAAACTAATATCGGGTATCCGTGTGGTAAATAGCGCCGGATTAATCAACGTCACGAAAAATAGCGCGAGCTTAGAATTATTATATATATAGCTTAATTTAATATATTTATTTCTATATTATTCCTTTAAGTAATTGTTATCGTTTTATTGTTTGTTACAGAATCATTTCCGATCAAGTTACTCAATAAAAGTATTTTATATTTTTGTTACTGAAATATACTGTGTTATTATAATTATTTTTCTGATCCGCCGCCCGATCCTGAATAAACTTTATTTTTTACGTATATTTACTCCCATTAAGTAAAATTCATGAAATATTTATTATTTTTAAAGAATTTATTTAGTGTAATGTAACAAATATATGTTCGCTATTCAAATAAACGTAATTATTTGTTTCAAATATATGATTTACTCCAAATTACAAAATATTCATTCATTTTAAATATGTATGTGTTTGTTTTAAACATAAAGTTAAATAAATATAGGTTGTATTCTAATATCTATTGAGTTAATTTTAATGAATTTAATTTTATTTAAATAAAGATTAGTTTCATTCAAATAATATCTCTTTTATGAAATCGATTATTTGAATTTATACAAATTTATTTATCAGTGAGGTAGTCAAATAATTTAAATTATATTCTTTAGTAAATTGCATGATATAATGTTAATAGCAATGAAATAAAATTTATTATATAAAAATTTAATGAATGTTATTATATAAATAATTTACTGAAAGTATAATTTTTTTATATCAAATTACTCTTATTATTAACGTCAACGTAGTCTTATTATGAAGTTTTAAACTGAAAATTTTAAGAAAATACGTATATATACGTATATATATATACCTATTTTCTTAAAAATTTGTCAGCAGGGTATAATAAATGGGATAACTGGTATCGACGAAGAAATTCTTTAAGTTTGTATACCTTTTCGTAGTCTGGTTCTGAAACACGATCATCGTCACGCAGTGAATTTAAAATTTTAAGAAAATACGTATTTACATAAATACATACATACACATGCACATATACACTTACACACACAAACAAGAAAATCTATACATACTTCAAGAACTTCGATACCAGTTAATCCCTTTTCTGCATCTATTGTTTCGGCATCCCTCCTGCTGAATGCCGTCATCCCTCGATCACACGAGCTCGAAAACCAACATCTGGAATATCGCACGAACGGAGTACCGACGTTCACCGCCGTAGTGCTGAGTGTCAAAATTTTACTGCAATATCTAACATGGGCATCATGGATCTCCCCTTATTATCTTTGATAAAACTATTTTTTATAGATCGCTAGGGCTCTCGATTTCTTGAAGCCAGATGTAATGAAGTGTTCCTACTATAAAATAGGCGGCGCCACACACTTGCCAGAAAATCAGGAAAAATGGACAAAGTCGACCATGTACCTGATTTTTTTAACAAAATATTTGATTCTTATTACAAATTGTTGTTCATTGCATAAGCTGGAAAATAAAATACAGTTTTTACATTCATTTAATTGAAAACCATTTTCTTTTTAATCACAAAGTTGAACAAGGTTAGGGTACGTTAGGTTGTGTGGGCTTGTGCTCTGTCCTATTCGGACATTGCACTTACGCTTAGGGGCCTTAGGCCCATTGCGATGCCCTATGTTTCCAGAAGGCGGAGCTATAACCTATTTATTTTCAGAGAAACATTTCCAGTCTCTCGCAAATTTATCCAGTACTCTGATATTCACACTTGACGCCTCTTCCAGATCTTCCATGAAGCTTTGTCTTAATAATGTAAGTCTTTTGCTTACTAGGGCTGGGCATCGGCATAGCAAGTGGGTTATTATTTCCTCATGTGTGTTGCATTCTCAACATGAATCATCAGACAGTTGACCTCATCTTTTGAGGTTGATACCTGTTGTACAGTATCCTGCGATTATTCCTGTGATTATCACAACCGTTGCTTTTTTATGCCTGAAAAGGTCACTGGTTTTTGTTTCATCAATATCAAGCCATAATTTCCTAGATGCGGGGCAATCGTTTCTTGCTTCCCACTGTTCATTATGTTTTGCTTTGATGGTTTCATCTATCTTCTTTTTAATCGTATTGATCGATGGTCATCGATGGTCATCAGAGTAGAGTCTGACTTCGCTATTCCAGATCGATGACAGCGCCTCCCGGCAGCTCATAACTGACTTTGATCCAATCGATTTTAGCCGTAAGGCTTTTAAAGCAGCTTGACTATACGTATAAATAGCTGCCTTTGTCAGGTTTTTATTCTCCAATAGTTTCGCCGCTTTTGCAATAGCTAAGATTTCTGCCTGCAGAAAAATGGATTTGCCGTTCAGTCTATATGACTTTTTGACTTGCATTTGTTCCAAGTAGATTCCTATGCCTGTTCCTTTTTCCGTTTTTGATCCATGTGTGAAGACTGAGATTTCATCCACGTTTACTTTAGAATTGTTTACCCAGTCTTCCTTTGACGGTATCTATATTTCGGTATTTATTTGGAAGTCGAGTTTTGTAACCATATAATCTGAACGCTATTTTAGCTCTTCTATCAAGTCATTGTATCAGTTCAGCTTCCCCATTTTCTCGCAAAATTTTTGTATGCACAGAGTTGGTCTGTTTCCATAAATTCGATTGTCTGAGACTCAGTGTTCCTTTTGCAGCCAGCCCTTTTATATGCAGATCTATAGTTTACAAGTTTAACATCACTTCTAGAACTGCTTATGGTGCACTTCTTGTAGCTCCGGTTATCCCTAGCACCGCAATTCTGTTTACCTCTTTTTTCATAGCTTCCCACCATACAGAGACGCCATAAGTAACTATGGGTCTCACTATGGCCTTGTACATCCAGTGGATGATGTAATTCCCATCTTTTTTCAAATACTTTTCTACAAGTATAGAACGCATTTATATCTTTTTTCATTCTTTCCTCCACATTCCTTTTCCAGGATAGTTTGGAATCTAGAATTAGTTTAAGGTATTTTCTTTCTTTGACGAACGTTAATGCTCATTCTGCCAATATCGGCGTTTCTATTTCGGGAATCTTATATTTCCATGTAAAGAGGACGAGTTCCGTTTTATCCAGGTTTACACCCAGTCCGTTTTGTCCTGCCCATTTGGAAATTTCTTTTAAGGCAGATTCCATGATGTCTCTGATCGTAATTGGGTCTTTTTCCGTGATCAATATCACTGCTTCATCTGCATAGGCTATTACTTTTATTCTTTTGTTGACTAGAGTTTTTAGCATCTTATTGATCACTATGATACACATTAGGGGAGAAATGATTCCCCCCTGCGACGTATCCCTAGTGGTTCTTCTCTTTATAGTGCTGTCACCCATTTCTGAGTTTATCGTTCTACTTCTCAGCATTACCATCACCCAGTCTTTGGTCAGTTGTTCACCTCCTATTTTCTCCAATGCATTCTTTATTGATTTTGTACGAACATTATTGAAAGCTCCCTCTATATCAAGGAATGCCTCTAGTATGTACTCCTTGTCTCGGAGGATTTCCTCTATCGTCTTTACTATCTCGTGTACTCTCTACAGATTTGCCTTTTAAATAGGCATGCTGTGCTGTGCACATCTTTTCTACATCAGTAGTTTCCTTTCTGTATAGATCAATCAGTCTTTCTAATGTTTTTAAAAGAAACAATGAAAGGCTGATTGGTCTGAAATTTTTAGGCATTGTGTGGCTTGTTTTCCCTGATTTGGGTATGAAAACCACCTTTACTTCTCTCCATCTTTTTGGTACATACCCTAAGTTTAGGCAGTTAGTACAAACCCTAAGTTATGGCTAAGTGCATTTTATCTGTATTCCTATAAATGACAGCATGTATAGTTTACATAAATATATCTAAAACTCAAAGACGATGCAATCGAAGTCTCAATCGAAGACGATGCAGATTAGTAGCGGAACGAGATCCGCTGCATCTTCGATCGATATAGTATTGTCGGACAGATGGATGATCGCATTGAATATGTGATAGTAGTCCGCATCAAGAAGATCATCATTTTTCAAGTCGGGGATAAAAATGTCTTCTTCTAGCAAAGGCTTTGGAGCGAGTCGTCAAAGTCGTTTAGTGGGTTTGACATCATTTATTAGTTTAATTGACGGCAAATGAAAGAGAGAAAAAAACACAAAATGTGTTCTCTATTTGTAAATTAAAAAAGATACGAGAAATTAATTAATTAATTAATTAATTAATTAATGTGAAATTAATTAATTATAATTTTCTTAATAAATTTTAAAATGAATTAATTAACTAAATGCAAGACATATTTCTTGGTAATATTCCAGCAATTGGAACAAACAGTAAAAACAACAAAAATTAATTAAACAAACAATTAACCACTTCAAAAAAGAAATTTTGAGAAGAGAGACACTATTAATTTGTTAATTAATTAATCAATATTAAATTAGTTAATAAATTAAATAATGACAGTAAATAACCCGTTAAGCGATGCTCCTTTAACGGTTCGTATGGCAAGACAGAACACAAAACAAAAAAATTTCGTATGTTTTCTCATGAAAGAAGAAAAGAGACAACAGAAAAAAATTTTTAATTGTTATTTAATTATATTGTTATTGTATTTTAATTAATTATTATTGAATAAAATTTAATTAATTGTTATGTATCAACATTTAATTAATTATTGTTTGACAAGATTTAATGAATTATTATTTAATTTAATGATTAACATGTTTAATTATCTCTCAATTGTTACCTTCAGTTGCATCTGTTAATTGCTTTTGTTAAAATATTAGGTCTTCAAATATCTCCCTTCCAGTCTTTTGATCTTCATTCATTGCTTTATAAGTGCTAGAGTGGTCTGATTTACTTCAAATATGCGCCGTTTTGTTCGATAATCTGTTTCCATCTAAACGGCAACTTCATAATACTCCAATCGTAGAAACCCCTTTCCTTATTTGCGAATAACTCGGACAGACACTTTTCACAAACCTCTTTTGAGTCCAACTTTACACCACCAAGGGTGCTCGAAATGGAGAGGAATAGATGGTAATCACTTCGCGCTATGTCCGGGCTATATGGTGGATGCGATAAAACTTCCTATCCGAACTCCCGTAGCTTCTGACGAGTCATCAACAAAGTGTGTGGTCTGGCGTTGTTCTGATGGAACACTACACCCATCCTGTTGGCCAATTGTGGATGCTTCTGGTCGATAACCGCGAATTTCGGTGGTAGTGAACTCCATGTTTACACGTCTATAACTTTTGAACGCAATATCCCAACTAATCATATATAGCGTCGTTTTCTACGTTATGTCAAGATCTTTTAAACGATGTATAGTATTGACAGATACAAGCTCTGTAGCGCTTTGTACATAGCCGCGAAATTCATAAGACAAAAAGGCAGAATGGAGATATTTGATAACCTAATATATCGATTTTACGTATTATTCATTTTATCGATTACTGAATTATTTAATATTCGTTGTTTTCATTGCACAAAAAGAAAAAAAAAAGGACGAAACACATTTATTTGACAAATGATGAAACTCTGTAGTGTCAAAAAGCAATGGATAGCGAGAGTGACAGCAAAAAAATTAGAATATAAAAACTAGATTTAAATATTAGATTTATATTTAACTGTTGTTAGTATTTATATTAAATATATCTATTAATCGAAATCAATATAATTATTTCTATCAACTTAAGTAATCATATTATTTGTCAAATTAATATAATTATTACTCGAAAAGCTGCTCGAATATTATACTTTCGTATTTAGCTGTACATATAATTTGTGCTGCTTTTCTGCCACTTTCGCCTAACAATTAGTGGCCTTGACCGTCAATTGTGTACGTTACCGGCTCGGAGACGTAAACACTCTCGGCGCGCAGTACCTTCGCAGTTTTCAATATAACTATCTGTTATATTAATTTATATTCTACAAAAGTTAATATATTTCGCACGAATATTTTATAATTTTATATTCGCGTGCATCCGCATAACTTGCGAATTTTCGCCGGGGCACTAAATATTATGTATTTTAAAAAATAAATATATAATAAAATATATAATAAAATATATAATAAAATATATATTAACGTATGTATATTTGTTATCATATAATAAATTGTGCGATCGCGAGATCGCGTTGCCTTTTGTTTACGCTGCAGCCGAAGTTCCTCTTCTCTCTGTCTTATTCTCGTTCTTTGTACATCAAACTCCGGTGGTTTTGCCTACTGCAAGTTTACACTTAGCACGTTGGACCTATGATTTTCGTTGGAATTGGTCGACTTCTGTGTTCAGCTCCTCAATTGCTCGGGAATAATATGCGAACATTATATTATAGAATCTTATAAATTTTATTTTAACGATCGAGACTCGAGCCCATGACGCTTCGCAGGCATATGTCGCCTTTTATTTTTAACGTGGATATTTTGCCACATTTCAACCTATATAGAAAACATAAAATTTCTGAAGCAATTATGCTTCATAATGAAGTAGATGCAAGTGAGCAAGGTCTTCGCATAATTCCTTCTTATCATAATTTTTATATTTTCTATGTATATATATATATATATATATATATATATTCTAAGGGTACACAATGCCCGCCTCAGCAACACGGCAGGCGCCAAACACAAAATTAACTTCGTGCGCGATGTACTTGCCCTACTCCCTTCCTTCTCTCACTTACCTCCTCGCCAGAGTGTTAGTGCGTTGGCCTGTAACAGAGCTATATATTAAATATTTACATGTAAGCAACCAATACTATATACACATATTTACATGCAGGCTCCAACGGCAGAGAGAGCATCGGGACGTGAGATGGCAAACGTAAGCGGCGCTTGCAATCCCTGTCATAATATATATATATATATATATATATATATATATATATATATATATACTACTGTGTACAAATAAATACCAGTAAGACTTTTCAATTCAAAATTCCTGTGTTTATCGATGCGGACAAATATTTTTATTTTAAAGTTGCTTTTATATTTTTTAATTGGTAGGACTGCCAGAGTTATCTGTGCCAAACTTCACGAAATTATCTTCATTTGTCAAATAGTTACGCTTCTATATTGTGAACAAAGAAAAGTTGTTTCTTCGGTTTTTATAATGTCTGAAATTATTCAACAAAAAAATTGCATTAAATTTTGGGCACGAAATGAAATATCAGCCGCCAAAACGTTCAGAATGTTGCAGAAGGCCTTTGGTGAGTAGCCAATATCAAGAGTATGTGATTTTGATTGGCATAAATTGTTTAAAGAAGATTGAGAACGCGTTGAAGACGAACCACATCAAAGACGACCAAGAACATGTACTGATGGGCTACACGTCGACAAGATCAAAGAATTGGTTCTGCACAATCGTCGATTGACTACTAGAGCACTTGCTGAAATTTCACATGAAGTTCACACCATTTTGAGAAAAATTTTGTACTTGAAAAGACTAAAATCTTGATTGGTGCCAAAAACACTCAATGTTTTGGAAAAACTGCGTCGCATGGAGTTCTGTGAAATGATACCTTCGGACTGTTGGGAAAAGATCGAACACATAATAACTGGAGATGAGACTTGGGTCTACTTTTACGATCCAGAAATAACCGATCAATCGAGAGAATATCGTGCCCAAGGAGAGGGTAGACCGAAAAAATCACGCCAAAGTCGAGGTTATGCTCACTGCTTTCTTCGATTATCGTGGTGTGGTGCATTATGAATTCCTTCCAACTGGACAAGCGTTAACAAAGGATATTATTTGAGTGTTATGCGTCATTTGGGTGAAGCTATTCACCCCAAAAGGCCAGATTTATGGAAAGACAACTCTTGGTTTTTGCATCACGATAATGCACCAGCTCACACTACATTGATTTAACGTAAACATTTCGCCAAAAATTCAACCAATATTGTTCCACAACAACCGTACTCTGCTGATTTAACACCGTGTAACTTCTAACTGTTTAGCAAACTCAAAAGACCACTTCAGGAACACGATTTTTATTCGATTGAAGAAATAAAAGCCGAATCGAAGAAAGAACTGATGGCGATTCTGAAATAAGAGTATAACAAATGTTTTCAAAATTGGAAAAAGCATTGGCATCGCTGCATTGCATCCGGGGGGGTTATTTTGAGGGGGATGAATTAACTTCAAAAGAATAAATAATGATTTCAAAAGCTATAAATAAAGTCTTACTCATATTTCTATACAGTAGTATACACACACACACACACACATACACACACACACACACACACACACACACACACACACACACACACACACACGCACACGCATCACATTGTGATGCGGTCAACAAAATTCTATTAATAATTTATTCAATTTAATTCAGTAGATGTTCGCGGACACAAAAATTCTTCTTTATCAAAAGTCACTCACCTGTTGATTGCTCTGGGGGAGCTCTGCCGGTCAGAGAGGAGAAATTAATATAGGAATAAAACTAATGGACACATACACATACACGTACGTGGCTGGAACGGCATGTAGATCCGACAAAGAAATAAATGGGACACCCGGAGATTTATTTTGGTTGCCGTCAGTCTCTACCTCTTTTATTTATTACTAATTTGATAACAAAAAGGAATAGACAATGGGCTCTGATATCGCGTGACTGCGACGTAGATTCCGTCCGTCGCGTCCCAAGCACCGTCGCCGCCGACCTTGGATTCGCCCGTCAATCGAAAGGTGCACCGACTACCCCGTCCACCGTGCGACGCGCACCTACCTCTCTCTCTCTCTCGATCTCTCTCTTATTCTTCATCTTAGTGGGAGGATGATGACTCCGGGTGGGTCCTCCCGTGAAAGGGTGGCGTTGAGCCGATGGTCCGGTGCATCGATGCGGCACCGCAGCTGTCTCCGCCTCCTCTCCGCCTCCTTCTTTCTCTTCTTTCTTCCCTTTCTTCTACCCGTTCGCCTCTTCTGTCTCGGTTACCTCGCTCTACGCTTTCTTTCACCCTCTATTGCTCTGCGTCTTTCTGTAGGCCCTCACTGCCTCCACCTTCTCTTACCTTCTCTTCACAACACTATACTTCGCGCCTTCTATATTTCAGTTCTCTTTCTATAATTACACCTTCCTTTCTTCCGTTTCGCATTCCTTTCGTGCTCTCTTATTCCTTCCAATTCTCTTTCGCTCCCTCTCTCTCACTCTCTTCCTTTCTTTCTTCCGTTTCTTTCTCCATCTTTTCTTTCGTCGTCTTGTCTTCTCTCCCTCTCTTTTCTCTTTCTTTTGTCTTCATTCTCTCCTTTCATTCTTTCGTTTTGACTTTCTTTCGTCTCCCTTTTATCGCCACTCACCTCACGTTCATCTACTTTTTTCCTTCATTCTGCTTTCTCTCTCTCTCTCTCTCTGACTCCTCCGGCGATCGAGACGAGAGTGAATGTCCGCGTCGGCAGGAGAACGGATCCAGAAAGTATAATTTCGTTTTCACCTAATTGTGGAAGTGGCGCCGTTCTGTACCAGACTCGTCCCTGTTGCGATTTTTCCCCTTTTAGTAATAACGACTCGCAAGTCGTGTAGAATCTCGCGTTTCTCTCCGCCTACGTGTATTCAATGATGCAACGAGTGCGTCAATGTATCGGAATTTGAGAGTTTCGTTCCACGATGATGCCGCGATGGCAATATACATCTTATTGTGTAAATATGTAGAATAGCGCTAATAAATTATAGGTTTTCTCAAGTGCGTATATATTTAGTTAGAGGTGAAATTCTTGGATCGTCGCATGACGGACAAAAGCCAAAGCATTTGCCAAAAATGTTTTCATTAAACAAGGAGAGAATTATAATCATATAATTATAGAATTATAAGGGTGACAGACGCACGGAGTCGCGAGGCGCGGTGCGCAGGTCAAGGGCCGTCGGAGCGACGGCACGCGCAAAGGCAGGGAAGAGAAAGAGAGAATAGAGTGAGCTGCCACTTACAATTGTGGCGCCGATGTCAACGAGGTCCATGGGTGACGGGAAAGCGGCGGAGGCAGACTGTCACAGCGTGACAGCAGCTCTACCAGCCGCCAAAGGAGGCGGTCTGGACGCTAGTCGGTAGACTCGGGATGGTGCAGTCGATCCACACGGATCGATGGCAGATGTTAGATGGAAACTCACTAAACTCGTTCACCCGAGTCATGTATGCGTTGCGAGCTCGCGAGTATCGCCCAAGAGGTCGGCGATGAGCGCGGAAAGAAAGAGCGAAAAACTTCACGCGGTAAGGCGGCAGCCGAACATAAGGTTATTGCCTTCACTTTTTGTAAACTCGCGCGTAGCACAGTAGTCATCAAACTATTGTCGCGCGCGGTCTCTCTCTTACTTACTTCGTCGCTAGTGTGTTAGTGCGGTGGCCTGTAATATAACTACACATTAAGTATATATATATTCACCATACCCCAGATATAACTACTCATATGAGCGGCACGGTATCGGCAAGGAAAAGTTAAGTGTAAATATTAATATTCATGTATGTCCATTTTTTATAGTTTTTGCAGTACGGGCCCATGTCTGTGAGCCAATCAGGGCTCAGAGAAGTAGGTCATCGCCTGTGAGCGAGGAAAAGGACGTCAAAACAAAGGGAAACGAGACGAAGTCGAGCGAATACGGCAAAGACCAGTAGTTATTATTTTTCCTGTCCATTGTCAACGCCAGCGTGACTTATATATATAGTCGCATTGGCGAAGCGGGGTTCACGCGTCTTGTGAATAAAAATTATGCTTTTTTGTCTACAACGGTCCCTACCCATATTTTTTGTCAAGCTACCCTTTTTTATAGTCTACTGCATTGTATTGGAAATAAGGAAGAAAAGGCGGATGTTCCATTGGTGTGGACGAAATGATCGCGAACACATTTTTATAAAAACAAATGTCCAACTGAATTTTCAAAATGCTACAAAAATTGAAAAATAGATATTTGATAATCACATTCAAAACCGGTAAAAATACCGATTGCAAGAAACTTTGAATGGTAAAAATCGGATGATTTGGGCTCGAATTACGTATAAAATTGTATAAAATAATTATGAACTTATTGCATAAACCCTATAAGATCATTTGATCCGATTTTTATCAATCAAATTTCCTTGCAATCAATATTTTTGCTAGTTTTGAATGTGATTATCAAATATATATTTGTGAATCTTTGCAACATTTCGAAAATTTAGTTCCATTTTTGTTTTTCTACAACACACTTATGCGCTCGTGGTCAGTTCGTTCGCGCCAGTGAAACATCCGCCTTTTCTTCCTTATTTCTAATGCAGTGAAGTGAACTATAAAATAGGGTAGCTTAACAAAAAATATGGGTAGGGACCATTGTAGACGAAGAAACATAATCTTTGTTCACAAGACGCGTGAACCCCGCTTCGTCAATGCGTGCATATATCCTAACAGGCGATGACCCACTTCTCTGAGCCCTGATTGGCTCACAGGCATGGGCCCGTAGAGCAAAAACTATAAAAAATGGACCTACATGAATATTAATATTTACACATAACTTTTCCTTGCCAATACCATGCCGTTAATATGACCAGTTATATCTGGGACACGGTATATAAACAACCAATATTATATGTGAGCAAGGTCTTCGTGTAATTTCTTTTTATCATAAATTTTATGTTGACAATAGATATATGTATATATTATTTTCTATGTATGCTTCATTTTCTGACAGATGTATATATACTGTATCGTATTTAGAATTCTGTTATGCTTGATCTAATAGACGAATTATCAAGGATTTAAAAGATTTTTTTTTCACATTATGAAATTTTATATTATTACTTTTTGATATATATATATATATATATATATATATATATATATATATATATATATTATCGAAAGGACATAGGCTATCTTTTTTATTGAAAATCATTTTACTTTCATCAATAAATTAAGATAACGTTCTTAGAAGTCAGTTTCACCAGCTGCTACTAGATGGCGTCTTGAATCACGAACATCAACTCAAAGTAGTACGCTTAAAGTATTAATACCGGACCAGCTCAAACGAATGTTCATATTCAACTTTCAGATTCGTATCCTAAAGGAGGTGTGGCGTTAGTCGGTATTATCTTTTTTGTTCTTCAGGTTAATATGACACTAGTCTCACACCTTATGGATATCTTTTGATTTTTGTAAATCGTATTTTGTCTTACGTTAGAAAATCTCTCTCTCTCTCTCTCTCTCTCTCTCTCTCTCTCTCTCTCTCTCTCTCTCTCTCCCTCTCTCTCTCTCTCTATCTATCTTTCTTTCCCCTTTTTTATAAAATGGTTCTGTATGCAAAATCATACTGAATATAATTTATGATGACAAATTATATTTTTTTTTATAGATTATATAAACTTCAGAATTGTGATAAGCGACTGTTCTTTTTAGGTTAAACAAAAAAAAGATTGCAAAATAGGGTTTTATTATCAACAATCTCGAAACTATGTATATATAAATAAAATATATCGTCACTTCGGCATAAAAAGACAATATCCATCGTCTGCTTATAAAATATGCTATGCGCATACCAACATTTTGCTTGAATTTCAGTTGGTATCACTACGAAAATATTCACAGTTTTTAACTGAATAAACGGAAATATACGATATATATATATATATATATATATATATATATATATATATATTGTATGTATATTATATTGCACATATTATATATACACATTTTAAATACGATTTCTACTGATAAATATTGTATTGGCATGTACGGCCGGTTGATCACGATATCTCGTTGCCTCAAGACGATTTCTATAGGCAGTTGTGTATTAGGATAATAGAATGCAATGTCCAGGTGTCTCTGGGTGATTTCTACGGGGAATATTGTATTTAATTAATATAAAACGAGACCCAGGTATGAGGAAATCAGCTTCTATGGGAAGATTCGTATTGGGAAGGTAAAATACGATATCTAGGTCTTTCCAAACGACTTCTCCGGGGAGTATTGTGTTTCATCATTAGGAAGCGATGCTAGATTTCTGGGGACGACTGCTACTGGCACTATCGTGTTTAGTTGGTAGAAAGCAATGTTTAGGTATGTTGGGAAAAGTTCTGCGGGATATTTCATGTTCGGATCATAGAATGCGATTTCCAGGTATTTTTGAACGACTTCTACGGACAATTTCGTGTATAGTTGGTTCGTGGTGGGAAACAATGTCCAGGTATGTCAGTACGACTTCTATGAAGGATTCGTATTCTATCACTCGAACACGCACACTCCCAGTAGGAGTCGTCCCGGAATACCTGGACATTGTATTCTACCTCCCCAACAGAAAACTCTCTATAGCAGTCGTCGTGATATATTTCGTTCGAATATGATATTCTCTGTAAACTTCGTCTCGAGACCCTTGGACATCTTGGTCTACCGCTTGAATATATTATATATATATTGCATAAAATGGTCGGCAAAACATCAATTTTTTGAAATGGACGCTACATTGAAGCAGCTTTTTATACAGAAGCGATGATAGGCAAATTACGATCAATGATTTATAGAAATATAGATTTTTGTATATAGAGTACTTTCTACTTAGGTATTATTGAATTGTTTATGAAATCGGTGCAATTATTATCTCGAGCGAAGCCGAGATGGGGGATGCTAGTATATATATATATATATATATATATATATATATATATATATATTAAATAGTCTTTTTTTAGTTGCATAAACTTGGTCCAGTGGTGTTCCAATTTTTCTAACTCGTTAAACACCGTTTTTTTAATCCGCTTTCTCTTGTTCTGCAAAATAGGTCTTTGTGGCGGCTGTTATTTCGTTATTGCAGTAGAATCTCCTCCCGGCGGAAACAAAAGAAAATGTTACCGCGTAGTTATCGGTTTTACGTACCCCTTTTTAGCCTACACTCTCGCGTACTAGCAGTGATAGGGTTGCATAAGCGATACTCGCGACGCGGATTAAGTTTATAATCCCAAAACTAATTTACCTTGCGAAATTCGTTACCAAGCGTAGGGGTCAAAATGATTGGATTCCGTTAGGAGTGATACTGGTATCTTACCGCGTAAATGCTTAGATAACGATCAGTACCTTACGCAGAATCCAATCATACCATGGACACCCCGAACACTGAGTAGAGAATTAGTTATAAATAATATAGACAATAGTACTCACTTTTGAATTTATTTAACGTTTTTTTTACAGCAAATATTCTATTAACATAAGGCGCGGACTGAACTGGCGGTAGTAGAAGTGCTCAGCACGCGGTGAGACGACTAAGTAAAGGTTAGGATGAGGAAAAATACGGTTGAAAACGGCTCCTTGTATAGTGAGGGCGTATTAATAAAAAAAAACTCAAACGCGAAGGGTCACTGCGTACCGCTGGCCTAACGCCGATGCGTAGGTCAGTTTTCGCTTCCTGTAATATATACGTCGTGTTACCGCTGAGAGCGCTCACCCCAACGTTTAGTATATTAAGGGAATACGAATGGTCGCAGCGCCGAACTGACAGACCGCACAAGGCGCCTTGTCAATTACTGGGGCCTTCCGCACAGCCGCATACCGGGGTACAGCCTAAAGCCTTTCCCAATATACCACGGATGATACGGAATGGCACGTGGAGTCACGATGTTTCAAATGTACTAGTTGTCGGTATATCGCTATAATAGCGTTTTACTCAACATACCGAGTACGTTCCAGAATACGACTGCGTCAGATATACCGCTAATGCTTTCTCTGAGACAGTGCTTCTCCGGAGGGACCCCGAAACTGGAATGCTCGTTGCGTTTTTCTTCTTCCTTATATACGAAAAATCTAACGTTGCGCTTATGGAAAAGTCGTAAAAAACAGTTTTGGAACAATAAGCTCATGATATCTCATCTACTCGTCCTCCCTTAAAAACGTAGTTGCATTATGCAGCGGTGGGCGAAGAATTACGACTTTTCCGAAGCATATGGGGAATGAGTACAGCGCGAGCTCGTATCGTTAATTTTTCCAGTTCGATTTTCTGTTATACGATAAAAAACATATTCGCATATTTACCATGAGTATGTTATATGGTTAATTTGGTTTACTAAAAATTATGGTTCATTTTCGTTTTTGAATTGTAACTATATCTTAAAAATTAAGGAAGTTACGGCATTTATTTATAACATACTCATGTTTTATAATATTTACATTACCTTAGTTTATAGACACTTGCATATTTTTGTTTAAATATTTGTTCACGGCGATTATACGCGTAGATAATATAGAAGTATAAATGATGTGTAGGTGTACGTAGATATGTATATAAGCGTGCGTATGTATGTGTAGGTATGTAGTAAATAGATCGTATTTAGAAAATATTCAAAAATAAATGGTGTGAAATACACGAGTGAAAGGTAGTGCGCGAGGCTGTAGGGCTCGACGTGGGAGGAGCACCCTAATGATGGGGATTCCCAGGCTTGCTCGGCCTTACGCCGCGTTCATAGGTATAAGAATAGAAACAGCATTTTGCTGCAGCAAAAATTGTGCAGTTGAATTTCGTTCATCGTTGTGTGTGGAGCTAACTCAAAAATCATCGCGTCTTTTCGTGAGTCGATTCATCTTCGCGTAGAGTTGAGTTTCTAAGCAACGATCGGACGATTCCACCGAGTTCGAGCGTGTATACAAGTATCGCGGTCTTAGTGTGTATATTTATTGTACGTGTGCGTGTAATTTGTAACCTGTGAGCAGTGTTTGGTGCTACGCGGGTGTGTAAAAAGTCGAATGGACAAGACGCTCAAGGGAGCCGTCTTTGTGAACGAACCATCGTTCAAAGCCAGCCAAGTGCGGCGATCTGGTAAAGGCGTCCATTGCGGGTGTCTAAAGATCGCCCGGTTACGTACGTGGGGCAAGGGCTGTACCCGTTTCCGAGACGTCGGAGCACCGCGACACGTTTGAGGGTTCTTGGACTGGCTTCCGTTTCAATACCAGCGACCGACCGTCCTGAGAAACAACACACAACTGCGCCGGACAAGGTTTGAATGTGTGCGCGGTGTTTGCGTGTGTTCGATTGTACGCGTGCACGCACGTATTTATACGATTTGCTCATGAGTGCGAAAATTTGTACATTTTAGTTTAATATTAAAATATTAAAATATTATATTTTACATTATATTTATATATGTAGATACTCCTTTTGAATTTTATTTTATTAATAAAGTACACTTGCTCCGGCTTTTCCTCGTTTACCGTAGAGGTTTTTATGCCGAAGCAAGTTGGTAATTTTAGCGCGAAAATATTAGAGTGTATTATTTAACCTTTTCCTCTATCCCGAATTCCATGTTATCGTTGTCATAAAACTATTCAATATTTATTTCGAAAAGTATTTTCAATTCAGATATTTTTATATAGTCATAAGTTAATTAACATATATTATTTATGTCTTTTAAATATATTACTGTTAGTAATTCGTATAATAATTAATTGATTAATACAAATTTTAATGATTACAAGCTTCAAATTTGTAGTTGTTTGAAAATAGTAATTATGTAATATAATTGTTAATAATAATAATGTAAAACTAAATAGGTTGTTTATTTATATTAGATTCTTAGATTTTCATTAAACAACTCTTTTGATTACTAGTTAACTATAATAAGAATATTATTATAATATTATTATATCGTAATATTATTAATTATCGTTATAAGAAAAACGAGTAAAACAATAATTATTTTATTATTATTAATATAATTATTATACTGTAAGACCGATAAGAGTATTTATTAATTTAATATCATTCATTACGAATTATTATATTATTTCAAGAATATTCCTTTTATTTTCCTTTTGGAATTTAATGTAACCTATATGAATATATACTTGTTTGCCGATATATACACACATACGCATATATACCCGTACACACATATACGCATATATACGCGTACATACATATACGCGTATATATTACATTATATATATATATATATATATATATATATATATATATATGCTTGTGCGGGCGTGCGTACGTATATAAGTATTTGTATACGTTCATCAAATTCTTAATCGATAGAGTAGGGGTCTACTATTATGGTGGCAGAGTTACAGGTACGCAGTGTTATCTACTGTTATGTACTGTCCACCAGATAGTTGCTTCTGGTATCTCTAATGCAGTTCATCCTCCGGTTAACTAAAACTGCTGGATTATGTACTGATAGCGCATATTGTCATTTAACTAACGGCGAGAATGTTATAATTTTCGCAGTATTACCACAGGCCGAGAAATAAAATCCATCGCATTATTTAATTGTCTGACCGCGCACAACAAGAATTTATTATCACGAAAGAATAAAATTATATTGCATTTGCAACTTTGTTCTTAATATATAAACAAATCAGTAGTATATTCTTTTTCATTTTACATATGTAGCTTTCAAATATTCCATTTGGTGGTAAAAATAAGAGCAAAGTTTATTTTGCAATAGTACATTGTTTCTTATTTTGCATATAAATTTTTGCCAAGCATTTAGTACCTCAACTTTTATTTTCTGTTATTTTATTTTAGCATTGAATTTCAAAAATTTAATTTTCTATTTTTGATTTATATTATTATTTATATTTTTAATGTTTCAGACAATTAATGGGTTTTCTCTTTTTATTCTCACGCACTATTTGTTACAATATTATATAAGCATTAATTATTAAAAATTTTTTTTTAACTAATTATGGAATATCCATTTTAGCACAAAATCATAAGACTTAATTTAAGATTACTACAACACAAGAAAAGAAAGTCTTGATTTCTTGCAGAATAAAACATTCGTTTGCATTATGAAATTGTTCTTGGTGATTAGGTCTGAATTGTTTTCTGTTGCTCGTGCGCACATTAGATATTATTTGGCTTAGTCTCTGTATAATTGAAACGAAAACAGCAACCTCGCATTGAACAAAATCGTACAAATATATATATATATATATATATATATATATATATATATATATATATATATTAATTACTTACGTCACAGGTCGTGACGTACGCAAATGCGTACACTAATTTATGCTGACGTAACTATGACGTTTCTTTGGCTCGTTTGTGTAGCAGTTGACACTATGTAAGGCGCACGTTCACGGCAATAGAAAATTGTCGTGTCTTTCGTATACTTTTTTTGCTTGGCAAACAAGGACAGTGCAATGTTGTATCAATTCATAATGGTACTTTCGATCAGATCATGTGGTATCCATTTTCCTTCTTTATGAATCTTTGTCATTGCAAGGAAACGTTTGCCATCTGATCTGTCGTTGACTCCTAACTTATAAGCGAGTTCTTTATTTCTAAACCGTTGAAAAAACTCTCTAGATGATGTTAACAATGGATTTGTTCGCTATAACATTCTTGAAGCAATCAATAACTTTCCGCTAAACTTTTTTTTTAAAATCATAATAGTGCAAAAGGGCATGTCAAAAAAAAACGATTTATCACGATTCAGTTTTCACTGTTCAAAAAATTATAATGTTTACACAAATGAAGGCGCCTGTTAACTGAACTTTAATGGTAAATGCCAAAACTAAACAGTAAGTACTAGATCCGACACATCCGACTTTTCATACTACTTTATCGCCAACTAAAGATGAAGGTCGGAAACTAAGATTGCCTCCTAATAATTTTTCCTATCGTCGCTCTCGAATAAAAAATTTCTATTTCAACGTCTACTTAAAGAAGGGAACATTTGACAAACATTATTTTGCTTTAGTTTGAGTCGGTAGCACTAACGAAATAGTCTCTGTATTTAACTTAAAATATGAAAATATAAGATATATGTAGATATATATAAGTATATATATATATATATATATATATATATATATATATATAAGGTTGTCAAATATCTCCCTTCCACTTTTTTTCTTATGAATTTCGCGGGTATGTACAAAGCGCTATAAAGCTCACATCTGGCAATACTATACATCATTTAAAAGGTCTTGACATAACTTACAAAACGACGCTATGCATGATTAGTTTAGATATTGCGTGCAAAACTTCTAGACGTGTAAACATGGAGTTCACTAAGGCCGAAATTCGCGCTATTTTAAAGTTTTCCTTCCGTTTAATCCGTTAGAAAAACGTTCCGTCAGATTAATGGTGTTTTCAGAGATGGCACGCTCTCACTTCGAACCGCAGAGGAATGCTTTCGACGCTTCAGAGCCGGTGTAAACGACACCATGGATAAGCCAACCGGCGGAATACCTGTGACGACGAATACCGATCAAATTATGGAATTTATCGAGTCAGACCGGCATGTGGCATCTAGTGACATGGCCCACGAGATAAGAGTTAGTCAACAAACTATTTGAAATTATCTGCAGAAGGCTGGATTCAAAAGAAAGGTTGATGTTTGGGTGCCGCAAGATTTGACGCAAAAAAACCTTCTGGACCGAATGAACGCTTGCTATGTGCTGCTGAAACGGAACGAACTCGACCCATTTTTGAAGCGACTGATGACTGGTCACGAAAAATGAATCACATATGACAGTATCAAGTGATAAAGGCCGTGGTCCAAGGCCGTTAGACCGTTCCAAACAGTGGCCAAGCCGGGATTGACGGCCGGGAAGGTTTTCCTGTGTGTTTGGTGGGTGGAAGGGAATTATCGACTATGAGCTGCTCCCATATGGCCAGACGCTTAACTCTACCACCTACTGTGAACAACTGGAGCGCTTGAAGCAGGCTATGGACCAGAAGCGTCCACAATTGGCCAACAGGAAGGGTTTAATGTTCGACCAGGACAATGACAGACCACATACTTCCTGATGTCTCGTCAGAAGCTATGGGAGTTCGGATGGGAGGTTTTCTCGCATCCACCATATAGTCCGAACATAGCGCCAAGTGATTACCACCTGTTCCTGCCCATGTCGAACGCCCTAGGTGGTGTAACGTTGGACTCAAAAGAGGCTTGTGAAAAGTGGCTGTCCGAGTTCATCGCAAATAAGGAGAGGGGTTTCTACGAGAGAGGGGTATTATGAAGTTGCCGTCTAGATGGAAACAGATTATCGAATAAAACGGCGCATATTCGAAGTAAATCCGACCACTGTAACACTTTTTATAAAGCATTGGATAAAGAGCAAAAAAGCGGAAGGGAGATCTTTGATAACCTAATATATATTATCACGTAGAAATAATAGCAGCAATTTAATGTTTTCAAATTTTTCCATAATATGAAGAAAAGTACTTTGAAAATTTTAATATTAATAAATTTTTATTTATTTATTTGTGATACACAACTTTAAAAAAAAACTCCATAAATAATTTTCTCTTATTCAAGAGCAGGTTCTGTCAATAGGCCCTCCGGGAATATAGCAAAATCTCAAAAATTTATATTTGATTTTAAATAAATGCCTTACTACCATATCCACGCAAGACAAAAAAAAACAATGTTTTTGTATACATATATATGTATATAAATCCTTATTGGATACACTTATCCCTTTATGTTAATCAAAGAAATATAAAATTTTGTATATATATATATATATATATATATATATATATATATATATATATTGTAAAGCGGGAAATGCGTTCATCGAATAAGATATTTTCATATTAATATTAACGATCCGAATAATCGTTCCGAGTAAATTCGAACGACAAATATAAATTATTTTTGTCTCATTTACTCGACCATATTACCCGGGAGTCGCGAACCATAACGAGCGGAGATGGGTGGGGAGAAATACTCTTCCCCGCTATGCCGTTTCAGGAGGGCCGCGGTCGGTGACGGGTTTACAGAAATATATTTCTCTCTCTTGCCTTTTTGGAGCCCGAGCAAGCGACAGCGCTCTCTCTTGAGCAGATTCTGGTGCGAAGTAGCCCAGAAGCGGGGCCGCAAGAAGCCATCGAAGGCTCACGAACGGTGAGGGTAACCTCCATTTCCGTGCATGAGGACAAGTGCAGGTCCCGTGCGAGAGGCAACCCTGCGGGGAGGAGGAATCAAAAATAAGGCCGATAACAGTCATCCCGAGACTCCTGCCACGGCGTACGAGTCATCACCGAGGAGTGAGGGTCGAGTGGAGAGCGCGGAGTAAGTTCTCCTTTTCACTTCTCTTCCTGAGTGAGTATTTCAGGAGATCTACAGGGATCCGCCCTCTGATCGCGAGTATAATTGAATATTTAGAAAGAGAAAGCCATAAAAAGCCATCTCAAAACAAACTTAAAAAAAAAACTTTTTGATCGACTGAATCGAGCAATGATAAAGAGAGATCCTGTCTGAAAACACAACGTTTCAGGAAGAAAAACAGAAAAAGGTGAGTGGACATTTGATTTGCTATAAATTCAGTGCTAGGTACTATGAGAGAGAGGTAACCTAACCTCCAGGATATGGATGAGTGTAGGACTGATTTTGCAGTAAATATATAATAGACTGTTATATTGTAAAATTATATAATAGAATATTATATTGCAAAATTATAGAATAGAATATAATATTTCAAAAATATATTCTGAGATCTATCAATCTATGCAAAAGGTAAATTACTGGCCATACAATATAAAGCTTACATTATATACAAATATAGCTGCTAAAGGTGTATAATTAAGAAAGATGAGAAATTGAAAAAGCAAACACTTAAATTAAAATTATTGAACTTATGCGTCAATTAGGGAGAATATTAAATTTATTTTATATCATAATAACATATATTAAAATTAGAATTATATTATATTACATCAAAACAAGAAGTCATAAAATAAAGATACTACATATTGAACATGTGGACGTATAATTCATAATTAAGATTTAAAATTACTACAGCCCAAAATTAATTTTTACTTGCATTTGACAGAGGAATAAAGTGTAGTTGGAAATAATACAAATTCTAATTTTTGTATTTATTAAGAGTAATATGTTATTCTAAAAATTGGTATAATATGGACCATCAATAATACTTTAGTTGTAATTTAACTTGAGAGCAAGGAACATGAGAACCTAAACAATGAGATTACAATACTGAAAAAAAATAGAAGTATTAGATTACATAATATGTCATTTTTTTATACTTTAGTATAATATGTAATTGCTGTGCTTAAAAGAACAGTCATCATAAATACCGCATTTATCCTTATAAAATAATTATAATAGTTTAAAGATATGCAATATTGGAGATTGCTAGAAAGTTGTAGTATTAAATTTTATAATTTAGCTATATAAAATCTTTTCATATGCATTTTTTTATTTTCTGTAATCATTATTAAACAAAATATAATGTATAAAAGCATATTATTAAAAAACATCTTGTTATAATATAACCATTCATATATATTGTTTAAGTTTAACCTCTTAGTGAGTTAAAACTTTTTTTTCCTCAAATCAATAATTATTTTTCTACTTATTGCAAGCTATATACAATCAGTTAGTATTCGCCTTAGGTGATCACTGCCAGAAGAATTATATTGTATATTTGAAATTTAGGATGACTGTTAATTTGAGTTGATCAAACATAGATATTTCTTTCAAAGAATTTTGTGAATCAAAGAAAATAATTATATGTTTCATTTTTACGATGAGCAAATAAATAATAATTGAATTCTTTTTTTTGAACTAAACATATTGATAATTAAAAAAAGTAATTTCAAATTATAAGTATAATAGCATATTGAATATGCGTATTGGCAATACAAATTTCAAAAATAATACAGTATTTAGTAATAGTAATAGAGTGATAAGCTATTAGATTATGTACGATACCAATTAAGCTATCAAATAGGACTATATACAATGACTCGTTAAGGAGCAAATAAGTCAAAATAACATCAAAGGTAGACTGAGTATAATAATACTTGCTTGATTAACACAACGCTTAAGTTATTGGTACGTATAGTAAATTACAAGTAAGCTGCTCAATTATCACAATTACATACTAGAGGATTTAAGTCCAGGAAGTAATAATAAACATTTGGTGCTGTTAGGGAATAATTAAACAAACTAAAATTAGGAAACAATAGGATATTTAAATTACTGGTGACTAGGATAGATATAATGATTATGAAATAATAATAATATTACCGGTTATTTGAAATATAATATCTACCTTAGTTGTAGTGTCAGTGAATATCGCATCACAGGCAAGAAACCTTTCTTAAACAATATTTCATGTATGTTATAACAACACTAAAAAGTGTTGTTGGAGTGTCACTGCTATTAGTACCTTATATTTTCTACTTTGGATCTTGTTTCATTTGAAAAGAAAGTTTCAACCATAAAATAAAAATTGTCATACAGCAATCACAGAGTAGGGATGATTGCATGAACACATCCACTGAATTCACTTATAGCTAATAAAAATTAATTAAATATAATAATAAAAGGATTCATTTATTAAATAACAACCAATTAATTAAATAAAATCATAAAAGGATTAATTAATTAAATAATAAAAAATTAATTAGTTAAAATAATAAAAATTTAAAATAATTAGAATTAATAAGAAGTAATAAGAGTAAATAATTAACTAAAATAGTGTTTAACTATTAAAATTAAATTAATCAATTAGTAATAAATTAAATTATTAATAAACAATACTTTATCTACAGGATTCAAGTAAATTAAATTGAATTTTGATTCAATTTCGAAGTTTAATGGAAAAGGAAGCAGCGGATAATCCCGCTCCTGCTGGAGCAGTACCTAAAATGTCTAAAGACTCAATAGAAGAGTTAATTCTGGCACAGCTATGGAACATGCTAAATGGCGCTTCTCGTCCAAACACGGAGGAACCGATGACAACTCCCGCAGCACTCAGGAGCAGAGGAAACCCTGGGATAACGCAACAACGAGAAGACTTGAGCCAGACTCAAGGAACCAACCCTAGTTGTAATACCGCACATAATTATAATACCGCCCCTAATCTTAGTTCCGAAAGTAATTATGATACCTCACGTAATATTAATCCCAATTTTAATTGCAATATTCCGTGGTTTAATCTGTATATGCAACAACATTGGCCGGAACCTCATGGGATGCCGCTCATGCCGCTCATGTATGGATATTACTCGACACACGGCGCCAACGATGCGCCTAGGCCAGGTAGTGATGCTCACGACGTGCAAGTAATAAATAGACGACCCGCGTCGCCCATAAGAGAATCACCTCTGTTACGGGAAAACCGAACCTCCGGCTTGTTGACCAAGTTCAAGATTGCACTTAATGGTGGACAAAAGGAGGATGTTGATGAATTCATCCATTGCGTAAAAGAATGCCAATCAAGTTTAAGACTGACAGACCGTGATCTTCTTCAGATGGTCCCGGTGATCTTTGCTGACGATGTACTTATTTGGACAAGGCCGATCAGTAACCAATGGACATCTGTCACGGAGGTGAATGAGGCGTTACGCCTGCAATACCGTCCATTGAACTACAAGATGAGATTAGCAGACGAGTTCAGGAACAGGACGCAAAGACCTAAAGAGCCGATTGCAACGTACCTCTCATCTATGAGGGCAATTGCTAATAAATTCGCCCCGCCCATGCTGGAATCAGACCAATTGGACCAGATCTATAGGAATTTACATGCAGAATTTATTAGCAAGAGCAATCGCGATCAGTTTCACTGTTACGCGCAACTACAGAAACTGGGTCAGCAAGTCGAGTTGAAGTGAGAGCTCATGCGAAAGTATAAACACCCGCCTTCAGCAGAGGAGTCGCTCAGTCCGAGGCTGGCATCCCAGCCAAATGTCTCTTTCTCGCGCGTAAAAATGGCAGAGATAGATCAGGAAAATTTGGATATGGAGGACATGGCGGCTGTCGAACACCAGGGGAATAAAGACAAAAAGCAGTTGAATCTCTTGAGACGATCGACAGATAGAAGGGATCATGTTGGCTCGGCCAATCGGGAGATGCAAACACCAGAGCACAATAGTGATATACAGCGGGAGCGAAGAACGAGACCAGGAATGTCCATAAAAAGAGGAAATGAGCCAAGGGAAGGCGGCCAATAAGCCAAGTGACCCAAAAGCACACTGCCTGGAATCAATGGCACCGGTGGGAGATGGGGAGAATTGGTACATCGTCCAAATAGAGATAGAAGGTCAGCAATTTCCTGCTCTCATTGATCCCGGTGCGTGCAAATCGTATTTAGGAGCCGCCCCGCGGAATTTGTAAGAAGGTACTGGAAGCCCAGTGCCACCTATATAATTATGCCAAATGGGCAACTGTGTCAGAATGAAATGGAGGTACAACTGTGAATGTGCATAGATGGAATAAGGATCAGCGTTCCATTCCAAATATACACTAAACTGCAGTACGACGCTTTTCTCGGTATGGATGTTTTAAGGACGGCGAAATTCAAGATCGACATCGGCAAGAAGACATGGGCAACGGCTCGTAACATCCAAAGGCCATTCATGGAAAATAAAGGCGAGTTAGTAGCTCGCCTATCAGTTGTGACCGCAATAGGAGGTGTAGCTGAGGTGACAGCCCACCAACGCCAAAGACTTAAAGAGCTACTCGACGTAATGTTGAGGGAGGAAGAGACTCTGAGGGAGGCAGATGAGTCCCCTCACATTATTGGCGTACAGGGGCACCGGTCTATCCAACAGAGACTGCGAAGGATTCTGCCACCTTTACTAAGCAAGGCACGCGCGAAAATAAACAGACTCCTTCGCAAGGGCATTAACCCTCTGAGAACGCCTGGAGCAGCTACCCGGTTATAGTACCAAAGGCCGAGGGCAAGATACGGTTTTGTATCGATTTTCGCGCGGTCAATAGTATCACAAGGAAGGACGGCTATCCCCTTCTCCACATCTATGCTCTGCTGGACAATATTGGAGACGCGCGGTACCTCTCCAAGATTGACCTGTCGCAGGCATACCACTAGATACCATTGGCAGCAGAGAGTAAAGAGGTGACGGCCTTCCCAGTCCCTCAGAAGGGCCTTTTTCAGTACCGACTGCCGACTGCCGTACGGTTTGACCAATGCGCCAGCTAGTTTCCAGCTAGCCATGGATAAGATCTTTGGGCCAGAGTGGCATTCCAAAGTGTTTGTGTACATAGACGATATCATCGTGGCCACGAACACCTTTGAGGAACACCTGGACCTACTACACCGTGTGCTCCAGAAACTAAATTATCACTGGTTGCAGGTCAACCGAGAGAAATCGGAATTCTGCTGTCCCCAAGTTAAATACCTGGGGTACATAGTAGATCAGTTGGGGCTCAGAACGGACTGACGGCGCTGTTGAAAAAGGACATAAAATTGGAATTGGGGTCCGGAGCAACATGAGGCGATCGAACCCCTCCGTATTAAGCTTACGCAAACACCAGTGCTGGCCAAGCCAACACAAAATAAACCATTCGTCCTTGAGACAGACGCGAGCCACCACGCACTAGGTGCCGTGTTGTGTCAGGAAATAGAGGGGGAGCAACACCCGATCGCGTATGCCAGCCGCACGTTGACCAAGTCTGAGGTCAACTATACAGTAACAGAGAAAGAGTGTCTGGCAGTATTGTGAGCAGTGGAGAACTTCAGGGGCTACCTGCTAGGGGAAAAATTTAAGGTGATCACAGAACATAGCAGCCTTAAGTGGCTTCACAATCTTAAAAACCCTAGCAGCCGTCTCGCCCGGTGAGCCACCTCTCCCACAACATCGAGATCGTGCACCGGAAAGACGCACTTCACAACGTGCCAAAGGCACTCTCCCGCATTCCACTCGAGGAATCTGCGTTAGCCACCATAGGGCAAGTAGTAAAAATAAACTGGCGTTGACAGAAGATGCAGGACATCAGTAATAGTCCTGAATGTTTCCCCGATTGGAAGGTGGAGAACGGGGAATTGTACAGACAGTGCCCTGACCTCCTTACCAATCCGCTATGTCCCGATTTGGATTAGTGGAAACTGGTCATATTGAGGCATAATCGAGAACGAGTCCTTTTCGTATGCCACAATGAGGCCACTACCGGACACCTGAGAATAGAGAAAAGTCTTCACCGAGTACGACAGCATTATTATTGGTCTAGCATGTGGAAGGATGTTACTCGATATGTCAAGGTATGTACCGAGTGCCAACTGCATAAGCCCTCGCAGCAAGCTTCTGTGGGACTTATGGGACACCGAAATATAGAAGGACCGTGAACAACGGTAGCCGCAGATATCATGAAGTCTTTTCCCAAGAGTAAAGGGTTATACAAATACATATTAGTATTTGAGGATCTATTCACGAAGTACGTGGAAGTCCGCCCGCTGCGACAAGCTACCGTGCACAACGTCCTCAAAGCCTTAGATGAACTAGTAGTCTTCCGATGGGGATGCCCGAAATATTTGGTAACCGGCAATGGAACAGAGCTTGAAAATAAACTCGTCACTGACAGACTTGGGATAATACAGACAACCATAGCTCTTTACCACGCGTAGGCCACCCCGATGGAGCGTGTTAATAGAGTCCTCAAGACAATGATTTCGATATTCGTCGGAAAGGACCACCGTGATTAGGATCTGCACCTGACAGAATTCGTATTTGCGTTAAACACGTCTGTCCATTCGTCAACCGGATTAACGCCGGTCTTTTTAAATTTTGGGAAAACCCCAAGGCAAATGCCCACGGCTAGGGGCGCTCTAAATACCCCTATGGATATCTATAAAATTGAACCAAAGGACTGGGCCAAACGATTAAAACGACTTTCCGCTTCATACGATTTAGTGGCACGCAATTTAGCGAAGGCTACCACTAACCAGGCAAAGTACCATAATAAAGGCAGCAGAAATATCTCTAATCAAGTAGGAGATATCGTTTGCCCTAGGAATCGAGTGGTCTCGGAAGCACAAGCATTCGCAGCCAAGCTGGCTCCCAAATTCATAGGGCCATGTCAAATCTAGCGGGTGATTTCACCAGTAATATACGACGTTACGGACCAGCAAGACCAACGTAAAGTCACGCGAGTTCATACAAGTGACCTTAAACCCTTTCATACGGGAGAAACTAGTTTTAATACCGTTAGAAATAAAAATACCGCGTCAAACCCTAGTTGTAGTTCCGCTACTAATAGTAACGAGTACCGATGTTATTCCTAAGCGGAGAATAACGACCTAAAGATGCATTCCCGGAGAACCCCGTTGTAAGTACTACAAAGGTAAGACCAAAGAGCCCTACAGAATTAACTTTACCTATCCCCGTAAAACTCACGAAGTTATTAGCACTAACTTTCTCAGCTCAATAGATCAGGGTATGCAACTATCCCGGACCGCGCACAAATGCAGGCGAACAGGGTCAAATACATAAAAATATTCATGTGCGCAATGGTACTATCGTTAGAAATATCAGTGACACACCATTTATAGGGACAACGGGCAAAAATTATAAATCTTTTACGGCTTCTCCCTTAGGTTGGAAGAATGATCCCGAAAGTAGGCAGAAGCCGAGGCAGAGGCAGATTGTAGCAGAGTACTTAAGACGGTCAGACCCGCTAGAGGCCTCGAGCGCCGTGTCTACAAACGCGCTCGGAAATATCACCTATCAGGGGATCTCAGAGTTGACGAGGGGAATCGATTTTAGCGATAGAGAAAGACTCAAGAAGAGTCGCGGCAGGTAGGATCGGTAGACCAGTGAGAGGTAGCAGGGAGAAAACTCTCACCGGAGAGGCAAGATCTAGAAAGGATACTAGATGAAGAAATGGCCAGGCGCCATTATTACTATGACGAGGAGACCGTCATTCATAATACCGCACAAAGCTGTTTGAGTCAAGGGAAGAGATGATAGCCCCTATCCCTCCCTTTAGATAGCCAGAGAAACCGTCTACCTATCCCCCACCAAGCATGAACCGCAATTAATTTCACCCTAGACCCAAGAAAGTGGTGGTTATCTGATCCCAGCCGGAAAGAATAGTATGGATCTCGGAGATAGGGACTGAAGATAAAACGAGAGGATGAAATAGAGTTCATGCGAACGACGGGCACGCAGTCTGATGAGCCACCGACCCCGACCCAGGAAGAAGCGCCCCAGCCGGCGGAAAAGGAAGGCGTCGGAACACTGGTCAAGATGTGGGGTAATTGGCCGTGCTCGGCATCAATACCGGGCGTAACCCCCGGCCTACTACATGGCTTTATGGACCGAGTGAGCTCAGCCCAATTACCACGCCACTCGCAAGGGGCAGCGAACTGGTGGCCGCTAGGATCCACATTACCAAGGATGGGGTCGTCAACAAGGATCAACCACCGAGCGGAAACTCCTACAGTTGCAGACGGAGCTAGGCAGGTCCTACGGATAGAGACGGCATCCCTCGCCGGTTTAGGAGGATCAAAACATAATGCCATCAATCATCTATCCTCAAGCAGTTCACAGACCGCCAGCAGTTCACAAGAAGAATGACCGTTGCATCTCCAGCCAATAACCGAAAGTACTGGAATTGCCAGCAGCCGGGGCACCGCTACAATCGCTGCCCCCAACAGAGAAAGTCTACTTTTGCTACCGGTGTGGTCGCCTGGGGACGGATACGAGTGTCTACTCGAGCTGCGCACCAAGAAAGCAGCCACAGTCGAAGGGGGGAGGCGGTAACATCCTTAGGATCTGCGCAGGGGTAAGAGGGGAAGGGCAGGCGATAACTCCAAGTATTAAGATCAATATATACATGTTGGACAAAAGTGTATTGCAGTAGACTAGTTTCGTTAGTGTTAATTTCGTTATGTAGTATCGTTAGGTTAGTATCGTTAGCATTAGATTAGTTTTGTTAGCTTACAATAGTTCCGGTAGTATACATAGTTCCATTAGCCTCTAGTTCCGTTAGTTTATTTAGTTTCGTTAGCGCCTAGTTTCGATAGATTAAAATAGTTAGAATAGTGTCGTTAGCATTTAATTCCGTTAGAATATGTTAAAAACATAACAGCGTTAGGCTAGAATAGGTAGAATAGTGTCGTTAGTATATAATTCCGTTAGATTAAGTTGAGAACATAATAGCGTTAGGTTAGAATAGTTAGAATAGTTTCGGAGAGCTTCTCGCTATGATAAAGTAGGAAAAGATACAGGAAAATAGGAACCAATGTCCAGTGCCGGTAAGCCGCGATAGAAAACGAGCATGATGACGGGGCCATAGCAGACTGAAACCACGGTGGCGTGTTCGTTTCTCGCGATGGTCTACGATGGAACATAGATTCCGTGAGTGTAATAATGGCACCAGAAATCATTCGAGAATGGAGCAGGGGATTGGGGAGACACTTGCGCTCTCGCGACATCTCGAGATACCTGTGCATCCCCGCCTGAGCTCCATTCCATCAGCACTTAACCATGTTAGCTGCTTACAGAACCCTGCATGGGCGAGGAATCAAAAGTAAGGCCGGGAACAGTCATCGCGAGACTCCAGTCACGGCGGACGAGTCATCACTGAGGAGTGAGGGCGAGTTAGCACTGACGCGACCACTTACCCGAAAAGACAAACCGAACTGTCAAAGAAACGCGGGACACACACTCACCTCTCGCCCGACGATAGCTCTTTACGTGGAAACACCGCGTGCTAAGGTCGTCGTAGTCCGCGGGTGAAGACACCTGATGCCTACCGGCTTCTTCCTCGCTTGACTTTCTTCCTGCCTCTCTTCTCCTATCTCTTCTTCCGCTGCCCTCTTTTGTCTCGCCTCACTCGCGCGATCTACTCTTCCCTTGCCTCCTCCTTCTCCCGTTTCTTCTACTCGTCCCGTATTAGCCGTTTCTGTAATCTCTCGCTCCCCGCAATGCGATTCTCTCGCCCTTTGTCCCTCCCCCACGCATTATGCCACTCTCCTTTATCTCGCTCTCTTAGTCTTCTCAATTCTTAGGTCCACTATCTATCTTCACCACCTCCCTTTCTGCAAAATTCTCTCATCACTCGACCCTTCTATCCATCCATCTTCTCTGCTCCTTACTGGCATAAGTTTTCTCTTTGGCTCCCTCGATAGATCTAGAACTTCTTTCGTACGACCCTCTTCTTGCTTCTATCTCCTTCGGAGATTGAGGGCAGAGTAAGTGCTAGCCACTCGTCTCCCAAAAATCTCAAGACTAAGGGCTTGGGGAGGGGAACGTGCACGATGGTGGCGACGGCAAATCGGATCGCGTCGGACGAGGCGCTCGCGGCACGCGATACAATTTGACCATTAGGGTATCATAGATGTTAATAATCGTAAATTATTATAAAAATTAATATTTCTCTGAATATAATAACATACATACATCATCCTTTCTTTCCTATATACTAAATTTATTTATAATGAACATATATAGATGTTCTTTAATCCAAATTGTTACCCTCATACATCTACAAACTTTATCTTACATTTAACTTAACTATTTCCTAACATCTCGTTAAGAAGATAATATTACAACGATAACTGCAATTTAATTAGAGATGTAAATCGCATTATTTTTCGACTTTGTAGGCTAATACTGTCCTACTTGTCAAAAAATTTATATTGGATAATTATTCTTAAATCTTACTCAACTAAATTTGATATGTAAATATGAATGAAAATAAGAAACTCAAATTTTAAAAAATTTAGAAAGTTTTAGCTATATTAGCTCTCCTTAATTATTTTGACAATTCTCGTATAAGAATTATTTTCTAACATCCGAATATAAGCCAATAGATAGTGTGACGGGGTCCTTTCAGGGATAGGTACGGTCCTGGTACCTTATTATACTTCTGGAGACCGTTACAATTATTATAGGACTTACCTTTAATTAATTATTTATCATTACCAAGGTTTCACCTACCTTGGCAATAAACAATTATTAAATTTTTTAAACAATTAATTATTAATAGGAATATTCTGCTTTACTTCCAATAGTCCTATAAATGTTCTGCAATTCTTGAGGGAAATGAATAATAAAAAAAATCAATCACACACCTATCAGTTAGAATTACAGTAATTGTTTATTATTAAACAGTAAATAATATTAAAATTATTAATATTAAATACAACAACTACTGTAATTCACGGCGGAGGCGGCAGGGTCCTGAATCGTGAATATCAGAATTTATTGGTTAGAATTAGAAAGATATCAATAATCTATTGTAATAATTTAAATATATTTATTCAATTGCAAATGATATTATAAATTATTATTTAACTACCTAAGTACACCTGCGTTCCTATTAGTTTATAGAGCGTGATTTTGTCGAGAATGTAAATGATTTGATATCGTATGAAATTCAAATTTCGCGCGCTTTATGTTAATATAATGCGGTCTTCATGCGCTAGGAGCCGCTACCGTATCTCAATGTATTATAGTTGCGCGATTCTCTCTCGACTACTTATACGTACGGGCGGAATACACCGTCGCACACACACACGTATAAGCTAATCACACTCTGTGGTTATGCTTGTGTGCGTGTATAATTCCCTCTCGAATTCGTTACAAACGCACACAATCTAATCGAACGTTTATATTAATTATGCTCAACTAATTAACACATATAAATATGAATAGCATAAATAATTAGGCGTATGATAAATAATTCCCGCTCGAATTCCTTACAAACGCACACAATCTAATCGAACGTTTATATTAATTATGCTCAACTAATTAACACATAAATATGAATAGCATATATAATTACGCATATGAAAAATAAATCAAATATAATTAAATACGATCAATCTGTTTCGATACAAATAATTCCTGCACTAACTACCGTCGAGGCGCATATAAGCGAATAGCCCAAATCAAATTTCAGGTACCTGATACGATTCGGTGGCAATTGACTCGTAGCTCACGTTGCGGGCCCGTAATTCTTCGGATATTGGATGTTGGACAATAGTCTCAATCCAAAGAGCAACAACGACAAATTTCAATAATTAACAAATAACAAAAACAATCTTCCAAAATAAGAACAATAACGTAACAGGACTTTAACAATTCAATACAATAACAATTCAACAATTCAAAAAAAATAAGCTAGTGTCCGCTTTTCGCTTCGACTCAAAATCGACTAACTGCCTCTTTTCCCCCACTTCCTTACCTCTAACTAGAGGTGGACAGTCGCTATAACAGGCCGTCTGTCTCTCTCTAGTTGAAAACGAGCACCGATACTTGGTGCCCGTTACAATAGATAATTTTTCTGCCATTTGAGATTGTTCATAATTGTTAACATTCAATAACTTAATTGTGTTTATAATCTTAATTTTTATCTAATTCCTCTTATGCTATACTAAATGTAACTAAACAACTTCACAAATTTTTATTATTCCGATGCTAAGAATCCTTAAATACAAAAAACTGAATATTATAAGGTTTATTTCATATGTCGGCCAAATTATCTATCTGATAAATTAATGAAATTAACTTAATTATCCTGGATTTATGATATAGCGAAAGCATACGAGTTTCTTGCTTCATAAACGTACAAAGGTCATTCATGTACAATGAGAACACCATGTAGACTTTTACATTTTATTGTCGTAGCTTATCTTAAATTATTTAACTTAATTATATTAAATTTATATAATTACTTAAATATTATTTCTTACATGTGGTTTGTAAGAAAAGCAACTTTTTATTATTATGGACTTGAGTTCATTTATTCCATTTCATATGAATTTCAGTTCTTTATTTGTGACCTGATTAAAATTTTTTTTTAAACAACTTATCATGGCCGTTTTAGAGTAAGGACGCATAATTACCTTATATATTTTACAAATTTAGTGTACAGTGATAAGATTAATTAAAATAAAATAAAATTTTTTTTTATTTTTGATTTGATTAATCGAGCCAATGCAAAACAATATATAATTATCGAAGAATAATACAAAATTTAGAATTACAAAAAAAAGTAAGTATGTGTTTACAAAAATCAATATAACTAATTTATAGTTTCACACGCCTAGCTATGACATTGATAAATACCTTTAAATATGATCTGTCTATTCATATGATATAATCTAATAAATAAATTTATAGCCCTGCCTCTCGAATAAGAAATATATATATATATATATATATATATATATATATATATATATAAAAATATAGCATCCAGTCGCAAATACTTCTTAATAACTTCCTGTCGTCTTCGAACTAGTTTATTGTAGTAAATATTCCTCCTGTTTTTTTTCTTTTACTTTTATATAAATCTTTACTCTTCTAATAAGTCCTGAATCTTGTCCTTTACATAGATTAAATTACTAAATAGAATCTTTAATAATCTGTTTTATAACTATCAACATTAGCTTCATTGCCTATGCACTGTAAAATTAAGTCATTGTTCGTTACCTAAATAAAAGCAAATTCATTTGAACAAATTACATAAATGTCTAATTGTATATAGTTCACCAATTTAATGATTATTTAAGAATTCATAGTTCATAAATGTAACTCCACGGTTCTTTACTTTAGCATTTGATTTTTCTCTCATTATTATTAAACTCTTGAAACATCTTATTTGCCATTACCATTGTTAACATCCAACTAATGCTGATTGAGGTAGGAACTAACTTCTTGATCTTTATCCTTAGAATTAGCATTACTATTTTTTCTATTATTTTATTCTCTCTGTTCATAATATTTTCAGAATTATTCACAGTTGCACATGCAGATACATTTAATGTTTTCATTACGTTTTCTTATCTCTTGTCAGTCACTATTGTCCTTTGTAATATCTTCAAGATTACTCGTAACTTCCTTTCCAATTTCATTATTTATTTACAAACTATTTCTATTATTGATTCTTATATGACGATTCATGTGACATACACCGATCATCCACGTTTCTCGCGCGAGTACGTCCCGGCGGTGGCCTCGGTTATGTAACATAACCTCACTGCCCTTCCGCAGACGGCTGTGCCTGATTCGTGGAGCGGTGAGGTAAGGGAACGGGAGACAGTGCCGAGCATAAGACGCGATGGCGCGCGTAAGTGCCTTGAGGTGTCTCTCGTAGTGGGATAGCACTCGCGTCGTGCTCCTTCTCTTGGACAAGACATATATATATATATATATATATATATATATATATATATATATATAATTGGTTTTCTTTGATATATCTCTCTCCTTATTCAAATTTTCTTCAAATCTGTCTCTCTCTGTCGCTCCCTCCCGTTTACTTCCCTTATAATTTACTTTCCAACAATAATCAGACTTTTCTCTACTTATCACTCTCCCGAATATCTATTTTAAAAATGTTGTAATTTCTTTTTCTCTCTCTCTGTCTTTACTAAAAATTTTGTTTTATCTTGATTTCTTAATTCAAATAATATTATTTTAAAAAAAAATTATACTTCTACATAAAACTATATTATAATGTGCCGCAGTTACATAGGTTTAACGAATCTAGACAATGATTAAATAAAGAAGCTTACTCAAAGCATTCGTTTTCACTTCAATCCCTCCAAAATCACTATTATTATTATTAACTTTCTATCAATCGGAATGTTGAATTGATCTATTAACGTATCTACTTATTAATTTATTCCATCTACCAACTCTAACAAATTAATTTCCTTCTTGCTGATTGGTGAGTTCACATTAATAAGATAAACATATATTTCCGTTCCAACTACCTACGTAATCCATTAGTAAAAACCATACTACATTATTGCAATGGAATATCATTGTATTTCAATTAAACATACAAAATCCCATTAGACGTTGTATTTCGTTAAGTGCGACTGCGGCTATTTCCATCCTGACCCGTCGATTCGCAACCGGAACATACAGTGAATTATCAGTCGAGTCATGGATGGTTCCGAATGCACGATTGCGATTTCCACGGATAGTTTTATCATTGCAAGGTAAAATGCGATGTTTGTGTGTTTCGAGATCACTTCTACGGATAGTTTTGTGTTCGTACGGTAGGAACCGATCTCTAGATGTGTAGAGACAACTTCTGTACGGAGTTTCGCGTTCGAACGGTAGAATACGATGTTCTGGTGTATAGGGACGGTTTTCACGGATAGTTTTGTGTTCGCAATGTAGAATACGATATCGGCATGTTTTGGAACAGATTCTACGGGAGTTTTGTGCTCGAACGATAGAATATGATGCCCATGTGTTTCTGGACGAATTCCACTCGTAGACTCGAGGTGTGCTTGATTAAGAAAAATTGTATTTATATTTTCTTTAATAGATTATAGTGAACACTCACTATAATCAGTGCCTCTCTATAATTGAAACAACATATTTCGAGGTATATTCCACGTTGTCACATTTGTTATTAGTTAGGAATACAATGGATTCAAACAGACCGATCTCATCCTTCTCTACAACACTATCGATTCAATTCGACCAACGGTATCTATATAGCGCAGGAGGGGAAATCGATGAATACCTAGATCAGCTGTTTCTGTGAAATGAGGTCAGAGTTTTCGAGAAACTTAGTTGGATGAGTCAGTGGCTGAAAGGAGAACATGACCCAGAAGATTTCACGGCTGAAGAAGAGGAAGACCCGGGTCATATTTTTCTTAAGCACGAGTCAGCTAGGAAGTTCTTAATTGAAAGGATGGTAGCAGAAGGTGATCCTTTCTCTCTGGACTCTACAGCTGATGGAGAAGAGAGGCATCCCTTGGAATTATTAAGAAACGACAAAGAGGTCAAAGGGAATTTAGTAGCCTCTCGATTGTGCTTGAGAGTGGTTCTGTCCAGCCAGACTGGTATGGCTGAGCAGATGAATGCAGGTGGCCTACTTCGCCCAGAGGATCAGTCGAAGCGCGCGATCCTACCTCCATCATCAAGCACAATTGCCAGCGATCCACTTGACAATCTAGCTCAATATACAATGAAGGATATTGTGCGGTATATGACAGAGCAAGACCTCTGAACAAAGAGGTTAGAGGAGACAATTGTTGCTATATCGGCACAATTATCTGCTCTGTCATAGACTGGCTGATGATGCTGCATGGAAAAAAGTGTAAATACAAGACACATTCGCGTGTCAAGCATCTACTGTGGGAGAAGAATCGTCGGTTTCCCTGCAACCTCCAATCAGGGTAATTCTACGCCACACCCAAGTCCACGTATCTGTGGTCGTGGCCGGAAGGAGGACATCCTCACTCCATCGTCACCCGGGGCACCATGTTTAAGTATGTAATCAAAGTAACTTGAAATATCTGATGAAATGTAAATAAATAAATAAGTCTCACCTGTACTGTATGTATAAAAAAAGGATTAAAATAAGTTCATTAAAGGAAGGGAGGTGTAAATGATATAAATTAATATAATTAATTAAAATAAATAATGCTTTAATAATAAATAGAAATAAAAGACAATTGGTACTTATCCGGCATAAAAAACTCCAGTCTCAAGGGGGGAGCCCTTTAAGTTCCAATGACTACTTTTAACTTAAACAATAGAACGTAGTTTAATATATTCGCATTAGAAAGACACACACTTATTCTAAAAGCTAAGAATCACGCGCAGACGTCACGTTACAATACACACCATACAATGCATACAACGAGTTACAATAACCAGTTAAAATAACCAGTGAATCGCGCGAAATCTAATGTACAACTATAATACCTTATGAAAAAGAAGAACGAATGGCCATTCAACTTCAGTGCTGATCGATTGCTAGCCTGAGACCTGAGAAAGATCTCTGATCGTTCTCGATATCCACATTATATCGATAGTCTATCTCTATAGCCAAAGGTTACCCCGTCGCTATTCCTGTAAGAAGCTGCGTCTCTGGTTTCACAAGGAGATCTTACTGTTACACTAAAACGGAAAGCACGAATGCCACCAAGCAAGAAATTACACGCAAGTAACGGAGAGATTTCTAGAATTTATGTACCTTTGAACGCGCGGTTCTCGAGTTACCGTTTGAAGCTCTACCAATATACTGACTGTCTCCTCGAATCTTCTGCGCAATGATGCCCTGTTATGACCAGGCGCACATCTGCCGTCCTTCTTGTTCCTCTATATGGGCATACTACCGGAGAAGGATTAGCTGTACATTTATTAACAACGTATGCTCAGTTTTTGAAGCGTAGACGTTTAAAATTATTTCAGTAAAATTTTTTATCTCCAGCATACGGAGTACAAATGCCGCGAACAATATGGATATCTATTCCTACCGTATGAACATATAACTCCCATTGGAACACGTCCCGAAACCCATGGATATTTGCTTCTACCGTACCAGCACAAAACTCTCCGTGGAAATTGTACAGAATCACATGGACATATATTTCTATCATGCAAACATAAAACTCTTCTTGGAGATCATCCCCATACACCTCGCCACCTTATTCTATGTTTCGAATATGAAAGTCCTCGTGGAAGTCGTTCCTATACTCATAAAACACGTAATTGACCCGGGTAACGGAGGGTTCGGCTGAGAAAAAGATCAGTGTCTATGATTAAGTTTATATCTCATTTGTTTTATTTTCTATAACCGCGAGTGGATTGCGCAGCTGCCGCGTGGGCCCTAGCGTTTTATTTTATTTTCGTGTTTTTATAAAATATTTTGTAAAATTGACGAAATATTTCATTATTTTTAACAAGAAATTAGTTTATGTATAGACTAATTTCGATATTGTACAACACAGTTAATAAAAATCACTAAACATTTAATAGTAATAATAATGGTAATAATTGTCATTATGTAATCATATTATTGTATAAAAACTGTAAGGCTGATAAAAATATTTATTATTTTAGTTTATAACAATCGGCTAAGTAGAGGTTTATTTTTTCTAAATATTATTATTTTTACATTTAAATATAATATATCCAACTAAATTAATAAATATTTTTATCGTTCTTACAGTCTTTTTAATATCATATATTAGCTAAAATAATGACAGTCAAACTGTCCTTGTTTATGATCACCCTTGTAAAATCTGAGATAAAACTTATTACTACAATAAATTATATCAGAAAATTAAAAATTAAAATACAATAATAAGTAAAATAAAAATAACAAAAGTACTATTCTATGTTAAGGACAACCTGACTACCCCCACCACCTTAAATTTAGAATTACCTTCTTGTTCAAAATTCAATTTATTTAATGCAATATTTTCTAATTTTTCTATTACCAAATTAGCAATCACCGGTGATAAAAGTGATTCTATTGGACATGCATATTTTTGTTAATAAAAATTATTTTGAAAAGAAAAAATTGTGTTATTGAAAATTAAATTGATTGCCTTTATAAATTCATCTTTTGTTAATTTTGTGTGTATGTTAATTTCTAACCCTTTTTCTTCTATAATTTCTTTAAATAAATCTAATGGTATATTTGTAAATAAAGATACTAGAGCCAATGGAATCATCCTATAATTATTCGGAATATTAATATCTTTAACTGCTTCATAAAAACTCAAACTATCTTCAACATAAGAGTTGGTTTTTCCAACAATCTTAATTAATATATTTGATAAATATTTTGCAATATTATATGTTGGAAAATTAATTGATGATATTATTATTCTATTGGTTAATTGCTCTTTGTGAATTTTGGGAACCTCATAACATTAGTCTATTGTTCCATTTCCGCATTTTAAGTGTTTAAAAATCATTTCATTAATGTAATATTTTATATTTCCATTCTTTTACTAATTCTTTCAATTTACTTTGTAGCCTATTAATATGAGGATTCTCAATTTTCTTGTAATTTGTGTTATCCTTTAACATCATTGTAATTGTATGAATATATTTTTTCTTGTCAGATGCTACTGTTACATTTCCATTATCTGCATTCTGGAATATAATATTTGTGTTGTTTTGTATTCGTGTATGATGTTAGTATTTATATAATTTTGAAATCTATTTTCTTTTTAAAATTATTAATAACCTTTATTAATGAGGTTCTACATTATTTTTTCATATCTTTATTGCAACTAATAATACTACTTTCTACGTCAGCTATGATTTCCTTAATAGGAAATTTGTTATTCGAATAAGATATTCTAAATTTTGTACCTTTTGAAAGAATATTCACAACTTCTTTTGAAATGGTAATATTTGTTAAATTTTCAACCAATTTTTATTATTATTATAAATATTATTTGTTTGAGTGTTTTATATTTTTTAAATGTTCAAATTTGCTTTTCCGTTTATTTTTTTTCTCGTACTTTAATTTATTAAAGTGTCTGTTTTGAACTAGAAAGAATTCTTTTAAATCATTATTTTCTAAGTATCTATATAAATATTCTTCTATTTTTAATAAAGATTTTGATAATTGATAAATTTTATAATTTTTATATCTGATTTCTAAATTTATTAAGTTGTTTTTAAAATAGAAAATATTTCTTTCTAAATCATAAGAGACTCTTTTATCGTAATTCCGAGAAAAAAGTTTATTTTGAAAATATTTATCTATATATGTAGAAAAAATGCTCGATTTTTTGCATCTAAGTAAAAAAGTAAGTTGTTCTTTAATTGTTATAGCCTTTAAATTCATTTTCATCCATTTTTAGCAATGCTCTTTAACAATTTAACAATATTGAACAAACGGGAAGGTACCTAAAACAAAGAATATATGAACATCAATATAGCTTACGAAGCATGAATGGGACATTCGGGCTAAAAGAACATAGTTTAAACTTGTTACATTCTTTCGATTTTGATAATGTAAATATTTTGGAACACGGTATTAAGAATAAATGTAAAAGAGAAACTCTTGAAAATATTCATATTTTGAAAAATCCCAATAATGTAAATTTAATGTTAGAGTCAAGTAAATTGGACAACACTTATCACTCCTTATTAATATAGAATTTGTATTTCGTATTTAAGTTGAAGAAAAAAAGGGGGGTCCTTTACATGTTATATTAATAAATTTACAGTGGGGATTGCGTATATAAAGTAGCATGCTGGGTTTTTCAATTTAGTTTAGTTCCTGATAATGAACCGTAGCGGTTCCAAACGTCGGACAAGAAGGTAATTCTAAATTTAAGGTGGTGGGGGTAGTCAGGTTGTCCTTAACATAGAATAGTACTTTTGTTATTTTTATTTTACTTATTATTGTATTTTAATTTTTAATTTTCCGATATAATTTATTGTAGTAATAAGTTTTATTTCTGATTCTACGGGGGTGATCATAAACATGGACAGTTTGACTGTCATTATTTTAGCTAATATATGATATTAAAGAGACTGTAAGACCGATAAAAATTTTTATTAATTGAATTCAGAACTGTCGACATAAGTACAATTTTTATTATCCAACTAATATTTTAAAAAGTTAAAATAATAATATTTTTAAAAAAATATTATTAAATATAATACTTATTTAAAAAATGAAACATTAAATGAAAAGCTCTTAATCTATCAGATATAGCAAGTTGAGAAAATTTGTACAATCTCGTGCAATCACCACAACTGATTCAGAGCTGTCTTAGATTACAGCGATCTTTTATTTTTAATTTCATTATATTGTGGGGTACCCACATGTCAAGTCTGCCAGCAGAGGGCAGCTTGGCACCTTAGTTAACCCGTGAGCGACCACACAGGCCTCCGGTTAATATATAAGCCCTTGACCCGGTCCATATGACCGCGTCTAAGGCAGGTGTTACCGACAATGCCTTACTGACGAGTCCAGTCGGTAACCCCGGGACGAAACGCACCATGAGCCATCGCTCTAAAATATAGGTGTGTACATACGAGACTGTAGCATCCCCTGTGATACACCCTATAACATCATTTAATCTCACTACGTCATAACCTCTAGCGGCATATACAAGAGAGAGTAAGAGAGAGCGAGAGAGTGCTCTACATATTTTCTCTCTGTCTACTCTAGTTGCATGTTAGAGGGAGAGAAATTTATATAGCTCTCTCTCTCTCTCTCTCTTTCCCTATCGCACTCGTTGCATTAGATAGGAGGGGGGATAGGAACCTTAGTACTTTCTTAGTTTATAGCGTGCTTAAGACTATACGGCATTGTGCGCCTGCTATTCTTCCTTTCTCTGTTGTGGTGTATACACCAGCTAGACAGAGAGAAAACAATATATTTTTCTCTCCTTATCTGTCAAGGCCCTTCTCTGTTTCCTATGTAATAACCATGGACACGCTGGCATTCGTATGCAACATCACCTGATATTTACATCGGACTCAGTTCGAGCTCCCTTGTTGTTTACATTAGAGTCAGTTCGAACAGTAGAGGAGGAATTTTCATTGCCATCTGCTGTATTTTATATGCAGCTAGGAAAAAAGAATATTTTTCTATAGATTCGAAACTCTACTCTGTCTAAACTCTATTTCGAATACATTAAATGAATGAAAAATTATTTCTCTAGAAATTAATTTTACTTGTATTACGTATACATTAAAAATAAACCTATTTCGTCAATTTCTTGCAATCTTCGACGATTGTACTTACATACTGGCATAAACCGCAATGTATGACAAGTGTAGTACGTATTGGCAGAAGCTTGTAATTTTCATAATGGTGGACAGTTTAAGTCCTCAAAATTTTTAATATTGATTGAAAATTTTTGCAGGTACCTTTTTATTGAATATCTTATACATAGATCATTCGAGATTTTTTTAAACAATTACCAATTATTGTTTTAATTTCTTCATATAGTACATTGTTAGAATTCTATGGCAACTCATGATAATTACGTTTTAACCATTGATTCTTTCTCAGAAAGGCTACACAATTTTTTCGGTAATTGAAGCAAATAAACAATTTGTGAATCGTATTCAAGAGTAATTATTGTAACTTCTTTCAAAATAAATTCATTCGAAAAGCTTTTGAAGTTTTGCACATCTACAATGTACTCCATAATGAGTAAGAATGATTTTTTGTTTGTTTTTTTTTCAGTTTTTTTTATTAACTCATGAACATCTCCACTATTCGTCTTTCATTACACATGTAATTGGTATATTATATATTGCTTATTATTCTTATATATTACTTTTTAGTAACTTTTAATTGAGTTACGGTTTTTATTTAAAGCAAGAGATATACGTTTTAGTTGAAAAGTGAAAGGAAATTTTCCAAAACATATTAGGTATGCTGCTATATCAACTTTGACTTCTATAGAAAGGCCACTGTAACATACCAAATTGTAAGACGTTTCTAGTTATAAAAGTAAGTCAAAGCAGCAAGTTTATTCAGTATAGATTTAAACCACAAACTGTTCACATTTTGTATTTATATTTATATTCGTAGCTTATGATCTGCTTTTTCACCCTTTACAAATTAGTGATAGTTATAGTATCCTTATACAACAATAAATGATAGTAAATTAATTTTTTAAAACTTAGATTGTTTTAATTATATTAAATTATCTTGCTTTGTAAGAGTATTGTTAAGCATGGCATTATTGAAATATTATCAGGATGCCATTCAGCTGTTCCGAGAATCCTGTTTGTTTGCATTAAAAATATCTCTGATAGGGAGCATATCGATCGATGGATGAATTATATATCTTCAAATGTTCCTGGACGGAAGTTTTAGTTCAACGAATTCGGGTTTGTTTGGTTTAAAGATATCGAGTTCATATGCTCACAAAGAGAGCATGATTATGATGATCGAGCCTATCGAATTTAAGATGCAGTTCAACACGACTTTTCGTCGAGTTCAAATCTACTTGCGATTGCACGCGTTTAAATGTACTTTATATTTAATCATTCATAATTCATTAATTCATTTAATACATTCATACAATTCAATATATACGATTATAGATTATGTACATACAATTATACGACTATAAAGGACAACTGTTTGTCCACCGGGGCCTCGTGATTACCGTAAATGCGGTACAAGCGTTGCATCATAGCGCTTAATACGAATCGGTGCAACAGCACATTTATGTACATCAACCAAAATTTCAATCAAAAAATAAATATACGTTTCGTGGGATTTTTATGCCTACCAGGCTTTTGCCCAAAAGCCAATCAATTAATTTAATTTGTGGCTCAAATTGTGTCTATTCATTTATTTACACATAAACATCCAACATATAAACGAAATCGTGGAGCCTTTTCATGTTGGTGAGTTTTTAACATAACATCAACAATCATATTGATAACCAATCTCATAAAAAATACTAGAATCACTTGTAAATTATTTGCAAAGTATTTTTTACAAATTAAATAGATATCCCAAAGAAGGTGATAACTTAGTGCAAAAGGAGAACGATTACGTAACGTGGAGTGATGTTGAATCTACTTTCAACAATTTTATAAAATCTAGAAGTGTAACGAATATGAAACATCTTCATACATCTTCATCATGCATTTTTAAATATACATTTAAATTGGTTGAGAAGCAAATTAAACTATCCTTACAAAATCTTGCAGCTATGAAAACTAATACAGTGCTCTCTGCAGACTACATTGTATCTAAAAATTTAGACAGATAGTAGAAATGAAGTATTTTAATACATAAAATACTCAAATATTTAATATTATGAATTTAAAAGAATGGTAAATAAAGCAACGTATGTTAAAGAATCTATTCAGCGTGATATGGATGAATTTCAGGAGAGAGATTCTGGCTGATCGTTGCATTTGATCATAAATGATATTAATATATACATAAATCGAATCCTATAAAAGGTAGCTTATATATTACACTATCTACAAATAGAAAAGAGATATGCATATGTCAATGTAAAAAGTAATCATAATCAATGCCTCAAATGAGCAGTTTTATCAGCTATATATGCAGTTAAAGTAAATATTAATCAACTTTCAACATATAAACAGTACGAAAATGTTCTCATTTTCAAGATTTTGAAATTTCTGTAAAGTGAAAAGATGTAGGTAAATTTGAAAAATATAATCATAATATTTCAATTAATTTAAATATGTTGGAAAAGACAAAAAATGTCTTTTTTTTGAAAAATGAATTTTTCATTGTATTAATAATATTGTATAGGTTCGATAGTTTCAGTCGTACTTTATATTACAATATTCATTATTTCTCTCTTGATGAACATTTTTACATCTGTCATATTTCAATGTAGTTTTGTGTGCATTCATGTCTTTTTCTGTTTTTTTAATATACGAATATATAATATTGTTAAATATTCTGCAATTTTCAATTAATATTTTTGCTTCATACATATGAGTTTTTTGAATTCATAATCTTACATATAGATATTAAATTTAGTTAATAAATTTACTTCATTGTGTCTTACATATATATTTGGTTGTCAAATATCTCGCTTCCGCTTTTTTGATCTTCATTCAATGCTTTATAAAAAATGTTATAGTGTAATTATAGTATAAATTTTATAGGATATTTATAAAATAAAATTATGTTGGTAATGGCTGTGGGTATTGGGAGGTTAGCCCTTCGGGCGGAGCATGGTGGTGACGATTGGCCTGATGCGGTAAACCGCCTCTCTAGTTAAAAAAGTAACCACTATAGCGGGACCTTAAAGGGGACCTGATTGGAACTCTCTTAACTAATATTCTGCCTCGGGATTCGGCGGAAAGGCCATGTGGATCCCTCACAGGCTAAGGGCAACCCCCCATTTTATCTGGAAGGAGGCCGATTGGGTATAAAATCCAAACTCCAAGCCCAAGATGGGAGCCATCGTGCCGAGCAGATTTACTTTGTCGCTGGAGTAGTAGCGGTCTCTAACAATGCCTCGAGGATCCCGGGCAAGCTCCCCGAGTAATTAGACTAACCGGTACATGCAGGTCTCTGTGTCGGTAGTCAATATTTCCCTAGCTTCTCATGGGATCAAAATAGATAACATGAATGAAAATCCTGAAATGAACAACGAATTGATGATCCCTCAAATACGTCAACTGGCCAGGAGGTCAAGGCGGAGGCAGATCCAGGGTATAAGCCTAGGGTGATTGTAACCCCTGGTCCGGCTGTAAGTGTTGTGCCAATGCTCGGCCTCTGTACTGGAGACCTAGCGGTGGTCTCTGTGGAGGTAGAGGAGATTGAATAAGTGGTTCTTGCATCCGCCTACCTCCAATATGAAGCTCTGACAATCCGACTGAGAAAGTCGGAAGACTGGTGGAACATTGTACGATTAACAATTTTCTACTAGTCCTAGGGTGTGATGCGAACTCATAACGCAGGGTGTGGTGTAGCACTGCTACGAATGAGAGGGGCACCAAACTTCTAGTGTATCTAGCAGGAACAGAGCTAGAAATACTCAATGTGGATGATACCCCCACGTTTGGAAACAGGCTAATGGAGCAGATTACTAATATAACGCGAATTCCTTTAGTGACGCCATCAGAAATGCCTTTGAGGAAAACTGTCGCCCTAAACAAGCGAAGCCCAAAGTCGAGGTCCGCTAGTGGAAAGGAAAGTGGGTTATCTAAAAGAGAAAACCAAGCGTCTTCGTAAGACAGCCAGGCGAACAAGTTTAGAATCTGCTTGGGACGCATACAGATCGTCTAGGGATGAATACAGATATGCAGTAAGGACGGCCAGAGAGAAAAGCTGAAAGAATTATTGTGAAAGCATCTGCGAGGGGAAAGAAGCGGCCAGGTTGAGCAGGAATCTTTCAAAGACTCCTGATGCCATCCTTGGCACGTTGAAACGTCCCGACGGCAGTTATGCAACATCGGATGAAGAAACGTTGTGATATTTCATCCAAGCATACTTTCCTAAATTCTGTGATGCAGAACAAAAGGAGAGCATAACCGTACATTAGGGAGTCTGGTCTGGGTATGTTAGACTTGGTGCTAACCGGACGTTAGCAAACCAGATTATTACACCCGACCGAGTCAGATGGGCCATTAGGTCATTTGACCCATTTAAAGCACCGGGACCCGATAGAGATTATTCGGCCCTTTTGCCCAGAGCCGAAGATACCATCATCGGACCGATGATAAAAATACCTAGGGCAAGTATCACTCTGTGTCATGTCCTATCTAGATGGTTCGGTACAAGAGTGGTGTTCATACCCAAAGTAGGCAAATGTGGTTATACATCTCCAAAGGATTGTCGACCTATTAGCTTGACATCTTTCATTCTTAAGACGGTAGAAAGCATGATTGACAGATTCAGATCAGGGACAATGCCTTGATGAATCATCAAATATAGGACCGTTTCTATGATCCGTACACAAGTGGAGGCCAATGGTTTTGCTGTAGGTGTCCTCATGGTCATTGAAGGGGTTTTCAATCACATCACGGGCAGTTACTAAGAGGCCATGCATAGACATGACATTCCCCCATGCATTGCGTAATGGATTGACCATATGTTGGGATATCGCATTCTGGAAACCAGTAAAGGAAGTACAACCTTATGAGGCGTAGTGGAGTCTGGGTGCCCACAGGATGGCGTCCTATCTCCACTCATATGATGCCTCGTGGTGAATGATCTTTTGAAACGACTGAACAACTTGGGTTGTAAGGCAGTTGGTTATGCCAAGGATATCATGGTTATCGCCAGAGGACTTTTCTAGACCCACTTATGAGGATAGTACAAGGTACTCTCAACGTGGTGGACAGATAATGCATACAAGCAGGTCTGACTATTAATCCTAGGAAGACTCACGTCATAGTCTGCACTAGAAAATACAAATGGAATAGCGAATGTAACTTGATTCTAGGAGGGCAACCCTTAAACCTCAATAATTAAGTGAAATACCTAGGTGCTATCATCGATAATAAGATATCGTGGAAAAATCACCTACACAGGATGGAATCTATCGCCTCGCGAGTATTTTTGGGGTTGTCTTGCGCAGAGGACCTCGCTTTAAAAACTTCACACGATGGTGAAGCTTCTCGCATAACAGGTGGATCGCTCGTCACCTGTTTGCGATCCAACGGCGGTTGGTCTCTATCTCTTCTTCTGGTTCTAGCGGTGGTTGTGGTAAAACCTCATCCTCTGGTTCCAGCCTAGAAGTCGTCTCTAAGAGATCGTTTTCCTCGGGTGGGACGTACGGTTTGAGTTATTCTGCATGAACTAATTATTCAATCCATCCGTCATAACCTTCCAGCTCATACGTATTAGTCTCTTTTTTTTGTATGGTAACAAAAGAACCAACGTATTTAGGGGCTAATTTGGATATTACCCCTTGAGCCACCGAGAAGAAGACACGATTTTTCTTTCATACCAGGTCACCGATTTGTATGGAGATGGGTGTCACTTGGCATTATAATATTCTGCTTGGCGACGCTGCTGTCCTTAAGATCGTGTCTTAGCGGCATCTTGGAGTTCTCTCAACTTATTCTTTTTCGCTAGCCAGGAACTCTCTTTTCCTTTTTGTAGATTTTCCGCCGTAGCTTGATCTTGTCTGCGGCGGAGAGTTCCTGGCGAAGTTAGCTCTCTTCCGAAATTCAATAGACCCGGAGAGTATCCAGTGGAACTATGCGGCGTTGTGTTTAGCAAGAAATTTCACCCAAAGACTTTCTTGTCCTACATATTATGGGATGCTTCTACGAACGCGACAATGCGTGTTTGCAATGTCCTGTTGACCCACTCCACCGGATTAGCCTGCGAATGGTACGGTGGAGTAAGGGTATGAAGTATATCCTCTTCCACTATGTATTCATCAATCATACGATTTTTAAATTCGGTACCATTATCCGACAGGAAAACCTCTGGCGCGCCGAATTAGAGTACGATCCTTTTTTTAAATTCTTCGAGGATCGTCCTGGCTTTACGGATGAGGATACATTTTACCTACCCTGTAAACAAATCCTAAAACAGCGGGATATACTCAAATCCAGGGCGACTCTTACAATGGTCCGGTAATATGACCGGCGACCATTTGCCAGTGTCTCTCTAAGACTCTCCGACCCATTAATCCGGCAGATGGTCTTTGGTCCACCCGGGACTGCTGGCATATAAGACAGTTGTTCACATATTCTTGAACAATCTTATAAAATCCAGAGCTGCAATAATATTTGCTGACTCTAACGAAAGTTTTCTCACGTCCTGGATGTCCCGCTGTAGGAATATCATGGCATTCTTTAAGAACGGTGTCACGTTGTTGTTTAGGAACGACGATTTTCCAAGCGTCCTCATCGCCCATGATGACTTGGAGAACTGCATCTGGACGATAACCGAATGATTATCCTCCGATTATGTTCCATCTAGGATCATCCTTGGGACGATCTTGGACGTTCATGAACCATTGTAGATACCATTCATCCTGGGTATATTTAACTCAGGTTACAGTACGAAATGATATCCATCTCTATAAGGACCGAACTTATCCATAGGCTATATGACAGTTAAGCACGCTCTCTCGGTTACCGAATAGTTTCCTTCGGCTTGGTAGAGAGCTCTACATGCGAACTCCAACACCCGTTCTTTTCCGTCGACTTCCTGCGTAAGGACCGCTCCGATGCCAGTATCACTCGCATCTGTTTGCGCGATGAACTGGATATCAAACGACAGTCTATGCAGGACACGTAGCGAAGCGATCATTGATTTCATCTTGTTGAAAGAAGCTTGTTGTTGCTCGGTTCACTCATAACGACAGTCATTTCTAGTTAGACGTGTCAGTGGTTCGGAAATGGTAGTAAAATCTTTTAAAAATTTTTTATCTCACATTTTCATAAATATTTTTTATTGGTCTTACAGTCCAATTAATCCAATCTAAAAATAAAAAATAAAAATAAAAATAAATAAAAATAAAATAAAAATAAAAATTAAAAATAAAAATTAATTTAAAAATTATAATGACAGTCAGACTGTTATTGTTTACGTTCACCCCCGTAGACTAATCTGAAAATAAAATATTATCTGAACAAATTCTTTGTTAGGAAAGTGCAGTCTGACTGTCCCCAACACCCTTACCTAATTGAAGACTTGTCCAACGTTTCCAGCTCGCTACGACTCCTCATTAGTTCCTGATGTAAACAAGGACAGTCTGACTGTCATTATAATTTTAATTTAATTATTAATTTAATTTTAATTTTTAATTTTTATTTTCTTTTTATTTATTTTTATTTTTATTTTTTATTTTTAGTTTGAATAGATTGGACTGTAAGACCAATAAAACAATATTTATTAATTTGTATATGGGCAGTCGACATAAGTAGAATTAAATTGTTTTATATCACAATGCCATACCACATCTAAGTTATTTCAGGTTTCTCGGTTCTGTGTAACGCATCACTGGTTCGATCTTCTCGGGATCGGGACGAAATTCCTCACGATTCCCGAGAATACCTAAATATTTGACTTCGGTGTGTCCGACGACACTCTTTTCTCGATTTATCGTGAGTTCCAGCTTCATGCACTCGAGCAAGAACACGACGTAACCAGTCTAAGTGTTCTTTAAATGTCTCTGTAGCAATGATAATATCGTCAAGATATGAAAAGGGATTCGGCTCGAGGTCTGTTCCGATATTTCGGTCTATAAGTCTTTGGAACGACGCTTCAGCGTTAGATAGATCGAAGGCCATCCTGCTAAACTGGAACAATCCCATTCCAAGTACCGTAAATGCCACTATCGGTTTGGATTCCGAATGAAGTGGTATTTGATGGTGCAGACTACTCAGATCTAAGGTAGAAATATAACTAGCTGATTATAGCCTCCTTAAAATCTGGTCCATATTAGGCAAAGGGTATGCATCTGGTTTCGAAACTAAATTAACTTTTCGAAAGTCGATGCAAAATCTATATTTCCCGTTGCTTTTATGTACCATCACCACTGGGCTTGACCAACCACTTGTGGATGGTTCGTACTCCAGTCTCCAGCATCTCTCTAACTTGAGAATGCAACTTTTTTATATATTTTCATAGAGACTGGATAAGCTTTTTCACGTATACGGCGAGCATCTCCTACATCTATAATATGTTCCATGCACGTCGTACGTCCCAGTGGTACTTCTCCCGCCGGCAGGATTTTATTTAAGAGCTTCTTCATACGTTCTTGCTCCTGCCGTGATATATCTGCGAGGCCAATGGATGCTAATCTCGAAAACTCCATGGTCAGATCAAAACCAGATTTTCTTCTGAGTCTACTTCTATCTTGACCTGTTTTTTCGCTACTTTAACCCACAACGACTTATCAATCGGATCATGGATGATTCCGAACCCTCATACGAAATAGGCTCCTAGGTAGCAATCCACTTCTAATTTTGGAATCACAGCGACCAGCACATCGCCCGTGAACTCAACCAATTCGAACGGCAGTTCGATGTGACGTAAAGCAGCATGTTCCCTGGGCCTCTAGCACTAACTTCAGACGTCGGGTAGTACTCTCGCTGGCAAACCGTTGCTAATTGTAGCCCGATCTTGCCCATGATAGTGCGAGACGCGCCGGTGTCATACAATGCACGTATCCGGCACCCAGCAATTCGTACCGGAATCCACCAGCGCGCTTCTTCCGGCGGTGCTGCAAATTGGCCGAGATCTAATTCGCAGCTGACGCTTTCCTCAGTCGATGGTATTTCGTCAACTGAGTCAGGCCTTTCTTCAGTCTGATTAGTCGAGAACGACTAAGGATTCCTGGAGGTCCTTGAATATTCACGTCTGGGGTCAACAGTCAATCCAATTGCTCTGTCTCGTGGAAAGGTGGATTTAACCGATCAAATATCGAGATGAGAGAAACGACATAATCACTCGAATGTTCGTCGGCTCTTTGGGTTTGAGTTTCAGCCACTCTAACCCATTTTCCTCGATATTCTGGACCGGCTACGAACCATATTTTTGCAGCGGTACGGACCTCACTCCAGGTAGTTATGCCTCTTTTTTTCAAAGCATCGAGCCATAACTCTACCTTCTCCTTGAATAGTTCGGAGAGCACCTGAGTTAATTCTTCATCAGATATCTGTGAACTTCTTTGGCGCTCCTCAATCCACTTGAGGAATAATTCTAGGTCCTAATGGAAATCCTCGTATCGAGTATCCCATTTACGGACCACAAGATCTATATCCCTCTTGAATCCCCCAATGACTTCTAACTTATCACTGGACAATCCTCCTGACAGCGTAATTTTTAAAGTGTCTGATGGCTTGGAGGAAGTATCAATTCCTACTATTTCCTAATATTATTAATTTGATAAAAAATCAACAAAAGATATAAGAAATAAATAACATAAAAAAAACAATACAATAAATAAAAAAACTATTTTAAGTCCAGGAAGAAACAACGTATAACACCGCTACCTATACCACTTTCGCAAGATCAAAATAGGCTCAGGGCCCGCTTCAGAGTTTCAAAAAAAATTAAAACTATTTTTAAAATAATTATCTAGTTAACTACTCTTATTCCCCAAGCTTTCTGCAATAAGTCACGTCACACACACTTGACACTGAGTATCCTGTGCGAAGAACTTTTCAGACACGCTAACGCTAATACGTTTATTTATAAAATCAGAACTACTTTAACGACCAACAATACAAAGACAGCCACATACACTTTAAAGGATTTTTGTCCTCTTTCAGAAGATGCCTTAATCCAAAATGGGCCTGCAAAATCGACCCCAATGTGTTGAAAGGGTCGAGCAAGTCTTGCTCTAATTGCAGGGAGTGATCCCATCAATTGCTTCTGAGTGCGAACATTATATCGAACACAGGCTATACATTGACGAACTACTTTTCGAATAATACTTCGAGCATGTACTATCCAATAACTCTGTAAATAGCTTTGCATAATTATAGCTCCTCCATGTAAAGTACAGAGGTGCGCTTTTCTGATAAGTAAAGCGGTAACATGATGTGTTTTTCATAGAGTCACTGGGTGCTTCTGTCAATCCGATAAGAAAGAGTTGTGCAATCTACCACCTACACGAACCAAGTTATCAGTACTAATAAAGGGCATTAATTTGCGTAATTGATGTGTTGATGGAAGTTGCTCTCCTGAAGATACAACTCAAAACTCGTTGGAAAAAACGACTGTTGGACCAAGCTAATTAAAGTAGTAGCTGCTATTGCGATCTCCTCAGCTGACAATCTACCTTTTCTTTTCTGCTCTTTCTTCGCCAGCGAAGACAATAGCTATAATAGCAACTAATTTATCATAGGAGGAAAATCGCACAAACCATTCTTCCCAATCTTGATGATCTTGAATGAACCATACTTCAGTTAATCATCGAATTTCTAGGTTTGTTGAAATTTCAGCTATTTGAATGGGCCACAAGAACTCATCCTCAATCAGCCAAATGGGCCCTGACCACCACATAGTTGATTCTTGAAACTATAGTACAGTACATTCTCTGCTTGCTAAGTCTGCTGGGTTATGTGCGGATGGTATATGTCTCCATTTAGCTGTCGACAAGAGAGTTATAATCTTATTAACTCTATTTGTAACATATGACTTCAACGAGATGTGGACCAACAATGAATCTCTTTAGGCGAAGAGTCTAATTTAGAAAGTATTCTAGTCATAAGTTTGGCTAATAATTGCTGCACCATAGAGTTCCAACTTTGGTAGACTTATAACTTTATGTGGAGCTACCTTTGTTTTAGCGATGAGCAGCCGTGGTACACATCTGGCACTTGGAACAGACACAAAATTACAGCTGCAAAGGCACGCTCAGAGGCCTCACAAACCCCATGTAAATGGTAGGATTCAGAATTGCTTGTATTTACCCAACGTTAAATTCGAATCTTCTCTATGTCAGCAAGCTGTTGTCTATAGAGAAGCCACTCCTTCTGACTTCGATCTGAAACAGGCGAATCCCAATCGACACCTTGCATCCACAAACATTGAATTAATATTTTTGCACGAATTATAACTGGGGACAAAAGAACCCACAGGATCTAAGAGTTTTGATACCTCCAACAAAATGGAACGCTTTGTGGTTGCTGGAAGTGCTAAAGGCAGTTTAACTCAAAAATGAAAGGCATCATCAAGGGGACTCCAACATAGACAATGAGTCGAAATCGTCTCCATCTCATTTAAGTCTTTAAAATCATCTTGAATGTTTAATAGATTTAAATTGCTATAGTTTGCTGCGCACTTGCCTACAGACATGTCCGCAGAACTAAGCACTTCAGTAAGCTCCTGATATGCTTGTGTAGCTTCGTCCAATGTATCTCTGCCAGCTAAGAAGTCATCCACGTATCTATTTCTGAGAATAACTGAGGATCCAATTTTATGTGAATGTGCGACCAAATTAGCTAAATCTTCTAAGCAAAAATTTTCCAAAAATGGAGCTGACACTGTTCCACATGTAATAGTAAGCAAGCACCAAACTCGAAGAGGTAAAAGTGGGTCAAAATGCCAGTATATACGTTGCCACTCAGTATCCGTAAGTTCTTGAGTAACAAATGCAGTTTTATGTCTATCCTCAATTCGCAGCGGAATTGCTCCAAAACGCTGAGTTTATATCCAATGTTTTGAAATATTTGCAATCTCTTGTTTTTTCTATTAAGTCCTCAATCAGTGGGAATGGCTGCGATTGAGGTACCACAATTTTACTAAGTTCCCTGAAGTCTATGCATAATCTATTTTTTTATCCTAGTCTTTTTTGTAAACTAAAGTAACCGGGGCTGCGAATGGAATATAGGATTCATCAATTACTTTTCTTTCTTATAATTTTGCAACTAGTTGTTCTATTTCTTTTCTATCAGTTATTGAGCATCTGTACGGTCTTTTTGCGCAATATTTATCTAATAATAAGTCAATATGAGCCTCGTACTCTTTTACGGTACCTATATCATATTTGTCAATTGCAAAAATCGATTTATATTTATTTATAAGTTTTTCTATTTTTTGTTTTCTATTTTCATCCATTTCACTTCTCAATCCATTTCACTTTTCAACTGAAATGTACTCATCAAAATTTACCTTACATTTGTTTTAATAGTTTGTAATTTGTGAGAATCGTCTACTTTTGAATTAGTGTTTTTCTGAGTAATCTTTAAATTTTCATCTTGAGTTAATTAAAATTTTTTTATCATATCTCGCCCTATTAAGATATTGTATTGAAAATTTTGTTCATCTATAATAAATAGTTCAGTATCATTTTCAATATCAAAAATTTTAATCTTTACTTTAATTATCCCTTCTAATTTTTTTGTACCACTGATTGTCCGAATATTTGTACAATGTGCATTATTATTCTTTTTTATTTTCAATAATTTTCTGTTAACTAAGGAGACGTTTGACCCAGAATCATATATTCCAAACGCTTTTATTGGAGTTTTACACAAGTATTTTAACTTTGATTAGTGGTAGCATTACTAGTTTTTTCGATCGGTTTTATTTAGTTCCGCCTCAATTTCTGAATTGTGGATGTATTTTATTAGTGTCTGTTTTTTCTTTTCATTTATATTATCCGTTTTAAACCAATAAGAAGCTTCAGGGTGATAACGATTACTTTTTCCTTGTTTTTCACATATTCTACATGGTTTTTTTTCTTCAAATGTGAATCTTATATTTTTTTCCTTTTTTTGAGGATTGTTCTTTTTTACTAATTGTTCCAAGCTTCGCAATTCATTATAAAGGTCCTTTGTTTATTTTAAATGTCTATTTATTTTATTGGTTATAAAATCTGGTAATTCTGCTGTAATTAAATCAATTAAAGTTGTTTTGTCTATTTTTTTGTTTATTTCTAATAATATTCTTTCTTTTTTTAAAGCATAGTCTAAAACCGATCCATTTATATATTTATAAGAAATTGCATATTATATTGTTGACCATCCTTTATCTACGTATGTCTCTTTAAGATTTTGTTTCCATATTTCCCATTCTGATTGAAATGTAAAATTTATAAGCATGGAGCTATACCAGTCTAAACATGAGCCTTCTAAAAATAATCTAAGAATTTCTATTTTTTCTTCATCTTTTTCTATTTCTAATCGATTACATTCACTTTCAAAAAAATCTAGCCATTGGTCAACGTTAGAATTCTTATTTGAAAACTTATCTAGTACAAATTGTTCTGTTATTTTTTTTAGATTTTTTTTATTTGCACTTTGGTTATGTTCGGAGTGTGTATTCATTATCGTCTCCATTATTCGTGTTAATCCTTTTTCTGTAATACCCATTTGCGTTAGATTGGGTATTGTTATTTCTCCTAATAAGTAATTATCAAATATTAAATTGTTATCTTCGTCAAGATAAATTTTTTTTAATTTTTCATTTAGACTAATCCATATCTTCCTTGACTGATGCGTTTTTGTTAATGTATTTTTTATTTTTTTAAATGCTTCTGTTACTACTAATTCTTTATTTAGTGATAATGTTTGAAGGTTTGTTGGTATCCTAAATATTTTTCCATCTTGTGTTGTTATTGAGGTTAAAACGCAACACTTAGTCTTACTATCTTTTTCTGCTATTATTGTAAATTCAAATTTTAATGTTTCTATTATACTTATTTAAGGAAATGTCGTTTTTTAATGTTTTATAAATTTATCGGCATGAAATTGAAAACTGTGTTGCTCTCTGTAATGAAAGAGTTTTATTCTTTTATATCATATATTATCAGGTATGTGAATAAGTCTTTCCCGTTTTTTTTCAAATTTTGAGTCTTTAATGTGAAAAAATGGTTACAAATGAATTATTGAAAGTATTGGCCATCGCTAGCTACAACTTTTTGCCATCTTTCTGGCAACATACGAATCCCGTTGCGAAAAAATTCGACTGGTTTGGCCTCTATTCAGTCATCCACCCATTTTTTGGCTTCCTCGTAGGAATGGAAGTGCTGGTCAGCTAGGCCATGCGTCATCGATCTGAAGAGATGGTAATCAGACGGAGCAACGTCTGGACTATACGGCGGGTGGGGCAGGACTTCCCATTTGAGCGTTTCTAAGTATGTTTTCACCGGCGGTGCAACATGTGGGCGAGCATTGTCATGTTGCAAAATAACTTTGTCGTGCCTGTCGGAGTATTGTGGCCGTTTTTCTCGCAGTGCGCGGCTCAAACGCATCAATTGTCGTCGATAGACCTCGCCTGTGATCCTTTCATTCGGTTTCAGAAGCTCATAGTAAACCACACCTAGCTGGTCCCACCATATACAGAGCATGAGCTTGGCGCCATGAATATTTGGCTTGGCCGTCGATGATGATGCATGGCCGGGTAGTCCCCATGATTTTCTTCGCTTCGGATTATCGTAACGTATCCCCTTTTCATCGCCAGTCACGATACGATGCAGAAAACCCTTTCTTTTATGTCGCTGAAGCAGCTGTTCGCAAGTGAAAAAACGCCGTTCGACGTCTCTCAGCTTCAGTTCGTACGGCACCCAATTTCCTTGCTTTTGGATCATTCCCATGGCTTTCAAACGCTTGGAAATGGTTGATCGGTCAACTCCCAATGCTTCAGCAAGTTCTTCTTGCGTTTGACAAGAATCTTCATCAAGCAAAGTCGCCAATTCTCGATCTTCAAAGATTTGCGGCCGCCCGGAACGCTCCTTGTCTTCCACGTCGAAATCACCGCTTTTGAAGCGTCGAAACCACCCGCGAACACTTGAATCATCGACACAACCTTCTCCATAAGCCTCCTGAAGCAATCGATGCGTCTGGGCAGCAGATTTCTTCAAATTGAACCAATAAAGTGAAACTTCCCGCAAATGACGTCGACTCGGCTCAAATTTCGACATTTTCACGATATCAAAAATTTATGATGCGAAAAAATTTTAACTAATGTGTTAGTATGGAATTGTTGACATATGAATAAGCTTTGATTATGACATATGTAACCATTGAATACTCGCACAGTATTGGTGGCGCCATCTCTTACAAAAAACGGGAAAGACTTATTCACACTCCTAATATTTTATAAGATATATTTACAATACTTAAAACCTAACTATATATTAACTCATACCTGTAATGAAAGAAATGACATTTAAGTTTTTATTCTCTCAATGCCAATTCCTTTTAATATAAATCTAATTAGTTTATTTTAACAACTTTTATTATCCTTTATTAAATTCAAGTGTCTTAAACCTTATTCAATATACACTTCTTTTTATAAAGTGGACGCTACATTGAAGCAGCTTTTTATACAGAAGGGACGATAGATAAATTATAGTCAATTCTTTATAGTAATATAAATTTTTATATATAGAGTACTTTTTACTTAGATATTATTGAATTGCTTCTGAAATCGGTTAAATTATTATCTCGGGAGAAGCCGAGACGGGGGATGCTGGTATGTATATATATATATATATATATAGTGACGGGGATCGCAAGCGACACTTATGTTTGCTATCATACGTCCCGATGCTCTCTCTCTCCCGTCATAGCCTGTATATAAATATATGTACATACGCTTGGTTATTTGTATGTATATTTAATTTATAGTAATGTTACAGGCTGGCGTACTAACACACCGGCGAAGAGGTAAGTAAGAGAGAGAGCGCAGGGACATCGCGCGCGAATATAATTAGATGTCTGCAGTGCTACGTGCGAGTTCACGCAAAAGAAAACTAACAAAATTGTATGCGGCTGTCACCTGGCCCATGCGAAGTCTCGATTGCCGTACCTGTAAACGCCTCCACGGGTGACAGTCCGCAAGCTCGCAGCTCGACGTCACCCGGGTGATCGAGCCCAAGCCAATCTGCTACCCGGTTCCTTTCCAATGCGGATCGATCACTTCTTTCGGGGGTTAGAGTCTGCGTAAACACCGCCTCCTTCAGTGGCTTGGAAAGCCACCCGCTACCCTCCGAGGGTCTGCCATCGCCGCCTTACCATCGCAAACGGATCTAGACGGCACCGGCGCACTAATTGTAAGTGGCAGCCATATGTAAAAGGCATAGACATTAGTGTCAGATTTATTGATTCATTTCGCTTTATGCTTTATGCTTTCGATAAATTAGCCTCCTATCTAAAAGAGCATCGTATATTAGAAAATACTTTTAAGCTTGTGTTTATTGAAAGATGTATTAGAGGTGGTATTAGCCAACGTTTTAATTGATATGCAAAAGCAAATCATAAATACATGAGTAGCCACTTTGATAAGACAAAAGAAAATACCTATTTGCTCTATTATGATGTAAATAATCTTTACGGCTCAGCTATGACACAATATCTTCCTTACAGAGGCTTTGAGTGGCTTGAAAATGTGGATTATGAAAACAAATATCTTAATATAGCAGAAGATTTTCCTACTGAATATATATTAGAGGTCGCTCTGGAAAAGAACTAAAGATTATATTGATTTAAATAGTGAAAAGACGAATCATGCTAGAAATTTATCCAAAACTCTAGTTTACAGATTTCATTATGAATATATGCAAAATAGAGTATGTCAAAACTGTACATTATTATATACAGATACCGATAGCCTTATATACGAAGTAAAAAATTTTGACATGTATGACTACATGCGGAAGGATAGTCATGAATTGGATGCATCAGATTATCCTGAGAATAATCTCTATCTCAATCTTCATATTTTACAAACGAAAAAACAAAAAAAGCTTTGAATTCATTAATAAATATTTTTTCATTGGCCTTACAGTCCAATCAAATCAATCGAAAATAATACGTAACAACATCAATATACATCTACATTAGCATTAATACATCAAAACACAAAAAAATTCATTGGACTGCAAGACCAATGAAAAAAAATATTTATTAATTTGTATATAAGCAGTCGACAAAACTACATTTAAATTATTGCTTTGAATTCATTACAGAATTCGTGAATATGAACGTGTATTAAATGAAAAAATCGTTACAAGGATTAGTGACGACCCTGCAAATGCATAAATAGTACAAGTGTCTACTGGACAACTTGTAACCGGAATAGAAGATGGCGTAAGTAGTAGTATCTTAATGCCCAACTAAAAAAGTCAGAACTTGCATGGAAACGATAAAAGTGACAAGACTTTACAAAGGTCTCCTGAGCAGATCAGGATTGGAATAGTGAGTGGAGAACAGGAAATCTTGTGAAAACGGCGGCGGCGCATGATCAACATGAAAATAGATAATGGAGTGGAGATAGACGTTATGGACGGGGAAGGATGACCCAAAAAATGCGACTGTAGAGAAAGATGAGTTATTCAATGTTTAATGGTTGATTAAAATTGTTAGCAAGCGGTATTTCGTGTAACGACAATCATAGATAATAGAATTGAGCCCTGAAATAACGTTCCCTGGTGCTGAGTCTTCTGATTAATTGATAGCAGAGCTAACGAGTACTGATTTCATATAAAATTTTAATGAAGACTGTATACAAATAGATAATTCATCTCTTCAGGTCTGTTTTTAAAAGTTTAATTGTTAATAGTATAAAATAATTATGTAAAAAATTTTTAAAACAGTTTATAAAATTGTTCAGATGGATTTAAAAATATTGAACCATATCGCAGGAGGTGACTTTCTTTGCACTAACAATATTGCTGAATTAGAAAGAAATAGAAATTATATGATTAAAAAAATCAGGAAATTTAATGCCAAATTGGGGTGGAAAATAGTGGTCGCTGTGTACAGTGTTGAATGTGAATTCCAATTTTTTTTACCTAACCGAATTTCAAAGATTTTGACGAAAGATGAAAGATTTTTCAACAATATGTGCTAGTATGTAATTAAACTTAAATTATTTATAAAATATTTGGGTGAAGATAATATGAATTTATTAGAATAAAATATGTAAAATGTCTGTGTAAGATGAAATAAATTAACAAGATTGTATTTAAGCCGAGGTGTAATTATTTATTAATCCTCATTAAAAAAATAAAAAGATTAATTTTACATATTTAAATTTATAATCATCTTATAATTTCTTATTACTTAAGTTATAAACTTTCTTTATTTGTCCCACTATTATGAGATCTATCAAAGCAAAGGCACTAGATGAAATCTTTATCTCCTGGACTTTGAAGAAATATTCTACGGCGTAAATATCTGGATACCATGTATGCTAGGCCCAATTTAAACAAAAATTCTAAAAATGGCACTGTTGCTTGATAAGGTAGAACCGCGAAGAAGGTCCATTTACGATCGGTAAAGGTAGGATACTACAGGACAAGGTCCGAATAGAAAAGTAGAAGTGGATATATAGCTGTGCACGCAGCGATGAGTAGTTCAATCTGCTGCAAGAGAGGAACGGGGCGGGAAAGAGTAGTATAGTAGCCGGTGCGGCAACTGCAGCTGCAGTGTCATAAAGGAAGAGGAGTTGGAAACATTGGAAACTGTAGGAGAGGTGATATCTGACAATATTCGAGACGGGATGCTTGGAAAAAAACTAAAATAAATGCAGATATTCTTGCGCATAATTCTGTATATATATATATATATATATATATATATATATATATATATATATATATTGTGACCGACCAAACGGCCGGTTCGCGGTTGGATTGAAACCGAGAGTTCGCGCGTGAAGGCGCAAATGCGCGAAGCGCGAGCCGCAAGACTTCGCGACGTCCGCCCACCAAGGAGGAAGTAGAGAGAAGAAACCTTCTTCGTCTCGAAGCTGTTGAGGAAGACTATCGCATCAAGAAGAGGCACCATTAAAACTATTCAATTCTCTCTCTCGATCCTGTTGCCATCCGCATCCTGACCATCTCGACGCACCAGCTGTGTCCACATCGGTGGATGTTCCAGGATCCACGCCTGATCCACGACCGTCCTCACGGTATTCCTGAGTGAGTATCGTCTCTGAATCCGAAAGCTCAGCGAAAGTGATAGAGCGAAGGAGGGAAGCCAATCCCAAAAGAGAGAGAGAGAAAGAGAGAGAGAGAGAGAGAGAGAGAGAAAGAGCCTGAGGAAGATCGCAAATCAAGTGGAAGCCACAGCATCGTGAGGAAGCAGCGGCGCCGAGAACCCTTTGGCAAGAAGCCTCTTTGGATCGTTGCACGGCCACGCGCGCGAGCGTCTCGTTGGAAACCTCAACGCTTCGCGTCCCCCCTTTCTCCGTCCTGCTGTATACACCTATGTCTGCGGAACCCGCTCCCTGGTGTTCGTCGCCGTCACACGGAAAATTGTACGCGTAATTCGCGAGTGCGCGAAATCGTATGTAATATATCCCGTTTAGGCTAAAGAGTATCATTATTTGTGATCTCCAATAAATAACTTGTTGTTACGTGACTTGAAAGAGATCGACTTAGTCATTCCCGTTCCCCGTTCACCTTGGATGTAAAAGTCAATTCTTTTTGATTCTGCAAGACAAATGTTGTGCAGGACCACTACACCAATAGTGGAAATTAAATTGGGAGAGATTCGGTGAAAAATAAAAATTTTGACTAATAAAACCTGTTAGTAAAAACAGGCCCTCGACGAGCAATATGTATGTATATTGCTCAGCAGTCAAGCTTTTTGCTTAAAATATATTTTCTGTTGCTAATTGGCAGTCTGAAAGGCAGAAGAATAATCGCGAAAACAAGAAGACTCGATAAATGTTATATCTATTTGTTTTTAAATGTGATAGAAGTGTTATAAGTCTCTGTTTATATATGCATTGCGCAAACTATCCCTGTGCAAGTTAATAATATCCAGCAGAAGTTCCAGCGAGTACACGCCTTTTCAACCTAGTATTCAGTTATACTTATTGAAATCCAGTGAAAGTGCTAGTGATTATAACATACATAGAAGTTAATATCTATCTGCTATATAAGGTAGTACACGTATAACCTATATACGTCAAATGTAGTGCATATACATAAGAGATTAAAAACATCAAAAGCGAGAGAAGAAAAGGAATTTTCTGGCCCAGCAAAGTGTAACAGACTTGTATGAACCACAGCAATGGTGGTAATTACATTAGGATTTATTTAAAAATAATTACCAATTTTGGCAAAAATACTTTAAGAGTATTTTATACCATACGAGGGTCTCGGTGCCTTATAGTTTGCTACCAGATAGAACTGGTTCCAGATACCGCTTTTTTTCACTGGAAAGTATTTTAAAATAGATATTATAATAAAAGCAACAAGGAACTGAAAATTATAAGATAGTCAATAAATAATTAACAATTGCACAGCGTGGGATCAACTTAGCTGTCACGAATATGTATGTGTTAAAATGTATTTTATTATAAGGTAAGATTTTAAAATAGAGGTGATCATAAAAATTTGTTAAACACATCAGGCAACGATAAAATCAATAAATTCACAATAAAGAAGATAATAAATAAATAAATAAGTGAATAAACAAATTTTTTGACAATCACAACTTTGATATTGGATTTTAATTCCTTTTGTTCTCAAACGATTGAAACTGCAGGAGCAGAAATTGAAGGTAAGCTATTTACAAAAAAAACATCTTTTAATTAAATAAATAAATATACTCATGACTGAAGCATTCACAGAATAAGCTATTATAAGCATAGAAGTGAGAGGAAAATAAGGTGCGCTTGTACGAGATTACAAGCGTAATTTTGTAATATTATTATTATTACAACAACTAACTAGTTTTATAATACAATTAAAATTAAACAATAAATAACTGACCAATTTGTACCAGCTTTGAAATCATAGATGATATCCTGGAAATACAAAATTACAATATCGATAATTTCACAATAACAATAGTATAAATAATTTTTTTATAATAAACAAGATTCTTAAATAATTCAAAACCATAACAGAAAATTCTTTCTTTTTATCAACGAAGAACAATAGAGATTGTCTGGTCTGGTATTCAATTTTTAAGTATTAACTAAATAATTAACAGTTGAGGAAATAATAAATAATTGAAATAATAATTAATAATAAATAACAAAAAGAGAATCAAAACATAACTACAAGGTAAATAGTGAAGAATAAGCAGAACCAGATGACATAGAAATAATAGAAGAGTACTTAAAACATAAACAACCTAAACAATTAATAATAATAGATTAATATATAAATAAATAAATAAATAAATAACATGCAACTTGGAAAAAGAACTCAACAATAGGTTTCAAATTTAAAATAACCAGTCAGAAAGGCTAATGAGGACAAACATCTCATTTATTTAATAACAAAAAACTAATAAATAAAAAATAATTTATTTTCGCATAAATAAACAAAAAAAATAATTTTTTTTTGCAATTTTCTCTGATTTTATAGAAACGTAAAAAGGATGCTGAATTAAATTATTTCAACTTCAACATTTTTTTTTGAAAATTTTTCTAATTTTTTTTTCTCTCTTTCTATCGCTTCAGACCACTGAATATAATGATTTTCTTTCATCGGCAACAAAAAGTTAATAACTTTTAAAATTCCTCACTATAATAATACCTGCATAACAAATATAATAGCATCAATAATTAATAAATATTATCAAGTAATATAATAATAATAATAAAAAAAAGAGAAAGAGAAAGACAAAGCAAATATTTACCTGATGCAACGAAAATTTTAGGATTTGGTTCAAAAACAGAAATACAGAAATAAATAAAATAAAGTAAGCTTGAAAAACAAAGGAGTAAAGATTAACAATACAGCATTTTAATAGAGATAGCAATTTCAAAATTTTTTATCTTTAATTTAATAAGCTAACTATTATAAAAAAAAAGAAAAGACTGCTAATTATAAGTGAAAATAAGTCTAAGTATAGGTAGATTTGCTTTTATCGAACCTATAAATCTTAAAATAGATGTGTATATTAACAGATATAACAATAGTTTATAAAAACAAGATTCTAATCTATCATTGTATAGTAAATTATATATAAACTAGATATATATAATTATATAAACAATACCTCAATAATATATATATATATATATATATATAATTTTTTATCGGTGTTATATGTACTTGAGTAAAATGGAAGAAAAGCCATCAACATGTCAGGCACTGGCCCACGAAGAAAAAAGGTTAAATAGCCTTTTCACAGTAATGACGCCAGAACAACTTATTCAAGAAGCAAGACAACACAACATCAAAACGCAAGATAATATCGAAGCTCTTCGAGACAGACTAGTCCAATTTGAGCTGCGACGACTTTTTGGAAACAGCGCTGCTGAGTGGAATGAAATGAACGATGAGATTCATCCAGACATTTCGGAGATATCAAAAGTCTTCAACTCTTGAGATAAAAGATGAGATAAATCCAATAAAGCAACAGCTGTTAACGGGGAAGCGCAGAACGCTGCCGCTCAGCAGAGCCCTCCACCAAAATCAGTCATGACGACACCGCCATGATATTTCCCAATAAATACCCCGTTCGGAGGGTATAATATGGGCCAATAGCCATCACCACCGGTCCCCAGTACAAATTTGCCGATACAACCTACCAGGACTATGGAGTGACCCCTATAATCTGTGGATATAGCAGTATACTGTGAGCATGCGACAGCAAAAACCAGAACTATTTACCGCCGCAGCCCAAGACAACAACAGGCATGCAGAAGAGCCAGCACCACCAGTGCTGCATACGTTCAACAGAATCCCTAATACACAAACGTGGCATCAAAACAGGTCATATGACAGCACGTACCTTAAGGAAACACGAGCAGGCCAGCTGCTTAAACAATGGAAAGTATTCGGACGCCGCAAGAAGACGTAGAAGAGTTCATCGAAAGATTGGAAGAGATTTGCGAAAGCCTATATATCTCCGCGGCAGATATATTAAAACTAATACCAGGAATATTATGCGGATTTGCTCGTACATGGGCAAGGCCAATTTATAAACAGTGGCAAACACTAGAACACCTAAAGACAGTACTGCGACAACAATTCCGACCTATTGACTATACATTACGGTTAGAAGAGGAACTTTGAGATAGGAGGCAAGGTTCCAATGAGTCAATAGGGTCATACTTAATAGGTATGAGGGCAATATTAGGAAAGGTGTCGCCACTATTACCACCAAAGATACAACTAGATAGAATATATCGAAATATAAACCCTACCTTTATCGGCAAGATAAATTGGGCGGACTTTAAAACACTAGATGAGCTGCAGCAACTAGGGCAGCAGATGAAACTTAAGAAAGAGCTAACTCGTCGTTACAAGGAGCCGCCAGCAGCAGGGATCTGCCTAATGACATCGCAGCCTACTCACAGTCTTGAAGAGCGACCAGACAATCTAGACTGGCAGCACTAGACGAAAGCACGAGGAACAGCCAAAACACGTAACGTTGGCCGAACCACCGGCAACGATATTAACAACTAAGAAAGAACACAGCAAAGGCTCTTCTCGAAGTAGACGGAACCGGGAAGATAACCTTATCCCAACACCAAGAAAACCATGGGACGAACCCGTCCCCACGTAACAGGACCCGTATAACCAGCACCTCTCGCGACTACTGCCCAGCTCGAGGAAACAGAGACCAAAATCGTTATCCCAGATGACCTATAAGAAAACGCAACGATAAATATCCAGAGTACGAAAAAACACGTCGTGAATCACCGTGATCACGCACAGAACGAAGAAACCACGACGAAGATGATCGACCGTAATGGATATGCAATAGACAAGGCCATTGGGCAGATAGATGCCCCGAGCGGAAACGCATTTTCTGTTATAATTGCAGCGAAGATGGCGTAACAACAATAAACTGCACACGTTGCGGCCCAAACAGGAGGACCTCGGGAAACGCTTAAGGGAAGTGGCTATCGAAGTCGGCCCTACTATCTTCTACGACAAGACTCCGCAAACAACTATAGACGTGAATAACGCAGGAAACGCATCAATAACAGCCACGGATGTTACCGATTCTCGATGCACGTCCCCAATTCGCGAGGACGATAATTGATTTTTTTTAAATATCGAATTATTAAGAAAAATATTTCCAGGATTGGTCGATCCGGAGGCACGCGATTCATATATTGGACCATGTCCTGCAAAGGTTGTGAAGACAGCCATTATACCAATCACATCGTTTATGCAGCTGCCAAATGGCCAGATCTGTTGCAACGACGGAGAAATACATCTCCGCCTGAAAATAGATCGGCAACAGATTTCGACACGCTTCAGAGTGTTTAACTCATTAACATATGATATCATTCTAAGGATGGATATACTGATACAGTTGCAAATGACGATTAATTACCCCAAGGCGACCTGGCAAATGTCTACAAATATATTAAGACACTTCGTGATGCGCGCGAACAACAACGTACAAGCTATCACGGCTTTAGCAGCCGTAAATGGTGTCGCCAAGTTGGAGCAGAGGCAAAGACGACAACTGAACCAGCTACTGGATCAGCTGATACCAAAACAAACAGGGGTCCTGAAGATTGCACAGATGCCCCTTCATCATATAGACGTGCAAGGCCATCGGCCTATTAAACAGCGCCTCCGACGCATGCCGGATAAACTACTAAAACAGGCCCACGCAGAAGTCGACTTCTCGCCGAAGGCATCATCGAACCTTCGGAGAGTTCGTGCAGCAGTTGTCCGGTGATCGTGCCGCAGAAGGAAGGCAAGATCAGGCTCTGTATTGACTACAGGGCAGTTAACCAGGTGACGAAGAAGGATGCATCTCCTCGTCCTCACATGGACGTCCTATTGGCTAATCTGCGTGACGCTCATTATCTTTCTAAGATAGACTTAAGCCAGGCGTATCAACAGATTCCTCTAGACGACGCGAGCAAGGAAATAACTGCCGTTGCAGTCCTACAGTAAGGGATATTCCAATACACCAGAATTCCATATGGGCTGACCAACGCCCCAGCCAGTTTCCAACGCGGCATGGATGTCGTGTTCGGACCGCAGTGGCAGCTATGCGTGTTTGACTAAATGGACGATATTATCAGCGTCACAAATACATTCGAGGAACACACTCAGCAATTAGAAGCGGTACTGGCCCGCCTTAGACAGGTTGGGCTTCAAATTAATAAAGGAAATTCTGAGTTTTATTGCCCGGAGGTACGCTATCTGGGATATGTGGTAAACAAAGACGGACTGCGTACGGACCCCGACAAACCACAGCCTGTTACGGAATATGCAGCTCCGACAAACATTAAACAGCTGAGAACTTTTCTCGTCATGGTAAGGTGGTACGCCCGCTTCATAAATCTTTAGCGGACGTAAAGGCACCACTAAGTAAACTGTTACGTGAGATGGCACTGGGACCAACCCCAGGAAGATGCAATTAACCAACTGCGTATCTTGCTAACGCAAGCATCCGTATTCGCACGCCCCATACAGAATAAGCCCTATATACTCCAAACCGATGCCAGCAACTATGCCCTCGGTGCCGTGCTTCGTCAAGACACGGATGATGAAGAACTACTAAAATTTCACTTTTCTTTTATACAATAGTTTCCTATTAATCCCCACTCACCACTACTATTTAAATAACACTCCACAACTTGAAAATTCTCAAAAAGAAAAACTAAGAGAGAACCTCACGCAAGAAAGAACTTTAATTTCTTCTAATCTCTACAAAAGTCAGAAATTAACTGCTCTCTCCACAAAATTAACATCCCCTCTTACTTCAAATACTACTACAAATAATATTTTTTATTATATTTCTAATAAAATCACTTCACTTAAGTGTGCTCGATCTAACCATCTTTCTTTTTTCAGATTAATTAATAAGTTAAGTGACGCACTCCATACGTCACAACTATTGAAACAAGAATAGACGAGAAGATTCCTTCGAGGAAAATAAGACGGTTTGTAGGAGAAACCATGTGCTATAATCAGGGCCGGATAGATTCGCACCAAAACTAGCACCGAAGTTTATTGCTCCATGCCGAACAGTCAGGAAAATATCCCCTGTCATCTTCGAGCTACAAGATATGGACGACAGGAAGAAAACTAGAGTACACGTTTCGGACATAAAAAATACTATCCCCCTAACGCACCATCTTGTTTCTCCACAGGTACCTTAAGCCAAGACAATGATTCCCAAGATAGGCAGAGGCAGAGGGCTGCACCGGTCCTTGTTGATCGATCAACCGCGTAGATCAGGGGACGTTTATGCCCCCAATCCAACGGGCTCGTAGACGCGACCTGTAAACGCGACTACACCGCAAGTCCTAGGAACACACGGGCAAGCGACGCAAGAACGCCAACGCGACCGCGAGCAAGCTTTCAATACAGCAAAACTAGCCTAAGCTCTGCACCAGCGAGAAAACGAAAAAGAAATAGGAAACCTGATTGAGTTCAGCCCGGACTCAACTCAGGAATTAGGTGTCGATGAACCCGGACTGAAAACACCCATGCCGGTCCATAAAAAACTATTTGCGCTGTCTTTGTTGAACACCAGAAATTCTCGCCTCGACGAACTAGAGAATACCCCCCATCTACCCCCTACCGCCACAAACGACATAGCTCAAGAGGAGAGCGCGCGTCCACAACGACGTAAAACTACGGAGCAAGTAGAAGATAACACCGTCTGCGATCGTCCGGAAAGACGTAAAACTATCACACCAGCAGAAGGTGAAGCAGAAGAAGTATGAACTGGATAGTCCGAAACGATGTTTAGGTGTGTCGGCACGACTTCTATGGGGAATTTCGTGTTCGGACGGTAGAAGACAATGTAGGAATGTTTTGGAACGACTTCTACAGACAGTGTTTAAGAGACTTCGATAAAGAGATTCATATTCTATGATTCGAACACGTACACTCCCAGTAAAGTCGTCCCGAGATACCTGGACATCGTATTCTACCTCCCTAAAACAAAACGCTCTAAAGGAGTCGTCCCGAGACATTTCCTATAGTTCGAAAATGGCACTCTCTGTAAACGTCGTCTCGAGACACTTGGACCTCTTTTTCAACCGCACGTAATTTATTTAATATTATAATATTATAAATTATAATAATATTTAATATATTATGGATTAGAATAATCTTGTAAAGAATAAATATTATAGAATAAATTAATAAATATTTCTATTGGTCTTACAATCCAATTATTACAAATAAATTAAAATTAATTCATTTTAATTAATTATTTTGATTTTGTGAATGTGGATATTTTGAAGCATGGTATTAATAATAAGATTAAATTAATAAATATTTTCATCGGTCTTACAGTCTTTATAATATTATATATTAGATAAAATAATCACAGTCAGACTGTTCTTGTTTATGATCACCCCCATAGAATATGAAATAAAACTTATTACTACAATAAATTATATCAGAAAATTAAAAATAAAAATAAAATAAAAATAATACTAAAAATACAATAATAAGTAAAATCAAAATAAAAAAATAATAATAAAAGTACTTATTCTATGTTAGTAAAGAACAACCTGACTGCGCCCCACTACCTTCAATTAGGATCACCTTCTCGTCCGACGTTTCGAGCCGCTACGGTTGATTCTCAGGAACTAAACTAAAATGAAAAACACAGCATGCTACTTTATATACCCCATCCCCATTCTAAAATTATTATTATAACATTTATAGGACCCCCTTTTTTTCTTGAACTTAAATGCGAAATACAAATTCTATATTAATAAGGAATGATAAGTGTTGTCCAATTTGCTCGACTCTATTGCGATTTATTATTGGGATTTTTCAAAATATGAATATTTTCAAGAGTTTCTCTTTTATATTTAATCTTAATACCTTGTTCCAAAATGTTTACATTTTTAACGTCGAAAGAATATAACAAGTTTAAACTATGTTCTTTTAGCCTGGGTGTACCATTCGTGCTTCGTAAGCTATATTGATGTTCATATATTGTTTGTATTAGGTATCTTCCCGTTTGTCCAATATAATATTTGTCACAATCTTTACAATTTATTTTGTATACTACTTCTGTTTTCAAACATTTATCATCCTTATCTTTACAATTATTAAATAGTTTTTTTAATATTATTATTGTTTCTAAAGTAAACTAGAATATTTTTTTTACATACACTTCTAATTCTTTTGGATAATCCTTTTACATATGAGAATACCACGATTTTATTAGTATTATCCCTCTTTTCCATATTAGGTTCTCTAGTATTATTATAAATTTGATCCACTCTCTCTCTGCAATCATCTTATCCACAAAGTCTATTGGATAATCATTGTTAAGGAATTTCTCTTTAACTAATTTTAAATTATCTTTTCTGAAATCTCTGTACGATACCTTGATTGCTATGTAGATGACTGCCTTTACAGTACCTATCTTGTTTCCGAATAGATAGTCTCAGTTAAAATTTAACAACCTACCTGGCCATGTTGGTTTTCTGTACCAATTTTTTTTATTTTTATTTCACTTATTATTGTATTTTTATTTTTATTTTTATTTTATTATTAATTTAATTTATTTTTATTCTTAAAGTTCTTATATATTTTATTGTAGTAATAAGTTTTATTTCAGATTCTACGGGGGTGATCATAAACAAGGACAGTCTGACTATCTTTATTTTAACTAATATATGATATTATAAAGACTGTAAGACCCATAAAAATATTTATTAATTTAATTCAGAACAGTCGACATAAGTACAATTTTTAATTTTCATATTAATAATAAGAACTAAATGGAGAATCTTGAAAGTATTCACATTTTAAAGAATCGTGACAATATGAATTTAATATTAGAGTCAAATAAATTAGATAAAATTTATCATTCTTTATTAAATTGATTAATTTTATGAAGAAGGGAGATTGTATATTCAAATTACTAAATTTTTTATTAATTTAGTAGGGATAAGGGTATATATAAATTAGAATATTAATATAAGGTTTAATTCAGTCCCTGACAAGGAGCCATGGCGAGCTCGAAATGTTGGACAACCTCAGCTGATCTTCAATTGGGTAAAGGTGATGGAGACAGTTAGATTGCATTTTACTAATAAAGAATTTTTTTTAACTAATATATTTTTATTTTAGATTAGTCTCGGGGGTGATTTTAAACAAGCACAATCTGATTGTCATTATAATTTTCAATTAATTATATATTGATATAAATATATATTGATATTTTTCTGTATTAATTTTAATTTATTTAATTGGACAGTCAAATCAATAGAAATATTTATTAATTTATCTAAATACAATCGACACAAGCATAATTAAAGTATTTTATTCGAGGTCTACGATGGTCCGACCGCTAGAGCGAAGAACTAGTAACTTGGTGATCCGAGTTAAAATCCCGGTCTCGGCCGATTGACACAGGCACCGCTGTAATAATTTACATGTGCTTTGTTTACAAACACATCGTAGAACTCGATGATTAGCACCGATGTTTGGAAGTATAAATAAAGCGACATTAAATAACATAACAAAAAAAAGTATTTTATATAGACTCAATATATGATGTGTGTGTTGATATTATGTTATATACATAATATAGCTATATATCTCTTCAAAGAGAGTTGAAATGCATATATATATATATATATATATATATATATATATATATATATATATATTGTGACAGGGAACGCAAGCACTACGCGCGCTTGCTTTCCCACGTCCCGTTGCTCTCTCTCTAGCCGTAGCCTGTAAATATTTATTTGTATATTTCCATGTATAAATGTTGATCTGTTACAGGCCGACGCACAACTACACCGGCAGAGAGGTAAGTGAGAGAGAGAGAGCGGGGAGTGGGGAGAGACGGCCACGCGCGCGAAGGATTAGACAGGGAGAAAGCCGCGAGCTTTGGACACGTTTTTTAGCCAGCTTTTCGCTCCACGCGCTTTGTTTTCTTTGCTGTTACGGTGTCGTCTTGGTCATCGTCTACGGGAACACACCTCGTGCTCCACGTGTTCCCCCTCGCTACGTACCTCTTCTTCGGGGAGGGTACACTACCGGACGCGCGTGTTTGTGCCACGGCATTGTGTGTGCGTGTAGCGCACTCGCGCTGAGGACGAGCCCGAGCGGACGAACTTGTCGTCCGACCCCGTCTCCGCGGAATAACCGCCCCATCCCGGATTTTCTGGACGGCGACGTCACCGCCGCTCCCGGTGAAGGAAGGTGCTGCTGCCGGACGAGGACGCGCTGCGGGATCATCGAGCTCCGACTCGCTGTAAGTGGCAGCCCCTTTTCTCTCTCTCTCTCTCTCTCTCTCTCTCTCTTCCCGAACTCCTCGCGTGCCGTCGCCTCGGCGACCCTCGGCCTGCGTCCCGCACGCCTCGCATATAGGCGCTGTACGAATCCTTGCTATTAAAGCCGATTTAAATTTTAATTATTTTGATTTTATTATTCCGAGTGTGTTCAATTAGCCGCCCTACCTCACGCGCAATCCTGAACGCGATATTTCGCCCTTCGCGAACCGCCCCTCTCCCTCGCCGGAATCATTCGGGGCTAAGCCCAGCCGGGCACAGATTTGGAAAGGCCGTGCCCGCCGTCCTCGTGCTCGAGGCGGACACGAAATATATATATATATATATATATATATATATATATATATATTGTAACGGGATACTTAATTATTAATCACCCGGTAGAAGTACCTGTTAACAGAGTTGCAAAGAACCCCGAACGGATTAAATTGTTTAAAACAATATTTATGGATCGTAGGTTCTTTGCGGATTTTTCTTACTATTCTTACTCTATGTCTATATCTCTCTGTCGCTTTTACATGTTCTAAAGATAATCTATAATATCTAATATTATCAATCGAAAGAATTAATGAAAAGAGTAGAGGTAAATACCACTCTACTAAAATCCGAAAATACAATAAATATGGAAAAATTCACCAACCTTTATAATTCGACGCTGGAAACAAAACAACCCAACGATGTATATGGCGTGAGCTAGATGCTTATAATACCGGCCGGTTTTGCATCTTTCACTCGGCAAGAATCTTTCTTATTAATAGTCTTTTTGTCTCTCGGATGAAACAGATTTCAACAATCACTGAATTCTTCTATCACAATAATTTAATCGATTAATTTAATAATTTTTTTATACGAGAATGGCCACGTTCTATTTTTCAAGAAGAATTTTTATAGATTTGCCTATCACTAAGGTATATATTATACTAACTATATTATAATTTTCTTTATTCTCCTTCTCTCTTTCTCTCCTTTTCCCTTTTCCCTCCCTTTTTTCCTATTTGTGGAAATAATCAACATGTATAAGGTGAAATAACCTATACATGTTACACCCCCCTCCAGAAAAACCGAAGGATAACTATAGGAAATATGGATAGGAAAAAGGAAATAATTTTATAACTATATATATATTTTTTATATATACATTGACATCCCAACGGCGAAAGAATACAGATATACATAAACAACAATAAACAAGATATCTTATTCTTCACTGTTGGGTGTCACGGAGAGAGAGATCGCCCGGGACCTCAACCACTCTTAAGGAGCCAAGGTTTTTTCATTACGAATTTATGGACGTCACGATTAGGACATTTATTTTCTTTTGTGACGCCCGGATATCCGCAGAAAAAATATCGGTGGTGCCGGCCGTACTCCCACAAGGGTCTTGCACATAGTACGATCGGAAGTCTTCATCTGCGGTTTCTATTTTGTTTTTATTCTTTGAAACCCCAGGTCGGGTATCTTCTCTACGTGGATTACCCGACTGATTTCCCCTGCCGCGACCAGCAGGGCCACAGGTGGTACACTTTGGTACTCTACCACCAAGACTCCCTCCGGGTTGTGAAGTCGCACTTGATCTTCGCCGCTCATCCGCGGCTAAGTGTACGGAATCCCGAAGGGAGGAGGGAACACCCTCCCCTAACCGGCGTGCCTCTTTACGGATACGGAGAAGCTCGGCATACAATCGCTCTGCCTCAGCCTCGGCGGCCTTTTGGCGTGCAAGTGCTGCCGTAAGCTCCTCCACACTTTGTCGCTCTCGATGCTGCCGGTGCAAACTCAAGAAAGCTTCCTGAGCTCTCGTCGACTCCACTAAGTCATCGAGTTCCTGGGTTAAGACGGGACCAACCTGCTTTTTACTACTAGGTCGACCCCGTAACTCTTCCCAGAGATCGATGACTCTACTTTGGGCATTCTTGGATACTTCTACCTTGGCTTTAAAATCGGCCAAGGTTCCCAAGAGGCGCTTCTCCATTTGTTGGAGCGGACTCAGACGAGGAGGAGGATTCTCGCCTTCTCCGGGACCCGAAACTCCTGCTTCGGGGGGAAAAGACAAGTGACCACAATCCGACGTTTGTGGTCTTGGTATTCCCCGCATTTCTGGGTCATGGACCCCAGGAGTGGTGGGAGCGATCCCAGAGTCCTCTTCTCGCTCCCCAGCTCCTGCTGGAGAGCTGGATCGCGCCTCTGACTTCACCTCTTCTTGTCCCGGAACTCCTCCTCCGGGAGAGGTGTTAGTAGGTCCCGGGAAAGGAAGCCTTCTGGATGGCGAATCTTTTTGGTATGATCGGGACGCACCACCTCTTATCACGAAGTTCCTGCTTCGGGAGGGGTGGTCTGGGCCCTTGGAGCGGTGGGAGGCGAAGGAGACCCCCTTTTTCCTCCGTTGCCTTCCCGACGTCGACGCAGGACGGTGAGAGGGACGTATTTCTCGCCCGCATCCGGACCCGCCTTCTCAATTTCTTCTATTACCTCCAAAGAGGGATCCGGAAGGAACCAACTCGGAGGGATGGCGCGAGCAGATTGATAGCCTCGACGGACTACCGTCAAAGCTAAACCTTGCCCCCACATCTCCTCGAGTACCTCCTTAAGGCGGGCAACAAAGGAATCATCCATCACATTGTCCATCTGACACAGATAAAAGAAGGACGAACTATATTAATAGGAAGCGGAAAACTATTTCTCCTTCCGTGGCCTCCCACGCGGTTTTCGTTCTGTGGGGTCCTTTTGACGAGAGGACGCCATATCTTCAGACGAAGATCGCTGCATCAAAATTTTATTTTTACGCGGACGACCTCATTTCTTACACGGGACGGAACCTAACGCCTCACGAGTATTCTCGGGATTGTATTAGTCTCTTTCTTTTGTACTATAACAAAAGGACCAACGTATTTAGGGGCTAATTTGGACATTACCCCTTGAGGGTTCAAGGATAAGACACGATATTTCTTCCATATCAGGTCACCCACTTGGTATGGAGAAGCATCTCTCTTGGCATTATAGTACTCTGCTTGGCGACGCTGCTGTCGTTGAGATCGTGTCTTAGTGGCCTCTTGGCCTTCTCTCAACTTACTCATTTTCGCTAGCCAGGAACTCTGTCTTTCTTTTTGTGAAATTTCCGGCGTAGCTTAATCCTGGCTGCGGCGAAGAGTTCCTGGCGGAGTCAGCTCCCATCCGAAATTTAATAGAGCCGGAAAGTATCCAGTGCAACTATGTGGCATCGTATTTAGCGAGAAATTTAACTCAACGAGTTTCTCATCCCACATATTATGGGATTCTTCTACGAACGCATTAATGCGGGTTTTCAAAGTCCTATTGACCCGCTCTACTGGATTAGCCTGCGGATGGTATGGTGGAGTAAGTGTATGAAGTATACCCGCTTTCACTAAGTATTCATCAATCGTACGATTTTTAAATTCAGTACCATTATCCGACAGGAAGACCTCTGGCGCGCCGAATTTGAGTATGATCCTCTCTTTCAATTCTTTGAGGATCGTCCTGGCATTTACTTTACGGATGGGGATACCTTCGACACACCGTGTAAACAAATCTTGAAACACCAGGATATACTCAAATCCAGGCAACTTTTTGCAAATGGTCTGGTAATGTCACCGGCGACCATTTGCCAAGGTCTCTCTAAGATTCTCCGGCCCATTAATCCGGCAGATGGTCTTGATCCACCTTGGACTGCTGGCATATAAGACAGTTTTTCACATATTCTTGAACTGTCTTATAAAATCCAGGCCAGTAATAGTATTTGCTGACTCTCACGTCCTGGATGTCCGGCCGTAGGATTATTGTGACATTCTTTAAGAACTGTATCATGACGTTCCTTAGGAACGACGATCTTCCAAGCGTCCTTATCATCCATGATGACTTCGAGGACTTCATCTGGACGATAAAAATATAATTGTCCCCTGATTATTTTCCATTTCGGATAATCGTTGGGACGATCTTGGACGTTCTTGAACCATTATAGATACCAGTCGTCTTGGGTATCTCTTGCCCAGGTTACCGTTGAGCAAGATAGATCGTCTCCCTCGGACATCCTCCAAAGGGCGTCTGGTACGTTGTTCAAAGTCCCTTTAGGATGCTCTACATAGGAACTTTGCCTTTGCAATCTTAAAGCCCATCGTGCGGGTCTGCCAGTTGGGTTCTGCATCGTACGAATCCGCCTCATACTACTGTGGTCCGTAACAACACGGAAATGATATCCATCTATATAAGGACGGAACTTATGAATAGCCCATATGATAGCTAAGCACTCTCTCTCTCTCTCTCTCTCTCTCTGGGTTACCGAATAGTTTCTTTCAGCTTGGGAGAGTGCTCTACTCGCGAACTCCAACACCCGTTCTTGTCCGTCGACTTCCTGCGTAAAGACCGCTCCGATACCAGTGTCACTCGCATCTGTTTGCACGGTAAACTGGATATCAAACGACGGTCTATGCAGGACGAGCGCCGAAGCGATCATTGATTTGATCTTGTCGAAAGAGGCTTATTGTTCCTCGGTCCTCTCATAATGACAGTCTTTTCTAGTTAGACGTGTGAGTGATTCAGCGATGGTAACGAAATTTTTAGAAATTTCCTATATCACGATGCCATCCCGAGGAAACGTCTAAATTGCTTCAGGTTTCTCGGTTCCGTGTAACGCATTACTGGTTCGATCTTCTCGGGATCGGGACGGAATCCCTCACGATTCACGAGAACACCTAAATACTTGACTTCGGTGTGACCAAAGACACTCTTTTCTCGATTTATTGTGAGTCCAGCTTCATGTACTCGAGCACGAACACGGCGTATCAAGTCTAAGTGTTCTTCGAATGTCTCTGTGGCGATGATAATATCGTCAAAATATGAGAAGGCATTCGGCTCGAGGTCTGGTCCGATAATTCGGTCTATAAGTCGTTAAAACAACGCTCCAGCGTTAGATAGACCGAAGGGCATCCTGGTAAACTGGAACAACCCCATTCCAGCTACCGTAAATGCTGTTATCAGTTTGGATTCCGGATGAACTGGTATTTGATGGTACGCACTACTCAGATCTAAGGTAGAAATATATCTAGCTAATTGCAACTTCCTTAGAATCTGGTCCATGTTAGGTAACGGGTATGCATTCGGTTTCGAAACTAAATTAAATTTTCAAAAGTCGATGCAAAATCTATACTTCCCGTTGCTCTTACGTACCATCACCACTGGGCTTGACATTCCACTTGTGGTTGGTTCGACAACTCCAGTCTCTAGCATTTCTCTAACTTGAGAATGTATCTCTTCTTATATTTTCATAGAGACTGGATATGCCTTTTGACGTATAGGACGAGCATCTCCTACATCTATAATATGTTCCGCCCATGTTGTACGTCCCAGTGGCACTTCTCCCGCCGGCAGGATTTTATTTAAGAGTTTCTTTATACGTTCTTGTTCCTGTCCTGATATATCCATGAGACCAATGGATGCTAACCTCGAAAACTCCATGGTCAGATCAACACCAGTATTTTCTTCTGAGTTTATTTCGCCTACTCGAATAATTTCAGAAGATAAGCCGTCAGTCAATCGCAACGTTGCCAGTCGTTGGATTTTATTACATGTGACTGCGACTACTTCCACCCTGACCCGATTATTCCGTGCTTTAACCCACTACGAATTATCAATTGGATCAGCGATGGTTCCGAACGCTCGTGCGAAATTGGCTCCTTCGTAGCAATCTACTTCAAGGTTTGGGATCACAGCGACTAACACATCGCGCGTGATCCCTGCCAATTCGAACGTCAGTTCGACGTGATCCGTGACGTAAAGCGGAGAGTTGCCTGGGCCTCTAGCACCAACTCCAGACGCTGGGTGGAACTCTCGCTGGCATGCCGCTGCTAATTGTAGCCCGATCTTGCCCATGACAGTACGAAACGCGTCGGTGTCATACAATGCTCGTATCTGGTACTCAGCAATTCGTACCGGGATCCACCAGCGCGCTTCTTCCGGCCGTGCTGCAATTTGGCCGGGATCTAATTCGCCACTGTCATTTTCCTCAGTCGACGGAAATTCCTCAACTGAATCAGGCCTCTCTTCGGTTTGATTAGTCGAGGACGACTGAGAATTCAAGGAACAAGATCGTCGAATATTTTCGTCTGGGTTCACGTTTGGGTTGTAAATCGACCTGACCCCTATTGGCCGCCTTGCTTCCCGTTTCCCGAATATTTCGGGCAGTTATAAATGCGGTAACCCATTTCACCACATTTATAACATTTGACTGGGCCGTCCGAACTCTTCTTCTTATCTGGTGGACGACCCTATGGAACTTTGTTAACTTTCTCCGGACTGGTAATTCTAGTTGACTTCTTCTTAGGGGGTGTTCGAGTCCACCTTCAGGGTCGGCGGTTCGTTTTCGAAGGCTCTCTTCTTTCTTCGTCTGGTTTCGGCCTTCAATCACCCTTAGAAGTAGATGGTCTACTAGATGGTCCCACCTGCCCGAATTTTGATTCCAGACGAGTCAGTAGCTTGCGTATTTCTGCCATGTCAGGATTGATCCTTTTTTCTTGATCAGGATTTTCCTGATGTACAGTGACAGCTACTTTAATTCTAGCTCGCCTGGAATTCGGCGATTTATATGCGGTTTCCCGCAAAATCGCCTTATCCGGCGAAAGAGGAGTGTGATAGCATTTTTCACACTCCAATGCAACTTCGGCGTCTCTGGCCAAATTTAGGAATTCTTGCACATTGTTAATGGACTTCCTTGATATCCTTCGCTGGATTTCGGGGCGTGCGTTGCGCAGCCGTCTATACAATTGTTCTATCTCGGGAAGAGGCGGATTTAGCCGATCGAATATCGAGAGGAGACAAGCGATATAATCACTCGAAGATTCGTGGGCTCCTTGAGTTCGAGTTTCGGCCTCTCTAATCCATTTTTCTCGATATTCTGGACCGACTCCGTACCATTGTTTTGCAGTGATACGGACTTCACTCCAGGTAGTTATGCCTCCTTTTCTTAAAGCGTCCAGCCATAACTCTGCCTTCCCCTTGAATATTGCGGGGAGCGCCTGAGTTAATTCTTCATCAGATATTTGCGAACTTCTTAGGCGCTCCTCAATCCGCTTGAGGAATAATTCAAGGTCCTGATGGGAATCTTCATAATGGATATCCTATTTACGGACTACTAGGCCTATATCCCTCTTGGATCCCCCAATGAATTCTAACTTCTCACTGGGTAATCCTTCGGACAACGTAATCCTCGAAGTTTCTGATGGCTTCGAGGAGTTCACCCCTTCCAGCCAGGTTCACGGACTCGAGGACTTGAGCGTGGCGTCGAAACATCACTAGCTGGAGGATGCAGAACGAACTTGTGACATAGCAGATAATTGGTTGGTTATGACAGCAATCGCTTCTTCTAACCTCTTTGTTCGGTGGTCTTGAACTGTAATAAACCGCACAATATCATCCACTGTGCATGGAGGTATACTGCCAGGCGGGGAATTGGGGATTGCGCTTGACGACGGTGGTGGGGTCGTCTGTCCCGACTGTTTTTGTGGGAGGAGTGGGCCTCCTGCAGTCATCTGCTCATCCACAACAAGCTGTATGGTCAGACCCACCGTCAAGCGCAATCGAGAGGCTACAAGATTCCGTTGGACCTCTTCATCATGCTCCAATGACTCCAACGGATGCCTCTCTTCTCCATCAGCTGTTGAGTCTAGCTAGGAGAGATCACCCTGGGCTATAATCCTTTCAAGGAAGGATTTCCTGGCTGACTCTTGTTTAAGGAAAATACGACCCGGATCTTCTTCTTCTTCGACAAAATCATCCTGATCATATTCTCCCTTCAGCCATTGGTTTATTCTGCGAAGCCGGTCAAATATAGTACTATCGCTTCGCAGAGACAGCTGATGGAGGTAATCATCAAATTCACCTCCCGCTAGTTCTAAGCACCATTGGTCGACCAAAGTCCACGGTGTTTTAGAGGAGGCAGTACTTGATCGTTTGGCCATGTTGTAAAAAAAAAGATACCTATTTACAGTGATAAATGTGGAGGATAACTCAAAATGTGTTGCTTTTCTTTGTATAGAGGGGCCTACTAAAAAAATATGGGTGCTCCCTACAACCTAAAGGAAAATAAGAATACAATATAAAAGATTCCTTACTTAACACAATTTGAGTTCCTGAGTGTTCGTGAGGTGACTCCTTTTTGGGGAAATATGAAATTAACTTTATTGCCTTATATGGCAAGCCTGAGGTGTTATCCTGGGCTTTGATTTTATTGTATTTGGTTATTAATGGTAGGAATTGATGCCTCCGTCCTTTGAGAGGTATCAAATCCTTACTATATCTAAATACTATTAATTCACAAAATAGTTAATAAATAAATAACTAAAAAAAACAAATACAATAATAAAAAAATATATATTTTAAGCCCAGGAATAAACAACGCTTAACACTTAACACTCTATTCCACTTTTGGAAGAAGAAACTAGGCTCTGGCTTTGCTTAAAACATCAACAACAAAATACACAAAAAATTTAAAACTATCTTTATTCCCCTAGCCTTCTGTAGAGAGTCACGTCACGCACAATTTACACTGTCTATCCTGTGTGACAGATATTCTAAAACGATAACGATAAAATATGTTTATTTCTAACGCTTCCGAGTGCGCTACCTAGTCGTTAAGGAGGGTAGACCCTGTATATTGCCTGATATAATAAAAGACACACAAAAAAAAATTTCTCTCTTTAATCACGTCTTTAAAAGTAGTCTGAGGAACGAGGGAAAAAATAAAGCAATTTTCTTATTATTAATAGGAAAAGACAAATTTCTTTTAAAAAATATAAAAGAAAATTTTTCGCTCGTGGGTTATAAATTGACGTATTTATATTTGCCAAGTGCTTTGACAAAATTACTATATAACAGAGAGAAAAGATATATAAAAAAAACTTCCTCTAAAATGTCTAAAGCACGTTGGACGCCATTTCTGTAACGGGATACTTAATTATTAATCACCCGGTAAAAGTACCCGTTAACAGAGTTGCAAAGAACCCCGAACGGATTAAATTGTTTAAAACAATCTTTTTAGACCGTAGGTTCTTTGCGGATATTTTTTGCTCAGACTTACCTTTGTTTAGCCTGAAAATTATATAAGTGATTGAATATTTTTATTACAACAATAACATGGAATTCGGGATAGAGGAGAAGGTTAAATAATACACTCTAATATTTTCGCGCTAAAATTACCAACTTGCTTCGGCATAAAAACCTCTACGGTAAACGAGGAAAAGCCGGAGCAAGTGTACTTTATTAATAAAATAAAATTCAAAAGGTGTATCTACACATATAAATATAATGTAAAATATAATATTTTAATATAATATAATATAAACATATAACTATATTGAACTAAACTAAAATATACAAATTTTCGCACTCACGAGCAAATTGTATAAATACGTGCGCGCACGCGTACAATCGAACACACGCAAACACCACGCACACATTCAAACCTTGTCCGGCGCAGTTGTGTGTTGTTTGCCAGGACGGTCGGTCGCTGGTATCGAAACGGAAGCCAGTCCAGGAACCCTCAAACGTGCCGCGGTGCTCCGACGTCTCGGAAACGGGTACAGCCCTTGCCCCACGTACGTAACCGGGCGATCTTTAGACACCCGCAATGGACGCCTTTACCAGATCGCCGCACTTGGCTGGCTTTGAACGATGGTTCGTTCACAAAGACGGCTCCCTTGAGCGTCTTGTCAATTCGACTTTTTACACACCCACGTAGCACCGAACACTGCTCACAGGTTACAAATTACACGCACACGTACAATAAATATACACACTAAGACCGCGATACTTGTATACACGCTCGAACTCGGTGGAATCGTCCGATCGTTGCTTAGAAACTCAACTCTACGCGAAGATGAATCGACTAACGAAAAGACGCGATGATTTTTGAGTTAGCTCCACACACAACGATGAACGAAATTCAACTGCCCAAATTTTGCTACAGCAAAATGCTGTTTCTATTCCTATACCTATGAACGCGGCGTAAGGCCGAGCGAGCACGGGAGTCCCCGTCATTAGGGTGCTCCTCCCACGTCGAGCCCTACAGCCTCGCGCACTACCATTCACTCGTGTATTTCACACCATTTATTTGTGAATATTTTCTAAACACGATCTACCCACTACATACCTACACATACATACGCGCGCTCACACACACAACTACGTACACCTACACATCATTTACACTCCTATATTATCTACGCGTATAATCGCCGTGAACAGTGATAATATCTATTGATAAATTATTGATAATCCAGGAAAAGACGGATTAATAATCAGGTACACGGGGGAAAATATTTCTATATTTTCTACTACTAATAAAAAAATCAAAAGTAGATTTATTTAATTAAGTAAGAAAATAACTTAGATTTTTAATTAATTTGGTAAAATTATAATAATTAATAAGCTAACCCTACCTAATACGCACCCGCGATAGACTAACGCACGAATCCGCTCACCCAGGGTGTGAGAGAGATATATTTGTAAGTATAATAGAGAGATAAAGTAACAAGAGCGCCACCTTACGAAGAACAAGATGTACTACTAAAGAAAACTGTAAAATATCTCTCTCTTGTAAAAAATATCTCTCTGTCGCTTTCACACGTTCTAAAGATAATGTATAATAGCTAATATTATCAATCGAAAGAATTAAAGAAATGAATAAAGGTAAATACCACTCTATTAAAATACGAAAATACAATAAATATGGAAAAATTCACCAACCTTTATAATTCGACGCTGGACACAAAACAACCCAACGATGTATATGGCGTGAGCTTGATGCTTAAAATACCGGCCGGTTTGTTGCACCTTTCACTCGGCAAGAATCTTTCTTATTAATAGTCTTTTTGTTTCGCGGATCAAACAGATTTCAACAATCACTGAATTCTTCTATCACAATAATTTAATCGATTAATTTAATAATTTTTTTATACGAGAATGGCCACGTTCTATTGTTCAAGAAGAATTTTATAGATTTGCCTATCACTAAGGTATATATTATACTAAATATATTATAATTTTCTTTATTCTCCTTCTCTCTCTCCCTCTCCTTTGCCCTTTTTCCCTCCCTTTTTTCCTATTTGTTGAAATAATCAACATGTATAACGTGAAGTAACCTATACATGTTACAATATATATATATATATATATATATATATATATATATATATATATATATATATAATATAATTCTATACTTATAATTTTTAGGAAGAAATTTTAAACTCAGGCTACAAATATTCTTTGGTACTTTGTAAAGGGATTTATACCTTAAAATTTATATATATTTTTTACCTTTTATTGAATTATTTGATGCACATACTGTTCCTTTAAAATTATATTGTAGTGATTTTAGATATAAAAAATTATGCGAAATGTTTGAGAATATTTTATAGAATTACATCATTCTGTCAATTCTATATTCAAGATTTGCATAGTTGGTATCGAAGTTTTTTCTGTTATCGAAAATCTTTTACCTTTCTGATATATTATATTATTCATAATTGATTATAATTTTTCATATTCTTTTACTTAAAAAATTAGGCAGTAATAATTGAAGTAAGGTGTTTAAATATCATATCGAATTTTTACCAAATGTATAGCTTGTAGTTTAGTGAAATTGATCAAAAATTGCTTCAAATTTATAATATATTTACAAGTATCTACAGTAAACTATTAGGAGTGTGAATAAGTCTTTCCCGTTTTTTGTAAGAGATGGCGCCATCAATACTGTGCGAGTATTCAATGGTTACATATGTCATAATCAAAGCTTATTCATATGTAAACAATTCCATACTAACACATTAGTTAAAATTTTTTCGCATCATAAATTTTTGATATCGTGAAAATGTCGAAATTTGAGCCGAGTCGACGTCATTTGCGGGAAGTTTCACTTTATTGGTTCAATTTGAAGAAATCTGCTGCCGAGACGTATCGATTGCTTCAGGAGGCTTATGGAGAAGGTTGTGTCGATGATTCAAGTAGTAAACCATATATTTGAAACAAACAGTTAAGTTTATTTGAATAGCGAACATATATTTATTACACTACACTAAATAAATTATTGAAAAGTAATAAATATTTCTTGAAGTTTACTAAACGGAACTACATATACGTAAAAAATAAAGTTAAATAAATAAATATTTAAAAAACTATATATATACTCAACTTTAACAAATATATTCAATTTTTGGAAAAACTATTCAATATGAACAATTAAATAGCTTTATCGAAAGGTGAAATATATTTATTTGATTAGACCCAACGAGTTCTTAAAAATTAATAAATATTTTTTCGATTTTATTAAAAAGCACAAAGATTTTAATATTAAATTTAAAGGAATAAATCTTTTAATAAAACTATTTATATGTTATAAGTAAATAATTTTTTCAAAAATAGAAAATATTGTTTTGATTTATATATATCTATTTTGTAGTTTTTACTATTTATTTTTTACTTTTAATATTTAAATCGTTGTGCGTCGTTTAATAAAGTTAAATAAATGTTTATTAGATATTACAACTAGTAGGGAATCATCAAATAAATCTAATCCACACTTTGAGAAAACTAGTAATATATATATATATATATATATATATATATATATATATATATATATATATATATATAATGAAAAAATCATTTCTAATATCAAGCTTAATTTTTCTCAACAGCAGAACACAAATATTGGGAATTAAATGAATATTTTTTTATTTTGAGAAAATATATCCTCAAACCAATAGATTCAAATTTAATATCAGGAAAATAAATTCTTCGATTAATTACATATCTTCTAGATTTTTGTCAAGATTTTCTAGAAAATGGGTGGCTGAAATTGGAAATGAAATAAATACTTTCTTATCTAAAGAAACTATTTTTTTGAACGAATAACTGAAGATTTTGAATACAAAAATTTAGTTATTTGATTCAAGCCGACAAAATTAAGTGAATATATACTTGGATTAAGAATTTCAATACTTCACTCGAGAAATTGATTTTAAAATGAAGAATTCGATTCCTATCTTTAAAACAAGAATTACTTGAAATACATTTTTATTTTCAAAAACATGAAAATTCAAGTATGTTAAATGTTTCAAAGTAGTGCATAGTTCCTTGATTCAAAGCATTATTTTCTTGACTTTAAAATCAAAAGTTTAAATAAGCGAATAATTTCTTGAATTCTCATAATTGATTTCTTTTACTTAAAAGAACTTCGACCGAACCGGGGTTCTATCCACAGACCTTTGGATTCGCAAGCTAACACCTTATTAATTACGCTATCGCAGTACGCTGTGGAAAATTATAAAAATCTTATATATCAATTTTAGATCTCTTAATGTATCTCTTATAGATATACATTATGAAATTAATTTATGGATTCCAATGAATAGTATATGCATTTATATATAATTTATACTTATATTATAATAATTTATATAACGTTTTCATTTTAAAACGTGATTTTGTACATCCAGATAATATTTTCTTTAATTGAATCATAATACGTATACGAAATCGATAAATAATTAATTTTCGTATTTATATCACAGAAAAAAATGGTTCTCATATCAAGTCAATATTTCTGTGTAATTAAAAAAATTAAGTTAAAAAAATTTTTAACAATATAACATGTATATTTAAAAATTTATTATGCTTTACATATTAAAGTAATTATGCTTACACATACTATATACATGATTAGAAGATATTAAAAGAAATTATAGAAGAAATTCCTTATTGAAGAACTTATTCGTTTCAATTCAAAATTACAGGAGTTCTCAATATTATCCATTTGCGTGCTATAGTGTACAACTCAAGATTATTATATTGTGAAATTTGGAAACCAATGTCTTCATATAAGGAATTGAGTTCTTGTGAGAAGTTAATTAATAAGCAATCAGTTATAATTAGTAAATATTGATTAAATGATAATTAATAAAATTCTCTGCGTCCGAATATTAAATAAATAAATTCTTATATTTAGATATAAGTGATATTTTATATTTATATTTGATCTTTTATATTATATTTATTATTTTCCATTATAAAGTGAAGAGTAGTAAATTTGTTTTTTACAGTAATAAAAGCAAGGTTATTATTTTCTTAATTTATGAAACCAATATCTCAATGTAAGAAATTAAGATCTTGAAAGTAGTTAAATATCCAATTAAAAAAATACTAGATAAATATTAGTAAATATTGATTAAAACGTAGTCAATAAATTTTTGACTGTATATTAAATAAATATTTTTTAGATTGTGAAATAAGTTGCTTCAAATAAGAAAACTAGCATTTAAAAAGTTCCTTCATCAAAAACTTGTTCGCTTGAATTAAAATTATATAAGATAGATATTTTACTATAAGAGCTAAAAAATAGAAAATTTATTTTTTAGGGTGATAAATAATCTCTAGATTTAAGAAAATAATTTTTTGCGTGAAATTCAGCAATAAGAAAAAATATGAGGTAATATAGGGAAGTAATTTCTTACTTTTTAGCTAATTTCAAGAAATCCATAACTCATTCGGTTTAGTTTAACGGATGTTGTAAAATATCAAGCTTATATCGTTTTAATTCAAGTGAATAAGTTCTTGATGAAGGGATTTTTTAAATTCTGGTTTTCCTATTTCAAGCAACTCCTTTCGCAATCTAAGAAAATATTTGCTTTAATTTTAATTTAAGAAATAATTCTTTATGAGCTACAAGGCACATAAATATTTACTTGATATTGGCAGATATTTTTTCAGTGATATATAATAATGCAACAAATAATTATTTTTCAGCTTCATATACCTAAGAAAATTACATTTAAGAAAATATTATCTAGATTATCTAGATTTGTTTAATATATTATAATATATATATATATATAATATCAAGAAGTATTAAAATCATGGTTTATTTTTAAGAAATATTTCAAAGTTTTTAAGCAAGCTATACGTTACTGAACTCTTCACCGGCGATCTTTTGTTTTAGTCTTATTGTTGCATTGCTCGTGATCGGTCCACACTTGATCTTAGCGGATAGAATCCCGGTTAGGTCGAGGTTTCGAAATAAATGTAATAAAAGTTAATTAACGTATAAATTGTAAAAGATTTCAAGAAATTATTCGCTTAGTTTCAACTTTTGATTTTTAAAGTCAAGAAAATAATACTTTGAATCAATGAACTATATTTAAACATTTAACATACTTGAATTTTCATGTTTTTGAAAATAAAAACGTATTTCAAGTAATTATTGTTTTAAAGATAGGAATCGAATTCTTCATTTTAAATTCAATTTCTCGAGTGAAGTATTGAAATTCTTAATCCAAGTATATATTCACTTAATTTTGTCGGCTTGAATCAAATAACTAAATTTTTTTATTCAAAATCTTCAGTTATTGGTTCAAGAAAATAATTTCACCCATTTTCTAGAAAATCTTGACAAAAATCTAGGAGATATTTAATTAATCCAAGAATTTATTATCCTGATTTTAAATTTGAAATTATTGGTTCAAGATAATATTATATAATATATAATATATAATATATAAGATAATAATATGTGGAGGCATAAATAGAGCGACGTTAAATAACATAAAAAAAAGATAATATTTTCTTTAGACAAGAAAATATTCATTTAATTTGCAATATTTGTGTTCTGCTGTTGAGAAAATATAAGCTTTATTTTAGTAACTACTTACTTGGTTAAAGTTTATGTGATTACTTGGTTAAAGAATAAATATTTACTTGAATGGATTTTCGTTCTTAAGAAAATCTATTCTCTTGGTTTAAGAAAATCATGTTTTAATTCTTAGAAATTTTTCCTGAATATAGATTAATATTGATGGACAGGTAATAAACAGTGAGAACAGGTGAGAGAAAGAGACGAAACAGTATAGAGGAAATTCGCGGTACATGCAGGTACATGATATACAATAATGCAACACCCACCAATATTGAATAATTCGTGTTAATCCCCTTGGATTTTTCTTTTCTCCCCTCCCCCTCTCGCTCGCTCTCTCTCTCTCTCTCTCTCTCTCTCTCTCTCTCTCTCTTTCTCTGTCTTCTCCATACAAGGTAGTTATGTGTCAAATATGATTATATTGAATTCTGATATGATACTCCAAAAATATAAAAAGCAATCAAATAATTTTTCGAAAAGTTTACAGTCTATAATTAGCAACTTTTTCGAGATCTATTGCATTCGTAAACATAGATCATTTGCTGACAATGGCCATGAATATTGTTTCAATGTAAAGTTAATTTTTTTAAAGCGTACATATATTTTGTTGCAACTTAATTATTTTAGATCAATAGAGAAACATTGTGAAATTAAATCAAATATACGTTTTTTTAGTTTCAAGTTAAACGTATGTCATAGAAATAAGTCAATACTGAAAAAAAATTTTATAGATTTAAATAAAGGGTTGATTCGTATACCATTAATTAATCATTTATTCAAAATAAGTAATTTATACATTTAAAATACTGAATGTTTAGTTAAATACAGTAAATATTTTTTTGATATATGAGAACTGAGAATTTAAACAAAATATAAAATTGAACTGTAGTATCTTAACTTATTAGACCGTCATTTTCGTAATCTTCAACGATGTAAACGTACACTATATATTATATTGCAATAAATACAAATATATTTACATATTTATCCACCATTTTTATTTTAATATATATATATATATATATATATATATATATATATATACATATATTATAACATGTATAGGTTAGTTCGACCTATACATGTTAATATTATTAACAAATAGGAAAAAAGGGAGGGAAAAAGGGAAAAAGAGAGAGAGAGAGAGAAAGAGAATAAAGAGGAATATAATATAGGAAAATTATTATTATAATATAGTTAGTTGTTCTTTTACCTGACAAAATTTTGTTAGTGAAATTTTTTCTCTTTGTTTTCTTGGCCATTGTTGAATATTAAAAGTTATTATTGATATTCGATCATAATAGTGAAATTTCGGTCACTTATACAAATAGTGTAAAAGATAGTTTATTGTATATAAAAAGATTATTGCCGAAGAAAGGCATTCAAACTGGCCGGTTATCTAACACCAAGGAGCTCACATTCATTTCGTCGTTGGGTCGTGTTTTTTCGGCGTCGGTGTATTAAGGTTGGTGTATTTTTCTTTTTATATATATTTATTGTGCTTTTGGCTTTCAGTACAATATTATATACTTCTACTTTTCTTTATCCGATTTCTTTCCGATTGAAATTATTAGATATAATAAATTAACTTTAGTAGTGTGAGAGAGACGGAGAGATATAATCATAGACTAAGATAGCAAGAGTAACAAGCGCGCATTCAGCTTTATTTGATAGTACACCTTGTTCATCGTAAGGTGGTGCTCTTGTTGCTCTGTCTCTCCGTGAGACTTATAAATTCACCTCTCTCACACCCTGTGTGAACGGATACGCGCGTTAGTTGATCGCAGGTGCGTATTAGGTAGGGTTAGAATAACAATTGTTATAATTTTATTAAATTAAATAAAAATTTAAATTATGTTATTGATTAATAAAATAAATTTATTTTTTGATTTTATTTTTCTTATATAGTAGAAATTATTAGACACATTCTTTCCCCTGTACCTGATCATTAATCCGTTTTTTCCTGGATTATTGATAATTTATCCAAATATATTATTATTTATATAATTTCCAGGGTAAGTAAAGGTAAGTCTGAGGAATAAATAACAGCAAAGAACCTACGGTCCAAAAAGATTGTTTTAAACAATTTAATCCGTTCGGGGTTCCTTGCACCTCTGTTAATGGGTACATCTACCGGGTGTTTAACAATTAAGTACCCCGTTACAATATATATATATATATATATATATATATATATATATATATATATAATATGTAATATATTTGTATTGTAAGAAACGCAATGGCAGTGAATGTTCAACGCACACAATCTGCTGTTCAAGCTTTAGGCATCCCGATAAGAATGTTAATTAGAGTTATTATTAGAACTTAATCCTAATAAATAGAGTGTTTAACTGGTTAATAAGTGAAAACTTTTTCACAAAGGATTGTTAAGAAAAGTTATAGATTTCATCAAAAAACATATTTCTTATTCTACACATTTTTCTGTACCAAGAGTTCCCAAAAAAATATATTCAAACTAACGGAGAATATAGAATAGTCAATAAGAATATTACGGTGAAGTGCATTATTGTTAATAAAAAACGTTTAAAGAAAAAATATATAGATTAAAAAAAAAGTATTTTGATGAGATTTTGAACCTTTAGTTAAATCATTTAATGGATTTTTTGTATTTTACGAGATAAGTTAGAAAAACAATATTTTGACTGGGTTTTAATGTGATTTATTATAAAATTGAAATTATCACCAATTTTTACTACCATATATATAATCAGAATCCTAAAAAACGAATATATAAAAATTTTAACAAAAATCGCGTTAGTCGACTAATTGAAAAATTTGGTAGCTCTTTGCTATAAGAGATTTTCTCAGCTTTGATATTTGCCAGTTTTCCTTAAAATTGCCGTAGGTTTCAAAACTTCGAGCTACTTGCTAGCAGCTGCGAGAATCTATATATATATATATATATATATATATATATATATATATATATATATATATATATATATAGCAATAAATTTCTTTTTGGTCAGTATAAGCTACTCATCTTTTATTGCACCCCCGCTGCCAGCCTATTGTCTCGACAAGCTTTCTCTCTGCACGCGCCGAAGACAGTCGTCTCCCCCCTCGATCGCACCATCGTACGAGCTCGAAAAGCAGCATCTGGATTATCGCACGAAACGACCAGTACCTCGCTTTGGCCGCCAGAGGCCCTCGTTTTCAGTCGAAAATTTTTACTGCAGTCTGGCCCATAAGCGTCGGCGATCTCCCCTTATTATCTCTGACCAGTCTCTACTCTCCCTATTTTGTACCGCGATTTTGACATTTCTTTCATAATCATAGCTAAGAATAATTATAGGACATTTTTTCGTTAAAAATATATAGAATAAGCAAAATATGATTTTATCAAACTTCTTATTGAAGCGTGTAAAAAGCAAGTAAGGATTATGAATGAATTTACCCACTGTTTTTCTACGGTGAGCGAGTATGACTCATGAATAAATGAGTTGCAATTCTAATGAAATTACTTATTTCTATAATATATACTTAATACATAATAAAAATTAATTTTATCTTAAAAAAGTATTAGATTTAATAACGAGACATGAGAATAATTTAATTTTTAACAGGAAAAAATACATATATTTTTAAAAGGACCAGGATTGATATTTAAATTATTCTTCAAAAACTTAAAATTTGAACACATAGTGCATAGTTTTTAAATTGGAATCTTTATTTTTTTTTTAAATACCTGAATAAATATTTATAAAAAAAGTTTTATTTTCTTTGATTTTTAATTTAATTATGTAAATTATGTTTTATTAAAAATTAACTAGTTTATGGAATTTTCTTATAATTTGAGGCATACTCGAATCACTATATTTATGTTATTTAGAAAACAATTTTAATTATAATTGTTGTTGATCAAATATATTTATGGATAAGTTTTTAATTTAATTTGTCCATTTATGCAACAAATAATGCTGACTAATAATGTAATAAATATTTTTTGTATGTTTATATATAATATTTTTATGCTATTTATTAAATAAATTTCTTTATACTTCGTTTTGTAAAAATTTTTATTAAATTTGATTTAAATATACTAAAGATTTAAATAATTCCTATCATGCATATAAATTTTAAAATTTTCAAATAAAGTTTATTAAAGTATACTAATATTAATAAACTTCAGTAATGCTGAATCATCTTTATTTTCATAGACTTTCAAAATGTAGTATTTTGTTCAAGTTTTCCTTGTTTAGATAATCCTCCAGCTGTTAAAGATAATCATTTAACATAAAGTAAGCCAATAATTTTGGCCCTGTTATAATCAACTCATGCATTATGTCTATTTTCGGTATTATAAATGTCAAACAATGGTGGATAAAAACATCCACCATTTCATCCACAAAAACTTCTGGAATAATTGTAAAGATATCATCAAAATATCTCTTAAATATCATTTAAGTTTAACAACCAATTTTGACAAAGGTATAATTTCTAATTTTTTCATAACTAAATTGGGTATATCTGGTGACAAATATGACCCCATTGGACATCCGTATTTTTGTTTATAAAATTGATTATCAAAGGAAACAATTGTGTTATTGAAAATTAAATTAATTGCTTTAATAAATTCATTCATTGTTCATTTTGTATGTAAATTAATTTGATGCCATTTTTCTTGTATAATATCATTTAACAATTCTGAAGGTACATTTGTAAATAAAGATACCACATCCAATGAAATTATTTTGTAGTTTTTAGGAATAATAATATCTTTCATTTCATTGTAAAAATACCAACTATCTTTTATATAAGAACTAGTTTTTCCAACTATCTTAACCAATATATTAGATAAAAATCTGGCAATATTATAAGTTGGGAAATTTAGAGAAGATATTATGATTCTAAATGTCAGTTTTTCTTTATGAATCTTGGGACGCCCATAACATTTTGCTATAGTACCATTGCCACATTTTAAATATTTATATGTAGTATCATTTATATATTCATTTCTTTTCCAATTATTTAATAATTCTTTCAAATTATTTTGCAGTTTAATGATATGTGGATTACCAATTTTCAAATAAATACTATCAACATTTAATATATTATTTCTACTATTTATGTAATCAATTTTATTGGAACCTACAGTTCTATTACCTTTGTCAGTTTTTTGGAAGATTATATTAGGGTTATTTCTCAAAAAATTCTATGCGGTAATTGATTCATGTATAAAATTACTATTTAAAAAATTATCAAATTTATTTTCTCTATTAAAATTACTAATAACATTAACCAAAGATGCCCTACATTCCTTTTTCACTTCATCATTTAAACCAAAAAGATTACTTTCAACCTCGACGATGATTTTTTTGATTGGGAGATTATTTTTAGAATATAATATTCCATGTTTAGCACCGTTAGATATGGTGTTTACTACTTCATTTGGTATTTCTTTGTTAGTTAGATTCTAAACCAATTTTTATTATTTGCATTGTTCATCTGATAACTTTGAAATTGTTAATTAATTTTTACTTGCATATACTATTTTATATTATCAGTCCCGAAGGACCTGTTGTTTCATTTAATTGAATCTAAAAGTTATTCAAAGTAAAGAATTGGTATCGCAAATCATATAATTTATTAACTTTTAATAAAATCGGACAGAATAATAGATGCAAGTATTTAATAGAAACGATAGATTACAGTAGTAAACTAAAAAAATTGTCTGAACTGATCGAATCTATTTATCTGTCTGTATATTACATTGCTAAAACCAAATCTTGAGCCTGTTTAGCCTATCTATCTTGTTTTCTAGTGACTCACACAAAATAGCTTAAAATCGTGAAGTAAAGTGAAAAACGACAGTGAAAAAGTGCGACACAATTATGAGAAAAAATTTTTGACTTTCAACAAGTTTATTTCTTATGTAGTTTCATGTGCTTCATCCCGTTTTTAATAATCAATTATAATAAATCGTATTAATGAGTAAAAAGCAACACGCGAAAAAAATTTCTTATCAGAATAAGTTATATTTAGTATGAATTTTTATGTACTGAACTTTTTTTTCATCTTTGTTGAGTCTTACTATTATTCACAGATTTAAGGGAAATTCATAAACCGCGTTAACTAGCGTAACAATTGTTATATTATGATAGTTTTATCGCCAAATGATCTATTTAAGTTTCTTTTTTTCTTTTGCGGTAAAAATCATTTGATTTTTTAACATCTCACATCTGCTGTTATATTAATATCTCATTTTCTGTGGCATCACTGCTCCATTTCACTTATACGTTCATGGAACCGTTCTGCTTATTCTTCGTTCTTGTTTCTTAGATTTCGAGCAAAGTATCCTATGGGTGTGAGTGAGGAAGTGTACTTTTAGACATATCAAGCAACCTAACTTTTTACACTTTTTCAATAAATATGCAATAAATGTTCGATAATAAGCCATTTTTAATTTCCCGAAAAATTGGAAGGGATACTTTTGAAAGCTAGCCATGCTGCTTTTTTATTGTCATTCGTGTACTTAATAAAGTTTTCATCTTGCAAATTTTGTACCATTTATACCGGAAAATTTTAATTCTAAATATCTATAACAGTTACCAATTTTAGCAAAAGTTGTGACACTTGTTTGATCAGTCCGAATTAAATATGATGATGCGGTAGTAGATGTTTGGAGGGATCAATCAATGATTCACATACAATGTTCTTTGATTCTAGAAGAAACTTAGTTGTATTTGGCCAATATTTTTTTAACATATGATTTTTCCTGTATACTATTCCACAAATATGAAAAATACGGATTTTTCGTGAAGAACGGTTATTGATCTAGAATCAGGGTTGGAATTTTTATCTTTTTCTCCGACCTCTGATCGAGGAGAGCGCGAACGCGAGTTAGGTTGCCGTACGGATCAAAAACGGTAACCTGAGCGGTAGCTAAAAGTATGACGCATTTACTTGTATCTACACTGCACGCATTTACGAAATCTTTTGAACCGACCGTCGCATGAGTAACGTGCGATTTCACTCGCGCCCCGGAAACAATTTCCGCTGTGCTCACGTTACGTTCTCTACAAATACAGTCGTTAGCTTTTTCGGAACGTTTATAATGGAGTAAAGAATGGTGCTTTTCTTTACGCACCTTACAGCGATATGTCGATGCGCAATTTTTGCTTTTGTGATGGCCGAGACAGTTAAAGCAAAGCTTTAACTGGTGCACATTGCGCTGACGGTCGTGACCCCCTTTCGCGATAAAAGTCGGACAGTGCGCGATGAAATGCTCCCCAGAGTACCAAACGCATTGTAATGCAGTGTAGACGGTTGATTGCGACGGCCGTGTATGATGAACCTTTCGCGAACTCGACGCAGCAGTAGCTTTATTATTAGTTTTCTTATCTTCTCGGCTCGCTTGAATGACGGACAGAAATTCAGCGCGCTTTTCTAAATATACGGCTCGATCTTCGAATTTTGTAAACCGTGCAGTTAAATCGCGATCATTACCCGGCAAAGGAGTAAGAATTTCGGGGTTACATATAGGTCTGATCTAATCGAATCTCAAGCGTATGTACGAGTCACATATCCCAATGCTCGACAGTACGCGAAAATTAATAAGCGTTCGAACGATTCTTCGAATCTCGTCTATCATCCGTTGAGTTTCAGAAAAATTTCACAAAAATAGCGTTATTTTTTCAAATAGGTTCATTTTTTATTCCCATTAACAATTTAATACAAAATTGATTTTCTTTCATGTCTTTAAAGCAATATTTCTCAAGCGTTTTTTCGGTTTTCCATCTGTCTTTCATTTCATTCATGTAATACCCATTTGCCACGTTTTTGGATCTTTCTCATAGCTTTAAGACGGTTAGATGATAGATAGATGATAGATAGAATGATAGATAGATAAACGGTTAGCTAGATAGACGATTAGAGGCTCGGCCTCTTCCGATACCTTGCATTATTGTTGTTGTTATTGCTGGTACCTGAAATATAATTTGGGATTAGGTTGGTAATATTTGTTCATGTCCGACATGTGGACTTTATTTGTTTTCCTATTGTTCAGGTTTCTTGTTTCGAAGATTACGGAGATCTTTCTAATGATTTCACACGCGACAACAATTTGGGCGCTAGCATGGTTGCAAATTGGTCTGGTCGTGAGGATAGAAAAGAAAGGTCGCTCAGTTATGCTTTGTTGCACATAAATATTCCCGGCCGCAAAACTTTTCAGTATTGCTGATCTTTTCTTATAGGTGCAGATCTGTAGATCATTGCGACTTTTGTGGACCTACAGTTTATAGTGGGTTCCGAACCACTTTTATTGCACCGTGTATGCTCAGACTAGAGTTGTTAACCAGTGTAGAGGCTAGTTTTTCTTACTGCTAATGTATATTTGCGGTTTGTGGACCGGTGTATAGTGCCGGTCTACTTATTTAGGAAAAATAAATAAATTTTGTTTGCGTTTATATATAAATTATGCCTTTGTGTTTATTGCGGTTTCTTAATTTACAGTTTTGTGGACCAGTGTTGGGCGCCAGTCCACTTATATTAGAGTACATCTACAAACCCAGTCATTCGCATTGACCTTCTCATACCTTTGCCCTTTGTTGTAATACTTAGTCTGCCTCTGGCTAGCGGTGCTCAGATGTTCTTTCACTATCGTGTGTATTGCCGGCAATCTTTTCATACGATTCAGCCAATCTGTCGGTTTTAGACCTGTGTGTTCCGATACGTTGACATTTCGCGCATGTTACGCCCGAAGTTCAGAAAGGCCGGTGATGTCTGGATGCAACCAGTAAATGCATATTCTTAGAGATCGAGATCCCAGTTTTGGTGGTCATGTTTGACAAAGATGGCTATCATCGTTTTAATAACGTGGTTTACTCTTCCAACTGGGTTTTCGTGGGTATGGTAAGGCGCCATTAACTGGTGCACGACTCTCATTTCTGTTAATTTACCCGTGAGCCAATTATTAGCAAATTCTGTACCATTGTCCGTTATTAAAAATTTAGAGCAGCCCCACTTGAAGATGATTTGCTCTTCGAATGCCTTGGCAATTACGTGGCCATTTGCCTTTTTTTATAGTGTCCGAATTTCCACATATTTTGTGAAGAGGTCCTGAAATACAAGGAAATACTTGCACGGCCCTTTGCTGGCCGGGAAGGGCCCATTATATCTACCGTAATGCTGGTCCACGACCCTTCTATGTTTCTTTGTGCTATTAATCCGGTAGACCCTCGTTGCGACACCTTGTATATTTGGCACTCTGAGCAGTGCTTGCCGTACTTGTGTACATTCTTTTTCATTCCAGGCCATTAGTAATCCTGGCTCACTTTTGTCAGTGCTTTGTCTATTCCGAAATATCCTGACATTGATCTGTCATGGCATTCACGAAGCACCCGCTCTCGATTACCTAGCGGTACCAATAATTTCCAGTCATCCTGGTTTTCCTAGCGTCTCCGTCAGTGCATTCGGGCAGTGCTTATATATTTCATTACGTTTTATTGTCTACTCTGGGTATTGTCTTGTTATTCTCGGGTTTCTCTTATTTTTCGGTCGTACCATTTGTCTCTTTCAATGTTGGTGAGGGTGGCGGTAGGAGTTTTGGCTGGCTGGGGATGGGGGTCTGGAAACAGCATCTGATACGTGGTGTAGAGCTCTTTTGCGATGAACAATTTCCATATTGTATGCCTGTAGCGCGGTGGCCCATCTTGCTAGGCGGCCCGTTGGGTCTTTAAGCGTATGTAACTATTTCAGACTACTATGCTCTGCGACGACCGTAAAATTCTCGCCTAGCAGATCTCCACGGAACTTTTCCACGGCCCGCAGGATGGCCAAGCGCTTTTTTTCGGTGACGGTGTAATTGGCCCCAACCTGTGTCAACGTTATGCTTGCGTAGGTGATCGATTATTCTGCACCTTTGTCGATTTGGCTCAGCACTGCGCATAGTTACTTGCATCCGTAAGTCGCTCAATCTTGAATTAAAATTCAATCTCGATAAAAATTCTTATTCAACGGAATCCAAATTAATACAAGTATCAAGATTATTCACCAAAGTTGTAAAACAACGCCGTAAATTTACCACCCAACGTTGAAAAACTTGATCTCCAAAAACTCTCTTCTTTCACAATGTAATCTATACCCAGTTTTCGTCAAAGAGAATACCGGCCGGTTTTGAAATATAAATATTGAATGTAAATTGAAATCTAATAATAATGCCAAAAATGGATTGCTTATTATTCCCATGTGGAATCACCAACAACTTTTATATTTTTATTTTTTGGAAGAATATTAGAGCACAGGTACCAACGATTAGTTTGCTTTTACAACAACAATTACTATATTATAATTTTAAAGTTTCCTATATTATAATAAATATTATTCTCCTACTCTCTCTCTCTCTCTTTCTTTCGTTTTTTGGTTCCTTTCTCCACATTAGTATTAGTTATTAACATGTATATTAAAATAATCTATACATGTTACACCCCCTCCAGACATTGCGTATACTACAGTAACGCAACTCTGCAACACGTCCTAAGGGATGACTAAAGGAAATATGGATAGGAATAAGGAAATAATTTTATAATTACATATATACGAAAATATACTCTATTATTATTATTATTATTATATATAGAACGACACCACAACAGCAAAAAAATTCAACAATAAAGAAAAATAAAATTTCTAAATAAACTAAACTTCTTCTCCACTGTTGGGTGTCATAGAGAGAGAGAGAGAGAGAGAGAGAGAGAGAGAGAGAGAGAGAGAGAGAGAGAGAGAAAGAAAGAGAGTTACCGGGACCTCAACCGGCATTAAGGAACCAACGTGTTTTTCTTACGAATTTGTGGACGTCACGATTAGAACACATTTCCTGTTTCGTAACGCCCAGGTATCTGCAAAAGAAACACCGGTCATGTCGACCGCACCGTCCATGAGGGCCGCTGACGTAATACGACGGGAAGTCCTCATCTGTAGATTCTACCCATTTCTTCTTATTCTTCGAAACCCCAGGTCGAGCATTATCCTTACGTGAGTTATTCGACGAACTTTCCCTGCCGTAACCGACAGGGCCACCGGCGGTACATCCTGGTATCCTACCACCACGACTCTCTCCGGTTTGCGAACCTGCTCTTGAACGCAGTCGCTCATCCGCAGCTAACTCCGCGGAATCCCGAAGGGAAGAGGGGATACCCTCCCCCAACTGGCGTGCCTCTTCACGAGTACGAAGGAGCTCGACATGCACTTACTCTGCTTCGGCCTCGGCGGCCTTTTGACGTGCAAGTGTTGTTTATAAGTTCCTCCGCCCCTTGTCTTTCACGGCGCTGCCCGTAACTCTTCCCAGAGATCGATGACTCTCAATTGAGCCTTCTTGGTAATTTCTGCCTTGGTTTTAAAATCAGCCAATAGGTGTCGCTCCATACGTTGGAGCGAAGTCAGACGTGGAGGCGGTATTTCGCCTTCTCTGGTACCCGAAACTCCTGTTTCGGGGGGAGCAGACGAGCGACCATAGTTAGCATAGTTAGATGACACTGGTCGTGAAGTCTTCCGCATTCCTGGGTCGTGAACCCCAGAAGTGATGGGCGCAGTTGCAGAGGCCTCTTCTCACTCCTCGGCTCCAGCTGTCAAGCTGGATTGCGCATCTGCCTTCACCTTTTCTTGTCCCGGAACTCCTGCTCCGGGAGAAGTGTACGAACTCCTCGGGATTGGAGAAGATCCCGTCATAGCGCGGCTCTTCCCGGGACGGTTGTAACACATCTCCTTTTGACTCGAAGCTCCTGCTTCGGGAGGGGTGGTTTCGATCTTTGGAATGGTGATCTTCCTCCTGTACTTCTTCTATTACCTCAGAGGAGAGATCCGGAAGGAAGCAACTTGGAGGGATGGAGCGGGCAGAGCGGTAGCCTCACGGGCTACCGTCAAAGCTAAGGCCTGCCCAACATCTCTCCAAGCTTCATCAATCAGTTTATCCATCTGAAACAAATAAAAGAAAGAGGAACTATATTAATAGGAAGGGGAGAACTATTTCTCCTTCCGCCGCCTCCTATGCGGTCTTCGTTCTGCAGGGTCCTTTCTATGAGAGGACGATATATCTTGATACGAAGACCGCTGACCGTAATTATTAATTACGGTCATACCCATGTTTCATACCCAGGATGGAATCTAACGCCTCGCAAGTATTCTCGGGGTTGTCCTACGCAGAGTGGTTGTGGTAAAACCTCATCCTTTGGTTCCAGTGTAGAAGTGGTCTCCAACAGATCATTTTTCTCGGGTTGGATGTACGGTTTGAGTTGTTCAGCATGAACTAATTATTTAATCCGTCCGTTACAATCTCATCATACAATCATTCAATCCAGCTCATACGTATTAGTCCCTTTTTTTGTATAATAACAAAAAGGACCTACGTATTTAGAGGCTAATTTGGACATTACCACTTGAGCTGTCGAGTATAAGACACGATTCTTCCATAGGACACCCACCTGGTATGGAGAAGGACGTCGCCTGGCATTATAATAATCTGCTTGGCGACGCTGCTGTCCTTGAGATCATGTCTTTGCGACCTATTGCAGTTCTCTCAACTTACTTTTTTTCACTAGCCAGGAACTCTCTTCTTCTTTTTGTTGAGTTTCCGCCGTAGCTTGATCTTGGCTGCGGTGGACAGTTCCTGGAGTCAGCTCTCTTCCGAAACTCAATAGAGCCGGAGAGTATCCAGTGAAACTATGTGGTGTCGTGTTTAGCAGGAAATGTAACTCAAAGAGTTTCTTGTCCCATATATTATGGGGCCCTTCGAACGCCACAATGCGTGTTTTCAATGTCAGTAAGACCTCTGGCGCGGCGAATTTAAGTACGATCCTCTTTAAATTCTTTGTGGATCGTCCTGGCATTTGCTTCACGGATGTGGATACATTCTATCGACCCTTTCAACAAGTCTTGAAATACCAGGAAATACTCAAATCCATGGAGACTCATTACAAATGGTTCGGTAATATCACCGGCGACCATTGGCCAGTGTCTCTCTAAGATTCTCCGGCCCATTAATCCGGCAGTTGGTCTTGGTCCACCTTGGACTGCTGGCATATAAGACAGTTTTTCACATATACTTGAACCGTCTTATAAAATGCAGGGCTGTAATAATATTTGCTGACTTTAACGAAAGTTTTCTCACGTCCTGGATGTCCAGTTGTAGGATTATCGTGACATTCTTTAAGAACTGTGTCACGACGTTCCTTAGGAACGACGATCTTCGAAGCGTCCTCATCGGCCATGATGATTTTGAGGATTTCATCTTGACGATAACAGAATGATTGTCCCCCGATTATTTTCGATCTAGAACAATCGTTGGAACGATCTTGGACGTTCTTGAACCATTGTAGATACCATTCCTCCTGGGTATCTCTTACCCAGGTTACAGTTGAGGAAGATAGATCATCTCCCTCCGTCATCCTAGAAAGGGCGTCTGGACGTTGTTCAACGTCCCTTTACAATGCTCTACGTCGAAACTTTGCCTTTGCAATCTTAGAGCCCATTGTGCAAGTCTGCCAGTTGGGTTCTGCATAATACGAATCGACCTCAAACTGCTGTGGTCCGTAACGACACGGAAATGATATCCGTGTATATAAGGACGAAACTTATCTTTAGCCCATATGGCAATTAAGCACTTTCTCTCTCTCTCTCTCTGTCTCTCTCTCTCTGTCTCTCTCTCTCTCTCTCTCTCTCTCTCTCTCTCTCTCTCTCTCGGTTACCGAATAGTTTTTTTCGGCTTGGAAGAGTGCTCTACTCGCGAACTAAACATCCGCTCTTGTCCGTCGACTTCCTGCGTAAGCACTGCTCCGATACCAGTATCACTTGCATCTGTTTGCACGATAAACTGAATATCAAACAACGGTCTATGCAGGACGGGTACCGAAGCGATCATTGATTTGATCTTGTCGAAAGAGGCTTGTTGTTCTTCGGTTCAGTTACAACGACCGTCCTTTCTAGTTAGACGTGTGAGTGGTTCGGCAGTGGTAGCAACATCTTTTAAGAATTTTCTATACCATAATGTCATCCTGAGGAATCGTCTTAATTCTTTCAGGTTTCTCGGTTCTGTGTAACACATCACTGTAAATGCCGTTATCGGTTTGGATTCGGGATGAAGTCATATTTGATGGTACGCACTACTCAGATCTAAGGTAGAAGTATATCTAGCTAATTGCAACTTCCTTAGAATCTGGTCCATGTTAGACAACGGGTATGCATCAGGTTTCGAAACTAAATTAGCTTTTCGAAAATCGATGCAAAATCTATATTTCCCGTTACTTTTACGTACCATCACCACTGGGCTTGAGCATCCACTTGTGGATGGTTCGACTACTCCAGTCTCTAACATTTCTTTAACTTGAGAATGGATCTCTTCTTGTATTTTCATAGAGACTGGATATACCTTTTGGCGTATAGGGCGAGCATCTCCTACATCTATTCTATGTTCCGCCCACGTCGTACGTCCCAGTGGCACTTCTCCCGCCGGTAGGACTTTATTTAAGAGCTTCTTCATACGTTCTTGCTCCTGCCGTGATATATCCGCGAGACCAATGGATGCTAACCTCGAAAACTCCATGGTCAGATCAAAACCAGTATTTTCTTCTGAGTTTATTTTGCCTACTCGAATAATTTCAGAAGATAAGCCGTCAGTCAATCGCAACGGTCCCAGTCGTTGGATTTCATTACATGTGACTGCGGCTACTTCCATTCTGACCCATTTATTCGCTGCTTTAACCCACAACGAATTATCAATTGGATCATGGATGGTTCCGAACGCTCGTGCGAAATTGGCACCTACATAGCAATCTACTTCTAGGTTTGGGATCACAGCGACCAGCACATCGCGCGTGATCCCTGCCAATTCAAACGGCAGGGTTGGCGGTTCGATTTCGAAAGCCCTCTTCTTTCTTCTGCTGTTATCGGCCTTCGATCATCCTGAGAAATAGATGGTCTACTAGACGTCCCCACCTGCCCGAATTTTGATTCCATGGGAGCTAGTATTTTATACTATATTATTAAACGACTTTCTTGATATCCTTAGCTGGATTTCTGGGCGCGCATTGTGCAACAGTCTATCCAATTGCTCGGGGAGAGGTGGATTTAACCGATCAAATATCGAAAGGAGAAAACCGATATAATCAGTCGAAGGTTCGTTGGCTCCTTGGGTTCATGTTTCAGCCTCTCTAACCCATTTTCCTCGATATTCTAGAGCAGCTCCGTACCACATTTATGCAGCGGTGCATCCACTCCAGACTTCACTCCAGGTGGTTATGCCTCTATTTTCAAAGCATCGAGCCATAACTCTGCCTTCCCCTTGAATATTGCGGGGAACGCTTAATAATTAGAGGTCCTAATGGGAACCCTCGTATCGAGTATCCCATTTACGAACCACAAGACCTATATCCCTCTTGGATCTCCGAATGACTTCTAACTTATCACTGAGCAGTCCTCCGGACAGCGTAATCCAAGAAATTGCTGATGGCTTCAAGGAGTCCCCCGCCCCCTTCAAGCCATGTTCACGGACTCGAGGACTTGAACGTGGCTTAGAAACACTACTGGCTGGAGGTTGTAGAGAAACTGACGATTCTTCCTGCACGGTGGATGCATGTGTCTTGTATTTACACCTTCTTCCGTGCAGGATCATGGACCATTCGTGTACTGCTAACCGGTGTGGAACAAATGTGCGACAGAGCAGATAATTGTTTATTATTAAAGCAATTGCTTCTTCTAACCTCTTTGTCCGGAGGTCTTGTACTGCCATAAACCATGCAATATCTTGCATTGTACATGGAGGTAGACTGGCAGGTGGAGAGCTGGCGATTACGCTTGACGACGGGATTGGGTTCGTCTGCCCCGACTGTTCTTGTGGGTGCAGTAGGCCTCCTGAATGCGTTTGTTCATCCACACCGGGCTGGATGGTCAGACCCACCCTTAAAAGCAATCCAGATGCTTCTAGATTCCGTTGGAACTCTTTATCGTGCTCCAATAATTCCAGCGTATGCCGCTCTTCTCCATCAGCTTAAAATCTGGCCAGAATGGATCACCTTGAGCTATAATCCTTTCAATGAAGGCTTTCCTGGCTGACCAATGTTTAAGGAAAATACGACCCGGATCTTCTTCTTTTTCTTCGACAAAATCATCCTGATCATATTCTCCCTTCAGCCATTGGTTTATTCTGCGAAGCCGGTCAAATATAGTACTATCGCTTCGCAGAGACAGCTGATGGAAGAAAACGACCCGGGTTTTCATCTTTTTCTTCAATGAAGTCATCCGGATTGTATTCTCCTTTCAGCCACTGATTCATTTTGCGAATCCGTTCATAAATAGTGTCATCGCTTCGCAGGAACAGCTGATGGAGGTATTCATCGACTTCCCCTCTCACTAGATATAAACACAACTGGTCAACCGGAGTCGACGGAATTTTAGAGGAGGAAGAGGTCGATATTTTACCCATCGTTTAATCGCAAGATTAAACTTGGAGGATATTTCAAAATGTACTATTATAGAAAGGGACCTACTAAAATAAGGGAGCTCTCTATAATCTAAAAAATAATAATAAAATACAAAATATTTCTTATTAAACACACTTTGAGTTCCTCAGTGTCTATGAGGTTACTTACTCTTTGGGGAAATTTTACTATGACTTTATTGCCTTATGTGGCACTCCTGAAGTGTTATCCTCGGCTTTAATTTTATTGTCTTATGCTATTACTTGTAGGAATTGAATAATGCCAAAAAAGGATTACTAATTATTCCATTGTAGAGTCACCAACAACTTTTATAGTTTTAGTTTTTGGAAGAATATTAGAGCACAGGTACTTACGATTAGTTTGCTTTGACAACAATAATTAATATCAGGTATGTGAATAAGTCTTTCCCGTTTTTTTTTTTCAAATTTTGAGCCTTTATTGTGAAAAAATGGTTACAAATGAATTATTGAAAGTATTGGCCATCGCTAGCTACAACTTTTTCCCATCTTTCTGGCAACATACGAATCCCGTTGCGAAAAAATTCGACCGGTTTGGCCTCTATCCAGTCATCCACCCATTTTTTGGCTTCCTCGTAGGAATGGAAGTGCTGGTCAGCCAGGCCATGCGTCATCGATCTGAAGAGATGGTAATCAGACGGAGCAACGTCTGGACTATACGGCGGGTGGAGTAGGACTTCCCATTTGAGCGTTTCTAAGTATGTTTTCACCGGCGGTGCAACATGTGGGCGAGCATTGTCATGTTGCAAAATAACTTTGTCGTGCCTGTCGTAGTATTGTGTTTGACAAGAATCTTCATCAAGCAAAGTCGCCAATTCTCGATCTTCAAAGATTTGCGGCCGCCCGGAACGCTCCTTGTCTTCCACGTCGAAATCACCGCTTTTGAAGCGTCGAAACCATCCGCGAACACTTGAATCATCGACACAACCTTCTCCATAAGCCTCCTGAAGCAATCGATGCGTCTCGGCAGCAGATTTCTTCAAATTGAACCAATAAAGTGAAACTTCCCGCAAATGACGTCGACTCGGCTCAAATTTCGACATTTTCACGATATCAAAAATTTATGATGCGAAAAAATTTTAACTAATGTGTTAGTATGGAATTGTTGACATATGAATAAGCTTTGATTATGACATATGTAACCATTGAATACTCGCACAGTATTGGTGGCACCATCTCTTACAAAAAACGGGAAAGACTTATTCACACTCCTAATATAAGATCACTATGAGGAATATTTACGTGTGATTGTGAAGTCTAATTGGGAAAAAATATCATGTATATAAACACAGTCTATTATACGGAAGAGTTTTTAAGTGTCCAATATACCATACATGCCTTATTTCATACTTTTGTAGAAAGTAATTTTAAAGATGTGTGTATATATATATATATATATATATATATATATATATATATACATCTTTAACATCTTTATACCCATATAGATACGCATATATATGGGGAAGGAAATGAAGACCCAAATCCGCAGAGCAAATTTCCTTTTGCTGGCGTTTTTCTTCTCCGCCCATTACTCCGCTCCCTCCTCTTCTTTACGACGCGCATCAGATGGATTTTGATGTACAAATATAAATTTTAAAACATTTGTATATATGTATATATATATACAAATATATACATATATACAAATATTTCAAAATTTATATTTGTATATATGTATATATTTGTATATATATATATACATATATACAAATGTTTTAAAATTTATATTTGTACATCAAAATCCATCTGATGCGCGTCGTAAAGAAGAGGAGGGGCGGGGTGTATATATATATATATATATATATATATATACATTTTTTTGTATATTTTATAACCCACCTTTTGCGGGTTACTTACCTTCGGTATCTCACGTGGCGTCGACGTCGCTGGAACTAGGGAACGGGGAACGGGGAACGCGAATGAATGAGTCAAACTGTTTTTCGTTATATAATCAATCATTTATTATAAATCGCGGATCACAATATTTCCTAATCTACGCGCGACATATCACTTTGCGAATTATACCTAAGATTTTCCGCGCGATGGCGACAAACACTATGGAGCGGGTTTCGCGAACATGGACGGATGCGGTAAGACGGGGGAAAAGGGGGGACTTGGTAAAGTCTACAACTAGACGCTCGCGTGCGCGCAGCCATGTAACGATGGCGCGCGCTTACATTAGGACGCGCACGCACTTCGAACATTAATTAAATGGAAGGTTACTTGCCGAAGGGTCCTCGGCGCCGCTGCTTCCTCGCGATGGTCTAGCTTCCTCTCGTCCGGTTGGTGTCTTCGGGCTTCCTCTCTCTCTCTCTCTCTCTCTCTCTCTCTCTCTCTCTCTCTCTCTCTCTCTCTGTCTTCTGTGCGGGACTGTCTTCTCTCCTTTCTTCCTTCTCGTGCTCTCGCTGAGCCTTCAGGCCCAGGGGCAATGCTTGTTCGGGATGACCGCGAGAACGGTCGTACATCAGTCGTGGCTGCTGAGATCTTCGTCGACGTAGGCACAGCAGGCATGTGGGAATGGTCGGGATACGGGTGGCAACCGAATCGAAAGAGAGTCAGATATTTCGGATGACGACTCTTGTCTATGCGTCAGTCCTCCTCAACGGCTCGGGGAAGAAGGTGAACTTTCTTTCTCTGTACTTCCTTCTTCGCGAGCGAACATCGGGCACTTTCGCGGCTCGTGCTTCGCGTATTTTCGCCGTAACGTGCGAACGCTCGGTTTGGCAACCACGGACCGGCCATTTGGTCGGTCACAATATATATAATTTTATTAATTTTTTAATTTATAATATTTATTTAATTTATTCGTTGGACTAGGAACTATTGTTTATTTTGAGTAGTTTTCAGTAAGAGCTGTTAAAAGATACTATTCCTCAATATTTTTTAACCATTTAAATTACCATAAACTTTTCAAAGATGGGCCTGCAAGTACATGTCAAAATAATTTTTAAATTATATTTTATAGTACTGTATTCTCAGGTTATAAATAAATGAGTGCATAAACACACTTTCAATAATCAAATTTTATTGAATAATAATGAGAAATAATTTTGAAACTTACACGAATTGGTACTCATACATATTTACATATACCTGACTATGTAAAAATTGATTTCAATATTTTTTTTGTTTAAATTATAAACGATTATATCAATTTATTTTTAAAATAATTTTTGCAAGCAGACTTATTTATCCTCAAAAAGGATGTTATAAAACATGAGTATTTTGTATAATAATCTTGAAATTTTCTTGAAATATCTTATTCATATTCGAAATAGAATTGTTATATTTCTTTAAAATTTTATCTTTAAATTAAAAATATCTGTATCTATATTTAATTATTGTTTTTATTATCTCAAAAAGTTCAAAGAAATACAAACATATGTTTAATTGTTTATTATTAAAAACATTTAATATTTGCTACGTTATATATTGCTTATTTTATTTATTAACTGTCAATATCAAAGATTCATCTCACATATGGTAAATTAACTTAAATTATTTTTTTAATACCTGAAATAACTAAAATAATTGCACATATTCATGCGCTTGATTACGTATATATATATATATATATATATATATATATATATATATATATATATATATATGCCCACCTCAGTAAAGTAGCGGAGGTCGCACTCAAATGGTTGGCGAAAAGAAACCAGAGAAAAGTGAATAAATCACAGTAATCGGAAAAGCTGGTACACTGCTAAAGGTTTTTTTAAGAACAAACTTTAAGATAAATAATTTTTTTTTCTTAAGATTTTATCAATAGAAATTGATCGAAATTTTATCTACGTCCGATTTTGCTATAAACAAGTTATATTGAATATGTTTTTCCGGCTGTCTTTATGAATTTGTAATAGATTTGTGGAAAATGAAATTTTTAACATTAAAAGCACATAAATAGTGAAGTAATATAATAATGTTAAGACTAATAGTGATTCTGCCCTAAAATTCTTTTTTTATTTATAAGAAACGTCTCGAATCTATTAAGGTTTTTCTTATTAATTATTGGATGTACAAATAAGTCTCAGTATTAATTATTGAATATACAAATAAGTTTCCGCCATTTTTTATAAAGTAATAAGAATTTATTGTAAAAAAAGGTACAAATAATGTCATGCAAAATATTGCCTATCACTTACTACTACTTTTGACCATCTTTCGGGCGGCAAGTGGATATCCTGTCTAAGCAATTGCTCGTCCTTTAAGGTGATCCACGAATCGACCCATTTCTTCAATTCGTCGTAAGAATTAAAGTGCTGCTTAGACAGACCATGAGTCATCGACCGAAATAGATGGTAGTCAGAAGGAGCAATGTCTGGTGAATACGACGGGTCGGATAGGACGTCTCAATTCAGTGCTTCTAACGTTTCCTTTACGATTTTTGCAATATGTGGCCGAGCATTGTCATGCTGAAAAATGACTTTATTGTGCCTTTTGGCATATTGTGGACGTTTAATCTTCAATGCTCGGCTCAAATTGGATCAGCTGTTGTTGGTAACATTCCCCGGTGATGGTTTCATTGTATTGGAGTAGTTTGTAATAGATTACTCCAAGCTGATCCCATCAAAAGCACAGTATTAGCTTCTTGCCATGAATGTTTGGCTTGGCCGTCGAAGTAGAGGCATGCCCGAGCTTACCCCATGACATCCTATGCTTTGGGTTGTCGTAGTGAATCCACTTTTCGTCTCCCGTCACGTTTGGATGTGGAAATCCTTTCCTATTTTGCCTTTTGAGCAATTGTTCGTAAGCGAATAAACGACACTGGACGTCGCTTAGCTTCATCTCGTAAGGAACCCAATTTGCTTGCTTTTGAACCATATCCTGGGTTTTGAAACGTTGTGAAATAGATTACTGAGTCACTCCTAACTCTTGTGCAAGTTCTTCCGCTACGTGTTTTGTCCTCCACGTCAAAATCACCACTTTTCAATTTTTGGAACCACTCCCGACAACTTCTCTCACTCAAATTAACATCACCATATGCTTCTATGAGTAGCCGATGTGCTTCCGCTTCAGATCGCTTTAAATGAAAGAAGTAAATTAATAATTCCCGCAAATGATGCTTACTTCGCTCAAAATTTGACATCTTAACACGATTAAAACTAAGCGATGCTTGCAAAAAGTCAGAGATATTAAAAGGTTATACTGTTTCCAGATGTCAACATATAGTATAAGACTTTTTACAGCTGAAAATTTCGATGTTGTCTTATCGGTGGCGCCAGCTTTTCAAAACGGCGGAAACTGATTCGTACACCTAATATTTTCCAATTTTCTGCTAATAATAATATTTCCATTATTTTTATAAATACTGTTTTTTTTTAATTTCTGTTGAATAATAGAAACAATTTCAAAAAATATTTTTACAATAAGTTTTAGATCATATCGTAAAATATATTTAATAAACATTTGGATTTCTGCATATTTTTGGTACAAACGATAGATCTAGAGATATTGTATTTTGAAAATGTCTTAAAATGTATTCTCCAATTGTGATAAGTTTTTTGAAACTACAAAATTTATTGATTTGTAATTTAATTCTTGCGGTTATACTTTTTTCTCTTTCTCTCTCTATTCTTTAATATTCAATATCTCATATATAGAATTATATTTATTTATTAGGTGTACAACTCTTTCGAGGCTTATTTTAAAAACTGGTTATACATTTATAATTCAAAGTATTGTCCATCGCCCTTCACTAGTTTCTTTCATCTTTTGAGTAGCGTTGGAAAAACTGGTCATCTTTTGAAGCGATCCACGAATCAATCCAATTTTTTACTTCTTTATAAGACAGGAAGTGCTGGTCAGCCAGGCTGTGTGCCATTCTTTGAAACAAGTGATAATCTGAAGGAGCCATGTCTGGAGAATACGGTGGATGGGGTAGAGTTTTCTATTTCAACGATTCCAAATACGTCTTGACCACTTTCACAACATGGGGTCTAGCTTTGCCATGCTGTAAGATCACTTTTATATTTATCGTTGTATTGCAGCCGTTTGTCTTTCAATGCTCGGCTCAAACGCTATAATTGCGTTCGATAACGATCACTTGTGATTGTTTCAGTCGGTTTGAATAATTCCTAAACCATTATACCGAGCTGCTGACACCAAATACTGAACATGACCTTGGGACCGTGAATATTTGATTTGGCTGTCGACGTGGAAGCATGGCCGGGAGTCGCTATGATTTTGTACGCTTGGGATTATCGTCATGAACCCATTTTTCACCTCAGTCACAATGTGATGTAAAAATTTCTTCTATCTTTCCCTTGTAAGCAGCTGTTAACAAACAAACAAACGCCGTTCATCATCTCACGGCTTCAATTCATACGGCACTCCTTTTCCTTGTTTCTGAATCATTGCCATGGCTTTCAGGTATTTTAAAATGGCTTGTCGCGTTACTCCCAATCATCCTGACAATTCTTGTTGCGTTTGACACGAGTTTTGATTAAGTAATGCCTCCAATTCTGCATCTTCTAAAAGCCTTTATTCTCTCTTCCACTACCATGCTCGTCTTAGACGTGAAAATCACTGTTCTTGAAATGTTTAAATCACTCTAGGCACGTTCTTTCATTAATAGCGGCCTCACCATAGGTATTTTATAGCATTCGATGAACCACAGCCGTAGATTTCTTCATATTAAAGCAGAAAATGAAAACCTTTCGAAATGACAAGAATTTGGCTCCTAGTTGACATGTTTGATCAAGAATAACTTTATGATGCAGACACAAATCGACTACTATTTCGATGACGTTATATTTACAAATACCTAAATTTGTGGTATGACATCTACGATTTACTTATTTCGACTACAACTTACCGTTACAGACATCTATTGCAAAACGGTGGAAGTAACGATGTACTCCTATTGTATTAGGTTGTCAAATCTCCCTTCCGCCTTTTGATCTTATGAATTTCACGGCTATGTACAAGGCATTACAGAGCTCGTATCTGGCAATACTATACATCATTTGAAAGGTCTTGACATAACGTACAAAACGACACTATGTATGATTGGTTTGGATATTGCGTTCAAAAGTTGTAAACGCGTAAACATGGAATTCACCAACGCCGAAATTTGCGCTATTTTAAAGTTTTCCTTCGTCAAAGGCAAATCCGCTAGAGAAACATTCCGTGAGATTAATGGTGAGCTGATAACCCAGCCGGCAGAAGACCTGTGATGACGAATACCGATCAAATTATGGAATTTATTGAGCTAGACCGGTATGTGGCATCTCATGCTATCGCCCAGGAGATGAGAGTTAGTCACCAAACCATTTTAAACCATTTACAGAATGCTGGATACAAAAAATAGCTTGATGTTTGCGTGCCGCATGATTTGACGCAAAAAAACCTTCTGGACCGAATCAACGCCTGCGATATGTTGCAGAAACGGAACGAACTCGACCCACTTTTGAAAAGGATGGTGACTGGCGACGAAAAATGGATGACATGCGGCATTATCAAGCGAAAACGGTCGTGGTCCAAGGCCGGTGGACCGTCGCAAACATTGGCCAAGCGGGGATTGACGGCCAGGAAGGTTCTGCTGTGTGTTTAGTGGGATTGGAAGGGAATCATCCACTATGAGTTGCTTCCATATGGCCAGACGCTTAATTCTATTATCTACTGTGAACAACTGGACCGCTTGAAGCAGGCTATTGACCAGAAGAGTACACATTTGGCCAACAGGAAGGGTGCAATGTTCTACCAGCACAACGCCAGACCACACACTGCGTTGATGACTCGTCAGAAGCTACGGGAGTTAGATGGGAATTTTTATCGCATCCACGATATAGCCCAGAGATAGCCCCAAGTAATTACCATCTGTTCCTGTCCATGTCGATTGCGCTTGGTGGTGTAAAGTTGGACTCAAAAGAGCTTGTTAAAAGTGGCTATCCGTGTTCTTCGCAAATAAGGAGAGGGGTGTCTACGAGAGGGGTATTATAAAGTTGCCGTCTAGATGGAAACAGATTATCGAACAAAACGGCGCATATTTGATGTAAATCCCACTACTGTAACCCTTTTTATAAAGCATTGAATAAAGAGTAAAAAAGCGAAAGGGAAACATTTTACAACCTAATATATCGCTTATTTTTTAATTATATGTTGTTTTGAGTTGCTACATTCAAATGATAACCACATTGTTTATTTACTTTTTTTATGTTATTATGAACACGTATCCTTCAAAATTGTCATTGCGTTTAAATTTTATTTTATTGTATTGTATGATGCATAATTTTTTATTTCAGCTTGACATTATTTATAATCCTAAGTATTATTTATTATTTACTAATTGTTAATTAATTTTTTTATATTTGTACCTCTTAAAGATAATCTTCCCTTTTTGACTATTTATTTTCTTTACAAACTAGATTTGATCTTTTTCTGTTAAAAATCTTAACTGTTAATAAGTTTAAGTACTATATAAAATGTATGATATATTTAAGTAGAAATTATTTCAAGTTGGCATTTTAATGTTTCAGAGAGATACTAGTGTTAATGGAAAGTGTAGCGAGCAAGCATAAAATATTATCTGTTCGAGAAAGGCTATCAGATAAACTGGAATTTTTTAGATTTGATCCATACAGTAAGTATAACTTTTTTTTATTCAATAATTTTTTTCCTTATGATATTCAGATAAGTACATATCATTTGTTAAACAAAAAAAATTTTTTTTGTTTATAGGTTATTACATTTTAGCAAAAAATAAATATTCACATTCTGCTTCTAGATGAAAATCTAGATATAAATATATATAAGAAAATCTATGCCTGTCGAATGTATGTATGCATGTATTTATATTTGTATGTATGGACTTTGTAAGAGCTAAAACTATTACCCCAATTGCCTTTATAATTTAGCTTCGTATTCAACATGGACAGCATTAAATAGTAGACATTTATTTTTTAAATTCAGCAAAAAATGTGGGTAAAGTAGGAATTATTTTCTAAATGATTTCAACATTTCATCATTCTGAAGTGTTAAGAGCGTAGAATACCGAAGGAGGTGGAATGAGGTAAGTGTGCCGATATTTCTATAAGGAAGTGTTTTGGTAGTTAGTAAAATAGGATGTGCAGCTACATCAAATGATAAATTTCTAAAGTATTTATTCGGATGCTATATTAGTAGAAATGAGTTTTCTCATATCCGCTGTATCCTCTAGGTATGCTACCGTTGCCTTAGCGTTGGTAAGCCTTAAGTTTGCATGTGCGCGTACGTTTTTGTCGCACAAAGTGCGTATGTACGTCTCATTTAAAGTAATAGTTTTCGTGCTAAATCAAGGATAAAAATAATAATCAGTTTGTTTTAATGCATGCACTTCGTAATATGTTAACATGAATGATAAACAAAAGTATATCTAGATGAATAAAACAATCATCAAGTATATTAGTCAGCGGTAATAATTCGGTTAGTACATCACTGGCAGCAGAATTACATTATGAATTATTCTTAGAGCTGAATAAAGAAATAAGAACAAATACATTCAATAGAAAAGTAATAGATGAATAAAATGATGATGTGATATTTATGATACAAACAGAGTGTGCAGTCGGAAGGATATGTAGTAGCTAACTCAGAACAATAAAGATATACCAAAGGCACTTTGTTCCCATCTTCCCCCCCCCCCACCTCTATTTCTCTCTCTCTTTTTCTCTCTCTCTCCCTCTCTCTCTCTCTCTCTCTCTCTCTCTGTCGCTTGCTCTCCATCCTCGGGACGGAATGCTAAATCACTATGTATTAAATTTCTTTTATCAACACTTAAGGGCTGTTATTAGTAATAATAACTGCTTAATACAATAAAATAGTAAAATTGAACTCAATTCAAATATTAAACGTTTTATTAGTATACTACAATCAGGACACAACTTACCGATTAACATTATTCGTTAGTATCAACCATTTACTAAACAAGACGTCACTATTCTGTATACTTCCCGACGAATGTTATGACAATATTCCAACATTACTGATTTTCACAAGTGTTTTGTTAATTGTTTTTTCATTTTAAGTTTTAATAGATTAAATGTATTAGATGCGAACCTTTGCATCTGCCAATTTTTTTATACAATTTGAGGTTTTAGTCTTAAAAAGTGATTACATGTTTATGATTCAAAGTACTCTCCGTTAATAGCCACAACTTCTTGCCGGCTTTTGGGTAATTGTCAGATACCATCTAGAAAAAACAATACGTTTTTTGAGACGGTCACAATAATAATTGATATAAATAATCAATAATCACAATTTGAACAAAAAAGTGCTTAAAAATTCATTTGTTTATAACTTTTTCAAAAACGAAAATGTTGACAGAATCTTTTAGGACATTTATTTTAATATATAAATCTTCAAAAATCTGCAAAATAATGTATAAAATTTAGCTGCTCGATTTTTGGTGGCCCACTTCAGAAAGTTTGACTCAATACATCACATCGATCTGCTCCCATCAAATACAGATATTTCTTGGCTTCAATTTGTACGGAAACCAATTTCTTCTGAATCATTCCCGTGGCTTTGAGGCGTTTTATAATTGTTTATCGAGTGATTTCCAATGATTCTGTTCATTATTCTTGCGTTTGACAAAAGCTTTTAGTAGGTAATGCCACTAGTTCGGAATTTTCGAAAAATTGTTCTCTTCCGCCACCATGCCGCTCCTCCACATCAAAATCATAAAGCGTTGAAACCACTCATGACACGTTCTTACACTATGAGCAGTCTCATCGTAAGCACTTGAGAGCATTCGATAAGTCTGAATCACGGTTTTCTTCAAATGAAACCAAAATATTAATACTTGCTGTAGTTTTCTTGGCAGATGTCCAACCTTACTATATGAAATTTTTGACCTGCTTATCTCAACCGGCACTTACCCCTGCAACGATCGATCAAAAAAGATGGAAGCAAACTTATGCATCCAATATTTAGTAGATGCAGGGGCCAAAATATTGGTTCACATGACATTTTGAAACTTCTGCACATGAAATTACCTTTCTTCAGTGGAAATTCTAACTTATATCCTTATACCAGTGGTGTAAGTTGAAATTTCTCGTTTTTCTTTTTGATAAAAAAAAAAACATTTTTCAGGAAATTTTGCAACTTGTTATTCAAAGTATTCATCATTAGATTCTACACAGGTTATCTATCTTCCAAGACAAATGATTCGTCGAGTTCAAACCATTCGTCGAGTTATTTTTTGACTTAGTGAAAATTGGCTATACGTTGATATGGAAGTGTGTATTCCATAGATGCAAAAAGATCATAGTTGCACGTGACCAGGTCTGTAGAGTAAGGCGAGTGTGATAACACTTCTCAATTCAGTGGATTCCATGTGTTCTTTACTGTGCTAACGGTGCGAAACGTGGCGTTATCATGTTGCAATAACATTTCACATTTCTACAGGCCCATTCTGGCCGTTTTACGATCACAGCATGATTCAAATTCATAATATATCGTTGGTAGCTATGTTAATTCTCTGTTTCAACAGGTTTTAATAACTAGAATTATACCATACCACGCTAATCCTACTAAACACAGAGAATAATCTTACAGCCAAAGTGATTTATCCTTTGATAGGCCTGTCGTTCGATAGGCTTGCTTCAACAGGTAAAAGCTTAGATTTTTTTGGTTCGGGTTCTCACAATGAGTCCAGTTTTCGTCCCAAATCAAAGATTTTGCAATTATCTATCGGTTAGTTTGTGTGATACCCATTTTCAATACTTGTGGATATATTCCACATGATTAAAAAGTTGATTGCTTCCCCGGAACAAATTAATTGTTTGTGACAATTTTCTTTGTGCTTGAATTGGGACTATTTAATAATATCTGCAATGTCTCCTTTTCGAACTTTTTCGCTGCATCAGGACACTCATTGTCTGTCAAATCGACATCTCTACTTTTAAATTGACAAAACCATGCCTCACAAGTTCTAATCACTGGATCATATTCACCATAAGTTTCTACCGGTAATTGATCTGCTACATCATCTTTTTTATTTTGATTAAATGAGAAAAGTAATGAATGCCGCCATTGCGATTTACTTGGAATGAAACCGTACATATTCACTGAGATAAAAAACTATAATTCTATTACTTTGGCGGAATGTGACATATTAATTTTTGAAGGTTAATGATAGTAGAAAAAATTGACCAGACATCAAATCATAGAAATGTATGCATATTGTTAATGACATCTAACAGTGAAGTCGGCATATTTTATATGCTGTATACCAGCTTTTATATAGAAATGGTGTACCAAGTGGGCTAAAATGTTCATAGGCTGATACATAGATGGCGTTATGATATGTCTATAAATTTGACAGCTTTTGCACGATAGATTTGTGAGATATAGTATTTGAAGTACGGAAACTTTTCTGATTGTGAAAAAAATGGATAAAAAAGAATTTCGCGTGTTAATAAACCATTTCTTTCTCATGAAAAAAATACTTTTTATGCGAAGGCTTTTTTGCATAAGCATTATTCAGACTTTGCACCAAGTAAATAAAACTCTGAGAAGTGGTTTAATGTAATTAAAATGAGTCGAAATGAGCATGGAAGACGATGCATGCAGAGAGCAACCAAAAACGGTATTACATACGATAATATCAAAAAAGTTTAGAAAATAATTTTAAATGATCATAAAGTGAAATTCATTGCGATAGCTTAGACTCAAAATATATCAAATTAACATGTTCATCACACCGTGCATGAATATTTAGATATGCAAAAGTTGTGTGCAAAGTGGGTAACGTACGTGCTCACAATCAGTCAAAAGCAACTACATGGTGATTATTGAAAGTAATATTTAGCTATATTTATCCGTAATAAAATTAATTTTTCCGTCGACATATTACAACGGATGAAAGATGGCATCAGCACTACACGTCACAATCCAATCGACAGTCTGCAGAGTGAACTCAACGCGGTTACCCGAATCCAAGTTCGAATAATATTTATCGACTACCGTGAGAAGGAAAATATCACCAACATCGACTATTACTGTTTGAAGATGAACAAAATGTTGTTCACCAAGTTATTGCACTGTGTCACACTCTGTGGTATTTTGTGCCCTTTTTTCTGCCCTCAGTTCGGCAGAAACGGCGGCATCGTAGTGTGTGTCCCAGACGTCGGAGCTGCGGTGCGCCTAGATATTGTGAAAAACACCTTCTGCTCGACTGGGGATTGACGTAGACGAGCACCATCAGCATTATCTCTCTCTCTCTCTCTCTCTCTCTCTCTCTCTCTCTTTCTCTTTGTCTCTCTGTCTCACTCTTGGAATGGCCGGTGTGTTTCAGGTATCGCATGAAGTGCAGTAGTATAATTTCCGTATTTGCGTGCCTGAGAAGCTGAATCCGTTATAATAATTGTCATTGTCATAGATTTGCTTATATTAATTCACTTTCCATGTTTCTGTATTTAAGTCCAAAGATATTGATTATATAATACACTGATATTTAAAGGACTTTTCCCCCACTTATGACTGGGGTATTTTATGCCCGTGAATATCAGTATTTAGATTGTTTATTGATTAAAGATTCTAATTGTTTAATCTCCCGTATATTTATTTGTGAACATTGCGTCATCCACCTTTCCTTCATTTTAAACTTTATATATTGTAACGGGATACTTATTTAAGAAACAACTGATAGAAGTACCCGTTAACAGAGTTGTAAAGAACCCTGAACGGATTAAATTGTTTGAAACAATTTATTTGGTCTGTAGGTTCTTTACTGATTACCTTTTTATCCTGGAATTTATGTAAATAATAATATATATATTAATACATTATCAATAATCCAGGAAAGAACGGGTTAATTATCAGTTAAATAAGAAAATAAATTTTAGATTTATTAAATTATATAAAATTATAATAAATAATATACTACCCCTGCCTAATATACACCCGCAATATGTTAACGCACGAATCCGTTCATACAGGGTGTGAGAGAGAAAAATTTATAAGTATAGCAGAGAAACAAAGAAACAACGGCACCACCTTACGAAGAACAATAGGAACTACTATAGAAAGCTGTGTACGCGCTTGTTACTCTTATAATTTATATTCTATGTCTGTACCTCTCTGTCTCTCTCACACTTTATAATACTAAATTGAGATTTCTTTGATTTTCTAATTGGGATAATAAATGAAATCGGTAAAGAAAAACTATGATTTAATTAAATTCCGAAGATATAAATACAAAAGAAAGATTCACCAACCTTATTGAACGACGCTGGAAAATCACAATCCAATGATGTTCAATCACTGCAATCCTGGTTTCTGTCCGTACTAATGGACGTACAAATCACCGGCCGGTTTACTGATCTCTTTAATTAACTTCTACTGGGTAACACAATAAAAATCTTGTATCTTTTAAAACTAAGTATTTATCAATATTTCTAATTGCTTTTTTTACTAAAATGAGCACGACCAAATTCTAAACAATCCAAAAACTATACATGTCAATTATATCTCAACTATATATTAACTATATATTAGGTAAAATAAATTTAGAATTTATTCTCCCTCTCTCTGTCTTTTTCCCTTTTTCCCTCCTTTTTTTCCCATTTGTTGTAGTAATTAACATGTATAGGGATAGATACGGTCCTGGTACCTTATTTTACTTCTATAGGCCGTTACAATAATTCTAGGACTTACCTATCATTAATTATTTATCATTACCAAGGTTTCACCTACCTGGGCAATAAACAATTATTAAATTGTTTAAATAATTAATTATTAATAGGAATGTTGTACTTTACCTCCAATTGTCCTATAAATATTCTTCAATTCTTGAAGGAAATTGAATAAAATAAAAAAATCAATCATACGGCTATCAGTTAAAATCACAATAATTGTTTATTATTAAACAATAAATAATATTAAAATTATTAATATTAAATTCAACAACTACTGTGATTCACCGCGGAGGCGGCAGGGTCCTGAATCGCCAATATCAGAATTTATTGATTTGAATTAGAAAAATATTAATAATTTATTGTAACAATTTAAATATATTTATTAAATTAAAAATGGTATTATAAATGATTATTTAACTACCTAAGTACACCCGCGATCCTAATCATTCATAAAGTTTGATATAGTCGAGAATAAATACGATTTAAATTCTATTGAATTTCAAATTTCGCGCGCTTTATGTTTACCTAATGCGGTCTTCATACACTAGGAGCCGCCGTCGTATCTTATTACATTACAGTTATGCGACTCTCTCGACTACTTATACGCGCGGGCGGAATACACCTTCGCACACACACGCATATAAGTTAATCACACTCAATAGTTATGCTTGTGTGCGTGTACAGTTCCCGCTCGAATTTGTCACAAACGCACAGAAGCTAATCTAGCGGTTATTCTAATTCTATTCAATTAATTAACGTGTATAAATTAGTATATCATATATATTTACACGTATTAAGAATAAACCAGAGATAATTAAACAATGAATTTACATGAACGAATAATTTCAGTATTATTTCTCGTCGACGCGCATATAAGCGAATAGCTCAAAGTAAGTTTCATGTACCTGATATGGTTCGATGATATTTAACTCGTAGCTCACGTTGCGGGCCAGTTATTCTTCGGTTGTCGATATTATCCCTTTTCTTCTTTGACTGGTTGAAATTGATTGAAATTATTCAATCCCAATAGCGATAATAACAAAAGTATATGATAACTAACGACAACAAAAATAATCCTTGGAATAATAAGAACAACGCAACAGAACTCCAACGAATTAATATATTAGCAATTTCACAATTCAATATTTCAAAATAACAAAATAACAATTCGAATAAGCAGCTAATATTCCCTTTAGCTTCGACTCTCAAAAATCGACTAACTGCCTCTTTTCCCCGACTCCCTTGCCTCTAATTAGAGTTCGACAGTCGCTATAACATGCCGTGTCTCCCTTTAGTTCAAAACGAGTACCGATACTTATGCCCATTACACCCCCTTCCAGAAATTGCATACTTAGTGTTACGATCCGAAAATGATATCTTTCAATATATGCACGGAATTTATCTACCGCCCACACAACTGCTAGGCATTCTCGCTCCGTGACTGAGTAATTTTTCTCAGCCTGAGATAATGCCCTACTCGCAAACTACAGCACTCGTTTCTGTCCATCAATCTCTGGCAATAAGACTGCACCTACTCCTGTGTCGCTCGCATCCGTCTGGATGGTAAATTGTGTTTCGAACACTGGTCGGTGGAGGACAGGGGCTATAGCGATCATCGATTTGATCCGATCAAAAGCTGCTTACTGCTCCTCGGTCCACTCATATATTCGGTCCTTTTGTGTAAGTCCCGTGAGTGGTTCGGCTATTACGGCAAAATTTCTTAAAAACTTTCTATACCACGACGCCATACCGAGGAATCGTCTCAATTGCTTGAGGTTTCGCGGTTCCGGGTATCAAATCACCGGTTCGATCTTTTCGGGATCTGCACGGAATCCTTCACGATTAACCAATATACCGAGGTACCTAACCTCCGTATGTCCAATAACGCTCTACTCTTTGTTAATCGTGAATCCGGTCTCTTGGATTCGCTTGAGCATACGCTGGATCCATTCCAGGTGGTGCGCGAATGTTTCTGTGACGATAATAATATCGTCTAGATAAGAGAAAGCATTCGGCTCAAGCTCTGGTCCAATTACACGATCGATTAGTCGTTGAAACGACGCTCCCGCATTTGACAGGCCAAAAGGCATTCTTCGGAATTGGAATAATCCCATGCCAGACACTGTAAAAGCGGTAATCGGCCGAGTTTCCGCCTGAAGCGGTATCTGATGGTACGCACTGCTTAAATCCAGCGTTGAGATATACCTCGCTGACTGCAATTTCCTAAGTATCTGATCCATATTAGGTAATGGATAAGCATCTGGTTTCGCGACTGCGTTGACTTTCCTGAAGTCTATACAAAACCGATACTTTCCATTATTTTTGCGTACCATCACTACTGGGCTAGACCAACCAGTCATGGATGGCTCTATGACTCCAGTTTCCAGCATCGCCCTTGTTTGAGAATGCATCTCTTCTTGGATCTTCTTGGAAACTGGATATTGTCTTTGACGAATGGGACGTGTATTGCCGATATCAATAAAGTGTTCGGCCCACGTCATACATCCCAGTACCACTTCCCCGTCAGGTAAGATCTTATCAAGTAAATCTTTCAATTTAGCTTGTTCAGTCCGAGTTATGTCTGCAAGTCCGATCGACCCTAATCGTGTATTCTCGGAGACAAGATCGAACCTTCTGTAGTTATTAGAGGTTAAGTCTCCCACCAGAGAACGCTCGACACATTTTGGTGCAGACAGCCGTAAAGGTGCTATACTTTGCACTTGATTTACCGTGACTGCTTCAACCTTCAGCCTGACCCGCTTCTTCGCTGTTCTGACAATCGGCGTATTATCAGTAGGGTCATGGACTATCCCAAAAACACGTGCGAAGTTGGTTCCGACGTAACAATCGACTTCTAATGAGGGAATTACAGCAACCAGTACGTCGCGTGTAATTCCTACCAACTCGAACGGTAATGTAATATGACCCGTTACATAAAGCGGAGAATTACCAGGACCTCTGGCACCAACACCAGAGGCAGGGTGGAATTCTCGTCCACAGGCTGAGGCCAGTTGCAGACCGATTCGGCCCATCACTGTGCGTGACGCTCCAGTATCGTATAATCCTCTTATACGGAAGTCGCTGACACGCACAGGGATCCACCAACCAGCTTCTTCTGGTCTGGCCGCGATTTGGCCAGGGTCTAAATCTCCAAGGTCTTCGGAGTTAGACCGACTAGTCTCAGAAGATTCTGAGGATGCCTGATGCGCCAATATCTCTCGGCGACGACCTCCAGCAGGGGTCATATCGTTAGCGCTTGACGGCTGGACCCCTATTTGCCGACGCGACTGCCATTTCCCAAACACTTAGGGCAATTCGTGGTTCTGTACTTTAATTCTCCGCAAGTATAGCACTTTCGCGGAGAATTCACTGTCCTGTGTGGACTGGACCTTTCTTTCTCTAATGACTTACCCGGAGAGGGCGACTTGTTACCGGAGGGCGAACTTTCTTGGCTGGAGATTTCTTCCTCCACCAGTTCTGCTTCCTTGGATGACTCGTTGATGAAGGCGATTCTATCCTTATTTCGGTGGCTTTCGTATTACCTACCGAGGTAATTGCCGTCTTCAGATCCGCACTAAGCTGTTTAAAACAGCCTTCAAGTCGGGAAATGGCTTCGACCGTCTCGTCTTTCTTCGAAACCTTAGGTGGTGATCTTTGTCTATCGTCACTATGAGCTGTAGCGGCAGCAATCCTTGGTTTAGGTTTTGTTCGGCGAACCTGGTATGCTCCTTCTGGCTAGGTTACCGCCTCCGGTGGAGCTGGAGATTTATAGGATTTCTCCACTACTAAGGAATTCTCCGCTTCCTTAATAGCCTCCACCAACTCGTCGAAAGTTTCTAGTTTTTAAAGTTTCTAAAGTCTTTCCTGCGTACGAGACGGTGCAACTCGGGAAGAAAATTCGCATGGAGTCGATCTAAACGATCCTCCATGGAAATCCTCGGAATCAGTTTGTTTAGCATCCAATTGAGTGCCGTCAGGTACTCTTGGATGGTTTCATCAGCGTCCTGGGTGCGCTCAATGGCTTCTCTTCGCCAACGTTCCTGATTCCTGTTGGTCGTCCCGTAAAATCATAGAGCTGCTGTCTTTATATGCGTCCAGGATGTCCACGGTTCCAGTGGTTCTGTTACCCACTAATGGGCTGAACCTTTGAATAACTCTGGCGCTGCCTGAAAGAGTTGCTCTTCTGACAGGTTAGACATGCTCCGCAGCTCCTCAACCCGGTCTAGAAATATTTCTACTGTTTGCGAACCATCGCCCTTAAAGGAAATATTCCATTTACGAACAACCTCATCTATATCACGAGGTTTCACCACAGATTGTATTCTAGTCCTCTCGTTTTGACGACTAATGTTTTCCCTTGAGGTTGCAATATGCCTCGAGGGTTCCCCCTCCTCCTGCCGACTCCACGTCCTCGTGGACTGTCATTCAGAGTGGTTCGGGTGGGGGCTGACTGTGGTAGATCCGTTCGGGTCGATTTGTGGATCGTGAATGTGTCTCGTATATTAACGTCGTCGCTATAACATGCCGTCTGTCTCCCTCTTGTTCAAAACGAGCACCGATACTTGGTGCCCGTTACAATATATATATATATATATATATATATATATATATATATATATATATATATATATAGAATTTTATTCGATTCAGCTAAGAGTTACTCTGTAATTATTCTAAAGTCAAAACATATATGTTAAGATATTATAAAGTGTACTTTTAGCGTTTTTATCTAGTGTTTTTAAAAGTAGTATTTAATCTCGTATAAGATTTAATAGCTCCAGTATAACTCAAGGCTGCTGTTCGGACTATGTATGTATATATATATATATATATATATATATATATATATATTATATTGTAAACTTATAATGAAGATTTTATTATGGTATTATGCGCCTTTATGGATAAGTAATGCATTTAGTAATGCGAGGATTCATGCAGGCACCTGAGGGTTTAGGGGGGCCAATGCTCGCAAACATTATATACCGGCGTCGATAATGATGTACCGTTAGGATAAGATGACCATAGTTGGCAATGCGCTATAATAAGAATGACTCAATCTGCAGCTGTATTAATGTATTGCACCTAATTGGTTGAGACGTTTATGGTAAACGCCCTGTCTCAATAGGTACCGCACATTCCGAACCAATGTGCTTGAAAATTAGAGAATAAGATACCAGATTTTACTTAGCCATCATCCGACTAACATCTACTCGCACTTTGCAAATACATATATGTAAATATTTGCTCGTGTTATATAAACAGTTATAAGTGTTTAACTGAGGTCCATTTATTTGTACTACCTTCTTAAATATAGAAAAATAATCAACTTATTCGCTCGCGATTAATGTTCGCGTGTGAAGTGAACGATACACGAAAGCAATCTTTCAATTGTTTAAACTAAAAAAAAATTAAATAAAATTTAAACAAAAAGACTTTTGTTCGCATTTCAAAACATGGTCCTTTGAGCCGGATCTCAGTGAATTTAAAAACAATCGAGTAGAAAATATATGTGCGAATAAAAAAAAAAAAAAAATAATAAAGTGACACTTTACTTTCCCGTTTGGAAATTATAATATATAAACTGTTGGTGATTTAGTGCTAAAGTGACGGAAAAATACTAATTTCCCGTTTGGAAATTATAATATATAAACTGTTAGTGATTTTTGGAAGAAACAGCGTCATTCTACAAAATTGAAGTCACATGATTTTGTAAGACACGTAAAAAATCAGATTGCAAATAAGCAACATATACTTGGATGTCCCGTTTGGACCCTTTGGAAAGAACACTTTTCACCATAAGTTCATTGGCAGTATTTTAGTATCAAAACATCATTCTGTTTTCAGGCAGAATATTATGGCAGCAGGCACCGGCAGAATATTAGATATTTTTAAAGGCGAGTTTCGAAGCTGAAAGGTGTCATCTCACTGTTGCAGTTCCTGGTGGGCAAGTAAGTCTCAATCATAAAAATTTATTCCCATTGATTCACCCTCTTAGTCCCTTTAATTTATTAAAATCACTTCAATATATAAGTATGGTGGTTAAATGATTAAAATAGATAAAATGACCACTCTTGAAGAAAAATATAAAATATTAAATAAAAGTCGGGCGACCTTAAAGGGACAGTTAACGCGTATGATAACGTTTTTCACTGAAAATAATGAATGTGATATTGACGATACAAAGACTAGAAAAATAAGGGTAGAAGAAACCTATCAAAATTATTTAAAAAGTCAATTAGAAATTGATATTCTTATGGACGGGTTAGAAATAGGAGTTGCACAAGAAGCAGAGCGAGCTCAATTTGAAGAGCAATATTTTAAATACGCTAAATATATTAGTCAAAAACTTCGCGTGTCGACTCCATCCGTAACTGAAAATAGTCAGAGAAGTATATCTGAAGCAGTAAATACTATTTCTAATATAACGATTCGCTCAAATGATACGTTATTACCAAAAATAGAAATTCGCCCCTTCAACGGTAATCCAATAGAATGGCATAGTTTTCATGATACATTCAAATCGCTTGTTCACGATGAGAAAAACATCCCTGCGGTGCAAAAGTTTCATTTATTAAAAAATGCCTTAAGAGGAAGCTTGACTACAATAATCGAGTCTCTAGGCGCGTCTGAGGAAAATTTTCTAACAGCATGGGAGCTACTTAAATAAAGATGCGATAGACCGCGAGAGATTATTTATGCTCATTTCAAGAAATTATTAGATTTACCTGAAACAAAGGCAGAATCTCCTCTTAGTGTTAGAGCCCTTAAAGAATCTGCGCAAAGACATGTAACTGCCCTAAAAGCTTTGAATCAGCCTGTAGAAGAATGGAATATAATACTAGTTTATATTATTATACAGAACTTCGATAAGGTGACACGAAGAGCCTGGGAAAGAAAATTTGACCACGCGCATATGCCGACTTTTACAGAATCAGTAGAGTTTTTAAATAAACAGGAACGTGGCGTTGAAACGGAAATTAAATTAGCAGAAAGGCACGACAAAGTGTGTAATTTAAAGAAGGATAAATCTGGTTTACATCGGTCTCAAGCGTTCATTGGCACATTAAAACAAACATCAAATTATTGTACGTTTTGTCAGGGAAATCACCCCATAAATGCCTGTAATTCCTTTTTAAAATTAGGATCTCGCGAGAGAGCTGACGCAGCTCGAGAGAAGCGCTTATGCTTAAACTGCTTACGTGGAAATCATGTGACGAATAAATGCTTTGCATCAAATTGTAGGAGATGTCATAGAAAGCACAATGTATTATTACACTTTACAAATGAACAAAATAATTTCAGCCGTAACGATATAAAAGATAATTGAAATGCGAATCAAGAGAATCATCTCTTAACGTCGCGGGAACCCATGCGCGAAAATAATTTTGAGGAATCACAGACAGCACGGCGCATATATACAATAATTCAGGATTCTGAAGTTTTACTTGGTACTGCATGTATTCTATTTTTCGATAAAAATAATATTGCTCATGAATGTCGTGTATTTTTAGATGGCTGTTCGCAAAGTAATTTTATTACCGAACGTTGGGCGAAAAAACTCGGGCTTCATAAAGAAAATATTAGCTTGCCGTTATCGGGTTTGGGTCAAATGACGACTAGTTCTGAATATAGCGTACGCGCGAAAATTATGTCAAAAACAACATCATTTCAATCGGAATTAGAATTTCTTGCTCTTCCTAAAATTACAGGTACCTTACCATCTCGTCCAGTTAATAAAAAACCCGCTAATATTAAATTAGCTGACCCCGAATTTGATAAACCGTCCCAAATCGATGTTTTACTCGAAACAACGATGTTTTATAAATTGCTAAGTAACGCTCAGATTAAATTAAACAATGATACGGGTGTTGTATTACAAAAGACGCTTTTAGGATGGATTGTTGTGAGAGGTATTGAAATATATAATTCAAAAGGAAAAATTAATAATAAATGTCATGTAATCACTCTAGACGAACAAATTTCGCGTTTTTGGGAGCTAGAAAATATTCCTAGTATAAAACATTTATCGATTGAAGAAATAAATTGTGAAAATCAATATGTGCAAACTATTCAAAGGGATGCAGATGGTAGATACGTCGTGCGACTACCATTCAATGAGAATAAAGACAAACTTGGGGAATCGCGCCCAATGGCTTTAAAATGGTTATATGCGCTCGAAAGGAAATTAAGTAAAGATGCTCAATTAAGGGAAGAGTATAATAAATTCTTACGTGAATATTTAGTCCTTGGTCATATGAGTGAGGATAATCATACTGATAATAAAGATAAAGGTGAATATTATATACCTCACCACGCAGTTATAAAGTATAATAAAATCACAACAAAATTACGTGTAGTATCTGACGCTTCCGCGAAAAGCTGTACAAATGTATCATTAAATGTTTTACTAGTTGGGCCTAAAATTCAAGAAGAATTAATCACGATTATAATGCGATTTCGATTACATAATGCCGTACTGGCGGTGGATTTGCAGAAAATGTATCGTCAGATAAAGGTTAACGATCATGATGCGCGGTACCAAAAAATACTCTGGAGAGAAAATGAAAATGATAGCGTTCGTACATATAAGTTAAACACCGTAACTCAAGGAACTGCTTCTGCACCCTTTTTAGCTGTTAGAACTTTACACCAATTAGCGGAGGATGAAGGACATAGGGGACCGCAAGCAGCGATTCGACTAAAACATGACTTTTATGTAGATGACCTTCTGACCGGTGCAAGCACCATTGAACAGGCTAAATAATTAAAATCTGAATTAAATTATCTTTTCCAGTTAGGTGGATTTCAATTACATAAGTGGGTGTCGAATAAAAGAGAAGTACTGCGTGATTTAATAAATAATACTGAGGATTCTGTTGTTTCACTTGATATGGAAAATTCGCAAAAATTACTGGGAATTCATTGGGACGCGGCAAATGATAACATAAAATATATAGTGAAGCCGTTATCGGATGATACACGAATTACCAAAAGAACAATTTTGTCACAAATAGCGCAGTTATTCGATCCGTCAGGTATATTAGGGCCTGTTATAATTATAGAAAAGTGTTGATGCAAGAATTATGGAAACTCAAATTAAATTGGGATGAGTCAGTTCCTCAATAAATAAATACGGAATGGAGAAAGTTTAGAAAAGAGCTACCTTTGATAAATAAATTTATAATAAAACGACAAGTTACTTTAGCTGAATCGGTAGAATTTCAGCTACACGGTATTTGCGACACCAGTGAACGATCGTACGGCGCATGTATTTACTTACGGGCAATAGATAAATTTAATAATATAAGTATGAATTTAATAACCGCAAAATCGAGAGTTGCGCCGCTAAGCACGATAACAGTCCCAAGATTAGAGCTCTGCTCCGCACTACTCTCAGCAAATTTAGTAAAAAATATTGAGAACACTTTGAATATTAAAATTAATAGAAAGGTACTGCGGTCGGACTCCACTATTGTATTAAATTGAATCAAAACTCCTCCGTATCAACTAAAAACTTTTGTAGCCAAACGCGTCGCCACAATACAGGAAAAAAAAAACTTTTAATGATTGGCGCCACATATCAACGGAGGAAAATCGTGCTGATTATATATCGCGCGGACAATATCCATCGTTATTTATTACAAACAAGGTTTGGCTTCACGGGCCCAGTTGGCTCATTGAAAATGAAGAGATGTGGAAGGTAAAGCCCTTAGAGACGATTATAGTACCAGAACAACGAAGCAAAATAACGATGCATATAATTGAAAATACTAATCATTCAAAATTAAATAATATAAATAATAAAAATTAAATATTTGAGTGTTTCTCGTCAATAAGTGCATTAAATCGATTTTTAGCGTTATGTCTAAGAGCAATACATAATAAAAAGCATAAGGAAAATAAAATAAAGGGTAATTTTACCATTCAAGAATTAAAAAAAACTGACAAGGAGATACCAAATGAAGTAATAAACATCATGTCTAAAGGTGCCAAACATGGAATATTATATTGTAAAAATAATCTTCCAATCAAAGAAATCATCGCGGAGGTTGAAAGTAATCTTTTTGGATTAAATGATGAAGTGAAAAAGGAATGTAGGGCATCATTAGTTAATGTCATTAGTAATTTTAAAAGAGAAAATAAATTTGATAATTTTTTAAATAGTAATTTTATACATGATTTAATTACCGCGAAGAATTTTTTGAGAAATAACCCTAATATAATCTTCCAAACGGCTGACAAAGGTAATGTAACTGTAGCTTCCAATAAAATTGATTACATAAATTGTATAAATAATATATTAAATGATGATAGTACTTATTTGAAGATTGGTAATCCACATATCATTAAGCTACAAAGTAATTTGAAAGAATTATTAAATCATTGGAAAAGAAATGAATATATAAATGATCTACATATAAGTATTTAAAATGTGCAAATGGAACTGTAGCAAAATGTTATGGGCTTCCCAAGATTCATAAAGAAAATCTGACATTTAGAATAATAATATCTTCCATAGGTTTCCCAACTTATAATATTGCTAGATTTTTATCTAATATATTGGTTAGATAGTTGGAAGAACTAGTTCTTACATTAAGGATAGTTGGTGTTTTTACAATGAAATGAAAGATATTGTTATTCCGAAAAACTACAAAATGATTTCATTGGATGTACTATCTTTGTTTACAAATGTACCTTTAGAGTTGTTAAATGATATTGTACAGGAAAAGTGGCATGAAATTAATTTGCATACAAAATGAACAATGAATGAATTTATTAAAGCAATTAATTTGTTTTTTAATAACACAATTTTTTCATTTGATAATAAATTTTATGAACAAAAATACGGATGTCCAATGGGATCGCCTTTGTCACTGGTTATAGCTAATTTAGTTATAGAAAAGTTGGAAAGTATAGCCTTGTCAAAATTGCTTTTTGAACCAATGATATTTAAGAGGTATGTTGATGATATTTTTACAATTGTTCCGGAAGTTTTTATGGATGAAATGGTGGATGTTTTCAATTCTGTACATGACAGAATTAAATTTACAAGGGAGGTTGAAGTTAATAGTCAGTTAAGTTTTCCGGACATTAATGTCATTAAGTGTAGTAATAATAATGTGAAACTTAATTGGTTCAGAAAGTCTACTTGGTCAGGAAGGTTTTTAGATTTTAATTCACACCACCAATTCGGAAACAAAATTGGAACATTAAAGGGTGTCATTGACAGAGAAATTAAATCGTCACATAAAGATTTTAGACAAAATAATTTACAGATAGTAAGGGAGACTTTCATTAATAATGGTTATCCAATTCAATTTATTAATAGATTAATTGCTGAGAGATTGTTTGACATTTATAATACCGAAAATAGACATAGTGCAGGAATTGATGTTAACGGAGGCAAAATTATGTCTTGCCATATGTTAGAGGATTATCTGAAAGAATTAAAAGAAATTTTCGGAAATATAACATTCCAATTTTCTTTAAAAATAGCAATAATTTGAGTAGATTGTTTAATAATTGCAAAGATAAGGATGATTTATGCTTAAAATCAGGAGTTGTTTACAAGATTAATTGCATGGATTGTGATAAATACTATATTGGACAAACAGGTAGATATTTAAAAAAGAGAATTTATGAGCATAAATATAGTTTACGTAACTCATATATTACTTTCGGTTTAAAAGAGCATTGTTTAAAGTTTTTACATTATTTTGATTTTCTGAATGTGAATCTGGATATTTTGGAACATGGTATTAATAATAAGTATAAAGGGAGAGTCTTGAAAGTATTCACATTTCCAGGAATCGAAATAATGTGAATTTAATGTTAGAGTCTGGTAGATTAGACAGTGTTTAGTTTAGTTTAGTTTAGTCCCTGATGAGGAGCCGTAGTGAGCTCGAAACGTTGGACAAGTCTTCAATTAGGTAAGGGTGTTGGGGACTGTCAGACTGCACTTTACTAACAAAGAATTTTTTCAGCTAATATTTTGTTTTCAGATTAGTCTACGGGGGTGAATGTAAACAAGGACAGTCTGACTGTGATTATAATTTTAATTTAATTTTTAATTTAATTTTTATTTTTAATTTTTATTTTATTTTTTTATTTATTTTTATTTTTAATTTTTTTATTTTTATTTTTATGTTATTTTTAGATTGAATTGATTGGACTGTAAGACCAATAAAAAAATATTTATTAATTTGTATATGGGCAGTCGACAAAAGTACAATTCAATTGTTTTCGCAATAATCATATTACGCGCTTAATAATTGAAAATGCTAATTCAAAACAATGGCATGCTGGAATACAAACAACCTTAAGTGAGGTTCGGCATAATTTTTGGCCGATAGATGGAAAAACTGTAACTAGGCAAGTCGTTTATAAATGCGTACGATGTAGAAAACTAAAGCCTATAATAATAAATTACTTAATGGGTAATTTACCTAAGCAGCGCGTTACTGAATCGCGTCCGTTTCAAACTGTGGGACTTGATTATCGTGGTCCATTTCTTTTAAAGGAAAAAAGTTAGGATAAGATGACCATAGTTGGTAATGCGCTATAATAAGAATGACTCGATCTGCAGCTGTATTAATGTATTGCACCTAATTGGTTGACACATTTATGGTAAACGCCCTGTCTCAATAGGTATCGCCCATTCCGAACCAATGTGCTTGAAAATTAGAGAATAAGATACCAGATTTTACTTAGACGTCATCCGACTAACATCTACTCGCATTTTGTAAATACATATATGTAAATATTTGCTCCTGTTATATTAGAAGTTATAAGTGTTTAACTGAGGTACATTTATTTATACTACCTTCTTAAATATAGAAAAATAATCAACTTATTCGCTCGCGATTAACGTTCGCGTGTGAAGTGAACGATACATGAAAGCAATCTTTCAATTGTTTAAACCAAAAAAAAGTTAAATAAAATTTAAACAAAAAGACTTTCGTTTACACTTCAAAACAGCTGCCGTTTACGTAGTATTACGATTTGCAGCGTAGTATAAAGTATAAAAACTTCAAAATAAGTAATTACCAAAAATGTAGAAAGCTTTATAGTAAATTGTGAAGAAAGATTATCTCTACTAATTAAGTGGAGATTATGAACAAAGAAGGATTTACGGCGATGTCGATTCATATTAATTAACGTAGATAATGCAAGGGCGCAATGTCCAGCTACAAGGGTTTTTTTAAATAGATTTTTTAAATATAATTCTAGGCAAATATGAGTAAGTTTATGTATATAAATTGAATCATGAGCAGGCTCTGATCAAGTTCAAGATCATGTTGTTCAAACCTAGATTGCATTATCATGACGCGAGAATCATACCCTTGCATATCTATCATGAAATTACTTGGGGATGGTGAATTCACATGAAGTGAAATCACACAAGGGCGATAAATGCCAAAAAAGATAGGAGTTCAGCTAAATTATTAATACAATGCAATGGTATAATCAACCGGCAGAGGTTTTTGGAAATTCTATAACAGCAAAGCGAAAAGAGACTTATTTATATTTAATTTCCAATATTCGATATTTAGGACAATGGTAGATAATTCATTAAAATGATAGAGTATCAATGCGATTATGTCTGTAAAAATTATAGCTATTAATATATATCATTTGAGCATTGTTATTTATAGTTAAAAAGTTTTAGTAATATTAATTATATCGAAATTTCTACGAGTAGGATAGCTTTCAAGTAATTGGAATTTGTTTTAAGGCTATTAATATTTATATGAAAAAATAGCAAAGGTTGAGGAGTTCTTGTTTCAGTAGTGGTTGTTAGCGAAAACTGAATAATGAATGTCTGAGACGATCTTTTAAAGCAATAATATCAGCAGTTGCATTAATACTTAGCAGTGGACCACTACAACCACTATCCAAGAAAATTAAATAAATTTTCTTTGTATGGGTTACATAACTTAAGTTTATATATAAGTTTAGGCCAAAGTGTACAAAAATAAATCGTATGATTGCGAGGACCGTAATAGACAACAAATATACGTGAGATCGTTTAATATTTTAAGTTTTTGCAAGACGTCTAATAGTATGATGAATGGATGGACATTTATAACTGATAGTTCGCTGACAGTTTTAAAAATACCTTGTTCTGTTGAGAAGCATAACCAGCAAATTTATTAGGAGGCGAAATTAGTTTTCGACCTTCACGTTTAGATGGCGAGATATTATATGTAGTACAAAAAGTTAGATGTGTCGGATCTAGTACTTATTTTTTAGTTTTGGCATTTACGAAAAAAAATTCAGTTAACAGGCGCCATCATTTGTGTAAATATTATAATTTTTTGATCAGTGAAAAATGAATCGTTATAAATCGTTCTTTTGACATGTGCTTTTGCACTATTTTGATTTGAAAAAAAGTGTAGCAGAAACTTATCGATTGATTGAAGAATGTTATGGCGAACGAGCTCCATTGCTTGCAACATATAAAGAGTAGTTTCAGCGGTTGAGAAGTGAAGATACTGATGTTAATGACCAAGTACGTTCTGATCTCACAAAATACTTACTAATAAGTTAGGACTCAGTGACAGAGCATTAGGCAAACGTTTTCACGTGATGGGAAAGATTCATAAAGAAGGACAATGGATGATACACAATTTGACCGAAAATGCCATTATGAATCGATACAACATCGCATTGTCATTACTTGCCAGGCAAAAAAGAAGAGTATTCTGTGGCGTATTTTGACTAATGATGAAAAGTGGATCTACTATGACCATCGTAAGCCGAAACAGTCATGGGTGGGCCCAGGCTAACCGTTTACATCGACATGAAAACAGAACATCCACGACCAAAAGGTATTGTTGTGCATTTGGTGGGACAAAAGGGGTATGCTGTACTACCTACTAAAACCGTATGAAACCGCCGCTGCCGAGGTATACAAACACCAACTGAATAATTTGCAACAGATTAGGAAAAGTGTACAAAAAAGATGCAGAAAGAATAATGAATCTGTTTTCGCGGAATCCTGCTTTAACACTGCAGCAAGGACAAGCAAAAATAATGGCAAAAGGTTTAGATATATACTAAGAAACTATCCGAACCCATCTTCGTACTCATGGCCTTAAATGACGCAACATAATGAAGAATCCTCTGTTGACTGAAAAAGATGCGACAACGCGACTGGCTTTGGCGCATGAGAGTATTAATAGAGATTTTGAAAATGTTATTTTTACCGATGAATGTTCTATATGGGCACGTTGTTTCCTCACTCGAATCTGATGAACTTCTATCAATAGGCTTGTTCAGCGGACCGTAAATTACAGAATAAAGGTGCATCTTTGGTACTGCTTCTCAAAGTACGGATTCAGCACTTTGCACCTCTTTATTGACAACCTAAATACAGAGAGAATGATAAAACTTTAGAAAAAGGCTTTACTACCATCTGCCAAACAATGATTCATCAGAAAAAACAAAGATTGCATTCTGCAGGAGGACAACGATCTTAAAAACCGCAGCAATCTCTGTACTGAGTGGAAGACTCAATCTGACATCGTTACATTGGATTAGCCGTCACAGTTGTCCCATGCAAACCCTATTGAAAATTTGTGGGCATATATTAAACAGAAGGTTTGTGGAAGACGCCCACACACTTTGAAGCTGTTGTCTTACCAAATTCATCGAATCTTAAGATCGTTGCAATTAGAATCCACTGTCAAAAGTATGCCTCGGAAATGCCAGACAATTATCAACGCCGGTGGTGTCTGGACACATTATTGACCGAATTACATCATCCTTTATAACATATACAATGTATAGATAAATATGAAAGTTTCGTCAAATAAATTTTTTTATAAATTAACACGACCACGCTCTTACTTGACAAACTGTTGCGGCTTCTGATTACCACCTCTTTAGATCGATAAAGCCCGACCTCGTTGATACGCACTTCCGACATGCTCAAGAAGTATAAGAACATGGAAACAGTATAGCCTTTTTATACCTCTGACTTTTTGCTAGTATCACTTAGTTTTCATCTTGTTAAGATATCAAGCTTTGAGCCGAGTAAGCATCATTTGCGGGAGAGAAGTTCCCCGGAGTGGTTCCAAAAACTTAAAAGGGGTGCTTTTGACGTGGAGGACAACGGTGGGTATGGTCCAAAAGCAAGGAAATTGGGGTCCTGACGAACTGAAGCTAAAAGACACCGAACGTCGCTTATTCGCTTGCGAACAATTGTTCAAAAGGCAAAATCGCAAAGGATTTCTACATCCAATCATCACGGGAGACGAAAAGTGGATTTACTACGACAACCCAAAGCGTAGGATGTCATGGGGTTATCTCGATCATGCCTCTGCTTCGATGACCAAGCCAAACATTCATGACTAGAAGCTAATGCTGTGCATTTGGTGGAATCAGCTTGGAGTAATTATCACGAACTACTCCAATGCAATGAAACCGTCACCGGGGAATGTTACCAACAACAGCTGATGCAATTGATCCGAGCATTGAAGATTAAACGTCTACAATATGTCCAAAGGCACGATAAAGTCATTTTTCAACATGACAACGCTCGGCCACGTGTTGCAAAAATCGAAGGAAACGTTAGAAGCACTGAATTGGGACGTTCTATCCGACCCGCCGTACTCATCAGACATTGCTGCTTCAGACTACCATCTATTCCGATCGATGACTCATGGTCTGGCCGAGCAGCACTTCACTTCCTACGAGAAACTGAAGAGAAGGGTCGATTCGTCGATCGCCCAAAGAGACGAGCAATTTTTTAGACGGGGTATCCACTTGCTGTCCAAAAGATGGTCCAAAGTAGTAGAAAGTGCTGAGCAACATTTTGAAGGATATTATTTGTACCTTTTTTTTACAATAAATTCTTATTTCTTTATAAAAAAACGGCGGAAACTTATTTGTATACCCTCAAGTGAATGGGTGTTTTCTTTGTTGATCGGAAAATGATCATTGAGCAAAAAGCTAATAACAAGTTTTATTTTAAAGTCCGCACAACTTTTACCGAAACAAATCAAATGATGCAATAAGATAGTGATTTTTTTATCTCGTGCAGCAATTAATAATAAGTGGTCCTTCGCTACTATTGAATCTGGTTAGAAAATAAAAGTGAAGTCAAGTATTGCTTTTTGAAAACAATTTATATCTTTGACCTTAGATAATAATAATTAGTGGCTCAAGGAATCAATTGCACGTTTATAATCGAAAAAAGGGTATATTTACGTGGCCTTTTTCACCACCTAGAAAAATATTTCATGCACATTAGGTACTGCAGAATTTCCTGAAACCGGATTAAAAATTTGATAAAATAAAATTGTTTTCGAAGTAAACTGTAGATTGTTACACGATGATGTTGACAAAGACCATAGCTAAATGTGACAAATGTTCAATGTGACGAGTCTGAACAGATTATTTAGATTTCGAAACTTTATTTAATGCCAGACTATAAAACTTTTTCGTTTCATCAAGATAGGTATTTACTGTAATAGCTAAATTCAATTAAATAGTAATAAAAGAAACAATTAAATCTTTAGAACTGCGAAAATAGTTGAGAGATAAACTATGAACGTTACATTAAGGCATGCAAGATATTTGATCGACAACATTAAAATAAAATACCTTACAATGAAAACTTATATGAGGAGCCTTAAGAATGATTTGCAATTTTTCATATGAACATACCTCATGTTTTAGAATTGTAGTAGCATAAAAACATATTAAATTTAACAATTTTCAATACATACTTGACTAATTGTAATATAATAACTTTTGAATACCATAGTTACTTCGAGCTTCATTTCGATCGCGGTTACTTGTGTTCGGCAACGTTTAAATTATAAGTACATGTTGGGATTCTTGATACGTATTTTTCTTTAATATATCTGGAATTTTTAGATTCGCTTTTATTTTATTAGTAACATATGGTAGTCGGGCACGACGGCTGAAGCTGATTTGAAATAGTGCCTTTATGTTTATTATATTATTTATAAATGTAATTATATTATTTAGACAAAGGTGTCCATCACATTTATGAACAATGATGGATGTTAAATAATATAGATATTTCATTAGCTTTGTTGAGAAGGTATTCATAAGAAACGCTTCACACTGAAAAAACGTATGTAATACGTCGTTTTGCGGAGATCGACAGTGTGCACAGGCCGGGTCCGTTGCTTTCCCTGTTTTATAGAGATAGGATCGAGACTGACCACGCCCCGATAATAGCTGCGTGAGGTGGTAATTATCCTCTCCATGCAAGCTCTGGATCCATGGCTCTAACTGACTGATCAGACAAGCCTTCCATCGACCACAGATATCCCTCTCCCATCACTTCTGCCATAGCATTATCGTAGCAGATCTGGCTCGTTATACCGCTTACGCTCTGCCGAAAATTTTTTCCTCCAGATGGATAATCTTCCTTTCCTCTACTTTAAGTTCAATGGCAATAACACGTGCGATAACCTGCACTACCGACTCAGAGACAGTGCGGTCGGAGCTCGCGATATCTACTGGCATTCCTTTCCTAGATTTTTGGGATTTTAGTGCATCGGCGTATATGCCCGCTCCATATATTAGTTTGTCAAATATCTCCCTTCCGTCTTTTTGTCTTATGAATTTCGCGGCTATGTACCAAGCACTGTAGAGCTCGTATCTGGCAATAGTATACATCATTTGAAAGCTCTTGACATAACGTACAAAACGACGCTATGCATGACTACTTTCGATATTGCGTTTAAAAGTTACAGACGTGTAAACGTGGAGTTCACTAACGCCGAAATTCGCGCTATTTTAAAGTTTTGCTTCGTCAAAGGCAAATCCGCTAGAGAAACGTTCCGTGAGATTAATGATGTTTTGGGGGATAGCAAGCTATCACTTCGAACCGCAGAGGAATGATTTCGACGATTCATAGCCGGTGAAGACCTGTGACGACGAATACCGATCAAAACATCGAATTTCTTGAGTTAGACCGGCATGAGGCATCTCGTGACATCGCCCAGGAGATGCGAGTTAGCCACCAAACCATTTTAAACCATCTGCAGAAGGCTGTACACTTAATTCTACCATCTAATATGAAAAACTAAACCGCTTGAAGCAGGCTATCGACCAGAAGCGTCCACAATTGGCCACGAGGAAGGGTGTAGTGTTCCACTAGGACAACGCCAAACCACACACTTCGTTGAGGACTCGTCAGAAGCTACGGAAGTTCGGATGGGATGTTTTATCGCATCCACCATATAGTCCGGATATAGCGCCAAGTAATTACCACCTGTTCCTATCCATGTCGAACGCCCTAGGTGGTGTAAAGTTGGACTCAATAGAAGCTTGTGAAAAGTGGCTGTCCGAGTTCTTCGCAAAGTTTCTACGAGAGGGGTATTATGAAGTTGCCGTCTAGATGAATACAGATTATCGAACAAAACGGCGCATATTTGAAGTAAATCCCACCACAGTAACACTTTTTATAAAGAATTGAATGATGAGCAAAAAAGCGGAAGGGAGATATTTGACAACCTAATAGCATGATGGGTTCAGTAGCTTTTATGAGCAGACCCCGCTTGTACAATACAGGACGATCAACGTTGGTCATTATCCTACTAAGTTGCGTTGTCACTCGGGCAGCCTTATCCTTCATTTTTTTTGGTCCCAGAAGGTTAGCTCAGAATCAAGCATCACACCTAGATAAAAAAAAAAAATAATAATAATCAAGATTATGATAACATATTATGGTATAAAAATATAAAATATGGTATAAAATATAGATTGGTATTAATAATAATGACACCAATGCACTTTTTGTATGTTTCAGTTCAGTGCGATGCCTTATACAAAGAGAAGAAAAAGATTAAAAGTTTGTAATTCATCTATGCAATCGAATATTTGATATTAAATTATGCAATATATATGTATTATACAGCACTTTGTTCTGTTACTTTTTTCTACTCTCAAAACATAATATTTAATAAATATTCAATAAAAAAAATTAATTTCATCCAAAAGTTATCTTCTATTTATTTTTTCTTTTTACTTTCTATCTTTAACTCTTTTCTATTACTTATTTTCTGCAAATCAATTATATACTTCAATGAATTTTAAGATTACTTTGTTAAATGCAATGCTTACACATAGGTTTATTTATAAATTTTATTAAATTAAAAATATATTGGGTGTAGTTTTAGTAATTAAGTTAGTAAGTTTTCAGCACTTGTCACAAGGTAACGTTATTGGTGGATTCGAAGCAGAAATGTCAAAACTTGTGTATTATATTTGTATCTGCCAACAACTTTTCAGCATTATACGAGGTATGTTCAAATAATGATGTGACTTTTTGGTTTTCTCAAAAAATATTTATTTATTAAATTAATAAATATTTTTATCGGTCTTACAGTCCTTACAATATTTTAACTAAAATAATGATAGTCAGACTGTCCTTGTTTATATTCACCCCTGAAGAATCTGAAATAGAACTTATTCCTATAATAAAAATTAAAAATTAAAACTAAAAATAAAATAATTGAAAAGAATATTCTATGCTAGTAAAGGAACTAGGCGTTTAGTTCCTGAGGATGAAACGTAGCAGTTCAAAACGTCGGACACCAAAGATGAATCTAAATTTAAGGTGGTGGGGGTAGTCAGGTTGACCTTTACTAACATAGAGAATTGTTTTTATCATTCTTATTTTATTTTTTTTTTTTATTTCTTATTTGATTTTATTATTAATTTTATTTTTATTTTTAATATTTAATATAATTTGTTGTAATAATAAGTTCTATTTCAGATTCTTCGGGAGTGAATAAAAATAAGGATAGTCTGACTATCATTATTTTAATTAAAATATTGTAAAGACAGTAAGACCGATAAAAATATTTATTAACTTAATTCAGAACAGTCGACATAAGTAGAATTTTTAATTTAATTTATTTATTAATAAATACTTAATCTTGCCTTAAAGTAATACCCTCAAATAAAATACACTTGTGCCTACGCTTTTTCCAATCATCAAAGCTCTTCTGATAATTATTTTTTGGTATAGCCTTGAGTCCTTTCAGCGATAAAGTTTGTCTCTACTCATCGTTGAAAGTCGATGACCTTTGATGGGTTTTTTCCGTTTTGGGAAAAGAAAAAATCACTGGCTGCCAAATCCGGTGAATATGGATGCTGAGGCATTATTGTGGTGTTGTTTTTGACTAAAAAATCTCTCACAAGTAACGATGAATGAATACGTGCATTATCGTAATTCAAAAGCCACAAAGTGTTTTTCCAAAGTTCCGATCTTTATCGCCTCTCGCAAACGGCGCATAACTTCAAGGTAGTACTCCTTATTGATCGTACGACCTTGTGGTAAGAATTCCTGATGTACTACGCCACGGTAATCAAAGAAGACTATGAGCAAAACCTTGGCATCTGCTTAAACATGGCGTGCTTTCCTCGATCTTGGTTCTTCTGGGTTCTTTTATTGAGACGATTGGACTTTAGTTTCATAAGTATATACCCATGATTCGTCACCAATTATAACCCTTTTAAGAAAATCAACATCATTATTGACTGCAATCAATATCTCCTGAACTATGGTCATAGAACGGCTCTTTTGATCAAAATTAAGCAGTTTTGGAACGAATTTCGCTAACACAGATCTCATGTCCAAAACATCCGAAAAAGTCGCATGACATAAACCGACTGGTATGCCAACATCTTCAGCAACTTCTCTGATAGTGATTCTATGATTTTTTAACATAATACCTTCCACTGCTTGAATGTTTTCGTCTGTTGTAGACGTGTTAGGACGTCCACGGCGAGGTTCAACTTCGAAATCCTCTCGGCCTTCTTGAAACAGCTTGTACCACTTATACACATTCTTTTTACTCAAAGTAGACTCACTGTATGCAACTGTCAACATTTCAAGAGTTTTAGAACACTGAATTCCACTTTTAACATAAAATTGAATAAAAATTCTTTGCTCCATTTTTTTGGTAAAAGAAAATCGCCGAGCACACGAAATACTTATAACTGCATATGTCTGTCACAAACAAACAAATAATGCTATAGAGCTAAAGCCCTGAATATATGATGGGTACATCTGTATCAATAGAAAATAAAAAAAATCGAATATCGTTCGATAATCGAACGAATGTAGTCCCCGATATTTCCAAAGTCGCCGTATTATTTGAACACACCTTTTATTTAACTATCTATTTTGGTGTCGTTTATTTTATCGAGTAAAATCACGACAAGTTTTCAGGCTTCTATTTTTTAATATGAGGAAAAATGTGGCTGGGGCGTATCGTTTGCATTCGGATACTTATGGTATGGAATATATTGGTAAATCAATGTGCCACTAATATATTCAACGGTGCACTCTCAACATTAATTAACAACATTAGTAATAAACGACATCCAGGAGCGCGAAAGGTTTCTCATGCGAGCCTGTGGGAAGCATTGAAAAACGACACGCATAAATGACCGTTGTGTCCCGGATTCAACTCCCTTGGTAAGTGTTCCGCGTTTCTTATAAAAACTCCATATGATCGGCGCGCTAACGTCTAGCACTGTCGCCTGCGCTACGACTGCTTAGGCCACCATAAATTCAGGGATTGTTCATCAAATAATCGTTGCAATATGTGTCGCGAGCAACACCACTCGCTCATCCATCTTGGGCCGACAACACCCCCACAAATAGCTTTTTCTACCACCGGCCATAAATCCCAAGAAGAAAAGCCTTTGGCCTCGGCAGTTGTGGACGTCCATACGGCGAACATTTTTGTTCCTAAATGATCTGTTGTGCTCGCTACTGCGCAGTAAATATAGTGGGCCCCCATGGGATCCACGCTCAGGCGCGAGTACTATTAGATCAGCGATCGGAAATTTAATTTTAATTCTTCAGATAATGTTTCTATTCTTTAATATGAGGAAAAATGCGGCTGGGGCATATTATTTGCATTCGGATACTTATGGTATGGAATATATTGGTGAATCAACGTGCCGCTAATATATTCAACGGTGCATAAGTGATCATTTTGAAGTTTAAGATAAGGGTCGCGCCAGAAAGGCGCACAGTTTAGAAGACAAAGAATTAGACGCTTTGCTGGATGAGGATCCATGTCTGCTTCAATGAAAAGATACTTCATCATTGATGTTTACTCAACAAGCAGTTTCTCTGCGCTTAAAAGCATTGGGATCGATTCAAAAGAAGAAGACGAGAGACGGCGAATGGCGATTTTGCAGATCCGAAATGTTTCTGAGCGATATAAAAATAAATCATGTTTGCATCGTATTGTCACTCGTGACGAGAAATGTATTTATTATGATAACCCTAAGCGCATATAATCGTATTCAAAGCCCGACGATCCCGACCAATCGACGTCAAAACGAAATATTCACGTAAATAAAACCGTGCTTTGCGGATAGTGGAATCAAACGGTGTCGTTTACCACAAACTGCTTTCGAGTCATCAAACCGTCAAATGATCATTGTATCCGAAGCAACTTATTCATCTGAAGCGACCGTTACAGGAAAAAACGGCCAGAATATGAGATCAGGCAATTTGAATCCCATCATTTTGCATCACGATAAAGGTTGGCTACATGTTCCGGCTTTGGTCAAAAACTATTTAAAGACTAGTGGATGGAAAATTCTGCCTCATCCATCTTACAATCCAGACTTAGAATCATCTGACTAACACTTGTTTCGATCAATGCACAACGTTCTTACGGGAATACACTTTAGTTCAATGGAGGAAATCCAAAATTGGCTGGATACGTTCTTGGGTTCGAAAGATGATAAATCTTTTTGGTCCGGAATTCATAAATTACTAGAAAGATGGGAAAAAGTTATAGCTTACAATGGGGGATACTTCAAATAAAGGATATGTAACCATGTTTTTATAATAGAACCTCACATTTTGGAGAAAAATAAATGTTTTTAATTAAAAAAAATTAAAAATCCAGTTATCACCTCGTTGAAAAAGATGCCAAAACTGTATATGCCTATATTAACGAATAGTAGAAGCAGCCATACTCGAAATGAAATAATTACGTTACACGCTCCACCTGAGGACAGACTGTCATTGCTTTCACGAAACACCTTCAATAGTTCCAAGCTCATCTAATCGTTTAATAGGGTCTACAGAACGAAATTCGCAATAAGTACTGGCGGAAATGATAATGACGTTGGTAATAAAGAGAGTTCCATAGATGCTGCACAAATCCCGAGTCCATGACACTGCTCAGCAGACAATGAAAGTCCAGGTCCGCGCCGCGTGACACTGAGAAGGAAAATGACTACTCGTGAAGGGACATAATATGAGAAAATCTGGACAGCTGCTGTTCGAATTCTATGGTAATTTGCTCTCCGTCATACCGAATGAAGTGCACTAAGTAACCCAACTCAAGTCGAAGGACCATCACAAGTCTCAATGAAACAACCTAACTTTCACTGCAAAGGGACGTATCAGTCAACAGAACCACTAACGACAATATGCTGTCCAGCATCAGTGAAGAAAATACGGTTCTGCGGAGAACCGACTGATACCATCAGATCAGGAGCCGTAGCGAGCTCGAAACGTTGGACAAGCCTTCAATTAGGTAAGGGTGTTGGGGACAGTCAGACTGCACTTTACTAACAAAGAATTTTTTCAGCTAATATTTTATTTTCAGATTAGTCTACGGGGGTGAATGTAAACAAGGACAGTCTGACTGTCATTATAATTTTAATTTAATTTTTAATTTAATTTTTATTTTTAATTTTTATTTTATTTTTATTTTATTTTATTTTTTTTTTATTTTTGTTTTTTTTATTTTTTATTTTTTATTTTTATTTTTTATTTTTATTTTTATTTTTATTTTATTTTGGGATTGAATTGATTGGACTGTAAGACCAATAAAAAAATATTTATTAATGTCTCATAAGTTTGAAACTCCACTTTTTAAATTCACATTTGGGCAAATTTCCAGAAAATCTAGTTTATAGTGAAGAGTAAGGTGAAAGATTTTATCAAGATATAAAAGAGATGGAAAGGCGTTATCAAGGATTGTGGAATATCAATATGATGTCAGATTGCTGTTGGAACCTTAAAAGGGATACTTTAGTTAAGTAAAAGAGAAAAGCCCTGAAAAGAATATTCCATGAAAGATGCAGATCTAGCAAGGAAGCGTGTTTACATTAAAGAGTCGTGGCTTAACAGAGTGGGAGGCATAAACCTTACTGTTAAGAACAACCCCCATGATATTACAATAAAAAATGATTGTTTCACAACGGCATTGAAATTCTTAATCCAAATATAAATTTCAGAGGTTTTATGATTTCATGACCTCTAACTGACTTTGAAAAGTTAAAAGATCTTAAATTTCGATTGAATTTCGCTTCGATTTCGAGACTTTCAAGGTCACGGCTTCTAGAGTTGCAGGTTACCGATCCCTGGGGTTGAGGAAATTAGGATGTGAAAATTGAGGGTTGTAAAGTTGCAGGTTACCGAGCTCGGGGGTTAATAAAATTAAAATGTATACTTCTGTGAGTCGACTGAGACCTGGATTTGAACTCAGATCAGCAAGTTACTAGTTCTGCTCTCTAGCGATTAAATCGTCTTCGGCTCAAGTGACGAAAATTAATCTATAAAAACTGTCGGATTTGTAATAAATTAAGAGATGAATACATCTTAAGTAATAAATAAAAAATCTGCTTATGATTAAATAATGTTTCAGCTAAAAGCAAATAAATGTTTCCTATAAATGACTTCATTATCCAGCAAAAAATACATGAAGGTGTTCTGAACAATAACAATTGTTAAATGTCGTAATTTTCGCCGAAAATTGTGTTTTTTATTTAAAGCGCCCAACTAACGTTTTGTACCGAGTTGGGAGTCCCTGAAGACAAGAAGAGGTGTCTCAAAACGTTGGATATCATAAATGCGGATAATAATTTTTGATTAAGGGGCAGTCAAATATTAACAAATTTTTTTTTAATTTTAATATTTTAGATTTCCTTTTCAAGTTAAATTTTTAAATTTAACTTGAGTTAAACAAGTTAAATTTTCCTGCCATTATAATTATAATGTCCAATTAATTAATATTAATCGGTTCAAAAGACTTAACGCCTATTAAAATATGCATTAATTATTTATTTGTATTCTTATCTTAAGAGGCCCGAACACTGTAAAATTTTCGAAAAATCCATTTATTTTAATTTGCTAAATCAATAGCTTAGACATCAAAGAACATGTATGTAAAGTTTCAAACAAAAATTCGAACTCTAAGCAATTCAAAAGAGCGCCAGACGCTGACGTATCAGCTGAGCATATTTGACGTTTCGGAGCACTGTGCGCGTATGGTAAATTATCCTGTTTGCTTTGCTTATTCTACTTCAAAAAAATCATAGATGGCAGCATGATTGCAGAAGTATATACACATATATACTTGTGTATACATATATACATTACGGTAGACATAACCTTAAATTTAGTGAAAACAACGTGCTCTTGTTTTGTTGTCGAAATTTCTTATTCTCGTGTTTTTCACAGTTAAATTCTTGTGTTTATTTTTGAATAATGGATAGAAGAAATAAAAGACACTGTGCTGGTAAGCCGACAAACAAAAGAGATAGAAAAAGCAAAGAGTTGGTCCAGAAAATAGATATGTTGCAGAGAAAGTGACGGTGAATACTAGTACATCTGAGCACAAGCTCAATACTTCTTTTGAGGATTCAGACGTGTCGATTGATCCAAGTGTTTCTTATAGAGTCATCAATTTTTTATCTATTTTTTCAAAGCTAAGCCAAGTAGTAAAATGTAAAACATGTGGAGGAAACGTGGAGTTCTATGAAACTGCGAGCAGAGGATTGGGTTTCAATTTAATAATGACGTGTAAAACGTGTAATTCAACGAAAATCCCTTCTTGCCCTAATATAAAAAATGCTTTCGAAGTCAATCGTAGATTTGTTTTTGCCATGAGGATGCTTGGACTCTCTCAAGCTGGAGCCGAAAAATTTTGCGCCTTCGTGCACCTTCCTCGGCCTCTCTTTCCGAAAACGTATGCTGAATTGACCGAAATCATTATAAACGCTACAGAAAAGGTAAAAGATATGTCAATCAAGAATGCAAGTGATGAAGAAAAACGGCTAACGTTGGAGAAAAATACAAATTTCGTCGGATTGACCATCTCAGGCGATGGTAGTTGGCGAATACGTGGTTTCAGTTCTTTACATGGCGTCGTTTCCCTAGTCGGATATCGTAGTAACAAAGTGCTTGATTTTACGATTAAATCCTCATATTTCCATGCATGCTCTTTGTGGAAAAATAAAAAAGGTACAGCTGAGTACGATTTATGGTACGAAGAGTAGAAGGAATCGTGCGATACGAATCACGTTGGCCCCTCTGAAAATATGGAGCCGCACGCTATGGTTGAGGTGTTTCAAAGGTGGGAACAATTGCATCAAGTAAATTATGAGTGTTACGTCGGCGACGGCGATTCCAAGACATTATAAAGTCGTCGAGAATGTTCCATACGATGTGGCGAAAAAATAATGCGTCAATCATGTATCCAAACGCATGGGTACTCGATTGCGCAATTGCAAAAAAAACCACTAAAGGTCTTGGAGGCAGGGGTAAGCTTACTGATAAGCTTATTAAGGATCTTACCCTTTATTACGGGTTAGCTATAAGGCGCAACATTGAATCTTTAGAGAATATGAAAAAAGCCATGTGGGCAACCTTTTTACAAAAATCCTCGACCGATTCACATCCAAGGCACGAAAATTGCCCGGAAGATCCGGCATCTTGGTACCAATGGAAAAAGGCTCGCGCGCTCGGAAAACTGAAAGGTTTTAAACACGAATCTGCATTACCTCAATACGTTCTGGATGCTATAAAGACGATATATGCCGATCTCAGTCGTGACGATCTTTTAAAACGATGCTTGGGTGCTTTCAATCAGAATAATAATGAAAGCTTCAACAACATTATCTGGAAATTCGCGCCGAAATCAACGTTCAGTGGAGTAAGAACTGTAGATATTGCTGCAAACATAGCTACTATTATATTTAATAATGGTCACACAGCACTTCTACGTGTGTTAGAATTCATGGGAGTCCATATCGGAATGAATCTTTACGATTACTGTCAAAAGATTGACAAAGAACGCATCAATTACGCGAATCGTCATACACAGGCAAACACGCGTGAAGGACGTTTGCATGCCCAGAAATTGCGTGTTTTTTGACCGCGTTGACAGCATAACTGGAAAAGTTTTTATCCGATCAACCTGATTCAAATTGCATTCGATTCGGGAATAGTGTCGCTTCTGCTCGACGTAGCCGTTTTTCGATATATGCCAAACTTTTTTTTTATAAATAATTTAGTAAGAAATTTTAAGCGACAAAATAACTTTTTCTTCAAACAGCCGCCATTTTTTTTCTAATCAATATTTTTAAAATCTCCTACGTCAAACAGTAGCCAGTAATGTATATTTCAAGAATCTTTTTTGTTTTTTGCTCTAGGAGGCTCCGTTTTGCTGATTTGCTGTCAACGCGACAAGGGTCATTTTAAAAAGGCGCCATTTTGGATCAGCTACAGAATACAAACATGCCCCCCCCCCCAAAAAAAAAATTTTTTTCGATAATTTGAACATTTATTAACATATGTGTAAGCCTCCATGTAAATCGGAACGTCCGTTTTTCTAAATACATAAAATAAAAATCATATGAAAAATTGCAGTTTGCTTAAATTAATTAAAACTTATTGACTTGAAATAAGTTCTTTACATAAATTGTTTATATCACTGCCAGGCGTGATTTGTATTAGGAAACTTGATAATTCTACAATCCTTGATATTGAGAGTTTCTTTCTATGTTTTCGTATGCGTATAAAAAGTTGTGTTTGTTTTTTTAATAACGTTTTCATTGTTTTATAGTAGTTTTCTTTTAGAAATTCGAATTTGATAGGACGACAATAAAAAGTCGAGCAAGATTTCCGATTAGTCCATACAATGTCATCATTGGCTTGTAATTAAAGCGGGTTAAAAGTACTTAAAAATATTGTATTATCTATAAGTTTTGTTCGAGACAAGTTGTCAAATTTTTCGCATTTTTTAAAATGTCACCGAAAAACTATATATTTCAATATTTTAACCTCGAAAATGTTATTTTATAAAATTTTTCCACAATAATCACAATCAACGACTAAATTTACGTAAAATTCACTATTTCATGTTTGAAATTTTTTTTATTTTCATAAAATTGTTCAATTTTATAGGTTTTTTAAATCTAAGGATAGATTACAGGTAAACAAATACATTGTCGGATATTCCGTATTTATATAATAATATAAATACTTTTTATTCCGTTTTTTTAATAAATAAAATAAAAATCATATGAAAAATCGCAGTTTACAGTGTTTGGGCCCCTTAATAAATTATACTTTTTTCTAAGAAATAATTCGCATTTCTTAATAGACTTCAGCCTCCTATTAATAAGAATATATGTTTGAAACCAAGCAAAAATACTATTTGGTCTAACAATCAACAAAAAATCTCAAATGTTTAATTTTCCTATTACTTCTTAAACGTTTTATTTTAAATTAAAAATTAAAAATTGTATTTCTGTTGACTGTTTTTAATTAAATTAATACATATTTTTATCGATTCAGACTGTCCTCGTTTATGATCACCCCCGAATAATCTGAAATAGAAATTACTACTAAAAATTAAATTAAATTAGATTAAAAAGTATAAATAATAAAAATAATAAAAATAAGCTATATTCTATGTAGCAAAGGATAACCTGATTGCCTCCACCACCTTAAATTTGGATTTTTCTGTGATACGCGACATTTCAAACCGTTAATTTTATTTTTATTATTCTTATTATTTTTAACTTTTAATCTAATTTAATTTTATTTTTATTAGTAATTTCTATATATCAGATTCTGCGGGGCTGATCATGATCATGGACAGTCTGGCTGTCATTATTTTAGTTAATATATTATAGTATAAAGACTGTAAAACCCATAAAAATATTTATTAAATTATTTTAAATTCATGGATTACACTATTATTAAAAATATCTATTCTATTTACACTTTGAAATACACTATCAGACTTTATGTTAAAATTATTAAGAACAAAAAGTATATGTGTAAAGCATTTTTTGCTAATTTTAGAAACGAATCATTTTATTTTAATTTAATATTGCTGCAAGATGAATACGAGCATTTTCAATTGACAAATTTGACGAATTGACCAATACAGATGAATCAAGTAGGTTCAATAATCTCTAACCCATCTATGAGTTGGAAAAGAAATCTTTCTAACATATCTACCAATATGAGTTTTACAAACGTTTTTATGTTCTTGTTTCTAAAAGGTAAATTTAATTTAAAAAATTTAATTTAAAATATTATATAAATTTGTGTAAACTAATAAATAATTTTATATAAATTGTATAAATTTTTTTCAATTCTATATTCAGATAGACGATTGAGACAGAGAATGTATGCCTGGAATACAGTGTTATCTAATTTAAAATAGATTTTAGCATATAAAATATTTGGTGGACGCTGTAGGTCACTGTTTCAAATCCTTACAAATCCCTAGTTAGGGAACAATCTTAAAGAAAAAACTGGTTTTAAATATTCAAGCTTATAAGTCAATTCCTTACTTAAAAAATACCTAAGAACTCATCTACAAAATCATATGCAAACTCAGCTAAAAAGTAAATATGAATTTCAGCAACTCACAGCTACATTTAGAAATGAGTTATCGCATGGCATCCGTACGTTAAAAATTTAACCGTTATCCCATCTGAGATGTCAATTACGAACGCCATTTAAATAATGCATAGCCTTGTTCTATAAATATGAGTTATATTCTATTAAATATGCATAAAATTAATTTTTTTTAATATTTATATTTATATCTTAATATGTATATCTTTATGTTTTTATTTCTTTTTCGAATACCAGCAAAAAGATTATCCGTTTCAAAGCTGAATTGAATTTAATTCAAACGTTGGTATGATAAATGAGTTGTATGGTTATGGATAAGCTTAAAATCTTGATGATCTTATAGTGAGGGGCACGAAAACCGGGAAGCCACCTATCGCCTTTGACAGTATGGTTTCATTTAAATTTTTTTGTTAAGGACAGTAGGGGGTACCCTGAATTTAATGAGTTACAAGAAGATTAAAATCTATAAATCAGAATATAAAAACATGCCTATATAAATTCTTTGCAAAGTACATAATCCGACTGAATTATCTCATCATTGCATACTTCCATGAATATTCCATGAAACCTATCATTATTTGTATATTTTTCTTGGATGATTTTGGTAAGCTTATATACTACGCTAATGAATAATTTTTTTGCATAGCATCTTCTCGAATTATTTCAGTTTCGCAGATGTTATTCTTGTTACATAACTAAAAATCGTAAAAACATTATTTTTTGATTAATAAATATAAATAATAATAAAGACTCTTTTTTAAATCAATAATCATTTCATCAAGCATAAGAAAATAAATTAGCATGAATATAATAATTGTAAAATTGCATTTACGAGCAGAACGAGTGTACATATAAGTGATGTAAAGTATCATAATTGAAGCCGATTAAAATTGAATGTACTGTAAGCGGTCACGTCACGGGAGATAAGCTTTGATAATAAACATCGAATGTAATATTCCCTTTTTCTTAGAATGACTACATAAAATTTTTTAATGGAACTAAATGTATGAATATACAGATCATTCATACACTGATGGGTGTATTCATCTATGAAATTACTTCTAAATTTATGATCATTTAATTTTTTCTTAATTAGAATTATCTTTTATATGAAATTTTTATTGCAGTATTGTTTATTTCTTTTGTTGGTTCTTTTAGTGTATATGCAATTTTTTAGCTATTTTTCATAGAAAAATAATCGAGGAATAGTAAAATAAATTAATATAGAAAAACAGCTATTATTTTTTTGCTCATTAGTACAATTACTGTATTCTGAATATTGAATTGTATATATTTTTAATTTTATTATTTATAATGATGTGTCTAGAATTTATATTAGCCATTTTAAATACAATTATAATTTAAAAATTATTTTTCTTAGAAGTATTAACTTCATATATTTCGTAAAGCGTTGTCAAAGATAAAGAACAAAGTATTTTATTCTAAATAATATTAAATATTACTATCTAAATATACTAGGCATTGTAAATTTTAGTCAATCATATCCTTTACTTATATTTGTGCTGCATTTATACAACCCCTAGGAGTACGAAAACATTTTTAAAATATATCTAAAATATTTCGTGTTATCGAAATCTTTGCAAAATTATTGTATGACAATTTTAAAAATATTTTATAAATAAGTAAATATTCTACAGTAAAACTACTTCATAAAAAGATTTCAGACAATTATTACAAAATAATTATGAAATCTTTCAGAAATATTTTTGAAATGTTTTTAAAATTTGTTATAGTATTTGATCAATATTTTGAAATATGAATATTTTATAAACATATGTTGCAACATTTAAAATATTTGTATAAAATATAGAGCAATTTAAAGTTTTCAATAAAATTCGATACATTAAATATCACATTTACAAAATATTAACTAAAATTGAAAACAGGTTGTTACACTATCAAGGATATTTATAGGATAACTATAATAACTACGTTGTTAGAATTTAATGATCTTCTTTAATATATAATGATCAAACTATACAATAGCGATAGAATATACGGCAAAAAATATTTTCTTTAATATATTTTATAGTAATATTTTATAAATATTTTAAAACATGTATTAACAATTTTTTCAAAATTTTTTAGTATTTACGTATAATATTGTTAAAACGAGAGTACGTTCTACTCATTCAGTAGAACAAAGTAGTCAACAGTATGTAATTTCAGTAATTTAATAACTAAATGTAAGATATTATTCACACAATTCAGTTTAATGTTCTACATTTATTAATCTTGAAAGAAATGCTGGTTTGAATCAGACAAAAATACTTTGATTTGCACTGTAAACTTTTTATTATAGATTCAACAATGGATTTTTATTATAAACATTATCATCGACCTGTCTTAAACGACTTCATATATTTTTGTCTAAATTAGCAAACGCATTTTTGAGAATACTACGAATAATTTATTTAAATCAATTTTTCAGTTACAATGCAGGAATGAAATAAATTTTGATGTATAGTTATAATGAATATATAAATATGTCATTTTGTAAATTGATTAATAAAATTCCGAAACGTGAGCATCATTTTTAATACTTTTATGTATTATTGAAAACTGCAGAAAAAGCATAAGAAGCAAAACTATAACAGATACTTAATTTCTTCAATTTAACTAGAAGGACAAATAAAACGAATATAAAATTAGGTCAATATTTCGTACCATAATACACAATAATGTGCATATAGAATTTACATGCACTAAAAGAAATCGCAGTCATATTTAAAAAATATTAATAAATAAAATATTCTTTGCATTGCATTATAGAATATTTTATTATAAATTATCTACGATAATTTTAATTTGTAGCTTTAAAAATTTATGTAAATCCAATGACAAATTAAATTTATTTATATTTCACTTTCAGCCTAATAAGCTTATCTATTTTTATTCGTCATAATTATAATCATTACATTTGATCTGGGTAACTCTGAATCTTACTGGAAGCTCAAGTATACTTATACCAGAGTAGAATGAACAGTGCGCTTGAGGCAAGCGTAGCTTCAGGATCGTAATTTTTCTCTCAAAGAAATTTTTAAAGAATAATTTTAAGAATAATTTTAAAGATATGCATTAATAGTGAAATTAAAATTCATATTTTTTACATTCAATAATATTTCTTAGAAAGATTTTGTAATACCAATAGCAATATGAACAAAATGATTTTATTAGTTTTATATAATATACTAATAATAAATAGATTTGGTAAGTTATTTTTCTATATTAAGGCTAATAGACAATAGAACTATATTTTATCTAATATAAATTTAAATATTGTAAACTGATTTTCTAAAGAATTAAAAATTAAATGAATATTTTCTTTGTTTAAAATAATAGTTTCTAACTGGATGAAAGAAAAATTTCAAATCAAGAAATCAATAGTTTTTATTCAGATAACATATACTTCAAATATGTCAGTATTGTTTTGAAAGTTAAAAGCATTTCTGCAGAACTTAAATTAATTAAAACTTATTGACTTGAAATAAGTTCTTTACATAAATTGTTTATATCACTGCCAGGCGTGATTTGCATTAGGAAACTTGATAATTCTACAATCCTTGATATTGAGAGTTTCGTTCTATGTTTTCGTATGTGTATAAAAAGTTGTTTTTGTTTTTTTAATAACGTTTTCATTGTTTTATAGTCGTTTCTATTTTGGAGATAATGTAATATATGCTTACCTGCATTTATTCACTTAGTTTACAAGTCTTTAGCTTTTTGATGAGATTGGCAATAAATTAATATTTTTTATTCAGATAACATATATTTCAAATATGTCAGTATTGTTTGAAAGTTAAAAGCATTTCTGCAGAACTTAAATTAATTAAAAAATATTGACTTGAAATAAGTTCTTATTTACTTAAAGGTCAATAATCAGTTTAAAACAAAGCAAAATAAGTAAATAAAAATAATTTCTTATAAGAACTTGTATTATCTTAAACATTGTGCTTTTATTTAATTTTATCATAATTATATTAACAATTTTATTCGCTTTTAATACGATTTTACAACTGCACATTTGTTTAAATTATTTTATATCACTTAGAAGATATTAAGACCTTACTTTATTCTAGTGCGTTGCGTAGAATTGAGGAAATCTTCTACGTTTCAAATGGCAAGTTATATAAAAAACTACATCTGATGATCTGATGATATTCAGAAATCTAATTTTTTTTCATTAAATATTATAGGTGAATATGTTATTTCAAATATTCAATTATATTTGATATATATAAGTAATTTTCTGAAGGATTTATTGCTGCCAGTTTTATCATTTAAATAAGTACAAAAACTTATTTCTTTAAGCAATAATTAAGTAATTAAGTACATATTACAGTACTTCTATATTTATCATAATACTACATATAAATTAATGGTGATAAGTATTAAAGTTTATATATAGGTATATGAAAACCCCTGCAGATACATTATGCAATGCGATAAAAATAAACATTTGCCATGTAGATTTTCTTAGGCCTCGAAGAATGTTTTTCGTTTAAGTATAAATTTTTATTGATACTTATTTATATAATCTTTAATACTTTTCCCAGGCTATAACTCGAAGGCGGAGGTAATATTTCATATAGGTAGGCATTCTTTTTTATATTTCCGAAGTGTTACAAATTTAATAAACAAATAAAATTTGTTTATGAAGAATAGATTTTTTAATAGAAGTTTTAATCGATCTTTTAATAGAACTTTTAATAGATCAAACGTAATGGTAACGAAAGTAATTATGAATAGGAAATTTGAAACAATAGTTATATAGATACACACGTGTATAACTAATTTAGAAATTATTAAAAAAAACATTTACTAGAAATTAAATTTTGTCGAAAGATAATTAAATGTAAAAATTCAAAAAACATTTCCTTGATTTCTATTGAAAAAACTAATAAATATTTTACAGCCCTATTATAATGACAGCCAGATTGTCCTTGTTTATAATTACATCCTTCACTAACCATATTTTCTTTCAGAATAGTTATATTTATAACAATTTTATAGTTCAAATTCTATGGGGGTAATTTTAAATAAGGACAATCTGCCTGTCATTATAATAGGGATGTATGGTCTATAATAGTAACTTGCGACACAAGGGATCAAGAATGCTCTTCGCTTCGCTCAGGCGGAAAACATACCCTCGTCGTTTCGTTACTCGAGAGATATTCTTCCTCAACGAGTACCCAAAGTGAATCTCCTCTGAAAAGGATGGATCGATCGGTAGAGTTTTGATTGGTTTCGTTACTCGAGAGGTATTTGTCCTTAACGAGTGCCGCAAATGAGCCGCACTCCTGGCAAAAATTAACGCACTTTTAAACATTGTAAAAGTACATTAACAATTTTTGATTGGTTAATATTTAAATTTAACTTAAATTAATATTATTTTTAATGCATAGTTAATTTATTATATTAAATATTACATATCTAATTTATTCTGTGATTGTGTTTGTTTATTACCACGTGCGTATTAGTATGTTTACAATTTTTCATTCGATCTATTTATAGAATAAATTTACATGTTTATTAATCCTAGTTTAATAATTTGAACAATTAAAATTTTCTTTGTAACTGACGTTACATAGTAATGTAACAGAAGAATATTTCTGTAATGTTACAGAAAGATTACATAAACATTTCTACTACATATCGGTAATGAGCAAGAATTGATAGAGAATCTTTCAATTGATATCTTACTGTTATATGATTGAAATAATGTCGAAATGATTCGGAAGATTCAGAAATATTTGCCCTATAGATCACTTATATTTTGGCGGTACATCTCAATTATATAATACATATCTGCATGGTTCCATTGTTGGCTAACTGAGGATTCTTTCCAAAATAATTTTGTACTTAGAATTAGAATCTAGAATTATAATTTTTCTATCACATCAGGTTTTTTAGATATCCTAACTAAAAGGACAAAATAGCTTTTTGGTATATTTGAAGTCCCATAACATCGTGGAAAACATTTTTTCTGAAAACAGGGAAAACTATCTGAATGCCTACTCTTATCCTTTAAAATCCATATTTAAGATTTAAAATATCTTTGTATAATCGAAATATCCTTGATTGAAAGGAAGTATTTTAGCAGTTTCGAAACAACTAATTTTCCGGATATGCATATATAGCGCCAGACAATTATAATCTAATATCTTCAAACTTAGAGCATTATAACCTGTGACATTATGCCTCAGCCTGGAAAGATAGTCGATAAAAAAACTGTGAACAACGCACAGTGGGACCGAATGCACTTTTTTATTTCAAAAATCTACTGCCACCTCCATTCTTAACAGATTTTGACGAACGTTTTTTTAAAATACTCGTAAAAGATTTTACTTTAATTTGGCATTGCGCCTTTTTTGATATATGTATTTGTTAACCTGCAATGACAATTTCATGCATGGAATAGTGAATTTTGCGTAAATTTAGTCGCTGATTGCGATTATCGTGGAAAAAAATTTAAAATAACATTTTGGGAGTTAAAATATTGAAATATATAGTTTTTCGGTGACATTTTAAAAATTACAAAAAATTTGAAAAAATGTCTCGAACAAAACTTATAGATAATACGATATTTTTAAGTACTTTTATCCCGCTTTAATTACAAGCCAATGATGACATTGTATGGCCTAATCGGAAATCTTGCTCGACTTTTTATTTTCGTCCTATCATTTCGAATTTCTGAAAGAAAACGATTCGATGACAACTGATAATTACATTCAATATTTCTAGCATCTGCATAAGGTAATATTGTATTACTTTGAAATGAAAGGGTGTTCTTTTGAAATAAAATGTGATATAAAGTGTACTAACACTGACGGTAAAGTCTGTAATATATTACTAAAAGATAAATCATAGATGTATATAAAAATGTATAGAAATGTATAGAATGAATAACAAAAATGTATAGAACAAAAAAGATATATTTTTATGCGATCTATAAGTTTTGTTCGAGACAAGTTGTCAAATTTTTCGCATTTTTTAAAATGTCACCGAAAAACTATATATTTCAATATTTTAACCTCCAAAATGTTATTTTATAAAATTTTTCCACAATAATCACAATCAACGACTAAATTTACGTAAAATTCACTGTTTCTTGTTTGAAATTTTTTAATTTTCATAAAATTGTTCAATTTTATAGGTTTTTTAAATCTAAGGATAGATTGCAGGTAAACAAATACATTGTCGGATATTCCGTATTTATATAATAATATAAATACTTTTTATTCCGTTTTTTTAATAAATAAAATAAAAATCATATGAAAAATCGCAGTTTACAGTGTTTGGGCCCCATAATAAATTAGACTTTTTTCTAAGAAATAATTCGCATTTCTTAATAGACTTCAGCCTCCTATTAATAAGAATATATGTTTCAAACGAAGCAAAAATACTATTTGATCTAACAATCAACAAAAAAATCTCAAATGTTTAATTTTCCTATTACTTCTTAAACGTTTTATTTTAAATTAAAAATTAAAAATTGTATTTATGTTGACTGTTTTTAATTAAATTAATACATATTTTTATCGATTCAGACTGTCCTCGTTTATGATTCACCCACGAATAATCTGAAATAGAAATTACTACTAAAAATTAAATTAAATTAGATTAAAAAGTAAATATAATAAAAATAATAAAAATAAGCTATATTCTATGTAGCAAAGGACAACCTGATTGCCCCCACCACCTTAAATTTGGATTTTTCTGTGATACGCGACATTTCAAACCGTTAATTTTATTTTTATTATTTGTATTATTTTTCAGTTTTATTATATAAATTTGTGTAAACTAATAAATAATTTTTATTATGAGCTCCAGTACGGCTGGAGCCAGATTGACTTTTGTCAGGTCGATTTGTCGCAGATGGATGGATTTACGGAGTGCCAATCCGGTCTGGGCATAAAGAATCCGTGAAATCACCGACGTGTTCACCCGGCTATTGGGGGTATTAAACTCGAGTGCGGTAAAACGGAACTGCTCGGCGTCGGCGAGCATCGTTTAGATGGCCTCAGCGGAGTTATAACGGAGTAATCCCGAATCGAATCCTGTCGATAAGCCTCGAAAGCTATTTGGACTCCCCACGGCCTTCAACAGGTTGAAGAAATCGCGTGCTTCTAATCGCGACGTGACTCTCTTGAGTATATCGTAGCAGTTCATTGCTACGGCAATGCGCGGATTTATCGGCGCGATGGGTGTAGGCTGAATTTCGGCGATTGTTCCCGTAAATGCGGCCGCCACTATCCCTACATGGCTTGCTTTACCGCGGTTGTAGGTAAAGCAGAGTTCTTTTGCGCAGGCCAAGCACTGAATTTCAGCAGAGCTGATAAGGTTGGCGTAGCGCAGAACGGCTATGATGTTATTTCCCGAGTTACTCACTGAGGTTACCTCTCTGTTTTCGTGGATGTGGGCCTCGAGGAATTCACGTACGCGTTTCCGACTTATGTGAATCCGAATATTGTACAGGAAAAGATCCAACACCGGTGCATTGTCGATTATGAGTCACGGTAAGTTATATGTACGATCACTGCGTTCGTTACACATGCTTAAACGCATCGACCTCATAACGCGCATAGTTTCTGTGTGGTATCGTGCCTCAAACTTAATCTTGAACTCCTCTAAGCGGATCCTAGCAAGTTCGACGCTTGCGCGCATAGGGCTACGCACTTGTCAAATCTCTCATCCCTTCAGGATAGTGAGCTCCTCATGAATTCGCCGTGTTGGCGTAATTTGGGGCTCACGTACCTGTAACCAAATTTTTCGCAGAAATTAATGTTATGCCGTACGTAGTCCCTAATCTATTTGTAGAAGGTATTCTAGCTGCGACTCCTACGCCGCCGCAGAATGTTCGGACGATGCCATTTCCCTCTGAGCGCTGCAGCAGTGGTTTTCGCAGGCGAACGTGCGGGAGGTTCTGCTCCGGACGGGTATGACCTAACCAGGAAAGGTTGTTCGGGAGGTTGTACGCGATGCGGTATTGTGTCTTCGTCGTCCGATGACTCCCGTAACTCGTTTCCGTATGCTGAGCCAAGTATCGCGTCCTCATGATCTGAGTCGTCACGTATAGTCGACGCGTCCTCGTTACGGGCAAGTCTGTTTGTCGGGGTCGAGGGTTCGGTGCATGAGAGCCGTTGAAACTCCCCGTGGAAGGAGGTATCGCGCGGTGTAAGTGACCAATGCGACCCGTTGCTACTCACCCCGATTTCGTCGTACTCTTCTTCTTCGATGAAGAAGGCGGGCTTCACGCGGTCCGCAATACGATGCGCGTGTTTCCGTCTACGTCGATTATGAAATCCTTACCGTCGTCGCTCCGGTCGATAACCTTATGCGGTCCTGAGTACGGACGGTGAAGGGGTGGTTTCTTTGCCCAAGTTATAAAAAGACGTGCGAGCAGTCGCGAAGTTCCTTAAAACGAAAGGTTTACTCGGGTCGTTGTGCTGTACGGGCACAGGTTTAACGCGGTTCAAAATCTAGTAAAATCTAGTAGTTCTTTAAATAGTTGCGCCTCGAATTGAGTACCCTGATCGGTAGTGATTCTCAACGGTGCGCCGAATCTCGCGATCCACGTGTTATAAAACGCGAACGCGACTGATCGGGCGGTAATTTCCCGGAGGGGTACAGCCTCTGGCCACCTGGTGAATCGGTCTACCATGGTGATTAGGTGCGTGTAGCCTTCGTAGTTTGGAAACGGCCCCATAATGTCAAGGTCCACGTGTTCGAATCTACTGTCCGGCGCGATAAAATGCGACAGCGACAGGCGATTGTACCTCGTCGTCTTCGCGGCTTGGCATGCGATGCAATTCCTACAGTAACGCGCGATATCGCGGGATATATCGGGCCAAACATACTGCTGGCGCAGTAACCGATCAGTGACTTTGCCACTCGGGTACGCATTGTTATGAAAGAGAGCTATTAGCTCCTCTCTCATGTCACCCGGGATATAAGGTTGCACTGTGTCGCCTTTTATATCGCAGTAAAACGGCGTATGCTCCGGGTCGTTAAACGTAATTTGTTTAAGTTTAAGGGGTGCGACCTGTCACGTAAAATACGGTTTAATTCAGTGTCGTCTTCCTGTCTTTGTGCGAGAGTCTTGTCATCAAACAATGTCGGTAACCTAAACGCGTTAACGTGTGCGCGAACGCGTAGGACCTTTGGGTCGTAATCGTTCCAGTTGTTGTGCCAATCCAGCATCGAAGGAATGCAAAAGCACTTGATGCGGGAGAGCGCGTCCGCGACGGGGTTTTCTGTGCCTGGCCGATAGGTTATGCGCAAGTTGAACTGCCCAAGGTACGTCACCTGTCTACAGCGAATTGCAGGGGCTTTGTCCTGTGATTGTGCGAGGGCGTAGACGAGGAATTTATGGTCTGTTACTACGTCGAAGGTTGGGCCTTCAAAGTAGTAAAAGAATTTATTAACCGTGTAATATATCGCGATGAGTTCGCGGTTGTATGTACTATACTTTGACTACGCGGTGTTGAATTTCTTACAAAAAAAGCAAGAGGTTGCCATAGGTCGCCGGTCTTCTGTTCGAGAGCGGCTCCCATGGCGATTTCGGACGTGTCGGTGACTAGTCGGATTTCGGTGTCGAATGAGGAGAAAACGGTTTCCGACACGTTCGTGAGTTGGCTTTTGCAACGCTCGAACGCGGTGTTACCGGCCGTGTCCCATGTGATAGGGCGTGAATCCTTCTTCGTGGCCCTTTTTAGATACCGTAATAGCGGCTCTTGTATTTCTGCGGCGTGTGGAATCGATGCGCGGTAGAAATTGACCATGCCGAGAAAACGGCGCAATTCGGTTGCGTTTCTCGGCCTGGCGAAATCACGGACAGCTTCCACCTTTTCAGGTGTCGGCTTGAACCCTTTCGCATTTATGACGTGACCTATGTATTCTAGCTCAGGCTGCCTGAGGTTACATTTGTCTATGTTAAGGCGCAGTCGAAACTTTTCTAGGCGCGTCATAACCGTTTTCAGATCCCGCTTATGCTGCTCCTCGTCGGCCGAGGCGATTAAAATGTCGTCGACGAATACGAAGGCGCATCGCAGGTCCATTAACGCGCTATCGATGTATCGTTGAAACGTTTGCGCCGAATTTTTAAAGCCAAACGACATGACATTGAACTCGAATAAGCCGAAAGGGGTAATTACAGCAGTCTTCTCTCTATTCTCCTCTGCTACGGGGATTTGGTAAAATGCTTTGTGTAAATCTCGTTTGGAGAAAATGGATTTCCCGTTAAGGAGAGTGGGAAAATCCTGGAGGTGGGGTATAGGATACTTATTAGGAATAGTAACATTGTTAAGCCTCCTATATTCGCCACAAATCCGTAAATCACCGTCTTTCTTTTTGAACATGTGAATGCGGGAAGCCCAAGGGCTTTTAGACGAACGAATAATGCCTTTATGCATAAGCTTTTTAAATTGAGTTTTCGCCGCTTCTAACTTCTCCGGACTTAGCTGTCGCGCACGTTGGTTGAGTGGAGGTCCCGTAGTTGATATATGGTGGTAAACACCACGCTCTACCTCATCGGTGTTTTTACGCGTGAGTTCACGCAGCTTTAAATCGGGGATAAGGTGAAACTTCTGTAGGAAGTCGTTTCCTATAATCGGGATCTGAATGTTTGCAACGACGAAGTTCCACGACAACGCTTCGCGGAAACCGAAATTGATATTTAATTTTTTGATCCTGAAGGTTTGGATTGTTGACCCGTTTGCCGTGAAGAGTGTAAATGTCTCTCGGGATGAATCGGGTTCAACGTTCGCGGAGGGTAAGACGAACACGTCGACGCCGGTATCTAGCAGAAAGGATAGCCCGGTGATTCCGTCCTTAACAATGAGACATTTCGAGAAAATTGCCGCGACCTTAGCCTCATGAACGTCGCATTTTCCTCGTTTCCCGAAGCCGTTGCGCCGTTCGCCGCCGTAAAATCGGCGTAACGGACGCATTGCGGGCTGCAAAATTTCGCAGACTTCCCGTAATCGAAGTACGATTGACAGAACCCGTTTATTAATTTCAGCGCTTTCCGAGTCTCCTGCTTGGAGTAGCTTTTAGCGGGAATTGTATTCGAATCCGGCGGAGTCTCGTTTCTTTGGCTCGACGATGTGCCCGGCGCGGTTTGCGGGGGGCTCGCGGTTGATTTCGGTTCACGATACGACTGACGGTGAGCTGATCTGGCAGACCCTGTTCTTTTCAGGTCCCCGATCTCTCTTCGTAGCCACTCAAGTTCGCGTGAGACAGCATTCTTATTTTGTGACTCTAGGCGTGTTTTCGCCTTCGTGGTAGTTATCGAAGACCTCGTCCGCGTGTGGCGATGCTTACTCATCATCATTGTTGATGATGGCACACTGAATGTATTTAGGTAATCCGGATCGCAACTATGGTTTCGCGTGGCATATGCGTGCTGGCGATACGAATTAGTTCCTGGAGGTACGCGGAGGGTTTCCTGTTACCTAACTCCGACTACCGGAATATTTTGTCGAAATTTTGCTTTAACGTAGCCGTGTTGTGCGAAAGAAGGTCGTTTTTCAGACCATTATACATATCGTCGAGCGGTAGTACATGGAAAATGGTCGGTTTGGCCCTGATAGCTTCGCCTGATAAGTGATTAGCAAGGGCCTCAAACCTATCAATGTCGGCGGTGATACCGCGCACTGCGAGTAGGCGTTCAAACACAAGAAACCACCCCTCAGAATTTGTTCGCGTGAACTGCGCGAAACGGACGCGACCCCCGCGTTGGGGCTCATTTCCATACGCGGGAAGATCGATGGACGCGACGGATTCATTGTCGGCGATGACCTGCAGGCATCGTTAACCGCAGCATCGTGCCTATGCTGCAGAACCAGGCTGTGTACCAGCTCCGTTAAATGAGCTACCTGTTGCTGCAAATTTTGTGTATCCGCATTCAGTGCTGCAATGTGCTCGGCGAGCCTGTCATTCGGGCTATTATCGCTCGAGCGGTTATTAGCCATGATGTTTTCCTCCGCGTAGCGGGTATTGCCGGTTTCGCAAGGGAGGTGCGTGTTACTACGGATGGGTGTACGGGACACTGTACCAGTGTTTGGGAATGGGCAGTTGAAACAAGACTCATATCGCTGCTGTTACTGTGCGACAACCTGTACGCGCGACCACTGCGGAGGTACTCGATAATACTAATTCGACTTAGGTCGAATTCGGCCTTGTTTTTTTGCGTCACAATCTTTTAGCTTATAGGGATTTATATTCAGCTATAAGCTGTAGTTCCCGTGTTATGATTGCTTTGCCATTAAAACAAGGTACATGCGCGAGAACATAATTGTTTATAAATATTTAACGTCGCGGTTAATAAATAATTAACGTCACGATAAAAATGTATATGTATATAAAAAAAATCTGTTACCAAGCTGTTTAACGTTATTTGTAATATTGATAAATTAGTTTGCAGCTTAATTAATGAATGAACTAATTATTAATCCGAGGACACACACTCTACTCTAATTTAAAGGTTAGGTTGAGACCTGGAAGTTCATCTTAGTGTTGATAGGTGGCGCTGGTGCTGCTGCACTGGTGCACACGTGTCTAGTGTAGTTGGTTGCGCACTCGCCGTGGGTGCTGGACGGTGCGGTGTTGCCGCTTGGCTGTTTCCAAGTAGTCAGCGACCGTTGGGAGCTTTCCTGGAAAGCCTCCCCCTTTTTTCTTGAGAGTTGCTTCCACGTTGCGGGAATCGCGCGACCTGCGCATCCCGTCTACAACACCGGAATACAACTTTTAATATTTGTTCATAAATTCCTCTTACGTCCTTTTTCTTCAAAACTTTTTGAATCGGAAATAAGGAGAAAGGAAAAGGTTTTTATGTTTTTAGGTTAAGGCTGAGACGCTTTGGTCTCTCCTTTACACGCTCTCCGCGAGCGGTCTAAAGAGCCAAACTCGGGGAGCCTCGGTATAGACGGCCGCTTGGTGTACGGGGCCGACGCGGCTCAATGCACGGATTTTCCAAAAGCCTATGCGGAATTTTATCATCCTAAAAATCCACGTGTTATTAACTTTTTTATTTATTGCAACGGAGCGGTGGAATTGCCTCACTTGTAAAAATCACGGCCTCGTGGTTTTCCAAGAAACGTCAGGGTCAGAAATGTCGGATATTCCGTATTTATGTAATAATATAAATACTTTTTCCACCGCTAGACTCCGTGATTAGCGGCTTAACTTACGCCCGAATATTTACGTTAATTAAATTAAAGGATAGGATTTACGCGGATATATTCCAATGTAAAAACGAGTCACGTACTATTATATATATATGGAGCTTTATTATTTGTTTATACAGAACGAGCGTATGTTCATTAGAGACGACACGGCTTGACTAATTCTAACTATAGCGCGGATACGCTTAGATGCCTCCGATACCCCCAATTTCGGTGGTAAGGGCGCTCGAGACGCGGTTATGTGGAGGATGTAATCCCCACAACATAGATAAAAATGGCGTAATGCCAAATTAAAGTAAAATCTTTTACGAGTATTTTTCAAAAAAATCGTCAGAATCTGTTACGATTGAGGTGGAGGTGGATTTTTGAAATAAAAAAGTGCATTTGGTCCCACTATGCGACGTCGCAAAAAAGGAAAGTAACTTAACAAATAATTTTGTCACATATGAGAGGTACTAAGCGGTTATGGTAGAAGCGTTGCAAGTTACAGGGCAAATTAAGAATCATGGGTTATAGCAGAGATAATAAGAAGAGATTGTCGTTGCCATTTACGAATGGCTCGACAATTTTCGAGCACTATGAACGTGCACCCGAAGTACCATAATTGATAATATTTAATTTTTTTGAATTACATAGTAATTGTGTTGTGTTCAACATTATAATTTATAAACAGATATTTGAAACATTTATGGGAAATCGAATAAACCTCCTACTTGCTCATATTGTTCTAGATTTCAAAGTTTTTACTTTCATACCATTTTTATGAGATGATTAAGTAATTTTATACTTTAGATATGTCTACGAAAATTTAACCTATGTACTGAACATATGGTTGAATCGAAGGATTGACTACACTCTATTAAAAATATTTACCGTATATACAAGGGATATACAACTCACCGCAAACATCTAAAATAAAACAGATGATTGGTTTATAGCAATTACAAATTATAAAAAAGATTTTCACAAATTTAGATGAAAAAAATATACATTTTTATTATATTTCGTCATACTCAAGTAGCTGAAAATGTTGTTCTTTATCTAGTTAATATTGACATTATCTATGAAGTTAAGCAATGTTATTAAATTTAAGAACAATGGAAGAAGATGGAAAAATTATTAGAAAAAGGTAATAGGGGGCTATATAACACGTGCATTGGATCGAATCAATTGAGTTCCTTCAATTGCTGCTCCTCACATGCCTATCGCCTACTCTATGTCATCGGTTTGCAGTCAGACGAAAGCGGAAAATACTTATTTCATCAACTTAATTCGAGAGAAAGGCTATCTGTAACCACCCAGTTGGCATGTTATATTACAAATCTTCGATTATAGTACTATAATATATATGTTATACTATATTTGAAATACTTTAAACGAAATGTCATTGCAATATTACGTAAATGTTTGAAAAATACGCGTATATATATATATACACGTATATATATATATATATATATATATATATATATATATATATATATATACACTAACATCCCCCATCTCGGCTTCGGCCAAAAGAATATTTAAACGATTTCATAAACAGTTCACTTATATCTAAGTAAAATATATATTATATGTAAAAGTGCATATTACTATAAATAATTTACCGTAATTTACCTATCTTCGCTTCCATATTAAAAGCTGCTTCAAAGCAACATTTGCTCCATAAACGTGATCTTTAGCTGACCATTTTATACGATATATATACACATATACGAGGGTGGTCTCAGAAGCACCTGGACTGTCCTAAAGGTGGCGGTAGTTGCTCAAAAATACCACTGTATAGAAAGTACACAATCTATAAAGCATACGTCTCAAGTTTGAATACGCCATGATGTTTAGTATTTGTTTGACAGCCATCAATCGTGAACGTTTTCAGTGAATTTGTAAACATGGAAAAAATTGGTCATCGTTATGTGATACAATACTTTTATTTGAAAAGCTTCAGACCAACCAATATAACAGCTGAACTAGACTCTACTCTAGGTGAAACTGCTCCTTCGTTTGCAACAGTGAAATATTAGGTAGCAGAGTTTAAACGAGGTCGTATGAGCTGCCAAGACGAGCATTGCAGTGGTTGACCAAACGAGCTGATGATTCCAAAAATGTTGAAGAAACTCCACAAAGCGGTACTGGATGATCGTCGACTGAAGGTGCGCGAGGTAGTAGACAAAAGGTAGGCATTTCAAAAAGTGCGATACATCCCATATGACGTGAAAATTTGGAGATGACAAAGCTATGCGCAAGATGGATGCCGCGTTTGTTTACAATGGAACAAAAACAGCATCGTGAAGATGTTTCAGTTGAGTGTCTGGCAATATTTCGCAAAAATAAAGCCCAATTTTTGCACCGTTCCACAACTTCACACTCGAAACAAAAAAACAATCAAAACAATGGACTCGAAAAGGATAACCGGCTTCAAAGAAGGTCAAGACCGTTCCATCTGCAGGTATGGTTATGTCATCGGTTTCTTGGGATGTGTGTGGGATAATTTTCATTGATTATCTTGAAATAGGACAAACTATTCAAGGCGAGTATTATGTGAACTTATTGCAACGTTTGAGCGAAAAATCAAGCGAAAACGGCCGCATTTGGATAAGAAGAAATTGTTGTTCCATCAAGACAATGCATCATCAACTCATACATCCGTTATTGCAATCGTCAACATTAATGAATGAAAGTTTGAATTGCTACCTCATGCACCCTATTCTCTAGATTTCGTTCTCTCGGATTATTTTCTGTTCCCAGACTTAAAAAAGTGGCTCGCTGGCCAAAGATTTTTCAACAATGAAGAGGTGATGTCGGCAGGCAATGGCTATTATCGTTAACATTAATGAATGAAAGTTTGAATTGCTACCTCATGCACCCTATTCTCTAGATTTCGTTCTCTCGGATTATTTTCTGTTCCCAAACTTGAAAAAATGGCTCGCTGGCCAAAGATTTTTCAACAATGAAGAGGTGATGTCGGCAGGCAGTGGCTATTATGAGGAGCTTGACAATTCTTATTATAAAAAGGGTATCGGACTTATTGAACATCGCTAAGAAAAGTGTATATAGCTGAAAGGAGATTATGTTGAAAAATAAATATATTTTTTTCCAAAACTTTTGAGTTTTATTTGTTGGGCCAGGTACTTCTGGGACCACCCTCGTATATATGGATATTACATACGATTTCTATGGGGAAAATTGTACTTTCGTGTTCGAGCGGTGGAAAAAGATGCCCAAGTGTCTCGAGATTACGGAGGAGAAAATCATCTTCGGACGATAGAATATGTCTCGGGACAACTGCTATAGAGAATCTTGTGTCGGGAAGATAGAATTCGATGTCCAGATATCCAGGGATGAAGTCTACTAAGAATTTAGATGTTCGAATGTTAGAATACAAATTTCTTCATAGAAATCGTCCCGTCATACCTGGACATTGTTTCGCACCAGCTAAATACGATGCTCCTCGCAGAAGTCGTTATAAAACATCTGAACATCGTATTCTACTGTCCGATCACGAAACTCCCTGTAGAATCGTTTGGAGGCACCGGAATATCGTATTGAACTATCCCGGTATTTCGCCATAGAAGCCGTATTTCAAACGTATATATATATATATATATATATATATATATATATATATATATAGTTTGAGGTTCTTGGTAAAAATTATTACCTAATAATATATACTGAATATAAACCTATTTTACCACCATTTCTTTTATTCAAACTATGAAAAACATAGCTATGACACTTCTAATGTTAATATAACGTATAAAAACAAAAGCATAATTTATCGTCACAAATTATGTTCAGTATGATTTGGCATAGAAAACCATTTTATAAAAGAAGACAAAGAAAGCGAGAGAGAGAGAGAGAGAGAGAGAGAGAGAGATTTTACCACATAAGAGAAAATAAAATTTACAAAAATCAAAAGATAGATCCATAAGGTCTGAGAGTAGTATCAGATTCACTTGGGAAACAAAAAGGATAATACCGACTAACGTCACACCTTTAAGATACGAACCTCAAAGTTGGATATAGCCAATTAACTGAGCTGGCCTGGTATTAATACATTAAGCAGACTTCTTTGTGTTCATATTCATGTTTTAAGACGCTACCTGCTGGCCGTTGGTGAAACTGACTTCTAAGAACGTTATCTTAATTTATTGATGAAAGTAAAATGATTTTCAATAAAAAAGATAACCTATGTCCTTTCGAAGCTAATATAGAATCTATATGTCAATTTTCAGAAAAATCGATTCAGTAGTTTTTTTTTTATATCGTGTACAAACAAAAACACATTTTTATGTAGTCGTTCCATGACATTACATAGCAGAGATGAAATTATAATAAATTACAGAAATTTTATGTTACATACAAGTAATGGTAATATAACATAAATATTTTAACTATATTACTGAAATTATAGTTTTACAAATGTTATATTACAGACGTATTAACGTGATATAAAATGCTGACTGGACACCTCTTGGCAATTACTTTAAGAAAACGCCATCCGTGTTCGTGATCGCCAACATCTTCAAGATACCTCTTTATCTACTTCAATTGATATTATAAATAAAAAAGGAAGCTTATAGATTACGCTCATTGGTCAGTTCACTACGCGAGGGATGAAGGTCCTACAAGATGTCTTCTTTTCTCCGATAAACTAATTTATCCTCATCTGATAAGGCTGCGACGACGGGGTTTTATTCACCTCTCCATGCATAACAGCTTATTTTGACTGTCACGTTTGTATGTATTTAAATATACACACGCCAGTCAGATTGCAGGTGTTTCGAGCCCGGAGAATGAACTCCAATGGATCAGAATACGTGAAAGTAAATTGTTCGATAGTCTTTCTTAAAAAGAAAGATAGATAAATAAATAGATCGGCCTACTCTTGACATTGCCCGCAGTTAGGTTTTAACTTGAAGAGAAGTTGTCTTTTTGCTCCTTCTGTGCTTTGGTGAGGTAGAGAGAGAGAGAGAGAGATTGCTACTGAGACATCTCAGCGCTGTTACTTCCGCCGGTGATAACTAATTGGTTCATGATCATCTATCGTCCTTGATAAGGGCGTTACTGGGTTTCGATGACGATATTCTTGTACGTTTTCAAGAAGAGAGAGAGAGAGAGCGAGAGAGCGAGAGAGCGAGTAATCAGCCCTTTTTTAGAGGGGTTGACTCCTTTCATGGTTCCATCGTATGTATTCTCTTCTATTGTATCGTGAATACCTGTGTAAGGCGAGGAAGATTAATTTCGTTGCCATTGGTGAGCTCAAATCAGTCAGGCGGGTTGATTACGCGTGATTTATCTCTTTCTCATAAATGGCGGTATGTCTATAAATTTGAGTAATTTTGTTACATTTTATTATAACTTTGGTTTACATGATTGAATTTAGTGAATAATAAAATCTGTAGCTTAAATCAGTCATGAAGTACTATTTTAACACATTAAGTTGTAACATATTATAGGATTTGTATAAATTAAGTTTCTAATATATCCGTATTATGTATCAATATTTTATATATTATGATACACAAATAATTGTATCTACGTTTTAATATTTTCTCTTTTTTATTCTATAATATAGTTTTTATTCCTCATCATATAACATTTTAATATTATATTATGTTATATGATTTAACGTTACATTGTATTATTGTATAATATGATAATTTATTTTATTATCTTGGTGGTAAAAAAGAAGAGATTATCAAAGATGTAGAATTGGAGGCATTACTTGATCAAGGCTCGTGTCAAATGCAACAAGAATTAGCAGGATCATTGGAAGTGATGCAACAAGCTATTTCAAAATGCCTGGAAGTCATAGAAATGATTCAGAAACAAGGATATTGGATACCGTACGAGTTGAGGTCCAGAGATGTTGAACGGCATTTGTTTGCTTGTGTACAGTTGTTTGTAAAGCAAGTAGTGATCAGCGATGGACTATACTTTGAATAATAAATATATAATCAGTTTTTTACAATAAAGCCTCGAAATTTGGGAAAAAACGGCGGAAGCAAAGTTGTATACCTAATATAACTGCAAATGAAAATTCAGATGTGGTATTTTCAAGATTTTCATTAATCTTTGAACAGATTAAACATTACGTTTATGTTAACGGTAGACGAATGGGCGTATTATATAATAATACAAAAACTCAAAATCTGTTTAAGATTATTAAAGCTAATAAGCAGTAAAAAAAATGTAGCAAGTTATATAGCTATATAGAATATCGATTTATGTTATCCCGTACACACGCCAATTACTTAACTTCATATACACGCGTTACCTCACAAAATCTATACTGTCTCATTTTTCGTTTGGCCGATCATCTTAATTTTTCCCTCTTCTTAACTTAATTACATAGTTGTACCGATCGATCTCCTATTTTCTTATGTGATATTTATATTTATAATTTGGTAGGGTTCTGTAAAGATGGAGGATCGTGTCGGCACGGGTAAATGGACTGGGTGTATAACTCATTATCGTAAATTCTTTTCATATTAATAATAATAATATATTTTATTTATTATTATTATTATTATTATTATTATTATTATTATTATTATTATTATACTTATTATTATTATTATACTTATGAACAAACAAAAAAGTATATATTTCGATTTTTCTTGAGACTTTCTATAATAAAAGAAAAGAAATGAAAATACTTCATTATTTCACAAATTTATCAACATTATATTTTATTTATTTCCCTGTATTTCACCGCAGCTTAATTCCTTAATCCTATTATTCGGCGCTTTACCCTGAGCGATTTACGCGCTCTCTCTATTTACTTATCGGTTAGTCGCAGTTTATTTTGTTTCATTGTATATAATTTCGAGGGGTTCCTCGCCAATAATATAAATTTATCAATTTTTAAATAACTCCGGAGCGCTTGCTCTTATTTAAAAATTGTTACACGATTTCATTACATACAGCTGAACTTGTTATATGATTTTATTAAATATAATTTCTTATTTACTTCCTCAGTAGAGTTTATTTTTATTAGAGATATCTTGCTATAACTTATTTCGAAGAACCAGTGAGCCTTTTTTTATAATTAGTTCATTACAAGGATTTTCCTATTCTAAACGATGAATCAGCGATTTTATGTAACTGTTCGTCGGTCTGTATGTATAAATTCGAGAAGCGCCTCGTCATTAATACATTTTTTAATTTTATCTCTGACAAAGGATCACCTTCTCTCAGAGATAAAATCTGACTTTTATAATTTTATGGCCATTTCGAGTGCCACACAATGTGATATTTCTTGTTAGTAAGGCAGCACCCTTTCCTATTCAAGAAATTATGTCTTCAAGATTGAAGATTTTGCACAGAGGATGACGGATCGATCGGTCGAATTCTGCTGTTTCCTATTCTTCACTTGAGAGGTGCCTTCCTTAGCAAGTGTCGAAAATGAGCAAGATTTCCATCGAAAAATAACGCAATTTTATACCAACGAAAAGTACGCTATTTGATTTTAATTTATAATTTTGTTAATTTTGATTTGTTGCTTATTAGTTCTGCTGACCGCTGTTAATATTTATTAATATTATTATATACATAACTAGCTTCTATTTATTTACCATCTACTTATGCACGTCATTTACTTAATATATGTAATAAATATATTACTCACCGCTGAGTAACTTACGTTATATGACTATTCCTAGTTTCTCTACCTACACCCACAAAAATAAAACTCAACTTGTGGTACCACCGCGAAACTGTAACTCCGCCACCGTAATAGTATATCCCTACTGTATCGATTGAGATATTTTTTTGCCAGCTGTTTATGAGATCGCGAAGACTTGGGTTCTGCACCACGACAATGATCACTGTCACAGTGCGTTTAGTGTTTCTCAGTTTTTGGCGTCTAAATGCATCGCAACGTTACCACAACCGCTCTATTCATTGGACATGTCACTCTGCGACTTTTTCGTATTCTTCCATTAAAAAAAATGGCCAAAGGTCAATATTTTAACTCCGTTGGAGACATCCAAGAACTTGTGACGAGGATACTTGGAGAAGACCCAAAAGAAGTGTTCCCGAATTGTTACGAAAACTGGAAAATTTGCTGGAATAAGTGTTATTCTTTTCCGGAAACAAAATTTAATGCAATTTCTTTGTTCAATAATTTTAGACATTGTCAACATCACCGTATTCACTATCAGCACGTCCCAAAACGAAGCATTTCTCAAACACTAATGAATATTTTTACGTGAAATTTGGCACGAATGTGACTAACAGTGTTACTAAATGCTAAAAACAATTTTATTAAATAGAAAAACCTGGAAAATTTAAATTGAAAATTTATATTTCAATTTGATCACTGTAGTATATCTATATACGTTGTCCCAGATATAACTCCTCATATTAGAGGCATGGTATCTGGAAGTAAAAGTTATGTATAAACATTAATATTTATTTAGGTCAATATTTAATAGTTTTTGTAGTACGAACCGATGTCTGTGTGCCAATCAGGGTTTAGAGAAAAGGCTCATCGCTAAGAAAGACCGTAGCTGTTATGTTTCCTGCCCATTGTCAACGCTCGTTTAACTGCTGGGATATGCGGACGCATTAAAGCAGTATTCTACTTTACAACTTTGAAAAAAAATGTTTTTTTTTACATTTTTCGAAAGTAAATATATTCATAAATGTTAGCTCAAAATTTTAGAAAAAATTAAGATAGTCTAACTATACTTTTTCACCTTTCGAACGCACTTACCTGAGCGCGTTATTCCGACCCGCCCAGCGCGCGCGAGCCGAATAAGCTATCTACCTGGCCTTCTTCGTTGCAGCAGCTGTTCCCCTATTGCAAAATAATTACACCTATATATATTCTGTATTTCAGTAGTGGAGAATCAGTCGTGATTCAAAAGAGAAGCATCTATCTATTCGCTATGGATACCAAGAAAGTGTATCGTGCACAGAAAACTTCTAGTCGTCCATCTAAATTCCATACTGAATTTAAATTCAGTAGAAGGCATGCAAAACGAAATCTGGACTGGCTATTACCACAAAATCTCAACAGACTCCAAACCACAGCATACGTACTGTTCAGACAGCTGGTGGAAGTATAAGAAGCCGAAGCAAACAACGCTTTAAAAAATTATGACCTCTTGCTAGTGACTTACAAGAGGTGCTGAAACCGATCTACGAAGATCTAACAAAAACGAAATTGCTGGAGAGATGTTTGGGCAGAAACACTCAAAATAACAATGAGTGTTTCAACTCAACAGTTTAGGCTATCGCACCGAAACATGTCTATAATGGAAAAAAATTGTTAAAATTGCATGCCTCACTGCTGCCTGCATTTTTAATGGAGGATTCAGCCCACTTTTGAAAATAATGGAAATTATGGGCCTGCAAATTGACCAAACCGCCATGCAGTTTTCCAATATGCGCGAACAACAGTGCATCGTTCGAGAGAACCACCGCTCAACTGAGGCTTCTAAGAAGAGCAGAACTCAAAAAAGCAGGCTAAATTAGATGAAAATACTCGCCTGGAACAAGTTGAAGGCATATTGTATACCCCAGGTATCGCTGATTGAGTGTAAGATAATTTTTTCTACGATTTTTCACTTACAAAAACTTTAAACGCGTTTTTCTCAAAACAGCGTTTTCAAGTACCGTGGTCGTGAAAACTAAAAAACTATTGAACCGATCCTGATCAAATTTTGAACACATATTCTATATGTTTGTATCAACCGTCCGAACTATAATCAACTTAAAAAAGACGAAAAAAAAGCAATTTTTTTCTTTCGTATTTTAGCTGCCATTTTGTTGATTTTGAACGTACATCAAATATTCTACTTAGATCGGTTTCTGGATTCATACTGAACATATAACTATTTGATTTTTTTGTTTCAGACCATCCGTCGGCAAGATTTTACGACCACGACAACGTTGCCTACTTTTTAAGGTGTTGGCTTTGACCATGCTTTACATGTATAAAAATGTATAAAATAAATAAAAAAATTTTTATGTACTTCAAGAGTGTATTTATTGAGCATTTCAAATCCTACATCCATATCTTCAATAGCATTCTCAGAAAAATTTCACAAAAATAGCGTTTTTTTCAAGGGTGTAAAGTAGAATACTGCCTTAACAAAGCGATGTTCACGCGTCTTGTGAATAAAGATTATCTTTCTGCGTCTATAAAGACTTTCCCATATTTTTTGTCAAGCTACACTTTTTTATAACAGCCCACTCAACTACATTAGCAATAATGAAGAAAAGATGGATGTTTGTCCTCGGCTCGCAAGAAAATCAGTATAGTCGATGGCGCGGATGAAGTGACCGCGAGCGCACACGTGAGTTAATTAAACTCCACTTTATCAAGACGGAAGTAAAAGAATTTTAATTAATCTACATATATAGATGAACTTGGATTTTCATTACTGTGGTTCAGTTGAATTTTGTTGAAATTAGAATTTTCTTGAAATTAGAAAAAGCAGCTTATTGTTGTTTGAAATTATTAAGACTATTAGATTCTCGATAAAAGGGAATTTTAGAAATATGTACAATAAATAGAAAAAGTTTTGCGTTTGAGGTTTGTTGAATGTGGTGGAATAGTAAAGGTGGACAAGATCCTCTTAGTTCTGGGACCGATATACTCATTAAAATATCTTACAAGTATGAAGGTTGTATTTTATTTAACATTCTTTTTAATTTAAGATTTAGTTCGAAGGATATATCTGCTACAACTGTGAAGCAGTAGTCAGTCAAAGGGGATAATAGTCATATAATGAAATGCTTTCTTAATATAAAAGCAGTCCATTTTACTAAAAAAAATTAATCTGAATGTAAGACTTTATTACATATATAGAGTACTGAATTTATCCAGGAACAAATTTAGCATCTATGGTAAAGTTAAGGCACTTAATCAAGTCCGAAACTTGTATTTCATAATCTTGAAGTATAATTTGTAGAGTTTTTTATGTATTATTTTGCTTTAGATAATAAATTACTGATACAATCGCATTAATTTTTACTCCATTTAGTTTTATATGGTTACTTGCTACAAAGTATGATACGAAAATTGTCGTTTTGTTCAGGATGATTATTGTTGAATCGAAACATTGAAGACTGATAGTAGAAATTCACCTACAGCAGTAAATGCAACCAAAACAAATTTTTGGTATTTGATTAACCCCTTTAAACTGAGATATAGAAGACTTAATAACAAAGTGAATATCATTAATTGTGCTAGGTGTAAATGTAATAAAATGGGTACCACTTAAGTCATAGTATGGGGCAAATGGACATTAGATAGAGTAAGATTATTTGCAGCAATGTTATTTACAAAAGTGGTTCTCTCCCTCCCCCAAGTCAAGCTCATTCTTATTTCATTTCTAATTTATCCTTCTCAGAAAAACCAAATAACATATCCGAAAAATAGTTACGCAGAGAAAGAAATATATCCTTCTTTTACCCAATTGAAGATTGAATGAGGTTTTCCAACGCTTCGAGCTCGCTACGGCTCTTATCATAGACTAAAAAAACCTTATATTAATATTCTAATTTATATATACCCCTATTCCCACTAAACTAATAATTTAGTCATTTGAATAGACAATCCCTCTTCTACACAAAATGTTCAAAACTAATCAATTTAATTAAGAATAATATAAGTTATCTAATTTACTTGACTCTAACATTAAATTCACATTATTTCGATTCGTTGAAATGTCAATACTTTCAAGACTCTCCCTTTCATCCTTATTACTAATACCATATTCCAAAATATCCACATTCATAAAATCAAAAGAATGTAAAAACTTCAAACAATGTTCTTTTAAAACAGAAGTAATATGTGAACTACGTAAACTATATTTATATTCATAAATTCTCTTTTTTAAATATCTACCTATTTTCCCAATATAGATTTATTACAATCGATTCAATTAATCTTGTAAACAACTCCAGATTTCAAAAATCAATCATACTTATCTTTGCAATTATTAAACAACTTACTTAAATTATTGCTATTTTTAAAGAAAATTTGAATGTTATATTTCCGAAAATTTCTTTTAATTCTTTCAGACAATCCTCTAACATATGGTAAAACAATAGTTTTGCCTCTATTAACATCAGCATTTACATTATGTCTAGTTTTGGTATTATAAATGTCAAATAATCTCTCTGCAATTATTTTATTAATACATTCAAATGGATATCTATTATTAATGTTAGGTCATTAGGTATAATAATAATAAATTGAAGCTTAATTGGTATAGAACACCTACTTGGTCAGATAGATTTTAATTCACACCACCAATTCGAAAACAAAATTGGGATACTGTGTCATTGATAGAGCAATAAAATTGTCACATAAGGATTTTAGACAGAATAATTTGCAGATAGTAAGGGAAACTTTCATTAATAATGGATCTCCATTTGAATTTATTAAGAAATTAATTGCAGAGAGACTGTTTGACATTTATAATACCCAAAATAGACATAATACACGAGATGATGTTAATAGAGGCAAAATTATTATCTTACCATATGTTAGAGAATTATTAAATGAAGAATTAAATGAAATTTTCGGAAATATAACATTCAAATTTTTTTTCCAAATAGTAATAATTTTAGTAATTTATTTAATAAATGCAAAGCTAAGAATGATCTATGTTTAAAATCTCGAGTTGTTTACAAGATTAATTGCATGGATTGTGATAAATACTATATTGGACAAACAGGTAGATATTTAAAAAAGAGAATTCATGAACATAAATATAGTTTACGTAGTTCACATATTACTTCTGGTTTAAAAGAACATTATTTGAAGTTTTTACATTCTTTTGATTTTCTGAATGTGAATATTTTTTTATTGAATATTTGATACCGAAATTAAACTGCTTGTTCGCGCATCACACTCGAACAAAAAATAAAATAAAAGAAGGGAAATCTGTAAGTATGTGTGTGTGTATCTGTATGTATATACGTATGAATGTAGGCGTGTATAGCGAGGGAAATCCTATTAGGTTGCAGCTGTCCGTCGGACGAACGTGCAAGAACCCTGCCGTAATGCGGGGAAAGCCCAAATTGTAAATCAGGGCGTTGCACTTTGCGTCGGTCCGGTACCTGCAACCGGGCTCCGCGGACGCCCGACGGTCAGCTCGACTGAAACAGTCAGTCAGTCTGCAACTAGCAACCTGACAGTGAATTTTGAGTATTGTGCGTCGTGCTAAGCAATTCATAATACTTCACTTGCCGGTTGATAGTGTTGCAGTTTGTGTTGTGTGATTCGTGTCAATCCCGTGCAATTCTGAGTGCGTGCCGCCGTCTGTTCGTGTACGCGTAGTTGTGTAATTGTGTATAAAAAAGTGTCTGTGCTTTCGTGTGTTTATATAGTCGTGTATGAATACGTGTTTGTGTTTTCACGAGTTTGTGCGTTCGTGTACTTACCTGCACTTGTGTATACGTGTATTTGTGAGTACGTGTGCTTGTGTGTGCGTGTATCTACGCACGGGTGTGTACGCGTGCTTGTGAAACCGTGTATATATCTGTGTCCGCGGATTTGTGTGATTATATATAAAAATACGTATCTGTGTCTGCGTATTCCTTGTGTATATGTACTTGCGAGTACGTGTACTTGTGTATACGTATTTGTGATACGTGTACTTGTGTACGTATACTTGTGTGTACGTGTGTTTGTGTACGTGTATACACGTACGTGTATGTACGCGTATTTTGTTCGTGTATACGTATATTTTGTGTGCCTGTAGATAGGCGAAGTTTAGTATTCGTGTATAGGCATTGTGGAGAAACGTGTCCTCCTGTTAGGTTGCTCAGGTGATAAGCGGTCCAGATACGGAAGGCGCTATCTGGGTGAGCGCACGAGTGCTCTAAGCGGGCGCCACTGCGATAACTCGATAAGAAGGAGTTATCCGGACACACACGGGGCGAGGGCTGTACCCGTATCCGAGACGTCGGAGCACTGTGTCGTGTCGATTTCGGTGTCCCGCTTCCCTCAAAACCACCTCGCCCGACTTCCAGCGGCAGGTGGGGTCACCGCCGATACAGAGGTCGGCTGTCGCGGTGTGATCCGCGCAAATGCGTTAAAACAGTATATTTAAATGTGTAGTTTTAAGTGTGTGCTTATATGCTGCAGCATCCAAGGTATGTGTTTTGATAGCGTTGCGTAGTATCTTTAAGGAGAATCGTAAATTAATATAGTCTCTTGATTTACTCGTGTTATAATTTTTGTATTCATTTGTGAAAGACGATCTGTCAAGTTATAATTAATCAATAAATAATTACCAATTTCCACTTGATTCGGCTTTTCCCCTTACTCCGAAGGGGTTTTTACGCCCAATCAAGCGTGATTTTTATTGTCCGCGAAATTGTTGTGTTTTATTTAATTGACCTGCCTGCTCATTCCCACTTACTTAAAATTGTTATCAAATCTACGTTTGCAATAAACACTGCTTCATAATTATTAGTGTCTGTATCTCATCTATGCACATTTATTGTGTAAATTTCTGTAAGGATACGGATATCTATTATTAATGTTAGGTCATTAGGTATAATAATAATAAATTGAAGCTTAATTGGTATAGAACACCTACTTGGTCAGATAGATTTTAATTCACACCACCAATTCGAAAACAAAATTGGGATACTGTGTCATTGATAGAGCAATGAAATTGTCACATAAGGATTTTAGACAGAATAATTTGCAGATAGTAAGGGAAACTTTCATTAATAATGGATCTCCATTTGAAGTTATTAAGAAATTAATTGCAGAGAGACTGTTTGACATTTATAATACCCAAAATAGACATAATACACGAGATGATGTTAATAGAGGCAAAATTATTATCTTACCATATGTTAGAGAATTATTAAATGAAGAATTAAATGAAATTTTCGGAAATATAACATTCAAATTTTTTTTCCAAATAGTAATAATTTTAGTAATTTATTTAATAAATGCAAAGCTAAGAATGATCTATGTTTAAAATCTCGAGTTGTTTACAAGATTAATTGCACGGATTGTGATAAATACTATATTGGACAAACAGGTAGATATTTAAAAAAGAGAATTTATGAACATAAATATAGTTTACGTAGCTCACATATTACTTCCGGTTTAAAAGAGCATTGTTTAAAGTTTTTACATTCTTTTGATTTTGTGAATGTGGATATTTTGGAACATGGTATTAATAATAAGTATGAACGGGAGAGTCTTGAAAGTATTCACATTTCCAGGAATAGAAAGAATGTGAATTTAATGTTAGAGTCTGGTAGATTAGACAGTGTTTATCATTCCTTATTAAATTGATTGGTTTTGGACAAATTATGTAGAGGGGGAATTTATATTTAATATACTAAATTTGGTGGTGGGGATGGGTATATATAGATTAGAATATAAGGTTTAGTTTAGTCCCTGATGAGGAGTCGTAGCGAGCTCGAAACGTTGGACAAGTCTTCAATTAGTTAAGGGTGTTGGGGACAGTCAGACTGCACTTTACTAACAAAGAATTTTTTCAGCTAATATTTTATTTTCAAATTAGTCTACGGGGGTGAATGTAAACAAGGACAGTCTGACTGTCATTTTTAATTTAATTTTTATTTTTAATTTTTATTTTATTTTTATTTGTTTTTTTTTATTTTTTTTTATTTTTTTTTATTTTTATTTTTTATTTTTATTTTTAGATTGAATTGATTGGACTGTAAGACCAATAAAAAAAATATCAGGTATGTGAATAAGTCTTTCCCGTTTTTTTTCAAATTTTGAGCCTTTATTGTAAAAAAATGGTTACAAATGAATTATTGAAAGTATTGGCCATCGCTAGCTACAACTTTTTCCCATCTTTCTGGCAACATACGAATCCCGTTGCGAAAAAATTCGACCCTTTTGGCCTCTATCCAGTCATCCACCCATTTTTTGGCTTCCTCGTAGGAATGGAAGTGCTGGTCAGCCAGGCCATGCGTCATCGATCTGAAGAGATGGTAATCAGACGGAGCAACGTCTGGACTATACGGCGGGTGGAGTAGGACTTCCCATTTGAGCGTTTCTAAGTATGTATTTACCGGCGGTGCAACATGTGGGCGAGCATTGTCATGTTGCAAAATAACTTTGTCGTGCCTGTCGGAGTATTGTGGCCGTTTTTCTCGCAGTGCGCGGCTCAAACGCATCAATTGTCGTCGATAGACCTCGCCTGTGATCCTTTCATTCGGTTTCAGAAGCTCATAGTAAACCACACCTAGCTGGTCCCACCATATACAGAGCATGAGCTTGGCGCCATGAATATTTGGCTTGGCCGTCGATGATGATGCATGGCCGGGTAGTCCCCATGATTTTCTTCGCTTCGGATTATCGTAACGTATCCACTTTTCATCGCCAGTCACGATACGATGCAGAAAACCCTTTCTTTTATGTCGCTGAAGCAGCTGTTCGCAAGTGAAAAAACGCCGTTCGACGTCTCTCAGCTTCAGTTCGTACGGCACCCAATTTCCTTGCTTTTGGATCATTCCCATGGCTTTCAAACGCTTGGAAATGGTTGTTCGGTCAACTCCCAATGCTTCAGCAAGTTCTTCTTGCGTTTGACAAGAATCTTCATCAAGCAAAGTCGCCAATTCTCGATCTTCAAAGATTTGCGGCCGCCCGGAACGCTCCTTGTCTTCCACGTCGAAATCACCGCTTTTGAAGCGTCGAAACCATCCGCGAACACTTGAATCATCGACACAACCTTCTCCATAAGCCTCCTGAAGCAATCGATGCGTCTCGGCAGCAGATTTCTTCAAATTGAACCAATAAAGTGAAACTTCCCACAAATGACGTCGACTCGGCTCAAATTTCGACATTTTCACGATATCAAAAATTTATGATGCGAAAAAATTTTAACTAATGTGTTAGTATGGAATTGTTGACATATGAATAAGCTTTGATTATGACATATGTAACCATTGAATACTCGCACAGTATTGGTGGCGCCATCTCTTACAAAAAACGGGAAAGACTTTTTCACACTCCTAATATTTATTAATTTGTATATGGGCAGTCGACAAAAGTACAATTAAATTATTTTTTATAAATGTGCATAGATAGAGATACTTACAGAAATTTACAGAATAAATGTGCATAGATGAGATACAGACACTAAAAATTATGAAGCAGTTTAATTTCGGTTAATCGTCGACCGAGCACAGGGCCGAACACCATTCTTCTTAGAATGTAGCAACTATTATTAATTTTGATTTATTTAATTCGAGTGTAAGACCAATAGAAATATTTATTAATTTTTTAATTTAGTCTGTTTAAAATGTGATAGTTTTCACTTTGGTCTTCCATATGAATTCGACATAGATGCGGACTAAAATAGTCTAAAAAGGATTAGAACATAAAAATAAAATAATGAAACTGAAAATAGATTAGATTAAAAAAGTATTAAAACTAAATTTTATTCTTGAAATCAATCAAAAACGACCCATCGTAGTACCAAAAAATTGTTTGTAGTATTCATTGCCAAAATAAAAAAATTGTTATTTATTACGGAATGTCGTTGAACTCAATGACGTGAATTTTAACATGTCTACAATAGCCTTACCTACTTGCAAAATTTCGAAAACATTAGCAAAATTTCTAAATAAACATTTTTGAATAAGCGACTTACAATACGAGATGCGGCTATTAACAAAGCACACTGCTACTGTCACAGAAGAAATATATATGTGCCAAACGTTAACGTCTATCAGTCGTTTCGCCTTTACTCTTTAGAATGCGATGCCTACCGTATGCGTAGTTTTTTACCTTATTGTTTTTTGTCTTTTTTTACCTATAATCCTGACACATATCGCCTAACAATGCACTAGAAGAATCCAACTTCGCCTGCATTAAAAGAAACAACATTTGAGTTTGTTGAAGCTGTGAAAAAAAACAGCGCGTGTCTTAGAGAAACTGACAGAAAAAGACGTTCATTACTGATTCAAACAATGGAAGATTCGTATGGAAAGATGTAGAGATAGAGAAAGGGTATATACTGAAAGTGATAATAACTAAATTTATATATAATCCTAACAAAATGTTTTATATTACCAGCCTTGTAATTGACTATATATAACTCGTATTCATAACAGCTATAAACCATAAGAACAAATAAAAGAGTTTAAAACTCCATTAGAATTTAAATGAATTAACTTATATTGTCAATCTTTTTCAAATATGGATGAAAAATGAATTTAAACTATGCCCGAAAAAGGAGGGAGAAAATATTCAAAAATATTAATTGCAATTTAAATGAATTTATATATTTGACAACTATTATATTCAATAACAATTATTTCATTTGCGAGAATGACTACTACAAATTTATTTTTAGTGCTACAATGGATCATTAATGTAATGCTTAATGGATAATTTTAGATATAAAATTTATAAAAATACTTTCACTACAAAATCAATACCCTTATACTTTATACAAACTTATATAAGAATATATTAAGCAATTATTAACAAAATATAATAAAAGTATAGAAAATAAAAATAAAAATATATTTGATTGAAATCGCAAATTAAATATTGTTTGTTCGAGTAAGTTTCTGGCGTTTTTTCCAAAATCTGAGATTTTATTATAAAAAAAATGGTTACATATCCTTTATTCAAAGTATCGTCAATCGGAGACTATAATTAGTTCCCATCTTTGTGGACATTTATGAATTCAAAACCAAAAAAGTTTCTCGTCTTACGAGCCCAAGACGGTGTCGAGCCAATTTTTGAATCCCTCTACTGAATTGAAGCGAATTCCCGTAAGAGCGTTCTGCATTGATGAAAACAAGTGGTAGTCAAATAGTGCCAAGTCTAGACTGTTAGGAGGGTGAGACAGAATTTCCCTTTCATAATTCTCCAAATAACTTTAGATCGAAGCCGCAAATCATATTCTGGCTGTTCTTCGTGTATTGCTCGTTTCAAACAAAAATGATGTAAAATCACTGTTCGACGTCGGTTGGCTTCAATTCGTACGACACCCAGTTTCCAAACTTTTGAATAAATCCCGGTACTTTTAGGAGCAGAAAAACGGCTTGTTGCGTGTCGTCTCAAGATGCAGCAAATTCTTCTTGAATCTGACACGGATACTTATCTAGACAAGCGTCTAATTCCTTGTCTTCAAAGCTTTCCGGCTTTCCGGAGCAATCTTTGTTTTCAACTTCAATATTGCCACTTTTTAACCATTTGAACTACTCGTGGCACGTCAATTCATAAATAAATTCCGTCCCATACGTTTCCGAAAGCAAACAATAGGCGTCAGTCACATTTTTCCTTATATTAAATAATAGGCACAGCACTTCCCGCAAATGACGTTTAATTGCCTGGAAACTTACCATGATTTTACTGGATAACATAAAAGAAATACATAAATATAGTGCTAAATATAATGCTTTAAAGTTTATGATAGATACACAACCTACACATATAAAAAATAAGGTCTGACATTTCTGCCCGGGATCTACTTGTGACAAACGCTGTAAATTTACTTGTACATCCAATATATTATCTTATTATATATAAAAATTGTAAACGAACAAATCGACCGAATTATAAAAAAAGAAAGAAATTATTAAGCGTTATTCATAAGACTAAGAACAATTTAATAACATCACTACGTTAGTTAAGGACAAAAGAGTAGGATAATGCTCCTTTACTTTTTAAAGTAAAGTGCCAAAATTGTTCATCTTTATGTGTCGCATAAACGTGTGCGGAAAAAGAGTAGAATAACAGAGGTGCGTTGTGAAATATAAAAACCAAACATCTATGTTATCAAACACTCTGACTGTCATTCTAATTTTCAATTAATTATATATTGATATGTAGTAGTATTGATATAAATGTATATTGATATTATTATGTAGTAATTTTAATTGATTTAATTAGACTGTAAGACTAATATAAATATTTATTAATTGATCTATGTTATACAGATATGAAAAAGATAGTAAGCATCTGATGAATTTTAATAATATACAAATACTGGAACATGAAAATCACAAAAAAGATGATTGAACCAGCAGTAATCTATATATACATACATATATATATATATATATATATATATATATATATATATATATATTTATGATGAAGGTAACAGCTTAACCTTTAGAGTGCCGAGATATGAGAACAAAATTCAAAAGCTCTGTTTTTTTTATAAAAAAGTAAATTTAGACCATCCACAAAAGACTAAACTAAGGTCAAGCCTTTGGCAGATTGGGGCATGAGACCTCCAGGGGTCAACCCAGCCCGGTACTGTAATGTGCATGGTAATTTTTTTCTTTTTTGTAAAAGACGTTTAAAAGATTTCCTAAGCATCATAAATGTTTTTGGAGTTGCCGAATACGATTCTGCAATCATACTTTAAAAATTCAAAATGGCGGATTCAAGATGGGGATCAACTTGAACTAAAATTGTTTTTTTTTTCACTGATTATGCTGGAAATAAACCACATAATGTTCACAGACTTGATTTTCGACTTTTATGGATATTTTTATGGATAATTTCCCTAATATGTGTAGTGTGCCTACTTTGGGTAGAAAACTATTTATTTAGTCTTTCGCCCCCGTCAAATTCATGGAATACGTATTTCGCCGATTTTCAATCTGTGCCGTGGTTTGTGAGATATTCAGTTGCAAAGTTTAAAAAAACACCCAATATATGCCCGATATATTACTTCAGTCATTTTGAATTTTCATTTTTATGACAAAATCTAGTTCAGAGACTTATTTGTGCTTGATTATTAAAGAAACATATGACGCCTGTAGACGTGATCCCGCCCCTCTAAAGGTTAAATAAATAATACTGTACTCTAGTTACTATTTATGTATAGCAAGCTTACATATTTTATTATGTCTGTAAATATATCATATCATATCATATCATACTAATTTATAAAAACAAAGCGTGTTTTTTTTTGTACGCGATAACCGAAAAAACTACTAAACCGATTGTTCTGAAATTTGACATATAGATTCTATATTATTTTAGGAAGGACATAGGCTATGTTTTTTCTTGAAAATCGTTTTACTTTTAACAATAAATTAATTTAACAGTTTTAGTGGTTAGTTTCACCAGTGGCCGCTAGGTGGCGTCTTGAATCACGAACATCAACTCAATGTAGTCGGCTTAAAGTATTAATACCAGGCCAGCTCAAGTGAATGTTCATATCCAACTTTGGGATTTGTATCCTAAAGAAGGTGTGACGTTAGTCGGTATTGCCTTTTTTGTTCTTGAGGTTAATCTGACACTACTCTCACACCTTATGGATATCATTTAATTTTTGTAAACGTTATTTTCTCTTACGTGGGAAAATCTCTCTCTCTCTCTCTCTCTCTCTCTCTCTCTCTCTCTCTCTCTCTCTCTCTCTCTCTCTCTCTCTCTCTCTCTCTTTGTCTTTCTTTCTCCTTCTCTTATAAAATGGTTCTGTATGCCAAATCATACTGAATATAGTTTGTGACGACAAATTATATTTTTATTTTTATACATTCTATTAACTTTAGAATTGTGACAAGTGACTATGTTTTTTTTTTAGTTCAAACAAAAGAAGTGATGGCAAAATAGGGTTCTTTACCAACACCTCGAAATTATGTATATATAAATAAAATATATGGTCTATCGGCTATTTAATAAATCGCCTATTTAAAAAATATGCTATGCGCATACCAACATTTTGCTTGAATTTCAGGTAACATCACTACGAAAATATTCACGGTATTTAATTGAAAAAACGGAAATATAAAAAGTATATATATATATATATATATATATATATATATATATATATAGTATGTATATTATATTGTACATGTTATATATACATATTTTAAATATGGTTACTACTGAGTCATATTGTATTGGCGTGTACGGGCGGTTGATTACCATATTATTCCGTTGCATCAAGACGAATTCTATACGCAGTTGTGTGTTCGCATGATAGAATGCGATGTCCAGGTGTCTCTGGACGATTTCTACGGGGAATATTGTATTTGGTTGATGGAAAACGAGATCAACTTCTATGGGAAGATTCATGTTAGGACGGTAAAATACGATATCTAGGTCTTTCCAAACGACTTCTAAGGAGGGTATCGTGTTTAGTTGGTAGGAAACGATGTTTAGGTATGTCGGGACAACTTCTAATGGGAGTTTCATGTTCGGATAATAGAATGCGATTTCCAGGTGTTTTGGAACGACTTCTACGGGGAATTTCGTGTTCGGAGGTTAGAAGATGATGTCCAGGTATGACGGGACGATGTCTACGGAGAGTATCGTGTTTAGTTGATAGTAAACGAAGTTCAGGTATATTGGGTCAACTTCTACGGGGAGTTCTGTTTTCGCATGATAGAATGCGATTTCCAGATGATTTGGAACGACTTCTACGGGGAGTGTCATGTATAGTTGGTGGGAAACGATGTCCAGGTATGTCATTACGACTTCTATGAAGAGATCAGTATTCTATCATTCGAACACGCACACTCCCAGTAAGAGTCGTCCTGGGATAACTGGAAATTGTATTCTACCTCCCCAACACAAAACTCTCTATAGCAGTCGTCCCGAGATATTTCCTATAGTCCGAATATGATGCTCTCTGTAAACGTCGTCTCGAGACACTTGCACATCTTTTTCTACCGCTCGAATTCGAAAGTACAATTTTTTCCATCGAAGCCGTATTTAATATTCCTATATATATATATATATATATATATATATATATATATATATATATATATATATATAGTATAAAATGGTCGGTAAAATATCAACTTTTTGAAGTGGAGGCTACATTGAAACAGCTTTTTATACAGATGCGACGTTAGATAAATTACGGTCAATTATTTATAGAAACATAGATTTTTATATATAGAGCACTTTTTACTTAGGTATTATTGAATTATTTCTGAAATCGGTTAAATTATTATCTCGGGTGAGGCCGAGACGGGGGGTGCTAGTAATATATATATATATATATATATATATATATATATATATATATATTAGGTTGTCAAATATCTTCCTTCCGCCTTTTTGACTTATGAATTTCACGGCTATGTACAAAGCGCTACAGAGCTCGTATCTGGCAATATTATACATCATTTGAAAGGTCTTGACATAACGACGCTATGCATGAGTAATTTGGATATTGTGTTCATAAGTTATAGACGTGTAAACATCGAGTTCACTAGCACCGAAATTCGCGCTATTTTAAAGTTTTGCTTCGTCAAAGGCAAATCAGCTAGAGGAACGTTCCGTGTGATTAATGGTATTTTGGGGGATGGCATGATATCACTTCAAGCCGCAGAGGAATGGTTTCGACGATTCAGAGCCGATGAAAACGACACCATGGATAAGCCAACCGGCAAAAGACCTGTCACGACGAATACTGATCAAATCATAGAATTTATCGAGTTAGACTGGTATGTGGCATCTCGTGACATCGCCCAGGAGATGAAAGTTAGTCCCCAAACCATTTTAAACCATCTGCAGACGGCTGGATACAAAAAAAGTTTAATGTTTGGGTGCCGCATGATTTGACGAAAAAAACCTTCTGGACCGAACCAACGCCTGCGATGTGCTGCTGAAACGGAACGAACTCGACCCATTTTTGAAGCGGATGGCGACTGGCGACGAACAATGGATCACATACGACAATATCAAATGAAAACGGTCGTGGTCCAAGGATGGTGGACCGTCGCAAACATTGGCCAAGCGGGGATTGACGGCCAGGAAGGTTCTGCTGTGTGTTTAGTGGGATTGGAAGGGAATCATCCACTATGAGTTGCTTCCATATGGCCAGACGCTTAATTCTATTATCTACTGTGAACAACTGGACCGCTTGAAGCAGGCTATCGACCAGAAGCATCCACAATTGGCCAACAGGCAGGATGTAGTGTTCCACCAGGACAACGCCAGACCACACACTTCGTTGATTACTCGTCAGAAGCTACGGGAGTTCGGATGGGAGGTTTTATCGCATCGACCATATAGCCCGGACTTAGCGCCAAGTGATTACGACCTGTTCCTGTCCATGTCGAACGCCCTTGGTGGTGTAAAAATAGACTCAAAAGAGGCTTGTGAAAAGTGGCTGTCCGAGTTCTTCGCAAATAAGGAGAGGTGTTTCTACGAGGAAGGTATTATGAAGTTGCCGTCTAGATAGAAACAGATTATCGAATAGAACGGCGCATATTTGAAGTAAATACGAACACTCTAACACTTTTTATAAAATATTGCATGAAGAGCAAAAAAGCGGAAGGGAGATATTTGACAAGCTAATATATATTGTGCTGAAGGTCACAAGGTGCCCTCTTGGATAAATATGTAGCACCTTTACCTTCTCGATAGCTAAAAAATTTAACTAAATTATAATTACTGTCATCCTGAATATTGTTATTATAATTATCATTGAAGGCTTATTATACTGCGCATTATACATTGAACAAAAACAATCCTACTAAAAGAAAGACGTAAGCAGATACTATATTAGCTGTTCCATCGGCGCTTTCGATGCGCCTAGGAAAGTCACGCAAACTAATGTCAGAAAAACGTCTAGATATAACAAAAATATTTATGTACGCGTGTATATATCTGTATGAATGTGTGCGTACATGCTTGTGACCCTTGTTGCGCATAACCTGCTGGAAACTATTTACAATAGTTCGCCCCCGATTAATATATATCGACCATTTCATAAAGGGTTATAAAGAGATCCTATAGTATTACACAATTGTGCAATAGGTTAATTGAAATTCTTCGTACAATATGCGAAAATAAAATAATTATAGTTATCTTTATCGCACCAATGTGTAGTCTGTATATGTTGTCTTTTCATGTTTTGTTTTTTTATCCTTTCTTTTTTTTTTTTTAATAAAATATAAAATATATACGGCGATTAAGTTAAATTACGTAAATTTAAATTAGAGACCCCCTGTCGCTCTTTGCAGCTTTGTATAGATTGTTATTACAGAATTAGTACACGTATTAGCCAGTTAAAAGGAAATAGGTTCGATAAATGTGGGATCGATGACATAAATTTGATTATAAGCGACGTGATTTACAAGGGTCCAATCTATAGGCACGCGAAGATAGCGCCCGATGCGAGCCGATCACCATTGTCTGCCATCGTGTTTCAACCCCCCTCCCTTTTCTCAAAATTAGAGACGCGCGGCGTGAGTCATTCTCGCCTGAATTGCTCAGGAAAGAAAGAGAAGAAGTGAGATAAGAAAGAAGAAACCGAGCAGCGGTACAAAGCAAAAGAAGATGGATATAGAGAGTACGGAGATATATAGAGGTAGTAGAGAGAAGAAGGAAAGAGGCTCCAGAAGTATGAAGAAAGAAGATAGTAGAGAGAATAAGAGTGAGAGGAGAAATGCGAAAAAGAGAAGAAGGAAGAGGCTCCAGAGGTATTAAGAAACAAAATAGTTGAAAGAGAGATTTCTGACCCTCCGCGCCTTTCCATCAGCGCTCCGAGGACCATCACCGTGCGGCTTCCAAAGAATAACGAAGTGAGTGCACGTAGCGTGGTCTATAGAATCCCCCCACCCACCCAGGCCAACAGTCGAGTCGACAGCGACGGAGTTCAGGCCGCGGATCGGAATAAAAAAAAAATTTTATGGATAAATTTATCTTAAATTCGCTACTTACCTAATGTAGCTGACTTATCGAACGTCATTGTTTTTTCGTTATTGTAAATTTAACGGATCCATTCAATTATATATAATATTAAGTTTAGTTGCCAAACAGAGCAACTGATTACATGCTAAATTAGTTATTGAAACATATATATTTAACTCATTGTATTTGATTAGTTAAGATATCCATTAAAGGAATTTATATAAACTTTTATGAAGACTATAATTAATTTAATATTAGTATTTTGGTTGTATTATATCCTATAAGGTTTTCTATTGCGCTAACTACCGTGTAAAATTTACAAGTAAATCTACATAAATGGAATGAAAATTACAGATTAAGCATACTTGTAACTGAATTTAAGCATACGAAATAATGAAATAACTGAATAAATTACTGAATAAATAAAGTGGAATCGATAATCCTAGATAAAAAAAATTTTTTAAGCTATTAGGAGGTTCGTACCGTAGAGGTTTAATAAATAAAATGTTCACTTATTGCTAGGAAAAAAGCGCCGAAATTTTTTTTTCCTTTTGATTCCCTGCAGAGGCCGGTGGAGCTCCCCTAGCAGATTCTTTTGAGGTGTATACAAGTGTGTGACGAACAACGGAATTTTTTGTGTGCGCAAACATTATAAATTGTAATAAAATTTGTATTTTGTATGGTTCAAATTGTATTGACTAAGGTTATATGCTAAAGATATTTGATTCAAATTACAGAACTGGCTATTAGACTGCCGATAAACTACGTATAATTTAAATTTAAATTTACATTAGCGTGTAGGTGCTCTTTTATATTAACAGTACTACTTAGTTTTATAAATTTAAAACAATTTGCAATTCATATACAGTTTTACCTTGGTAAGATGCTAATATAATAAAGTCTCTTGAACTATCGTTTTTATTTAGTTGATGTAAAATAAATATAATTTCATACATGCGTAGATCTGCCAGAGATATGTAGATGATTGTAATTTCTGTAAGCAAGTCCAAACCACAATGTCGACTCCCTTCAAATCAAATCTTATTGTAAAAATAGATCATAATGAGTATATCGAATTTAATATCCATCATCTTCTTATAGAGCGTTATAAGAATTTCATAAGAAATTTTGAACCTTTTGCTAGGCCGTATATGAATTATTTTTTATTTTGAAAATACTGATAATGCAAATATTTGTCATAGTTTTCTGGAATAATTTTTTTGAACTGGTCATGTCAACATAGTTTTGTTATCAAATACTTCAAGTAATTTAAAAAAGATTTATAGCTTGATCTCTAATTATTTTTTCGAAAATACATAGAGTAAATTGGTATTCTAGCCCTATACGCTATAAGAAATTGAATCTTAGAAAGGAAATACTTTAATCTATCAAGAATTGAATGTAAGTATAATATTTCAATATTGATATTATTTTATCTTCTTTATTTTTATTGCTATTTTTAAAATATTCGATAGCATGATAATAATGAAGAAGCGATCATTGTGGGTAAATTATCCAATTAAAATTTCTTGTGCAATTATGTGAAGTTAGTCGACATATTTTACTCGCGCAAGAGTATATTTTTTTGTATAATATGTTAGAAGACTAAAAGTCTCCTTTGCGTATAGAGGGTGATATTAAGGACTTGACAGAACACGTAGATAAAAGTTTTTACAATATTCCTGAATATTTAGATTATAATATTTTTCTATAGAACATCATGAACTCAAGTATAGAAATTACTAAAGATAAAACTACAAACCATTAATTGGAAAATTGAGTGAATTAGATTTAGAATGTAAATTTATCAAATTCAAAAAGAAAATTCGGATCTTCGTGATTATCTAACGAAACAATGTTTTATAACCAAAATGAAACTGCATTTAAGAGACATATTTTGTAGAAGTCAAATAGAAAATATTGTTACTTATTACAATGTTTCTATTGACAATGCGTTACTTATTTAATTTACGCCCAGATATTCTCCGCGCACCGATTGTACCGGACAATCACACAGTTCCAAGGCTACGGGGGACAGATTGGTCTTTCGCTCTTAATTTATGAGAAGTCGGAGGGGATATCTTTATGTTTAATAGTGGCGTAACTTACTGTAAGCGAGGATTCGCACGGGGCGACTATCGTGCGATCCTGTTAGCGCCCAATACACATACTTGCACCACCCGCACGATTCGGTTGCTCGCACATACTCTATCTTGCAAAGTGTCCTACGAGCGCCCATTGTGTAGCCCTGACCAAGTGGCAGTCCAAAATTGATTGGAGGGAAACACAACCCTAACATATTATACGAGTTAGGATAATCAGGTACGAGAATTTTTTTACATATAAATGATTGAAGGAAAATTTAAACAAACCTAATAAGAAAACAAAATTATTGATCGATAATAAAATCAACATTTGTATATACTACTTGGCGTTGTAATCCAAAAATTTGCGAGATTTAATCTTGTAATGTTTTCCTTTTTCCCAAGCAAAAAATAGAAGTTTTTATAATCTTATATATGTTTTTATCAGGGTATGGAGTTAAAAGAAATGTGCCTAAACAGATAATTGAAGCCGGCTAAAATAACTGAGGTCACTTATTTTTTTTAATAAAGAAACGATATTACATTATATTCTATATCAGCAATATACAAATATGAGGCCTACGATGGATCATTATTGCGAAGGACTAGTAACTTGGCGATCTGAGTTCAAATCCTGGTTTCGGTCAATTGTAACAAGTACGGTTGTAATAATTTACATGTGCTTTGTTTACAAATACCTCGTAGTTCTCCGTCGCTTCTTAACACCGGTAATGAGAAGCATAAATAGAGCGACGTTAAATAACATAAAAAATACAAATATTATAGTAACGTACTTCTGACTTTGCCCGGAATTTGTCTATTAGTGTTTCCATGTTCATTCACTGCTTCCACATAATATATGTCCCGTCTATTTATTTGCAAAATATATACATTTTTTTTCTGAATGCAAGCCTAATCAACAACTAAATAGTGTTTACGTTTGCGTATATTCTACTGCAGAGATTTACATGCTCTGAATAAAATTAAATATACCAGAGAACGGTATACTTCCACTCTCACTTTTTTCTGTTCAATCCATCTGATGCAAAAAACAGTACGTTTTTCTCTTGAAAGATTGAAGTTCGGGTAACTCTGTTTTAACGGCGGCATTCAATTCCGCCCACAAATAAATTGTTTACCGATTTCAGAGATATCAGTAAGCAATTTTAGGACCTTTCTTGAGCCAAACAAACACGTTTTGCTCTGAAGATGGGTTCGTCCCGGAATTTGGATTTGGGCGGAAGATATTGCTTGTTTTTTCTGTGCTGCTCCTAAAATAAGAGTACGAGAAGAATAAGGCTTTTAGTTAAACTTGTGCTGCTTTTATATTCTCAAAAAGTATATTAGTTCATCCTTTTATTAGTTTTAATTCTGATTCAACCCATCATGCAGTTAAAAATTACCATATGTATTCTTAATTCTATATATTTATAAACATAATTTATCCAGAAGGTTAGAATTAAAAATTGTACTTATGTCGACTGTTCTGAATTAAATTAATAAATATTTTTATCGTTCTTACAGTCTTTATAATATAATATATTAGCTAAAATAATGACAGTCAGATTATCCTTGTTTATAACTCCCGAAGAATCTGAAATAAAATTTATTACGAAAATAAATTAAATTAAAAAAAAAAATAAAATAAAAATAATAAAAACAATAAATTAATAAATATTTTTTTATTGGTCTTACAGTCCAATCAAATCAATCGAAAACAATACTTAACAATATCAATACATATCGATATTAACATTAATACATCAATACACAAAAATAATAAAAATTAAAATTAAAATTAAATTAAAAATTATAATGACAGTCAGACTGTCCTTATTTACAGTCACCCCCGTAGACTAATCTGAAAATAAAATATTAGCTGAAAAAAATTTTGTTAGTAAAGTGCAGTCTAACTGTCCCTAACACCCTTACCTAATTGAAGATCCAGTCCAACGTTTCGAGCTCACTACGACTCCTCATCAGGGACTAAACTAAACCTTATATTCTAATCTATATATACCTTATTTCCACTACCAAATTTAGTAAATTAAATCGAAATTCCCCCCTCTACAAAAATTGTTCAAAACCAATCAATTTAATAAGGAATGATAAACATTGTCCAATTTACTAGATTCTAACATTAAATTCACATTATTCCGATTCCTGGAAATGTGAATACTTTCAAGACTCTCCCTTTTATACATATTATTAATACCATGTTCCAAAATATCCACATTCACAAAATCAAAAAAATGTAAAATTTAAAATATGTGAATATATTAAAAAAAAAGAATTTATGAACATAAATATAGTTCGCGTAGCTCACATATTACTTCCGGTTGAAAGGAGCATTGTTTAAAGTTTTTACATCCTTTTGATTTTGTGAATGTAGATATTTTGGAACATGGTATTAATCATAAGAATTTAATGTTAGAGTCTGGTAGGTTAGACAGTGTTTATCATTCTTTATTAAATTGATTGGTTTTGGACAAATTGTGTAGAGGGGGAATTTATATTTAATATACTAAATTTGGTGGTGGGGATGCGTATATATAGATTAGAATATAAGGTTTAGTTTAGTCCCTGATGAGGAGCCGTAGCGAGCTCGAAACGTTGGACTGGGTCTTCCATTAGGTAAGGGTGTTAGGGACAGTCAGACTGCACTTTACTAACAAAAATTTTTTCAGCTAATATTTTATTTTCAGATTAGCCTACGGGGGTGACGGTAAATAAGGACAGTCTTTTAGTTCATCCTCATGAACTAAACTAAACTAAACTAAAACTTATTAATAAATATTTTCATTGGTCTTACTGTCCAATTGTATCAATCGAAAATAAATCGTAATTATATCAATATATATTTATATTAATATTAATACATCAATATACAAACATAATGAACATAAAAACTAAAAATTAAAAATTATAATGACAGTCAGACTGTCCTTGTATAAAATCACTCCCGTAGACTAATCAGAAAATAAAAATATTAGCTGAAAAAAATTTTAGGTTAGTAAAGTGCAATCTGACTTTCCCCACCACTCTTACCTAATTTTATGAATATATCTTTAGAATTGTTAAATGATATTATACAAGAAAAATGACATGAAATTAATTTATATACAAAATTAACAATGTATGAATTTATGAAAACAATTAATTTAGTTTGTAATAAAATAGGTTTGTAATAACAAAAATTTTCGTTTGATAATAAATTTTATGAACAAAAATACGGCTATCCAATGGGGTCACCTTTGTGGCTGGTTACAGCCAATTTAGTAATAATACCTACTTGGTCAGATAGGTTTTTAGATTTTAATTCACGCCACTAATTCGGAAACAAAATTGGGATACTATGTCATTGATAGAGCAATAAAATTGTCACAAGAATTTTAGACAGAATAATTTGCAGATAGTAAGGGAAACTTTCATTAATAATGGATATCCATTTGAATTTATTAAGAAATTAATTGCAGAGAGACTGTTTGACATTTGTAATACCCAAAATAGACATAATACACGAGTTGATGTTAACAGAGGCAAAATTATTGTCTTACCATATGTTAAAGGATTATCTGAAAGAATTAAATGAAATTTTCAGAAATATAACATTCAAATTTTTTTCCAAATAGTAATAATTTTAGTAATTTATTTAATAAATGCAAAGATAAGGATGATCTATGTTTAAAATCTGGAGTTGTTTAAAAAATTAATTGTGTGGATTGTAATGAATGCTACATTCGACAAACAAGTATATATTAAAAAAAAATTCATGAACATAAATATAGTTTACGTCGTTCACATATTACTTCTGGTTTAAAAGAACATTATTTGAAGTTTTTACATTCTTTTGATTTTCTGAATGTGAATATTTTGGAACATGGTATTAGTAATAACTACAAAAGGGAGAGTCTTGAAAGTATTCTTATTTCCAAGAATCAAAATAATGTAAATTTAATGCTAATCAAGTAAATTAGATAACATTTATCATTTTTTATTAAATTGATTGGTTTTGAACATTTAGTGTAGAAAGGGGATTGTATATTCAAATTACTAAATTTTTAGTTTAGGGGGGTAAATGTATTTATATATTAGAATATTAACATAAGGCTTAGTTTAGTCTCTGATGAGGAGCAGTAGCGAGCTCGAAACGTTGAACTGCAACAGCAGATCTTCAATTAAGGAAAGGTGGTGGTGACAGTCAGAGTACACTTTACTAATAAATAATTTTTTCAGTTAATATATTTTTATTTCAGATTAGTGTACGGGAGTGATTTTAAACCAGGAGAGTCTGACTGTCTGTCATTATAACTTTCAATTAATTATATATTGATATGTATTAATATTGATATAAATATATATTAATATTATTATGCATTAATTTTAATTTATTTAATTGGACTGTAAGATGAATAGAAATATTTATTAATGTAGTAACTCTAATAATGTGTCAGAGTGAGATTGATTACAATACCTATACATAGAAATACACTGATAACCATTATCACTTGATGATTGGTCTAGATTTACACAATAAGTGTGCATAGATAGAGATACTTAGAGATACAGACACTAATAATTATGAAGCAGTATAATTTATGTTAATCCTCGACCGAGCACAGGGCTGAACATCGTTCTTCTTACAGTCGAGTAACGAGAAAATTTTTATTTGACCAGCCTTTCATACACTTTTGAAATAAGGTATAGAGTTTTGAGTTCTGCGGAATCTCAATATTAAATGAGACATTATTATTAGAATATTCTGCAGAGATTATTCTGCACGAAAACGTATGTAGCAATACTTATGTTTTAAAAATATTAGATGCTATATCGACGTAGAATCTAATGTGAGTAGCTCATGATATATCTTTACGACAATACGCACGCCGTAGTAGCAGCAAATACGTATCACATCTTATGCTAATTGAACATAGGATGTTCAAGATTAGGATTTCCTTCAAAAATAATAGTTCAAGATATGAAAAAATCGTAAATTATATGTAGGTCATTATATGCAATATTGTAAGAATCAAATAAATGTCGGAAGAGTGAAAAATGTTTTTATTGATTTAAGATATCAGAGAATTCGTGTCTAGTTGATCTATTTTGTCAAATTCTCTCTTTCATAATTTCTGATGTACTGGATAATAGCAGACAAGCTTTTCACAGGTGAGTTCACTTTATTTAATACAGTACTATGTGCAACTCTAATTTTAAAGAGGTATAAAAATATCAGTGCAATACAATTACTAATCTCTATATAAAGCGTTGTTTTACCCAAAGTAATCAATTAACAGTTAGACTGTTCTCCGCGTTAAAGAAAATTAAATCAATTGCCTTCGTTCACTTCTTGACATTAGATGGACGATCTGATATTCGAAAGAAATCTTGCTAGCTTCCCTCTTTCAGAGCTTCATCTCTTAAGCCTTAACCTTTCTTCGGATAAGTTGAGTTGTAATTTTGGTTGCCCAGCGCTCTATTAAACAGTAACTTTCTCTACTTTCGCATTTATAATGTATGTCGTTTCAGCTATATACGTGTCAGTATTACATAGCCCTCGCTTATGCTACCCTCTCTATTGAAGAGCAGATTATTTCCATTGCTAGAAAGACCAAAAATACAGACGTATCATCAGTAATTTTTTTTGTTGACTCAAGATTCAGTATTCTCGACTAATTTTTGAAGAAAAAACTAGTTTTTTCTTCAAAATGTACCTGTTTTTACAGAGGATAGATAGCCATTATTAAATTACTGATCAGTTCTTAAATAGTTCTTCACTTCTTATTTAAATAGAGGCCTACGATGGCTCGATCACTAGATCGAAGGACTAGTAACTTGGTGACCCGAGTTCAAATCCCGGTCTCCATCGATTGACACAAGCACCTCTGTAATAATTTACATGTTCTTTGTTTACAAACACATTGTAGGCCACCGTCGCTGATTAGCACCAACATTTGGAAGCATAAATAGAGCGACGTTAAATAACATAAAAATATAAAAAAACTTTTATTTATGATGCAGTGGTACAGCCAATAATTGCTTCTAGTTTTTTAGCACACAAACATATTCTGTGTGCAGATAATCCGAAAATTAATAACTATATTTCGTTTTGACCTGCTTAGAGTAAGGAATGCTAAAAAAGAAAATCACGTTTTAGAATTTTTCTTCAACCGTTTAATGAACTTCTTCTGGCATTTTATTAAAAATAAAATCACAATTTTATAATAATGAGTTTTTTCCAAAGTAAAGAAGGCACTTGTTTAAGTTATATAGATTATACAAATTCTACTTAAAATATTTATATGATCAACGATACTTTTATCTCATAGTCGTCAAAATTTAAAATTTATAAGAAATGTAAAACCATAATGGATTTATTATTATTAAATAGTGAAATTGGAAGTGAGAAAAACATACACGTTATCCGAAATAAATAAAGTGCAAACAAGAAAGGTACAAGGAGAAGGGAGAGTGCTGAATCAATTCGTCAAGGATAATCTAAATGATATTGTCATATAAAATGCTAAGTATTTGTGTCTTCCTTTTTATTTAAAGAGTAAAGTTTTTCGCTTCATATGTGTAGAATTCCAGAAATTAATCCGTTTGTATAATTATTTTCTATATGTAATATAATTAGATTATACCAATCCAATTCAATATTATTTTCTGTTATATGTTTAAGTATAACGGAGTCAAAAACATTTTCCTGTATTTTTATTAACGCATTCTCATCTTGATGAGAATTGCTTTCGTTAATGCTTTTCGTTTCACGAATATATGTCGATAGATAATTTTTGAAAGATATTTTAAAGACCACGCTAGTAAAAATCACCTTTTTTAATCCATCTTTTTTTAATTTATCGACCCACTGAATCGGGTTAGTCAAAGTATGGACAATTGATTGCTAAAAATATTGATACGTGAATAAAAATCTGAAAATTAACGTGGAATTATTCAGGCAATCGCTCATTAGTTGTTAGTTAGTATCGGCTCCATTCGATTTGTGTGAACTTCTTAATCTGCATTACCTGTTTTTCAACCGTAACTCGCGTTTCCACCGTATGTGTTCAGTATTTCTTTTCAAATTACTCTAGTCATCTCGCTAGTACCGCATGTGTATGGTTTCACCACTGAGATGTCATGAAATTGGTTCGGCGCGTGCCTTGTATGTAGATCCCGTCTTGTCGCTTCTACAGCAGTTAGAGATGCAAACGAATGTATAAAACTTTTGATGCTCCTATCTTCGTAACTTACTTAACTTATACTAATATTATAACTTGCTTAGCTAATACTAATCGTAATAATCTAGTTAATAACTTACTATAAATGTTTCGTTAAGGTCAGCCCTACGAAGAAAAGTAACGTCCGCATTTTTACCTTCGCGTGAAGTCCAAATCGATTTCTTTCTGCTGCAAGTATCTAGCCGATTATAATTATAGAGCCCAGGCCGTTCTTGTTCAATACTATTGAATGTATAATCTTATTTAGTTGTGGAGTTAGGCATGTGATGTAGTACACTAGCTGCCATGGGCGATTGAATCGGACATTACAGTACTTTTGTTCACGAGACCGAGTATAGCTGTATAAAAATCTAGCTATTATACTTAGTCGATTAAAAGAGATACATTTTTTTCCAAATAAAAAAATGAAATCCATAAACTTATAATTAATACGATTTTCTTACTCGAGCCTCGCCCGTAGGATTGTTGCAGACACACAGATAAAACAAAATTTATTTGTTCAGTGTCTTTCAGCTGAGATTTTCTTAAAAAATCATGCATTTTATGTCAGATGTATTAGATAATAACGACGAAAAATAAAAAAATAACATTATGTTGATTGTAATGATACTGCTTATATAGACACATACTCGCGCGCGCGCGCACGAAAACAAGGGGCTATATAATTTCAAAATATTTACATTTATATTAATATATATATATATATATATATATATATATATATATATTTGTTTTAATGAACAAAACTTGTTACATAAAATTTTCTTGAACCTGAAAAATTTCAATGTGAATATCCTGAAATGTCTAAATTAAAGTATTTAAATAATAATAACTATTATTTGATATTTAATCAAATTTTTTAATTTATTGATTATTTACTTAAATACATAAATTTATTTTTTTAAATAATAAATCAGGTCATGTGCTGCTAGTTAACAAATAGGTTTACCAGCACTTAATTATATGCAAATGGCTCTGTGTCATTTATAATAGAAAAAACAGCGCAAAAAATACATCGACACGTTACCGATCTCATACGGTCTGCGTTAAATGCTCGGTGATCCGAAGAAAAAAGGAAATAAACGTATAATGAGGCGGCTAAGAAAATGATCTAAAACGGGGTTGCGGAAGAAACAAATAGAAATTGCCGAAAAATCCTATAAAAAACGTAATGTAAGAATCTATAGAACATCTTGACCAAGGCACAGGATGGTATGAAAAACCGTCATCTTACTCGGTCACTTTTGTGCTATGCCTTAAGCTCTCGCGGGTCATATTTTGAAATACGTCTGGCGTTGTGTGTTTCTACCATATGTACGTTAACCTTATAAAATTTTTCTTACGATTTCCTGATTAAAATCTATTTCTGACTTTAATTGAGTGTTCAATGGCAGTGTATCTGTGTTGCATACTTGTACGTACTATACTTACGGCCTTCGGATACGAATGCTTCAATCGAATTCTTCATTACTACGGTCGACAAAAGTACTATATACAAATATCTGTGTTTGGATACAGTTGAAAGAACAAATATCACTGCCCAACTCTTATGGCTAGCTTATATTCGTTCTGTACGTGACAGTATCGACGCGGTATCAGATATATCTAAAGTCACTCGCATGAGGCTCATTTACCAGTGGAGGGAGGGATTGGAGCAGTCAGTCATTGGACTCCTGACGAATCGGTAACTTGTGCGCGAGCATTGCGTTCGCAGTGCAGACGGAAGGATAGAAGTTGGCTCGGCGAAAGCCGAGATATTGCTTCTAGTCTCACGGAGATACCCCAGTCGATCAACCGGATCTTCGTCCTTGCGATTGCGGCTGTGCTGCACGATAATGTGAGGCGTGCGTATAGAATGGAGGGGTTGGTTAGGTATCAGATTATGTATGTTTAAGTAAAAATTAATATAATTTTTTATTTACCCTCATTTGCAGTTTCTCCTATACTTAAGCGTTCCTTTATATTTTCTATCATAAATTATCCCAGTGAATACTTAAATAAATTATACTTACGCGAATAAAATTAGTTTTGTTAATTTAATATTTATTTAAGTTATTAAAGTGCTTAAAATAGATATACAAGATAAACAGATCTATATAAGACAAAATATAATAAACTTTATAAAAAATATTGATTTTATAATTACAGATGTAGACGCACTTCGCTGTTTTGAATGCAATAGTCATATTGATAGTAGATGTGCTGATAAAAATCCACCAGATGCTTTAAAAAAAGACTGTTCAGAACATCTTGAAGGAACCAAATATACTATGTGTAGAAAGATCACACAAGTGATTGAATTTAGTGTAAATGGATGTAAGTATACTAAAGCTTCTTGTTCTTCTAATAAATGAAGTAGATAATAATACAATAACGTACAATAACATATTGGAGTATCATATTCCATTTTGGATGATACCGAAATATCGAATTCTTATAAAAAAAGACTATTCTGTTACGAATACAAACACAAACGTAAGAATCAAAATGTCAGAACAAGATGTTATTACTTAATGCAAGGATATAATGAACTATAAGTTTCAATATTTTTTTTACATTTTTTACATCTAGCACTGATGTATGTAAAATAATTTAGTATGCATAGAATGACGGTCGCGGAGAATCAATTTCATCAATTATTATAAGATTTCCGAAAACGGAGGATACCTTCTCAATTCTGAACATTGTAATTATGTAGATGAGGTTTGTACATATGTAAATATATAGAAACAAATAAATATTATGATTAAGAGATAATCAAATCTATATAGTACCAGTCTCGATATAAATTACATATATCCTTTTTTCTCGTATCTATAATTCATAAGCTGTAACTTGATCGTATATATAATTATGATTAAAGCTGCAGAATAGAGTTGAAGATTATTTAACTCTCTATTAACGTAAATAAAAAGCAAATTTTAGAACTAAATTAGATTAAATATTAGAACGCATATATTGCAACACGTTTGACTCACTACATCTAACGACTACTGAGCACCTGCTCATCCGAGGGAATGTAAGAAAGTTCGAGCTGTTTTTTTATTTGATTCCAAGAAGTTGCATTGTCGCGTGGCGAACTACTTGTGTGTGAGTGAATCTTCTATTTGCTTTTGCAAAAAACCATAAGCGCAAGAGTTTGTGTAATATGATTAGAATCGTAGCGAATTTTAATAGGCGAAAGTTAGCTTTACGAGAAAATTTTGTCTCTATAAATGTGTATAGCAGTGGCCGGTGCTGTTGATCTTGCAGTTTCTATTCATCAAAAACATTTAATTTCACGTCTTCCGTTTGCTACTAGATTGGAGACCTATATTTTCTATCTTGCAAATGCTTGGAAATAGTTATCATTATTATATAGGACATTTCCATGCTTTATGATTATATGAATATAAAAGAAGATTTTTGCATTATGAAACTGCGTTTGCGTTACTTTGTGAGTTTTTTTCAAATATATTTTTTTTTTTAATTTTTTAAAAATATTTTCTGAATTTAATGAAATTACCATTTTTCTGGGATATTGCAGCAATAGGACGGAAATATCATAAGAAAATCGTGTATCCCAGACAAATGGATCACAAAAATATTACTGTATATCTTGCTGCAATATTCCTGTGATACTGCTGTGATGTTGCAAATTCTAAGCCTATATTTTAATGCACACTCTGGTAAACGCACCGTCTTATATGATGAAATATTAGTGATAGTGGCATCCTCAACAGGATCATATTTAGAGCGTCTTCATCAATTGTATCTATAGGTGTTTATTCTCAATATGAATAGTAGTTTTACTGTTTGGCAGTTCACTTCGAATGAGGATAATATATGCTACTTGTTTTACCATTACTTTGTTTGCATTATTAATTCCAAAATATTGTCGCTTCGAGTCTTCTTAATTCATATTTCTTTATTAACTCCTTTTTTTTAAACTTTTGATCATTGTATTCTTAGCCGTACCTGGTACTTTGTTTTTCAATTTATTCTGTCCGCACATACTCATTTTAAACGTTTCATAATGCTAATGAAAATAAAAATTATTACTCATAGAGAAGGTACATTTGGTACTTTCTCTACAAATTCTATTAGTTTACAGTGAGTGATTTTCTTAATCGTATAGCGAGCGCTTGTTCACAGATGCTAGGAGTGAGCCTCTCTCTTTCTCTCTCTCTCCCTCCCTCTCTCTCTCTCTCTCTCTCTCTCTCTCTCTCAGTCCCTCCTTCTCTTTCCCTCCTCCCGTTCTGTACGGCTAGAGGAAGAGGGGTACAGGAAAATATACATATTTTTCTGTGTTCTTGACTTGTTTGGCTGACGAAGAGGGATTACTATACCAATATGTCGAGATAGTATATTTAAAAACTTTTATGCTTATAATTGATGCATACTGCTAGTTTTTCTTACGCTTCTGTTTCTTCCAATCATAGAATTACAAATTCACTGCATTAATATCGTAAACATTAGAATTGTATCCTTTAAATATTACAAGCCAATTTCTTTTTATTTCTCTACTTATGAGTATTTTAGTTGCATTCTGTAAACTTGCATGAAGTATATTACAAAATTTAATTATAGTATAACTGTCTTGAATTCCATGGAATACCATGATAATTCCTTTCAAGGTATTTAGTTTGTGCTCTATATGATGTGGATATCGTTCACTAGAAAAATGTCTTTTTAAATAAAAATATTATAGGTTCTAAATCGTCTCTTAGTTTTTGAAACAGATATTCATGGTCACCCTGCTTAAAGCCTTGCATGTCTTCAACATATTCCAACTTGACTTAAATCTTTTGACTAAAATTTTCCTGGTATATTACCTTATTCCTACCATTTTACAAGTAGTTGGATAGTAGTTTTTAAAAGTAGTTGGATGTAGCGGAAACAAGCGGATATTTATAGAGCTCTTAAGTATGAAAACTCAGAGATCGAATAAATTTTTTCCAATTGTCTCAGTAATTGAAACTTATATTCATCCAATACTATGGCATATGCTAGTAGTTGTATACTAGTAGCACTGTAAGAAAGAATTCGTGAATTGTATGTACACGAAGCCCATTTAATCAATTTAGAAATCGAGTTAAATGTTAAAAGGTCCATTAAACGGAGAAGATAATAGTTATTCGATGAGAGCGTAATAAGCGAAAAATATTCAGTTTTAAAAATAGATTATGTACCGCAAATTATGAACATAAATTATACATTCGCCGTTAAATTAAGAATATCTTATGAAATGTTCATGTTTATATAGAAATAATTTGAAGATTTCTTTTAGAAACGACAGGCATAACTGACCGCAGATATAAGTATTAAAAATCCTTATATATTTTATAACTATGCATTATTTCAGTATTACGTTCTCATTAATGTTGTTCTCGATTTCCTCTTTGCCGATATATGTAAGCATTATTGAAGTACTTGTTGTGATGCTCTAAAGACAACCATAAAAATTATTTACATGATAAAAGAACAAACTATTATCTTTTTTTCTTTTATCAAATATATATAATTTGATTTTACATATAGATTAGAACACTAACTCATGCTGCTTCTCATACCTCTTTCGTCAAACATGAACATATTAATATCTATAAACAATTGTAATTTTATTTTCTCTAGTTAAATTATTATTAAATGCATCTTTGATTGGTAATTGTATTTGTCGTAATCTATCAACGGATAAAATATATTCACAGAAGAAGATTCCTTTTCCTTTAACTAATTTAATTTGATTATTTATTTGAAAATCACTTCTATAAGTATTTTCTGAAATACGTTGCTCTTCTATATACGAGACCAATTTATCGAACGAACAAGCCATAAAGTAAAATGAATGAATAAATCTGAAACAAATGTCCATACCTTTCACATATTTGTAAAGGAGATATATGTTTCCTTATTTTTTGGCAGAAGATATACTTGCTCTTTAGAATTCATTTTTAGTTTCCAGTTACAATGCGATGTAAAAATCCCTTCTTTCTTTGCCTTTCAAAGAGCTGTTCACAAGCAAACAAATGCCGTTCAATATTTCTCAGCTTCAACTCGTACAGCACCCAATTTGCTTGTTTCTGAATCATTCCCATGACTTTTGGACGTTTTGAAAAGGCTTGTTGCACCACTCGCAATGACCCTGCTAATTCTTGTTGCGTTTGACACGAGACTTGATCAAGTAATGTCTCCTGTTCTGCATCTTCGAAAACCTTCTCTCTTCCACCGCCATGCTGATCTTCGACGTGAACATTAAAGTTCTTCAACCAATGAAACCACTCTCGACACGTTCTTTCACGGCCTAATCATAGGTATTTGAAAACATTCGATATGCTTCAGCCGCAAATTTCTTCATATTAAAGTAGAAAATTTAAACCTCCCGCAAATAACGAGAATTTGGCTCGTAAGCTGATATGTTTAATCTAGAATAACTTTATAATCTTTATAATGCAGACACAAATCGACTAATATTTCGATAACGTTATATTAACAAATACTTAAGCTTATTGTATGATATCTACGATTTATTTATTTCAACTAACACTCACCGCTACAGCTATCTGTTGCAAAACGGCGGAAGTTGTAGACCGTATTGTAGAATAATAAATTTAAATAAAGCTTATAACGTGATTTTGATCTGCAATAATAATTGTTTTTTTAATAATAATGAAAAAATAATTATATTTATAATATTTGGTTTTTCAAATTTTATTGAATCTCAATTTGAGCACTACTAATTGAAGTATATTTACTTTTTATTAGTAATAATTTTGTACATTAATATAAAAGTGGTTATTCGTGAAATTAAAAGTACGGATATTGCACGACAATACTAATTTATAACATAACTTATGGTTCTATACTATTGATAAAGTTCAAATATTCAGCTACTTCAAGTTTACAATTATGTAATTTAATGCACAATTCTGCAAAGATTAAGTTAGTCTTACAATAAAAATATATTGAAAAAGAAATGAAATTTTTTAAAAAGAAACTTTTAACAAATCTACCCTCGTAAAAATTTAACAATTTTCAATCAATTGAAAGTAGTTTCTTGGTATGAAAAATATAATTAACAAGAACTATCATGGCTTAAAACTAGGAAAAACTTAGAATGAATAAATGTTCATTGTCAAAAAATTTAGGAATGAGGTAGAAACTCGGTAGAAAAGAATTCAAAGGTAGGAAATTTGAATTCGTATGTAAGTTTCCATTACTACAATCGAAAAACTTAATATTTATACAGTATTATGATATTATGTTGATTTTAGCATAAAAGAAAGATCATCAGATACGTAAATAGTTTGAAAGCATTACAAAAAAGAATAAAGTCTTTTTGAAAAATGAGCCTTTAGTTTTTATGCATGTAAGTTAGAAAAATGATTAACATCTTCAGAAAAAATATTCAACAATTTGGTTTTTTAGTACTGTATTATCAATCGATGAAATGATGGTAAAATTTTTTGGCCGAACAGTTCTAAAACAATTTATAAGACAAAAACCTATAAGATTTGGTATCAAATTGTGGACAATTTGTACTAGTTCTGGCTATTTTTTAGATTTCCATATCTATTGTGGTAAAAATAGCTTCGCAATAGGAAACAAGTTGAAATCTCTTTCACTAGCATCTAAAGTTGTAATAGAAATGATTTATGAACTTTTTCAAATTTGAGGCCTACGATGGCTCGATCACTAGAGCGAAGGACTAGTAACTTGGTGATCCGAGTTCAAATTTCGGTCTCGGCCGATTGACACAAGCACCGCTGTAATAATTTACATGTGCGTTGTTTACAAATACATCGTAGCCTCCGTCGCTGATTAGCACCGATATATGGAAGTATAAATAGAGCGACCTTAAATAACAAAAAAAAAAAACTTTTTCAAATCAATCAATATTAAATAATTAGATTTAGCAGTCCATTTGAAAAAAAATTGGTTTAAAAAAACGGGTACTGTTCGAAAATAGAGTATGTACAATAAAAATAAATTTTCATTAGGCAAAAGTGCAGTCAGAGGAGCGTATCAGATACAGAATGAAAACAAATCTGGTATGAATTATATATTAGTCCAGCATAACAAGGATGTAATCCTTTTATCGATCACAGCTGGTGTAACTCCAACATGCAGTATCCAACGATTTTCTAAACAGAAGAAGGCTAAAGGTAGTCATGAATCCCCAAATATTATAGCCATATATAATAAGTACATGGGAGGTGTCAATTTACATGATTATGATTGTTTTAGGATTGTTCCTAGTATTAGTTAAAAAAATGGATTTGGAGTATATATATATATATATTCTGTCGAATGATTCAATATGTACTGACAAATGCTATATTTTTGAGAAATTTATTTGATGGAATAAATAAGGAGATAAAAGTAAACACATTGCTATTTCCATCAGCATCCATTATTTGAATAAAGCTAAAAGTATTGAGTTATTGAAATATGAAAATGCGTCGAAACAAAGTGGTGCATGTGCAACGGCAAGTTGTCTACAACGAACAACGAATTTCTGTGTAGATTGCAACTTATAGTTCTGTCTATTTTGCTTCAAAAAAAATCATGAATCAAAATAATAAAAAGTTTTCATAATAAACAAATAATTATTAAAAAACTTCAGCTTGAGCAACACTTCACAAATAAACAAAAAAATTCAAAATTCAAAAAATAAAAAACATGACTCTCGAATTTTGTAGACCTCCACGTGGATGAGAATTGGGTAACGTATCTATGTATTATATGCGGCAAACAAACAAAATTTTTTAAAAATAACAATTAATATTGAACATTCCACGATTATAGAAAATAGTAAAATGTAACTATACAAGACTAGCCTCTTAAATCAAAACTTTAAGTTTTAAACATCGTACAATTACCAAGCAAAAAAAAATCATTTCTGTTAATACATCCGGCTGACAAATGTAAATTTTTTTTAATAATAACTAATGTTCAGTATTCTAGGATTATAGAAAATAGTAAAACGTAACTATACAAGACTTGTCTCTTAAATTTTAAGTCTTAAACATCGTACAATTATCAAGAAACTGAAAAAAATAAAAAATCATTTCTCTCTATAAGTATCAAATTAACACAAAAATTTTTATCGAACAAAAGTGCTTAGAATTAGCCAAACAATACGTGTAATTTTTTTGAGAATTTGAAAATGATTTTTGCATTTTTCAAAAAATGATCAATCAAAATATAAACAATCAGTCAAACAATTCTGAAAAATTTTATTCTACAAAATTTTTTCGTAAAGTTAATATTTATTGAGAAAAAGATTGTAAAGCTTTTTAATACAGTCATACATCAAAACAGCTGCTTCGATGGCCGCCATTTTGGATTTCAATAAACTTACTACCTTACCTTTTAGCAAAAGTCTGTATTCCAGGGTATCCAGAGTTTTAGCATCGTTGGATAAAGGACTCTTGTTTAGATTTATGATTATATCGAAAAAAATATTAGTTTTATGACTGTTTTTCATTTGTAAACAAACGTATTTTAAAAATATCGTCTATCTCAGAACGGACTTGGAAAACGCAGAAAAAAATACAAAAAAAAACATATAGTTCCATTAGATTGAATAAATTTTATCTAAAGAGTGTAGCAATTGAAAAATTACAAAATTTTATACCAGTTTGGGCGTAAACGAGTTCAACATGATTAGCATTTCTATTAGGAGGCGAAATTAGTTTCCGACCTCCACGTTTAGATGGCAATATATATAGTGCAAAAAGTCAGATGTTTCGGATCTAGTACTTATTTATTAATTTTGGCATTTAGCAAAAAAATCAGTTAACAGGCGCCATCATTTGTGTAAACCGCCATCGTTTTTCGCCATGGTATCGCCATATTGACAGAAAGATGGAAAAAGTAGTAGCAAGGTAGCGATTAAGCATACGTGAATCCATTTTCCATCATATATGTCCTTTTTCCGTTAAAAATGGTCGGAAACTAAGTTCGCCTCAGAGTAAAATAGTCAGACAAGTTTGATATCTTCTTTGCATATTATGAATTTCAAAACTTATAAATAGAAGAATATGTTTTATAAAACATGTATATAAAAATTTTTTTTGCTAAAATGATCCGAACTTATTGTTCCGAAATATATTAACAAATATATATTATATAACGAAATAAAAAACAGATCATTAACAGAGTCAAATGCCACGGTCGTGATGAAAGAAACTATATTAATATTATAAATACTAAAAAATAAGGGCATCCAAAAATATAGTAAAATTTTATCTTATTTTCAGGTGGAAAAACTAAATTCAAATATTGAAATTTAAATATTAAAAACATTACTCTAACAATTGACTAAATTATTAGTTGATTTTTCACGTTCTGTTATATAACGAAGAGGAAAATCTGATGATAGAAATAGTTAGATGTCCTGTTTATGATGAAAGATAGAATAATATGTATATATATATATATATATATATATATATATATATATATATATATATATATATATAGTAAGAACCCACGCCTTCGCGATCTCTGGACGCACTCTGAGCACCCTTTTTCGTAATTTTTTGAGCACATTACGGTAGAATACTTGATTTTCAGTTTATCCAGGTAGTACAAACGTGTTCTGTTTGTTGACGATCCTAAATCGGTTCGAAGAACCATGGTCGGACGACAAACAACTCGCTATCATCTACCGTAATCTACTCCCGGAGATACAGAAGTTAGTTCCGCGGGAGAAGATTACGAGCATAAAACGACTAATTGAGCTCGCTCGAGAGACCGAATGCGTCCTCGACGCGGAGCGCAACTATAAGCCACATCGGTCACCCGAGGACTGCAAAATGCCCGAAGTGGCTTTTCATGCGGCAGACACGTCTCGAGCACGCCCGAAGCCAAAGATCCTGGCCGTTGATGTGAAGCCGCCCGATTGCAAAGCTTTAGTGTGAGAAGTCCTGCAAGAGGCGAGCTTTAGAGTCACCTCCCCTGATTTAGAGGCGCCAGGTGTCGCAGCGCTTATGACGAAAAGGAGCAGTCGCGACTCACGCGCGAAGTTGCCTCGTACAAAGAAGACCGGAGCGTCGACCTCGCCTAAGTTAGAGAGGAAAGCTCGTGCGCAAGCCCTTTAGCGACAGGAACAAAGGTCGGATAGCAGGTCCTGATCCACGTTTCTGGGGTTGTAGTTGGCCAGGCCATACCTTAAGCAGCTGTCCCGAGTGTTCGGGAAATGCGAAAAAGTGCGAGTGATTGAGGTCCAACTCGTCCCTACGCTCCGTGAGACTTCTGAAGATCAGCAGGTAGCTGCGAGGGCACAGGGAAATGATGATTGTCCCCTCCTGTTTGTAAAGGAGGAGCATCACGACCGTGACTCCACTGACTCAGCCACAAGTGTCGACCTCGATCAGTATTCACGATGGTGAGTACAGGTCGGCATAGGCGAGTTTCGCATCCATGCATCGCATCTATGCAGGAGCTGCTCGTACAGCTCTTGGAGCAATCGGCCTGCAGATTACATCTGCCATCGGTCGTCTAGTTCGGCCTTTTCCTGGATACGCGACACCTCTCTGCCTTCACGGTCCCAGGCATGAGATTATTTGAATGGAGACGTATGCCATATGGTATCGCCGGTGGGCCTGCAACGTTTCAGCAGTTAAGCGACAAGCTGATCGGCCCTGAAATGGAGCCGGTGGCCTTCGCCTACCTCGATAATGTGATCATCGCTACGGAGAACTTTAACGAGCACCTCAGGTGGCTCGAACATATGCTACGATGGATGTCCGATGTCGGTTTGACCATTAATAGGCAAAAGAGCAAATTCGGACTCGCAGAGGTACGGTTTCTCGGCGTCCTCGTGGATCATAATGGTTTCCGACCCGATCCGGATAAGATTGCACCAATCTTGACTTACGCCGCACCAAAGAACCTGAAGCAGCTCCGTAGGTTTCTAGGCCTTACGTCCTCGTGTCGCAAGTTCTTGGAGAATTTTGCAACGCTGGCCAAGCCTCTCGCCCGATTAATCAAGAAGAGCATCAAGTATCATTGGGAAGAAGAGCAGCAGCAAGCCTTCGAAAAGATCCGAGCGCTCGTCGCATCTGCACCAGTCCTTTATCGACCGTCGTTCGGAGAAACGTTCGTCATCCAGATGGACGCCAGCGATTCGGGACTAGACGCCGTAAAAGCATCGGAAAACTCGTAGAAAGCACAGGCAAAGCAAGCTCGCTACTACAATGCGAGACGTCGCGATGTTCATTACGCTATTGACGATCGTGTATGGCGGTGTAATTGCATCCTCTCGTCTGCCATACAAGGCCTCAGCGCCAAACTTGCCCTGAAATTCGACGGGCCCTTTACCAGCATGGAGAAACTCGGCACGAATGTTTATTAACTGATGGACTCTACAGGAAGAGATGCTGTCGCCAACCTGAAGCTCTATAATCGAGATCACGACCTCGAAGATGATAGTGACTCCGACACGGAAGAATCTTCGGGCGAAGAGCGTGACTACGATGCGTCTGATTGTATTGTCGAGGCGAGCGAGCGAAACCGCATTGTAACACCACTGGTGAGCGTACGGCGCCCCGACGACGCCCTTCATTGTAATCCCGATACGAGCGTGCGAAGCGATACCCTCGCGGGCAATGCCACGCGACCTAACGCCGATTACGCGCCGCGTAGATTAGGGAGATCGCGTAGGACGCGAATCGTAACCCGTCAAAGGACTGAAGCGTGAGCCCCTGCAAAGCCCCATGATAACGAAGCCAAAAGCCTTTTTCGAAAAACGCAAAAAGATAGTCAGTTTCGAGTGCTTGTGTTTTTGCTTCGCGAGATACTCCGTTTTTGTCGCGTGATTTTCGTCGCTGCTCGTGCGTGCCGCCATCCACTGGACCGAGATCCGCGGAGTCCGTTACGCGGACATCGTTGCAGGGCTCGAAATAATGAGTCTGCCACCCGACTCCCGTCCGTACGTAGTAACGGCCCCATCCCGGGGCCACCGATGACCGGGGCACCGCCTTCCCCGGCCAACGAGGATGTGCTGCCATCCATCCAGGGCTTGCCGCCGCCGCCTCCTGTCTCCAGCAGCGACGACATCGGCCCAGACTGTACGTGGTAGACCGTTACTCTCTCTCTCTTCCCTGACTTCACGCGCGCCGTCCGCTCGGCGACTCCCGGCCTGCGCGCCTCGTGCCTTCGCGTATTTGTTACACCAAACGTATAGTCTAATTAAAGATACGTGTAACTTTATGCATCCTGTTTTCTTTTATTTGTTTGGTCTCGCTACCTCACGCGCAATCTTACATGCGATACTTAGCCTCTCGCGGACCGCCCTCTCCCTCGCCGAAACGATTCGGGGCTAAGCTCAGCCGGGCACACCTTTTGCAACGGTCGTGCCCGCCGTTCTTGTGTTTGAGGCGGACACGCGCACGGTTACAATATACATATATATATATATATATATATATATATATATGTCGTATACATAGACAAACCATCGCGTCACTGCGCTATAAACACACAGGGGTGGATGAACAGGGGGCAAATAACGCAAAAATTTTGTTTCTTTTTGTCGAAAATTTTTTTCTTCTGTTGTTCTAAGTCTTTTGGAGTATTATCGATCAAGCGTCGAAAAATTCAAGAAACAAAATTTTTTTATACTTTCACGGCGGAAAATACAATGATTATGTTTTCATATAGTTTCATTATTTTCCTAAAATTTTCGGAAAATCCAAAAAGTGAGTTTTTTAATTTTGTTTTTTATCCTCCAAGCGATTTAAATAACTGGCTATACAGTTTATGCGTGCAGAAAACAGGTACGATAGCAACGGAGATCGAACTTAAAACCACAGTTCCTCATTTGGAAGGGCTGCTAGACTATACCACAGAGTAGTAGGTTATTATAGCCCAGAGGACTTTGTAGAGTGCGAATGCAAGAGCCAAATTGCAAATACATCGTAAATAGCACATAACGGTGCACGCAGGCTAAGCGCGAGCCAACATGTGACTATGAGTTTTTCTTGTTAATGGTAACTCTGCAAGCTTTTAGCAGCTACGCGGTAAGCTGATCGGCTCTGAAGTGGAGTTGGTAGTCTTCGCCTACTTCGATGATGTGATCATCGCAAGGAGAGACTTGCCGAGCAACTCAAATGGCTTGAGCTCATTCTACAACGAATTATTGATGTTAGCCTAACTATTAATAGGCAGAAAAGTAAATTCGGAGTCGCAGAAGTACGGCTCCTCGGCATCCTCGTGGATTTGGATCATTTTTACTCTGATCAGGATACGATTGTGCCAAGCTTAACTTATACCGCACCTAAGAAACTGAAATAGCTCCGTAGGTTTTTCGGCTATGTGTCTTGGTACTGCAAATTCTTGGAGACGTTTGCGACCCTGCTGAGCCTCTCACCCAACTGAATAAGAAGAACATCAAGTATCATTGGGGAGAAAAGCAGCGGCAATTTACGATTTTTATTTCTCACAGTATTTTCAATATATCGTGTTTCGCATTCTCTAAACTCGTTCAATATAGATTTCATTGCAATTGTGTCGTCTAATTTCTAGAATTTTGCAATTTGCTCCTTAAAAAGACTATTTAACAGGAAGCTGTCGTGTTTTTATTACACGAAATGATACCGCCTACAACAACCCAAGTTAGCTGTAAACATAAGTTTTTTATAAGTATAAGTTATTATTATCATGAGAAAGATTAACTTGTCCGATTGACAATAATAATAAAGTTACACTGGATCCTATTAGCATGTGCTCCTTTTGTGGTATTTTAAAAAGAGGGTCGGCTAAATTAATATTTAATTAATATTAATAATTAATGAAGGTAATTGAATTAATGTGCGCGGAAAAAATTTCACTCGGTACTTTATCTGCTATTTGTGGCATTAAAAATGATAACTTGTTATTGAAACTATGAGGAAGCGAACTTAGTTTCCTACCATTTTAAAGGAAAAAGGACATCTATGATGGAAAATGGATAGACTTTAGCTTAATCAAAATCATTTTCATCATTTCCTAATACTTTTTCACGTGTTTCTATGGTGATACCGTGTCGAACGAACGATGGCGGTTTCGAAGCGATCCAATCATCCATAAATTCTCGCACTTCTTGAACATGTCGGAAGTACGTATCAACGAGTTCGTGCTGCATCGATCTGAGTAGGTGGTAATCGGAAGGCGCTGTATCTGGCGAGTACGCTGAGTACGGCAATACTTCCCGTTCGAGCTACAATGGGATGCTTTCGATGGCTTACGGAACATGTGGACGAGCGTTGTCATGCAAGAGAACGACTTTATGCCTATCGCTCGCGATTGCTGATCTATTTTCTGTAAATTTCCATTGCAAATCATTCATTTAGCGTTTATATACCTCGGCAGTGACGGTTTCATTCGGTTTTAACAGCTCATAGTACAACACACTCTGCGTCCTACCAAATGCACAGCAATATCTTTTGGTCGTGGATGTTCCATTTTCTTGTCGATGTGGACGGTTGGCCCGGGTCCACCCATAACTTTTTTCGCTTAGGATTGTCTTAGTAGATCCACATTTCATCACTAATCACAATACGCCACAGAAAACTCCTCTTTTTTGCCTGGAAAACAAAGATAGTGCGATGTTGTATCAATTCATAATGTCACTTTCGGTCAAATCGTGTGGCATACATTTTCCGTCTTTATGAATCTTTGTCATCGCAAGTAAACGTTTTCTAACTGCTCTGTCAGTAACTCCTGACTTATTAGCGAGTTTCCTCTGCGTTTTAGACGAGTTTTTATCGAATAATGCTTGAAATTCACTATCTTCATACTTTTTCGGTTGTCCAAAACGTTTCTTATCATTAACATTACTATCTCCACTTCTAGACCGTTGAAACCATACTTTACATATTGAAAGCGATGACTTTCAAATAAATGTCTATCTATTTTTAAATAAAAATAGTACAAATGGACATGTCGAAAAAACGATTTATCACGATTCATTTTTCACTGACCAAAAAATTATAATATTTACAAAAATGATGGCGCCTGTTAACTGCATTTGAATAGTAATTTCCAAAACTAAAAAATAAGTACTAGACCCGATACATCTGAGTTTTCGTACTACTTATATCGTCATCTGAACGTGGAGGTCGATTGGCGATCGCGTGTGGTGGCATAATCGCATACTTTCATCTGGCACACAATACGTCAGTGCCAACATGCCCCAAAATTCGTCGGTAATTTTACGATCAGAGCAAAACGCGACACGAATTTTTACCTGTTGATTCGACTCTATAGCGAATCTGCCTCCACAGCAGCCTGCCTCTGGTAAGAGTAGGTAGCCCCAAGAAAATTCTGCCCTCAGCGCTACAACATTATCTATTACCCCAAAGCACTCTAAGACTCGAGCATGGATGTCAGTATAGTAAGAATTTTAAGGCATCCACCTTTACTTTACCTATCTTACCTTTATTCTTTGCCGTCATTCTTCCACTTCCACTCGCAGCCGATTACAATATATATATATATATATATATATATATATTGTAACGCCAGTTTTGGCATTACACTTCCCATGTTTAGCAGCTTACTCATGTAGCTGTATCTGCTTGTACGCGCGCGCGCGCGTGTGTGTGTGTGTGTGTATGTGCGATCGCGCTCATACGCTGGCTTTGGCTGAAACGGGGAACAAGGGAACACGGTAATAATAACTCAGGACAAATCGCAATTCTAACGATGTATTTATTAACAATAATTATAATTACATTAACAACTTGCGTGATACAATATGATATGATAGTTCGAGGGCCACCCACTCCTCGCGGGTTCACCGACGCGTGGGGAAAAATATAGAGACGGTATAGAGAATATAGTTTAGAAAGAATTACACTGGCACGATAAGGGAACGGACACGCTCGGGGAAAACACTTAGAATGGGAACGGTCACTCACATGGATAGCGACAGCTACGCACACGGATGCGGCACGCTACGATGGGCTAAAGCGACCTACTCGCGAGGGAATTTACTTAGTGACACACTATAAAAATACAAGATAAACTACTTGCCGCGAGCAAGCTGCAGCTGCCTTTTTCGCCCTTCTTCTCTCCCTCTCGCTCGCTCGTCGATGCAGACGTCCTTCGTGAGGAACAGTTCGCTCTCCCTCGTTCACTCGCTAACGGCGTCGGTAATTGCGGCGTCTCTCGGTTTCTCTGTACCCCGAGTGCTGCAATGCCGAGGATGTCCACGACGGCCAGAGAGACATGGATACGTCTCGGGCTGTGCTATGGGTGGCAAAGGCCGAGATGCTTTTGATCGGAAGATTCGAGCGAGCTGGCCACTCAGTGTACGGGGATATGGTTGTAGGTTAGAGCATGATGCTTTTTAATACGGTATTCTCCGTGACGGAATGCGCAGGAATTAGAGAGAGCGTTTCTATCTTCTTCGTTGCTCCGCTTTCCGTGCGGACTCCGCGCATTTTCGCGGTTCGCGAATGCTATAAATCCGATCGCGCGCGAAAATGACGGTCATAATATATATATCTATACACATATAGTTATATTGTATTGTATTGTAAATTTTTTAATTGAATTCATTTAATAATAATTATTGGGAAAAGAAATGAAATCTTTAAAATAACAAATTTTGACAGAAGTAAAATAGTTAGGCAAGTTTGATTTGTTCATAACATAGTAAGGATTTTAAATACATTTTCTCATGTATTTTATAAAAGATTTTCATAAAATACTTTAATTGTGTTTATGTCGGCTGTATCGAGATAAATTAATAAATATTTCTATTGGTCTTATAGTCCAATTAAAAAATTTAAAATTAATACATAATATCAATATATATTTATATCCATACTAATACGTATAAATATATAATTAATTGAAAATTATAATGACAGTTAGACTGTCCTTGTTTACATTCACCCCCGTAGACTAATCTAAAAAGAAAATATTAGCTGAAAAAATTCTTTGTTAGTAAAGTGGAGTCTGACTGTCCCCAACACCCTTACCTAATTCAAGACTTGTGCAACGTTTCGAGCTCGCTACGACTCCACATCAGGGACTAAACTAAACCTTATATTCTAATCTATATATACCCATCCCCACCACCAAATTTAGTAAATTAACTATAAATTCCCCCTCTACACAAATTGTCCAAAACCAATCAATTTAATAAGGAATGATAAACACTGTCCAATCTACCAGACTCTAACATTAAATTCACATTATTTCGATTCCTGGAAATGTGAATACTTTCAAAACTCTCCCGTTTATACTTATTATTAATACCATGTTCCAAAATATCCACATTCACAAAATCAAAAGAATTTAAAAACTTTAAACAATGCTCTTTTAAACTGGAAGTAATATGTGAGCTACGTAAACTATATTTATGCTCATAAATTCGCTTTTTTAAATATCTACCTGTTTGTCCAATATAGTATTTATCACAATCCATGCAATTAATCTTGTAAACAACTCCTGATTTTAAGCATAAATCATCCTTATCTTTGCAATTATTAAACAATCTACTCAAATTATTGCTATTTTTAAAGAAAATTTGAATGTTATATTTCCGAAAATTTCTTTTTATTCTTTCAGACAATCCTCGAACATATGGCAAGACAATAATTTTGCCTCCGTTAACATCAATTCCTGCACTATTTTCCTGTCTATTTTCGGTATTATAAATGTCAAACAATCTCTCAGCAATTAATCTATTAATAAATTGAATTGGATAACCATTATTAATGAAAGTCTCTCTTACTATCTGTAAATTATTTTGTTTAAAATCTTTATGTGACAATTTAATTGCTCTGTGAATGACACCCTTTAATGCTGCAATTTTGTTTCCGAATTGGTGATGTGAATTAAAATCTAAAAACCTACCTGACCAAGTAGGCTTTCTGTACCAATTAAGTTTGAGCTTATTATTACTACATCTAATGAAATTAATAATTACTACATCTAATCTACATTAATAATTAGTTCACTGATATAGGCAGATGTCCCGCTCATTATGAGAAAGATAAAGATTATAATAATATATGTTATTAGAATATTAAGAAATTTACAACTTATAAATCTTAGATTTATTTTAAAAAAATTAATATAAAATATTTTTTTAATTCAGTAATATATTAAGACAACAATAAAAACATAATATATGTAATTATATTCTAAATCTGTTCATAGTAAAACAAACACATATTCATAGACGTGAAGAATATTTATACAAAAACTTTTTCTATAATTTGTTGAAATAAATTAAAAAAAAATAAATTGTATAACACAATAACAGTTTCAAACAATGAACCATTAAAACAAATGGCTAAGTGCATTTTGTATGCATCAATATAAATAACAGCATGTATAGTTTGCACAAAATATATCTAAAACTATAAAAAATAATAATAAATAAATAGTTTTCTTCAATTATCAACGTTTTTTGACACTTTTCTGCTATTTATTCTGATGATTCGTCATTATTAAAACAAAGTAATGAAGACTGAAGGCGCCACTGATACTCAGTAATTTGAACAGTTTCGAATTTTTTTCTTCTTACTACTTCCTAATAGCTCGTTTTCTCGTACCCGCGGATGATAAACAAAATACATCAAGAATTATAATTTATTTTTTATTTTAAAAGTGTGATAAAATGAGAAAACAATGATAAACCGTGCAAAAAACTTTTTCCATTTGCGACGATCAGTTAATGTTTATAATATTTGTATAATCAGAAGTTTTATTACGATATCGTACCATTTATTGAAAAATACGTTAAAACATGATAATAAGAGGGATATATTCTTGTTTCTTTTCAACTATGAAAACGGAAATATATTAATTTCAATAGGACAAAACGAAAGAAGGAGACGTGTAAAGACGTGAAAAATGTTTTATAATAAACTTTTCCTTTGATAGGTTTGAAAATCGTTATCTTAAGTATTTTTTAAAGATTTTTTTATATCGTAATTATAAGTGTGAGCAGGGTTTACATGTGATCCTGAGTGTTTGATTTACTGCGCCACACTACTTTCATCAACTACTATCTATAGGAAGATTACTAAAAATTTTCAGCAAGCTGCCCCCGTTACATAGTTTAAAAATTATGGATTTCTACCGATGAAGTGCAACATAGGAGGTTATAATGGTTTTGTAGGCTAATTTAGTGAACTTAATATATCACTAGCAATATGAATACACCTTTCAAGTTGAAAAAATATAATGCATTATTTCATTCAGAAACATTTAAAATTTATTACATATTTTTATACATATGTACGAATTTTACACAAGTTTATCCAGATAATATTCATAATACAAATTCTTGTATGCAGGGATTCCATAAATTAATATAGTATTGTCGATAGATGTATGTGTGCTTTAAGAATGGTTCTTCGACAGCAGTGATGCATATACCATTAGTCTTTACTTATAAATTAAGGTCCAATAATATAGATTCTGATATCCTCTTGAATATTTCAGGAAGTTCCAGCGTCAACTTTTCATCACTAATATGTGAATTGCGCTGTTAATTTCCAACTTGCTCGAGAAACAAACCAACGAACTATGATAAATTATTGTAATCAATTTTCCATTTCCAGATAATTATAGTAAGTTCCTCTTGCATCCCCTAACAGTTTCAAGAACCTCACAAAGTAATCAATCGGGCAGCAATATCTGATGATTCCCCCATTTCTAGTCTTCCCCTCACCCTTTAAGTCTTGTACGCTTAAGCAAGTCCTGTAAAGTTTTGAAAATTCTTTCAAGAGCATTTCGGAGAGCACACTTGCGCAAGAGGTTACACTCTTTCTGGACCGATAACATAAATAGTATATTACGACTCTTGGCCGGAAAGTTGAATTTCCTGAATTACAAGTCAATTGTAATGTAAGCTGAAACAAAGTAAGGTGAAAAAAGCCCATTTATCACCTTTGTGACGATTGAGCTGTGTAATTAAGCACACAGCTTAGATACGCAATAATGCGCAATAATCGGTCATTGGTCGGAGTCCGAAAATGATTAGATTTACCTAGCTCGCAAAATAGTGTCAAGTGAGTAATTATTGCTCAAATTAAATCGCGCGTATATGAGTGCCTTCAACGGCACAATTTTAAATAAACTATATAATTTAATAATTTTGTTGTAATTGCTATTATAAATATTATTCTTATTTTCGGCGGCTTAATAGGAGACTAAAGCGCCCGCCTAAATAGGAGATCCATTCATTTTTCGTGTATAAAAGAATTACTTTATCCCTAATAAAATCAGGGAGCTTCTTTCAGCCATAAAGCTATACCGATTGCACAGCTCTAAACAACCTGTCATTGTCCGAAACTCATAAATAGCAAAGATCCGATCGTGGTTATTCGGCGTTTCATTAAAAACCAGCCACCTCACTTAATTATCTTTCGTGATTCTTAGTAAGGCTTGATCCTAGTTGCGTTGTACACCTTTAAAGGCCAGAGGCATTATTATTCTTAAAAACCTGATCTTGTGTACGATAAATGAAGTTGTCGTCCTAGTTACACAGATTCTGATGTGAAGTAAAAATCCACGTTTAGTATAAATTCGAGGTCAGCTTAAAAATCTAGTATATTAAAAATTAAGGTACATCGTTACGATCTCCTTCAAAGTAGTCCCCCCCCCCGTATCTATACACTTATTCCAGCGAGTTTTCCACTTTTCCTAACAATTCTGGATCACTTCTTGTGGGACCTCTCCGAGTACCCTCGTCATACATTTGTGGATGTCGCCAACGGAGTCAAAATGTTGACCTTTGAAAATTTTTTTCAAATTTAGTAATAGGAAAAAGAACTTACTGTGGCAGTGATCATTGTCGTCATGGAGAAACAAAGTCTTTGCGATCTCTGGACGCACTCTGAGCACCCTTTTTCGTAATTTTTTGAGCACATTGCGGTAGAATACTTGATTTTCGGTTTATCCAGATGGTACAAACTCTTTGTGAACCACCCCTTTACTGTCGAAGAAGCAAATAAACCTGGTTTTCACTTTGGACTTGCTCATTCTCGTCTTCTTTGGTCTTGGCGCTCCAAGGGACAGCCACTGTTGACTTTGCCGTTTAGTTTCGAGGTCATATTGAAAGACTTTCATCACCAGTAATAACTCGATCGAGATGAGTAGGATCACTTTCAACCTGCTCAAGACAATCTTCAGAATGTTTATTCGTTGGGGTTCTTGCTCATCTGAAAGGTTCTTCGGTACCATCTTCGAGCACAGCTTTTTCATGGCGAAATCTTCGGTTAAAATCCTTATAACTGTTTCTCGGTTAATATCCAACTCGTCACCCAAAATTCGAATGATTAGTCGCCGGTCTTGACGAAAAAGGGCGCGGACGCACTGCGCATTCGCGTCGGTTAGCATATGAATTGACTTTTTTTAAATTGGCATGTCACCAAAGCACCTGACTACGACTTCGGGCATCACTGCCATGCACGTTAAGCACTTTTTCAGCTTCATTGCGTGATTTTAGCATAAACCTCTCTATCCGCTCAAACTGATCCTTATTCTATCGCGACGCCTATCCCGACATAAAGTACGGAAACTTTACATATATAACTAACCTCAATAAAATGTTCTGGACTTTAGTTCATTGTATTAGATTGGCAAATATACAAAATTGGTTTCTTCATCCCTTTAGAATTACCAATTTATATATAAATATATCAATTTATTGAGAGAAAATTTAGTTGAAGAAAAGAACATTATGTTTTTACAGCTAAATAGTAAAACATAGTAACTTGAAAACTAGCAAAATTCCAATGTAATCATCGAAACTTAATCCCTGTTGCTTAATTTATTTTTATGAGCTAGAAATAGGCTGAAGAGTACAAAGAGAGACAAATCTATAAAAAATTTTAACCCCAAAAAAAATTTGAAATGATCCAGTAAGTCACTTTTTCCCAGAACTTATTAAAACTACAACCTTGAATATAATTGCATGCGCTCAATTATCTCTGAATTTGTTTACGAAAAAAACTAACGAAAAATAATAATTTTTCTTAATGCTTCTGATGATATGCCTAGCGGGTATGCTCCTGTCCTCATGGTCTAGATAGGGTCCAGTCCTGCCGTATGATTCAAGTAACTGTCGTAAATATTTCTCGGTCACGTCGTCAATGTTATTTTGTGGAACGAGAAGAAAAACATATTGTTAGTTAAATAATTCTAAAATAGACACAATTTACCCTCATTACTATACATAAAATAATTTTTAAATTTTCTAGATAAATCTTGTCAATTATTAAAGAAATAAAAAATGTCATTATTTATTTATAATCCTTCTGCCACAAAACATGTGCGTGTGTGTGTGCGTGTGTGTGTTAATTGGAATATAATTTTCTAATTGTTTCAGTACCAGCTGATACTAGAGTCATTAGAAGTTGCGGCTGGGATGAATCTAATTATAAAGGAAAATGTTATCAACGAGGAGGATTTGGTGGACGACAAGAAGTTTGTTCTTGTGCAAATGACTTCTGCAATGGTGGTCCCTCAACTTATAGTTATTTGAACTCCATAGTTTTTTCATGTTTTTTTAATATAATTTTATTATTCACATACTTGTAGTTAAAATGGAAGTAAAGATCTATTAGCAGAACGAAAAATTGTATGTAGTTCTTTTTTAAGCGATTAAGTAAAATTAAAGCGAATAGTCGAAATTTAATAGTAACTTAGTAAATTAAAGCTCACTAAGCAACTATACAATCTTCACTTTACGTATTCGTGTATATAAACATTTAATTTTGCAAAGACGTAGGACATTAAGTAAAATTTTTAAGTGTTTACGAAATTATTAACGAAACAAAGATAGAACTTAAATTAGTAATTGTTTTTGTCACTCTTACAGTCTTTCCACAATAATATATTATTATAATATAATGGCAGTAAGAATGTCCTTTACAATCACCTCAGTAGAGTCTGAAATGTAATTACTACTAAATATAAAACAAAAATTTAATTTAATTAAAAATTAAATAAATCATAAACGCAGATGCGCTATATCACTTGGTGAAATTTAATTAAATAATTAAAATATATTCCAGTACATGTATGATATTTCGAACACTATGAATTCCACAAATTTACGATGTAAAACACCGACCATATTTATCTCCACGGCAATGATGGGAAATATGAGGTACTCTTTTTTATATACTACTATCTACAAATATGAGTAAGACCTTATTTATAACTTTTGAAATCATTATTTATTCATCTATATTCAATTTATCCCCCTCAAAATAATCCACCACCCGGATGTAATACAAATATGCCAACGCTTTTTCCAACTTTCAAAACATTTTTTATAATCATATTTCCGTATGGCCATCAGTTTCTTCTTCAATTCGGTTTTTATTTCCTCAATCGAATGAAAACCGTGTTCTCGAAATGGTCTCTTGAGTTTGTTGAACAGCTGGAACTCACACGGTGCTAAATCAGGTGAGTACGGTGGTAGCGGCACGAGATTGGTTGAATTTTTGGCGAAATTTTCACGTGAAAACAATGCAGCGTGAGCTGGTGCGTTATCGTGATACTAAGAGCTGTCTTTCCATAAATCTAGCCTTTTGAGACGAATAGTTTGACGCAAACTATGCACAACACTCAAATAATATTCTTAGTTAACCGTTTGGCTGGTTTCAAGGAATTTATAATGCACCAGACCACGATAATCGAAGAAAGCAGTTAGCATAACCATGATTTAAGCGACTTTGGCCTGATTTTTTCAATCTCCGCTCGCTTTGGCACCATATTCGCTCGATTTATCGGATGTTTCTGGATCGTAAGCGTAGACACAAGACTCCAGTTATTATGCGTTCAATCTTGTCCTGATAGTCCGAAAGCATTGTTTCACAGATCTCCATGCGACGCTGTTCTTCCAAAAAATTGACTCTTTTTGGCATTGATCGAGATTTCACTCTTTTCAGACACAAAATGTCTTTCAAAACGGTTTTGACTGACCTATTTGAAATTCCAATAATATCAGCAAACGCTCCAATAGTCTGTCGACGATTTTGCATCGATGTATAGTATAACATGATCGAGATTTCACTCTTTTCAGACACAAAATGTCTTTCAAAACGGTTTTGACTGACCTATTTGAAATTCCAATAATATCAGCAAACGCTCCAATAGTCTGTCGACGATTTTGAATCGATGTATAGCCCATCAGTAGATGTTCTTGGTCGCCTTTGATGTGGTTCGTCTTCCACGCGTTCTCGACCATTATTGAAGAATTCGTACCAATCAAAAACACTTGCTCTTGACATCGGAATCGTGAAACCTCTTTATGTTGGAGAGTATTCTTCATAACAGTTTTATGCGTGTGATAAATTATAAATTTATTCGATTCATATTCAATCGTCTCTAGGGTTTATCTTATTTATCAAAACGATTTGTTCAATGTACACATCCAAAGAGTGTCATACAACTTTTAATTTATGTACTTAATTTAGTGAAAATATATATACTATATAGATATACATAATTTACTAATATATACTATTTGGTTATAAATAATTCAGTCAAAGTATAACAAGATTGTTTTTTGTTCATTTATTCAGTAAAATAATTATTTGGTTGTATAATTTATTCTTATTTCAAAGAGATTAAGTAATGATTCATATATATTTTATTAGAATATATAAGCTTTAAAAATATATTTCATTTACATTATAAAAAGATAAATTATCACTCCATGTAGTAAAATTTGTGATTTTGTATTTAGTTAAAATTTATATATTTATCTTAATATTTACCATTTTTCAGTACTTTAAAAATTTGATAAAAATTTTGTTTTATTTTACCCTTATTATCCATTAAAATATTGATTTTCTATGATAAAACATTATAAAATTAAGTCACATCATTTATTAATATACTATTGTTTATAATTTTAAACTTTTAATTATACTACAGCAGAAAATATTACTTTATTGGTTAAGATTGATTCTTTTCTTATTTGAAATTAATACAATTAAGAGTTTCTCCTTCAGGAGTAAAAGCAGTATAGTTATTATAATATTAACTTTACATAGTATAGTTGCATGATTATATTTAGTGAAATTTTCTTATTCTCATTTCCCATTGCTTGAAAAAAGTATACATATATAAACTACGTCGCCAATTTAAAAAGAATTCAACTCACATTGTAAATATAAAGTAACACGTTAAAATAAGATAAGGTGTAACTTGATTCTACTTGTCTCTTTATATCTTTCCCTCGCTGACCTGATGGTAACTACTGAGGTCTAGTATGGAGATATATAGCGCATTTGTCAATTTTCGTAAAATTACGTCCATGTAAAGGATCGTATATGCGCTGACCTTGGATATAGGCTCCAATTTCCGATAATCAACACAGAATCGGTAGCTCCCGCCGCTCTTGCCTAGGCTAAACAGCTCACTAATTGATCTGCGAATTACGCCTTGATCAAGTATTTTGCGCACTTACATGGTCAGTTAGATGTGTGCCTTCTAGGGTTTAATCAGCAGGTGATAGTATCTATTCTACGAGTTCCTCGAAGGCTCGACGATGATTGTCGTCGATAACAGATGGGCCTATAGAGGTAAACGAATACGCCGAGATAACGAAGACTTAGTACGTACGTTTTATTGTCGCACAGGTGGATGACCACATTGAAAACGAGGTAGAATTCCGCACTGAGCAGACAGTCATTTTCCAAGTCGGTGTTAAAATGACGTCGAACTCCATTTCAATGCCTGCAATTACAAACGAAAGGGCCAGCTGGCCTACTATTAGCTCAATTTTTTCTGTGGCGAGTCGAGCGCATGATCCCAGAAAGAGACCAACTAAACGACCTAGGACAGATATAATCTGCAAGTCGATTGATCCACGAGCTATGCGAATAGCCTCTGCATCGAGCAGTGCATGTATGCACAACACGCCTATGCCCACCTGCATCTACCATCGTAAATATCGGTCAGAGTCGACATCTGAGGTCAAGTCAGCGAAGTCAAGGTCGTGATGCTCCTCATTTATAAACAGGAGGGGGCAATCATCATTACCCAATGTCCTCTCAGCTAATTTTCTGAGTTTTCACGAAGCAAAGGGATGAGTTTTTTTTTCATATTTCCCTCATATTCGGAACAACAGTGCAAGGTGTGGCCTGACCAGCTACAACCCCAAAACAGAAACCGTAAGCTCAGGCCCTGCTGCCTGACTTTTGAAATGAGCCTATGAAATGAGGAACCCTTTCAAATGCGAAACCTAGCAGGACTTTCAAATGAGGAACCACGGTTTTTAAGCTCAAACTCCGTTGTTATCATACCTATTACCAGCTCGCATAAACTATATAGCCAGTCATTGAAATCGTTTGGAGAGTTTACAGTCGCTATCACTTCTTGATGTAATTTGATATCTCGTATAGAAGAAAAGGAATGTTTTTATTTCTAAATAGCAAAAAACAGCAAGACATCTTTAATTCAAATTCGGTCGGATGAAATTTTGACCGATTTATTAACATTTTGTTTTAAGATTCTGCTTCATTTCTAACTAATTTCAAAATGAAGTTCGAAAGGCCACTTCGGATATTATGCAGTCCTCAGGTGACGGCGGCGGCTTGTAGTTGCGTTCAGTGTCGAAGACACATTCAGCCTCTCGTGTGAACTCAATTAGCTGATTTACACTTATAATCTTGATTTACACGATTTACACTGTAATCTTCTCCCGCAGAACTAATTTCTGTATTTCCGGGAGTAGATTCCGGTATATGAGGGTAAGTTGCTTGTCATCCGACCGTAGCTCTTTGAAACTATTCAGGATCATCAACAAGCAGAATACATAGTCGCGTGTTTCTTGGCATCGTTGTGTTTCGACGATCAATTCGGTTTCGAAGCATATGTCAAAGCCGTATCAGTTATGTGCCATGTTACAGAACTCTTGTCACGTGTTCTAATCTCTCCGGGAAAGTTAGTAGCAATTCAAGACAACGCCGTCTAAAAACTTCGTGATAGGAGTCACCATATTCTAATCGGTGAACGGTATCAGCCTGCGGCATTCCGCGATTTTCTGGAGGAACTCCTCAACGCTTTTCTCCTTGACGGCATCGAAACAAATTTTTGATTGGCGCACAGCCATGACACTTGACAATATCGATTGCATTGCCTTGAAGAGCGAGCTGTTCACATCTCTTTGCTCGATGTGACGTCTTGCACTTCCAGGCCCTTTATATCGAGGGTGGCAAGGAACCGAGAACGTTGGCTCGCCAGACGACAGTGGAGGCCTATTTTGGCCAGAATATTCATCACTTTCCAAGCACTAAAGATCGTAAATATCTTCGAAAGTGACGCGGTCGCCTGGCGGGATTTGGTGCAGCTGTTTCTGCATTCTGCCCAAAGTTGCATGCATTTCGTTTTGCTCCCTCTGAAGGTCTTGGACAATGCTGTTTTGTTGTTGTATCCACGACTGCAGCATTTCCTGAAGATTGCCTAGTGCAGCACTAATAGCCTATTTTAATGCGAGACTATCCCCCTGAGGCTTAGTTGCTGTGCATGGCGCATAATATGCGATTTATGCCTGATATATGTTCTCATCCATGATACACGTGGTGTCGGACGGAACTAGGCTCGTTGTCAGCTTGAATCGGTGATTCATGGGCCGTGCTGCATCTGAGCGGTACGTGCGTGTTTATTTACGCCAACGTAAAATCAATGAGATTTTGTATCTGTTGATTGGCGGATAATATTCTACACCTTTTGCCTCTGCTCGGATTAAATTCGCAAGTCTGCTGTGTATCAGTTGACATAGTATTTGCTCAGTATATCATGCTTCGATGTTGTTTAATATACAGGAATTCATTTCATCGCCCGTTGTCGAGGGAACAAACATTTTCAACAGTTTATGATCTTTTGGTGCGCATATTTTTGAGACTTCTACTTACAGCACTAACTCCCTTGTTGTGATATATAGCTCCTCTTCGCATAAGCTATTAAGCCAATTATTGAAATAACTTGGGATTTACCATCGCCATGACTTATCCATTCAATCTACTATATCGTATTGAGAAACAAATATTTTTACTTGTAAAGTAAAAGAGAGGACGAGAAAATTTGAATGAAGTATGGTCCAATAAGTTGTGACACATTTTAAAATTTATTATTGAAAAATAATTAATTAATCAATTAAATGCACCAAAAGATTGAAAAAGAAGTTTATGATTTAAATATCTTTTCAATTGTTATTCTTAGTCCTTATTTCTTATTCATCATTTGTAAAATATATATATTTTACTTATTATTAATTTTGTCAATTATTTAACTAGTTTCAAAATTTTGGGCGACTAGAACAAAAAAAATTATTTTCTGAACAATAAAAAAAATCTGAAATCAAAAGTAGATATTTTTAATGAACCTATATTTTTAAATACTTTAATTGTACTTTTGTCGACTGCTTATATACAAATTAATCAATATTTTTTCATTGGTCATACAGTCCAATCAAATCAATCGAAAACAATACGTAACAATATCAATACTTATTTACATTAACATTAATAAATCAATACACCAAAATAATAGAAATAAAAATTATAATTAAAAATTACAATAACAGTCAGACTGTCCTTGTATACGTCACCCCCGTAGACTAATCTAAAAATAAAATATTAGCTGGAAAAATTTTGTTAGTAAAGTGCAATCTGACTGTCCCCATCACCCTTACCTAACTGAAGATCCAGTCCAACGTTTCGAGCTCGCTACGGCTCCTTATCAGGAACTAAACTAAACCTTACATTCTAATCTATATATACCTTATCCCTACTAGCAAATGTCGTAAATTAAATCTAAATTCCCTACTCTACAAAAATTGTTCAAATCCAATCAATTTAATAAGGAATCATAACTATTGTCCAATTTACTAGACTCTAACCTTAAATTCACATTATTTCGATTCCTGGAAATGTGAATACTTTCAAGACTATCCCGTTTATACCTATTATTAATACGATGTTCCAAAATATCCACATTCACAAAATCAAAAGAATGTAAAAACTTTAAACAATGCTCTTTTAAACCGGAAGTAATATGTGAGCTACGTAAACTATATTTATGTTCATAAATTCTCTTTTTTAAATATCTACCTGTTTGTCCAATATAGTATTTATCACAATCCATGCAATTAATCTTGTAAACAACTCCTGATTTTAAGCATAAATCATCCCTATCTTTGCAATTATTAAACAATCTACTCAAATTATTGCTATTTTTAAAGAAAATTTGAATGTTATATTTCCGAAAATTTCTTTTAATTCTTTTAGACAATCCTCTAACATATGGCAAGACAATAATTATTAAATTTATTAATACTATGTTCTAAAATATCCAAAAATTATTCTATAATGCCGAAAATAGACATAATGCACGAGTTGATGTTAACAGAGGCAAAATTATTGTCTTACCATATGTTAGCGAATTATCTGAAAGAATTAAATGAAATTTTCGGAAATATAACATTCAAATTTTCTTTGAAAATAGCAATAATTTAAGTGAGTTATTTAATAATTGCAAAGAAAAGGATGATTTATGTTTAAAATTTGGAGTTGTCTACAAACTTAATTGTATGGATTGTGATAAATACTATATAGGACAAATAGGTAGAGATTTAAAAAAGAAAATTTATGAACATAAATATAGTTTACGTAGCTCACATATTACTTCCGGTTTAAAAGAGCATTGTTTTTACATTAATTTGATTTTCTGAATGTGGATATTTTAAAGCATGTTATTAATAATAAGTATAAAAGTGAGAGTCTTGAAAGTATTCACATTTCCAGGAATTGGAATCATGTGAATATAATGTTAGAGTCTAGTACATTGGACAATATTTATCTTTGCTTATTAAATTGATTGCTTTTCAACAATTTATGTAGAGGGAGATTAGATTTAATTTACTAAATTTGTTAGTGGAGATACGGTATATATAGATTAGAATATAAGGTTTAGTTCAGTCCCTGATGAGGAGCCGTAGCGAGTTCGAAACGTTGGACTGGATCTTCAATTAGGTAAGGGTGTTGGGGACAGTCAGATTGCACTTTACTAACAAAATTTTTCCAGCTAATATTTTATTTTCAGATTAGTCTACGGGGGTGACTGTATACAAGGACAGTCTGACTGTCATAATTTTTAATTTTAATTTTAATTTTTATTATTTTTGTGTATTGATGTATTAATGTTAATATAGATAGGTATTGATATTATTACGTATTGTTTTCGATTGATTTGATTGGACTGTAAGACCAATGAATAAATATTTATTAATTTATAGTTTTAAATGATTTAATTCGTCTAACTTTTCAAGAAATACAACAATTTCAATTTTTTAATTATTAAAAAATAGATGGATAAAAAAATTCACCAAAAACTCAATTTTTGGGTTTTCCGAAAAAGACAAGAATAACCAAAGCCAAAACACAAAAAATCGATTTCCCGAACAAAATAAAAATACAAAAAAACTTTGGTTTTTAAATTTTCCAAAATAAGATAAACGCGAAGAAACTAGAAAAAAGTTATTTGATTTTTGTATTTTCCGAAAAACAACAAAAAAAATTGATTTTTGTATTTTTTGAAGAACAAAAAATTTTGCGTGAGTCGCCCTTTGTAGGTACGCTTCTACGTATCTATCGCTCAGAGTCGCGATGGTCGGTGTGTGTATACATAGTTCAGCGAATTCACAAATTTTCATATTCGCCGTAGGACCGCTGTACAATTTTATGTACTCGTACGTTATAGTATATTATTGGCATTTGCAATATATTCTACTTTATTATATTTATAATTTTTATAAAGCTTGTAATAATATTACTTGTAGTGTCCATAATGTTTATTACCTTATATTGTTTTCAATATTTAGTGTCTTGTACATATTATTTATTTTTTATACATATTAATAATTTATATTAGATTATAAATTATTAGGAGTGTGAATGAGTCTTTCCCGTTTTTTGTAAGAGATGGCGCCACCAATACTGTGCGAGTATTCAATGGTTACATATGTCATAATCAAAGCTTATTCATATGTCAACAATTCCATACTAACACATTAGTTAAAATTTTTTCGCATCATAAATTTTTGATATCGTGAAAATGTCGAAATTTGAGCCGAGTCGACGTCATTTGCGGGAAGTTTCACTTTATTGGTTCAATTTGAAGAAATCTGCTGCCGAGACGCATCGATTGCTTCAGGAGGCTTATGGAGAAGGTTGTGTCGATGATTCAAGTGTTCGCGAATGGTTTCGACGCTTCAAAAGCGGTGATTTCGATGTGGAAGACAAGGAGTGTTCCGGGCGGCCGCAAATCTTTGAAGATCGAGAATTGGCGACTTTGCTTGATGAAGATTCTTGTCAAACGCAAGAAGAACTTGCTGAAGCATTGGGAGTTGACCGAACAACCATTTCCAAGCGTTTGAAAGCCATGGGAATGATCCAAAAGCAAGGAAATTGGGTGCCGTACGAACTGAAGCTGAGAGACGTCGAACGGCGTTTTTTCACTTGCGAACAGCTGCTTCAGCGACATAAAAGAAAGGGTTTTCTGCATCGTATCGTGACTGGCGATGAAAAGTCGATACGTTACGATAATCCGAAGCGAAGAAAATCATGGGGACTACCCGGCCATGCATCATCATCGACGGCCAAGCCAAATATTCATGGCGCCAAGCTCATGCTCTGTATATGGTGGGACCAGCTTGGTGTGGTTAACTATGAGCTTCTGAAACCGAATGAAAGGATCACAGGCGAGGTCTATCGACGACAATTGATGCGTTTGAGCCGCGCACTGCGAGAAAAACGGCCACAATACTCCGACAGGCACGACAAAGTTATTTTGCAACATGACAATGCTCGCCCACATGTTGCACCGCCGGTGAAAACATACTTAGAAACGCTCAAATGGGAAGTCCTACCCCACCCGCCGTATAGTCCAGACGTTGCTCCGTCTGATTACCATCTCTTCAGATCGATGACGCATGGCCTGGCTGACCAGCACTTCCATTCCTACGAGGAAGCCAAAAAATGGGTGGATGACTGGATAGAGGCCAAACCGGTCGAATTTTTTCGCAACGGGATTCGTATGTTGCCAGAAAGATGGGAAAAAGTTGTAGCTAGCGATGGCCAATACTTTCAATAATTCATTTGTAACCATTTTTTCACAATAAAGGCTCAAAATTTGAAAAAAAACGGGAAAGACTTATTCACATACCTGATAAATTATAAAATGTAATGTAAGTATTGATTTTAGATACCGCTTACGAGTATTATAGTATAAGTTTAGCTATCTCATTAGCTGTATAATAGATAGCTAGAGCGGTAAGTGGTAGTCGAAATAAATAAATCGTAGATGTCATACGCAAGCTTAGGTATTTGTAAACATAACGACATCGTAATATTAGTCGATTTGTGCCTGCATCATAAAGATATTATCGATTAAGTATGTCAGCTTACGAGCCAAATTCTCGTTATTTGCGGGAGGTTTTTATTTTCTGCTTTAATATGAATATACTGCAGCTAAGGCTCATCGATTGCTCTCAAATACCTATGGTAAGGCCGCGATTAGTGAAATAACGTGCCGAGAGTGGTTTCAATGCTTCAAGAACGGTGATTTTCACGTTGAAGATGAGCATGGTAGTGGAAGAAAGGTTTTCGAAGATGTAGAATTGGAGGCATTACTTGATCTAGACTCATGTCAAATGCAAAAAGATTGACAATATCATTGGAAGTGGCGTAAAAAGCTATATCAAAACGCCTGAAAGTCATGGGAATGATTCAGAAACAAGGAAATTGGGCGCCGTACGAGTTGAGGCCGAGAGATGTTAAACAGCGTTTGTTTGTTTGTGAACAGCTGCTTGCAAGGCAAAGATGGAAGAGACTTTTGCATGGGATTGTGACTGTGGACCAAAAATAGGTTCATTACGATAAGCCCAAGCGCAGAAAATCATGGGAATATCCGGGCCATGCTTCCATGTCGATGGTCAAACCAAATATTCACGGTTCCAAGGTCATGCTCAGTATTTGATGGAATTAGCTCGGTGTAGTGTATTATGGGTTGTTACAATCGATTAAAACAATCACTGGCGATCGTTATCGAACGCAATTAATGTGTTTGAGCCGAGCATTGAAAGATAGACGGCCGCAATACAACGATAGACATGAACAAGTGATTCTACAGCATGATAATGCTCGATCCCATGTTGCGAAAGTGGTCAAGACATACTTGGAATCGTTGAAATGCGAAGTTGTAACCCACCCGCTGTATTCTACAGATGTTGCTGCCTCAGACTATCACTTGTTTCGATCAATAGCACACGACTGGGCCGACCAGCACTTACGGTTTGATGAATAAGTAAAAAATTAAATTAAATAAAAAATTAAGTTATTTATAATATTATAATTATACAAGGTGTCACATTTTAATGTACCACCTGTGGTATCTCGTAAGATATGCAATTTAGCGAAAAGTGGTTTAAACAATAGTTCTAGGACTTGAAGGAGGCCATCTAAAAATGTCCTTCTCGTTGACCTTGAAATGCAGTTTCAAAGTCAAATCGAGGTCAAGTTTAGTTTTTTTCAATGGTAACATGTATTTTTTATGTCATATTCGGATTCTGCGATAAAAAATACGTATCTTTTGTACGAATCTTCTTTTTCATAAATGATTTGATTTCTGCCTACACATTGGCAGCGACATCACCGTAAAAGACGATGGTTAACTAATGTTTGGACAGGCATAGTTGGAAAACACGTCATAGTTCCCATTTTTTATGAGCGTAATTTAAACGGCCAGATTTCAGCTCTTTAGAAAACATTCCGCTAGACAGAACGCGATGTGTGTGGTTTTGGCAGGATGGTGCTCTGGCTCATCGTGGACTACTTGTCAGGAGATTTCTGAACGCGACATATCCAGAGGATTCGTATGGTGGGATTGGCATTGGTAGTTCGTGCTGTAAATTCTCGGCGAGATCGACAGATTGAACCCCCCTCAACTTCTTCCAGTGAAGAGCTTTGAAGCAGAGAATTTACGCAGAACGTCCGACGACAGTATAAAATATGATGGATTGGATTGTTGCAGTATTCCAGGCAATCATTCCACAAACATTAATAGATGTCCAAAGAAATTTCCGGCAGAGATTACAAATGTATATTCAACAGAATAGGCATTTGACAGAGCACTTGAGGCGCTGAAATTGCTGTGACTGGTTGAGCGTTAATTTTTTGCTTTAAGTGGCTGGACGTTGTGGTACGTCTTACTTTGAGTAGCTGAACGTCAGGGTCTTGCCTAAAATGGCTCGTCGTTCGGGTACGCCTTATATTAATTGAATCTTCACTTGACTCCGATTAGACCTAAAATGGATTGCTGCTTTGACCAAGGTCGGACATCATTCAACCTTGACCTTGCTTTGATCCTGATGTAGTCATGCACTTGATCTAGTACTTGATCTATCACTTAACCTCATATTGGCCTTGACCGCACCGGAACTTTAATTGGATGTTGATCTGATTATCACTTGATCGCGGTCCTACTGTCACTTGATCGTCACTTTGACAAGTATTAATCTGATTCAGACTTAAAATTGACTTGGCCTGATTCAACTGAGTGAACTTGACCTAATTGCAATTAAATAAAGATCAAAGCTGACAACTGTCTTCTAGCGAGAAGTCACAGTATAAGAATAAAATGTTTCATACAGAAGTTACTTTTTTTGAGATAAAAAATGTGTTTCCATTAAAAAACTAAACTTAACCTTGATTTGACCTTAAAAATGCATTTCAAGATCAACGAAATGGTAGTTTTCAAATGACCCTCGTTGAGTCCTACAACTATTGTTTGAACCATTTATCGCTAAATTGTATATCTAAAGAGACATCAGAGTACATTAAAATGGGACAACTTGTATATCAATACTATTATTATTTATAACTATTAAGATTAGAATTCTTTAACATAATTATAAAGTGTAATAGCTAGAGTTATTCACATAAATATTTCAATCATAAATTTATAAGATGTAACTATAATAATTATCATTTTAATTATAAATACATACATATTTATTCATAAGTTTGGCAATTTTGTGCTACGATTACGCTGCAAAATCTAGATGCATGTAATTTTGCGAAGCTTGCAAAGAAACTTATTAATTAAGTGTAAAAACTAGGATCCGCAATAACATATGCTGTAAAAATCGTACAAAAATTATTTGTAGAAACAAATTACCAAATTTTACAAATTTCGATCATTAGATGTAAAATATATTAGATTCTGTGATTCACTACTATAAAGACCCAAATTTTACGAATTGTACAAATTATCACTATTATTATAAATAAATTATCAAATTATGATATTTCAATCATTATATTCATAAATGTTGTAATCTTACAGCATTTAGATGACAATTTCAAAAAAAATTCATAATTTTACGAACTTTGATTATTTTAATATCAATCAATTACAAAGATCTAAACAAATTCTAAGTCAATTTCTACATCACAACGATGAAGTAAAACAACTTATTAAAATATTCACCATAAATGTATTTTTCAAAACTTTACCAATTCTTCGATTATGATAATTCTAATTATAAATTCAATTCCTACAGATTTAATAAAATCAACTCAGTGAAACAAATTCATATTTTTCTAAAATTTCTTCAAGATATAAAATTTTACTAAATTCACCAATTTCTTACTAACTCAATATTTTACAAATTTTTATAAATGATAAAATTATTTCAATTTCTCATAAAATTATAACAAATTAGAGCATTTTACAATTTTCAAAATTGGACTCATTTCACAATCTGACATTTCATTATGAAATAAATAATCATCAAAAGTACTTGAGAATCGAATATTATTAATGAAGCTTATTGTTGCGAGGACACTGAATTTTCAGATTTATAAAACGATATTACTAAGTCACATCTCGTAGAAAATAAGTTAAAATTATTACCTTGAATAAATACTATTAGTATGTTTCGAAAAAAGTTGCCTATTGAGCTCGTCAGTAAGATGGAAGGTAATCAATTCTTAGACGTACATTACTTGCTATAATGATTGGAAAGGTTGTTTAGAGCATGTCGTGTAAGCGGAAAAAAGATAGAAGAAGGTAAAAGTAATATACGTAGTGAAATTTTGCTACTCTAAATTTTTCTTTTTTTAACTTTATTATAATAAAGTTATTTATAATAAAAATTTTTGTAACTCTATTAAATTATAATAAAACATAAATAGACAAAAAAAGATTAATCTAAAATACAATGTTTGAAAAAGCGACTCGCGACAAAGAATGCGTCATCTAACTATCTAAGCATCCGAAATTAGAGTGCACATTGTTTCTCTGTTGATGCGCTCATTTCCTTACGTCTCATGCGGTGCGGTTGAAGGGGGTAAAGCATCAATCCCTCTTCATAAGTGAGGTTGAGCAATCATCTTAAAGCGTCATACACTATAAAGGTTGCCCATTCTCTTGCCTGCCTTTTACCTCGCTGTGCCTAGCTGATAGGGTATTACTACCCTCAGTCACGGGGTGACCTCGAACGTAGGCGGGTAGGGACACCTCGAGAAAAGTCCTAGTCGTCCTTATGGAGATTCTGTGGTCTCCAATACCAGTAGACCTTTTCGAGTGAAGAATATGAGCGCTGCCCGAATGAGCCCGCCCGTCACTATGGCGCAGTATGGGAGGAACATTGGTGCATCGACATTCTTATTGAAAGACGCATGCAGTATAATTTAAAGAACAAATACAAATCCAATTTGCATTTTGAGTTTCCATTTTACAACTATAATCTTAAATTTATTACACTTTCGCTTAGATACGTAGTACTCACAATGGTTTATAAATTAAGCTTATAAATTCTATTGCTGTATTAAATTCTAATTTGACTTACAGGTATCGCCTTTTTATGGAGGCAGCGTGGTGCTAGTTACATGATATCCCTGTTTTTACTGTACGAAATTGAGAAGCCTTTTTTACAGCCAGCTAGTTCGAGTTTTTCGATGCTTTACATCGAAAAAAAAGGGAAGAGATATGACGCGTATAAAAGACTATATTTATGCACTGATTTATTACCGGTCGCCCTCAGCTTAATTTGCCCTTTCACTAGTAATATCAGTCGTTACGGATCGGCTTAGTGCTACAGGAACAAAATATTTTTTAAATCTGGTTAACATATGTTGGGTTAGCCTTCCACATTGTCACGCATGCCTGTGAACCCCATATCTTCTGTCGTCCGGTATATTTTTTTCTTTCGATAATTTATAGCCTAGATTTTGACTGTTATGTAGATATATAATGAAGAACGAAACGCAAGTATTATTTTCTATTTTTAAAAAACTATCGAAAGACATTTCTATATAAATATTAAAACAGATAAAAGAAAAAATTTTTTCACTTAAACAAAGCACTGTAATTTGTAGTCATCGCGAACAATACAACTCTAATTAAAATATAATTCTTTTTTCAAAACTATCTAATGAAATTATCCATACGTAATACTGAAGTAACAAAAGTAACAATTATACACTGAAGAAAACAAAATTTTGATATCAAGAAAATATTTAATCGACTTAAGATGAGATTATTTGATTTAAGTGCACTTATTTTGCATCAAGCAAATACTTTCCGAAATTGAAAAATATCTTTTCCTTTCATGAACATATGTAGTTGATCATAGAAGATTTGTTTTTTAAGGTGTCATCTATATAATATAGTTAAATAGTGATTACGTTAAGCAATAATATTTTCTACGTATCTATTGCAATTATGCCAACAGCTGCTCGAGCTTCTATATGTGCAATGCGAGGTACAGAGGTCGCTTCATCCTGGCGATATTTTCCTGGGCTCCGTTCCGGGAACTCCGTGGGCCGTCGTGTTCTTCAACCGTATACATTTGTACACAGTCGAAGTATACATCACACTATTACTTCTTCGTTAACTACAGCTGCGCGTTCCGTACCTCGTCCTTGTCGTGCCATGATGTCGGATGACATAAAGTTATAAATACTGTCGCTATATACAACAAGCATATATAAAAATTCCTTAAGTAGTCTGGAAATTTATTCACTTTATTTACACTTTATTCATCAACCACTTTCACTTGAATCATCTAACTTTGTTCAAGCTATCAATGTTCGGAAAAATGCATGCAAGTGGAAAAAGGATAGAGAAAGATAAAAGTACACGTAGTGAAATTGTGCTACTCTAAATTTTGTTTTCTTTTTTTTTTAACTTTATGAAATTATAATAAAACACAAATAGACACAAAAGACAAATCTGAAAGACAATGTTTGAAGAAGCTACTGAAGTCAATGAGAGCGGGATCTAGCTAACCAGCATCCGACTCTAGAGCAAGCGTTATTCTTCTGTCGATGCGCTCGTTCCCTTTCTCTTCATGCGGTGAGGGTGAAGGGTGGACGTATGATTATAAGTGACAATAGGTTGAGCAGTCATCTTAAAGCGCTGCACACTATAAATATTGCCCGTTCCCTCGCTTACCTCTCGCCACGCCGTACTTAGATGTCACAGTGCCAATCTCCTCAGCCATGGGGTGAATTCAAACGTAAGTGGATCGGAACACCTTGAGAGGGCCTCGTAGACCTTCTGGAGCAAAGGCTATGAGCGCCGCTGGACTGAATGCGCATGTTATGGTGGCCCAGAATAGGAGGAGCAGGAAGTCATAGACGTTCTTATTTAAAGACGTATGCAATATAATTCAAAGAGCAAATACAAACACAAATCATTTTGAATGACAATTTTACAACCATAATCTGAAATTTATTACACTTTCGCTTGGACACGTAGTTTTCACCAAGGTTTACATTAAGCTCATGTACTAAATTGTATTTTAACTTACAGATATGGCCAGTTTATGGAGGAAGCGAGGTACTGATTACAATGGTATCCTAGTTTTTACCCGAAGAAGCTGAAAAGAATTTTATTAAAGCCAGCTAGTTCGAACTTTTGTACATTTTCGATAGAAAAAAAAACGGATGCGAGAAATGACGCGTATAAAAGACTGTATCAATACATCGGTTTATTACCGGCTTTACTAAGCATTAAGATGCAGGTGACCAATCCTTAGACGTACGATGCTTGTAAAAATCATTGAGAAGGTACAATAAAAAGACAATAAAATTATCTGTAGAAGAAGAATATTGTGTTAAAATGAGAGACTTCAAATTATGAATTAGATACACTTTGAAACCTTCATAGCGACTTTTTGCCTATTTAGCTATTAGATAAATGATAAATTCAGATGCGCTTTGTCACTTGGTAGAAGTCTAGAAATATATAATATTGAATACTTGCAAGTGTTTTAACTATATTCCTAGAAATATGTATTTCAAATTATTGAATTATGTTCCACCAAGTGATCTAAAGTTTAATCTGAATAAGTAAGAAGTCTTTATATAACTTTGTAGCATATATGCAGTTAATAATTTAAAATCACTCATTTTAACAAAATATCTTCTCCGATAGATTATTTTATTGTATTTATGTTATAACTACTCAATGATTTGAACAAGCATTGGACGTAGAGTAATTAGTTCGTTGCCATCCTACTGGCGAGCTCAGCAGGTAACTGAGGGAAAATTTTACAATAGTATGTATTTCAGCTAATAATTTTAACTTATTTTGTTAAAAATTAAAAATGATAGGTCTTTTAGAAAGTTAATTTCATATCTGGCTTCATCACTGTTCAGATAAATATTTGTGGAATTATAAAGTATTTCAAATATAATATATTTCTGGGAATATACTTTAATTAAAAATTAAACATAAAATATCTATTTCTATATTATTAAGGTAAACCTGTATGCCACCACTACCTCAAGTTTAAATTTATGTACGTTAATTTTGATATTATTTTTAGTAGCATTTCCATTTCAGATTCTACCGAGGTGATTGCAAACAAGGACTGTCTGACTGTCATTATATTATGTCGATCACAATTGGAATTCCATAAACCGCGTCATCAAATCCATAAGTTGACCAAATTGACATTCAAAGCTGCTGGGTTTTAATTCTCCAGATGAACTCTGAGCTGTATGTCGTTTTCAAAGTTCATTCACGAGCTTCTTTCCTACTACATTCTTTACAGTGCTTGTTTGTTACATTCTTGTTCATCCATTTGCGCTGTTCCTTATTTATTTTGTTGACCCCACTTCTGATTTGTTAGTGAACAACTTTTTGAGAGTTCAGGTTAAGGCACACAATAAAACAAAAGTATATTTAGCCGGGCTTGATAACTGATTTTATTAATAAATTACAGATGAATGATATAATTCAAACTATAAAAATACTAATTTCCTCTTTCAAACAAAGGAATCCGCGTACATACGCCTAACAACTTATAAACGCACTCGGGTCAAACTCTGTTTCATGTGTAATAAATATAATTTAATAGTTATATTCATATTACATTGTAGACACATAAAATAAGTTTATATTATTCACTATTGTCATTTCGCTCTTGGCATATAAATTTTAAGAATTTTTTATTATTATTCATCTTGCAACATTTATATAAATATTATTTAAATGATTATAAATATGAACATAACTTGTCTTAAATAGTTAATTTATTATTAAGCTTCTGACTATTTGTCCCTTCCATTTTTTACCTGTGGATGCTTAGTATTAGATTACTATCACAGAGTTTAGGGCTTACTTATGAGACTCTGATTATAATTTATATCGTCAATTTTGCTAGCTGAATTAAGACATTTATTATTGAGATGCATCTGCTATAATACCAGAATGTTGGTAGCAACAAGAGACTCTCTTGTCTATATATCAGCCAGTCGTTTCATTCAATTCACAATGCCCCTAATAATGTATCTATTTCGCTCTCATATCAATACTTTATTACCCTATACAGTTTCTATTATTATATGTAATATTACCCTATACATTCGAATTATTAGTATTAAATCGCATTTGCGGCACTTATTCCTTTTTTTACTTCATCAAAAGAAAAAAGTTGCTGATGCGCATCGGCCGCTTGTAGAAACTCGGCCGCTTGGTGAAAATGGTCAACTAATTAGAACAAGACATGCTTTCATCAATTTCAAAGTGGAGATTTCGATTTGAGAGAGAATGACATCCTAGTGTAGGCGTTGTTGAATGAAGACCCAAAGCAAGCAGAACAAAAGTTGGCACAAGCATTCAACGTCACCAGATGTTCTGGTGATAAGGTAAACTCCGAGAATGATCTAGAAGTATGGAAAATGAGTGCCGCACCAACTGAACGATAGGCAAATGTAAAATCGAAAAACCTTTTATGAAATGCTACTTCAAGGTTCCTAAGAAAATATTTTCAGCATCAAATTTTTACAGTAAACGAAAACTAGATTTCTTTTGCGAACCCAAAAAAAAATTATGGCTTTCACGTAGCGAAGCGATCCGATTAACTGCAATGCCAAATCGCTTTGGCACTAAGACGATATTCTATGTTTTATGAGATCAGGGTGGTGTGGTATACCATCAGTTATTAAAACTTGGTCAAACGATGAATAAGGATAACTAAGAATAAGACATATTCAATGATCTAGCTTTGATCGAAAAACAGTTGGAATGAGCTCGTAGATATGGCGAAGTTATCTACACCATAACAATGTGTCGTTTTATACCGCTAAATCAGTAAAGAATACATTGAAAACTCTTAATTGTGAAGTCACTCGCAGAGCATCACTTTACCAATTTTGATGAAATATAAATATTAAGTATTTTTTTTATTTAAAAACTCAATAAATTTTCATTTGCGCATCTAGTATTTTAAACTTTTAAATTTAAAAGTTTAATAATTTAAAAATTTAAAAATTTAAAAATTTAAATTTGCGCATCTAGTATTTAAAGTGTTCATACCCGATTTCGCTGAAAATTTGTATATTTATGTTTCATGAGATGCTGATAACTGTATGTCCTTCAACAGAAATTGAAGTTTTATGACCAAAACCACAAACTATAGTTTTTTTCAACTTATCTTACAAAATTGTAAAAATTCTCAAAAATATTTTACTTAAAAGATATAAATTCCATCAAAAAATACAAAGATTAAAAATGTTGATGTGGTATTACGGCAATATTGTGTCGTGATTCACCAGTTAGACTGAGGAGTTCCTAGACTGATAATGGCGTTACTATAATTAAATGCATATAATTTAAGTTCATACTGGTCGTCCAAAAATACTTGTAGAAATTTGGCAGCAGTGGGACAGTTGGTTAGTGAGATAGTATTTTAATAAAGCAATATTTGTGATAAAAAGAGAGAAAAAAGAATATCGTGTGTCAATCATGCATTACTTTTTCGCGAAAAAAATACTGTTCAATGAATGATTGGCTTGGTACATACTATTCGGACTCTATACCAGACAAATCAACTTTTGAGAATTTTTTTGCTAAATAAAAAGGAGGCAAAATCGAAGATGATGGACTTAGTAGACCTCTGAAAAATGTTTTTACTAACGAAAATATAAAAAAAGTCCATAAATTCTACGATATCAAAGGATCATCATATGCATGAAAAATTGCACATGTTAAAGGTGTGTAAAGTGATTCGGAACAATGTTTAGCGAAATTCAACCGTAATTAAGATGAATTTTTTCATCGATTTATTACAATGGATGAAATATGGCTTCATAAAGACACTCCAGAATCCAACCAACAGTCTATCGATCAGACTCAACGCGTTGACCCGAATCCAAAGCGTGAAAAGATGCAAATATCGGCTGGCAAAATTATTCTATCAGTACTTTGAGATACATGTGGTAGAATAGTCATCAAATACTTTGGAAAGAGAAATATCATCACGAGCAAAGGCTCCATCAGAAGAAGAAAAATTAAAGAGGATACTGGAAAAATTGCATAAATTAGGATATGGATTGCTTTTCCATCCACCGCATTCTCCAAATGTGGCCCCCAGTGACATTTTCTGGTTTTTATATCTCAAAAGAATGATCAGAACTGATAAACAGGTCACCGACAAATCCGAGGCTTATTTTATGGCTAAAAAGAAATCCTACTATAAATGGTATCGAAAAATTGTATAATCGTTATAATCGTTGTATGTGGGTGGATTGATAAATTTCCGGTCTGACCAAGAAAAACAATGTTTTTAAGAATTTTTTTTATTTCTCAACACAGTCTCCTCCAAGGCTGATACATTTCTCATAGCGGTGTTCTGGTCTAGTAATGAGATCTCTATAAGCTGATTCGCCAAGCTTCTCAAAATACCCATTTACAGCTTCGATTACTTTTTCATGGTCCGCAAATCTCTTATCGCCAAGCCATTTTTTGAGGTTACGGAACAGATAATAGTCACTCGGGGCTAGGTCTGCAGAGTAGGGAGGGTGCGGTAGCAATTCAAACTTCAGATCGTTGACTTTAGCCATCGCAACGATTGACGTGTGCGCTGGTGCATTATCCTGATCAAACAAGATTTTTTTCTTCGCCAGATGAGGTTTGGCCACTTCGTGGCTCAAATGTTGCAATAAGTCTGCGTAGTATTGACTAGTGAGAGTTTTACCCTTTTCAAGGTAATCAATGTATACAATACCTTTGCATTCCAAAAAACATTAGCCATAACCTTGTTCGCCGAAAAAATTGTCTTTGCGTTCTTTGGAGTTGGTTCTCCCGGTCCAATCCACTGTTTAGACTGTTGTTTGATTTCAGGAGTGTAGTGGTGGACCCAAGTTTCGTCAATGGTTACGAATCGACGCAAGACTTGGGTTGGATTACGCTTATACAACGCCAAATTGGCGGTAGAAATATTCTTTCGAATCCATTTTTGGTCGACTATTAGCAAACGCGGCACCGATCTTACACAGAGCTTTTCCATATACAAACGTTGGTGCAAAATATTTTGTACACGTTCATATGACATCTTGCAGGTCTCAGTTATTTCACGCACATTTAATCTGTGGTCTTTCAGCACTATTTGATGGATTTTTTCGATCATATTTGGAGTTATGACCTCAATGGCACGTCCTGAGCGAGGCTCATCAAACGTGCTCATACGACCCTTTTTAAACTCGGAAACCCACTGCTTAACGATTGAATATATGGAGAGCATGTCCCCAGTGTTGAGTCCATCTCTTCTTTAATTCCCTTCAATGTTAACCCCTTTAAAGAAAGGTATTTGATGACAGCACGATTTTCCAGCTTTTCCATTTTTATGAAAAACACAGAGGCGTCATGTTGAACGTGCTCTCAAACCTAAACTAACATGGCGATCGGACTGAAACTATAGCTACAAGCTCTCTAAGGATGGTACTCTAGAACGTCGCCTCAAGTAGGCCTAGTGGCGCCATCTCTTGGGCAGGCCGGAAACTTATCAATCGACCCTCGTATCACCTTGAAAGGCCACTACGACGATGGTCCCAGAAGTCTCTGGCCCAACAAATAAAACTCGAAAATTTTGGAAAAAAATATATTTATTGTTCAACATAATCACCTTTCAGCTCTATACACTTTTCCCAGCGATGTTTAACAAGTTCATTACCCTTTTCATAATAAGAATTGTCAAGCTCCTCATAATAGCCATTAACTACCTAAATCACTTCTTCATTGTTGGAAAATCTTTGATCAGCGAGCCATTTTTTCAAATCTGGGAACAGAAAATAATCCAAGGGAGCTAAATCTGGCGAATAAGGTGCATGAGGTAGCAATTCCAACTTTAATTCATTAATTTTGGCGACATCTTTACGACGCTCTTTTTATTCTATTGTGAGAAAACGCGACACCCATCTTTCTCACAGCTTTGTCATCTCCAAAATTTCAGTTAATATACGATGTACCGCATTTTTTTAAATGCTTACCATGTCTAATACCTCGCACACTTTCAGTCGATGGTCATTCAGTATCGTTTTGTGGATTTTCTTCAACGTTTCTGAATTCCTCACCTCGTTTGGTGAACTACTGGGATGCTCGTCTTGGCAGCTCGTACGGCCTCGTTTGAACTCTGCTACCCAATATTTTACTGTTGTAAACGAAGGAGCAGTCTCACCCAAAGTAGAGTCTAGTTCAGCTTTTATATTGGTTGGGCTGAGGCCTTTCAAATAAAAGTATTGTATCACATAACGATGACCTATTTTTTACATGTTTACAAATTCACTGAAAATGTTTTCTATTGATGGCTGTCAAACAAATACTAAACATCATGGCGTCTTCGAATTTGAGACATAAGCTTTGTAAATTGAGTATTTTCTAATACAGTGGAATTTTTTGAGCAACTACCGCCACCTCTAGGTCAGGCCAGGTACTTCTGGGACCATCCTCGTGTATTGAATAATAAAATGCAATTTTACCAAACAAAGAGCTATACTATATTAGCCTACCAACTTTTCAGTTCATTTGATTTCACAGGGCGATATCGTAGCAATATCGTAGGGTATTATCGCAAGAATGCCACAGATATCTTTTGCTGTGATAAATCAAAGGAATATTGCAGCAATATATCTTATAATATTTCTGTAATACGTTAGTCTAAAATATTTAGATATCTTATACTACTCCTGTGATATTGTTACGATATTTCTGTGATATTTTAAAAAATTTAAGAAATATTAAAGGAAACAATTTTTGATTATTATATATGTTTTACGGGAAATTTGCAGGGTTCTTATACTTGAAGATTATTATGTTGAAGATTCCATGTATTCATATCATTAGAGTGGATACATATTAGATTATTATATTATACATTTTATCTATATATGCGTAAACATAATTTAATAGAGACATGATTCTTGTTTTCATTCATATAATCATAAAATATAGAAGTTATATATATATATATATATATATATATATATATATATATATATATAATAATTATATCTATTTCTATGAACTTGTAAGATAGGTAATAGGTAGCCACATAGTTGCAAATATATGGCGCAAAATATAAATTTTTGGTGAGAAAAAGTTAAAAAATCAATAAAATCACCAGGTATCGCTAAAGCAAATAGTTATTTATTACAATTCTAAATTTATTTACTAAGTTTAAATATATAATGAAAATACTAATTTTAAGTAATTTGTTATTTTGTTTTAAACAAATAATTTCTTACAATTAAATAATTTATTTCTTTATTATGAAGAAATAATTGTGATCAAATTGATTACTTGATTTCAATAAATAGATTTTCTAATATTAAAGAAACTTCTTATTTATTTTTAATAAATAAAATTAAATTAAGAAATGGTTTTCTTATTCCAAGTAATTGTTTTTAATGAAAATTAAGAACAACTACTTAAATTAATATGAACTATAAGTACATATTTGTTTAAATCAACAAAACAAAGAAGCTGAAGTGAGATAAATATTGTTTTAACTCAATGACATGGTTTTTTACTAAAAATATTTGTTTGAATCTAAGAAATTTTTCTTCATTGATGCAATATTTCTGTGATCCATTTTTTTTACAATAAATGCTTTTCCTGTTGTATTGTTGCAAAGAGCATGTAATATAGTAGGAATATTCCAAGATTTATTATTGGTAGTCATTTACCGATGCAAAATTAATAAATTGATCTTAATATTGCAATGCATAGAGCAATATTATTCTGACATTGCTTCGGCAGTGCTCTGTAACGCCAAATATTACTCTTAAAATATCGAGAAGATAAGAATGATTTGTGGTAAAGACTGAACGAGAAAACTCTACATGGTTTTTTCAACCGTTATCAGTACTATTCCAAGATCTCTTGATTGGTACAATCGCCGATGGGTGCTGCTTGAGTACCAGTAACTGTTCCCTTGATGGCCAGCCTCACATGCTCTTGTAATTCGAGGATCGATTCCATTTCTGAAAGAAGAACCGATTCGTTCCGAGAAATCGACGCAATACAGCGTTGGGACTAGATAAGATTCATTAGCTAGACATGTGCGATAAAATTTTTACTCAACCAAGTATACCGGGTGCTAGACAGGGAGAGCTGAACTCAAATTTTTGCCAGACTTTTTGTAACGAGAACTGTGTTGGATATTAGACAGGCTGCCCTTGGTGTGATTTGCTCACATGCACTGGGTCTTGAAGCGCGAATATATTAATTGTTACCTCAGAACAAGACTGGCCCATGGTGAAAAATCACCACTACGGATGAGTTAGTCTCAGCTTCTTTGTCAAGGTATTTCGCAGAGGATCATAACAGAAAGTTTCATTGTAAGAGACAGTAAGAGAGAGAACTAGTATGAAGGGAAGGGACGACAAAAGACAACAAAAAAACACAGATAATCCCTTTGTCAGTATAGCACATCTTTATTTATTCAACTAAACTTCTTATTTATATATTATATATAGTCAAATAAACTTCTTATTTATTTCGACTTTTCCGCGTCATCTAATATCTTTAGTTCTATGACGCAAAACACCACCCTCGACGCAGGCTCACCACTCTGGCTTTCCACATGAGTACCGCACTCGACGCGACTCGGTCACTACGGTCACCCGACGACTCGCCCGCAGGGGAAAACTTAAAATCACGCGACGCGCGCTCAATTCAAATATCCCGCTGGAGAACCGGTGATGGCGACGTGTACGTGGATGGAAGGGCGGGCGGGGGCTCACTAATGTTCTGCGTCCGCAGAGACGCCACTCTGTCCTCTCTTTTTGTCCCACGCGCTGTTTCTCTCTCACTTTCTCTCTTCCTTTCTTTCTTCATCTTTGTCTCGCTCTTTCTTGCTTTATTCTTTTTCCTAATTCAGTTCGCTCTCTCGCTCACTCATGCCTTCTTTCTTATTTGCCTTGCTCTTTCTTGCTTCTTCTTCTTGAGCCTCACACTATTCCTCTTTCGCTCTCCCTCTCTTTCTTTGACTCTGCTTCCTTTCTTTCTCTCTTTCTGCTTCTTCTGCGCCTTAAGACTTTATTTCTCTTTCTCGCTTTCTTCTTTCTGCTAATTCTCTTTCGCGTTCTTTCTCTCTCATTCCTTCTGTTTCTCTATCACCTCTCTACCGCCACTCTCTCAAATCACATTCATTTACTTATTTCTTACAACTCTTCATTTTCTTTTACATTTTCCTTACTTCTCCTAACCTCCTCTCTTTTTTCACTCCTTATACCTCCTCTGATACCTCTGACGACCGAGAGGAGAGTGATCGAGCGCGTAGCGCGTCTCTCAAAATTGTGGAAGAAGGGGAAAATAAGCACTGCAGTGATCGAAAGACGTCGGATACTATTCTCACGGCGCGATGCATAAAATAATTATTTTTATATATAACAATCGCATATACTGGGTCCACTCGAGTAGATACTCATAGTTATAATATAATTAGAATAAAGTTTGCACAGTTACGGTCTTCTTTATTTCATTACAAAAATTAATAAAATCAATAAAATCTATCTAAAATTGAAAAATATATACCATAAGTTTTCCTTTGAATTCTCCACAGTTGCTCACAAAGTATATTGTAAGATTCTAAAGCTCCTATTATAAATGTAGATATTTAAATAATAGGAGTCTTTAAAAGTTGGAGAGTTTAAATGTTTTATAAATCCTATATAGGCACAAAGTAAAAATTCGGTAGTGTTATATCTAAACTGTCTTTCTAGATTAAATATTATTTATAATAATATGTGATTTTAAATCGTACATTTTTTGTCACTTCATCATATAATCATTTACCTTTCACATGTTAATTTATATTTAAGTATTACATGTAAGATTGCTAAGTAAATTAATGATGGGAAGACAAAGAAGGGCATAATATAAGTCAAATATAAGTAAAATCAAACCATAATATAAGTAAATAAACATTTTTTCTAGCGAAATAGTTATATAAAAAAATATATAATTTAAATTTAATTCTACAACTAATTCTATGATACAACATAAAATTATTCAAAATTTTGAAATTGCATAAACTGCAGTATTTGTAATAATAACACAAAAAAAGTTTCATGGTAGCGGAAAAATTGCAAGTCTATCAAAATCAAACATAACAGATGGATCATGCTTAAATGTAATTACACAACTCGAAAAATTTCTCAACTGATAAAAAATTAAGGCAGTATTCTACTTTACAACTTGGAAAAAAATGTTTTTTTTACATTTTTCGTAACTAAATATATTTAAGAAAATTAGCTCAAAATTTTAGAAAGGTTCAGGTAGTCTAACCATACTTTTTCACCTTTCGAACGCACTTACCTGAGCGCGCTATTCGAACCCGCCCAGCCTATCTACCTGGCCTTGTTCGCTGCAGCAGCTGTTCCCCTATGTAAATCATTACATCTATATATATTCTCATTAAAATATATACCAAAATATATAAAGCTGAGACTGTAAAACTGAAGGCCGGAGAAAAAAACGAAAAAAGTAGCTGCACCGAAGAAAGTTGTGAAGAAACCAAAAGTCGTGATTAAAAAAGTGAAGACTGCTGATCTAAGTATCAAATTAATGAAGGAGTTATCTAAAAACTACAGTCTTACAATTGAAAGGAATACAAATTCAGTAGAAGGCTTGCGAAACGAGATCTGGACCGGCTATTACCTCAAAATCTCAACAGACTCCAAACCACAATATGTACTATTCAGACAGTTGGTGCAAGTATAAGAAGGCCGAAGCAAACAACGCTTTAGAAAATTATAAACATCGTCCTGCTCTTGCTAGTGATGTACAAGAGGTGCTGAAACCGATCTACGAAGACCTAACAAAAATGGAATTGCTGGAGAGATGTTTGGGTAGAAACACTCAAAATAACAATGAGTGTTTCAATTCAATAGTTTGGGCATTGGCACCGAAGCATGTCTATAATGGAAAAAAATCATTAAGATTGCATGCCTCACTGCTGCCTGCATTTTTAAGGAAGGATTCAGCCCACTTTTGAAAATAATGGAAATTATGGGCCTGAAAATCGTCCAAACCTATATGCAGTTCGCCAAGGCATATTGTATCGCCCAGGCATCGCTGATTGAGTCTAAAATAATTTTTTCTACGATATTTCATTTATAAAAAATTTAAACGCGTTTTTCTCAAAACAGCGTTTTCAAGTACCGTGGTCGTGAAAACTAAAAAACTATTGAACCGATTCTTATGAAATTTTGAACACATATTCTATATGTTTGTATCAACCTTTCTAACTACAATCAACTTAAAATTTTAATTCTAACTATATTTTTATTGGGAAAAAAACATATCCCGCGAGTCGCGAGGCACACCGAGCGGAAATGGGTGGGGAGAAAGAGATCCGGTCAAAGGATTCCGGTGCCAGGCAGCCAAGAAGCGGGGCCACAAGAAGCTATCGAAGGCTAAAGAGCGGTGAGGGTGACCTCCATTCCCGTACACGAGAACACGTTCAGGTCCCGTGTGAGAGGCAGTCCTGTAAGGGTAAGGGATCGAGAATTAGGCCGGGAACAATCAGCCCGAGACGCCTCCCGCGGCGTACGAGTCATCGCCGAGGAATGAGTGGCGAGTGGAGAGCGCGGGGTAAGTTCTCCTCTTCAAGTCTGTTCTCGAGTGAGTATTTCGCGAGATCTACAGGGAGCCGCCCTGGGATCATTAGTATAACTGACGCCTCATTATTAGAGCACCTATCAGCTTCCCTCTTTTCAGGAAGATGCCAGCTCAGAAAAAAGATCAGGTATTATATCAATAATATAATTGGCGTTGGTGGATGGATGACGACTGAGAAAGACCCGTTATAAAATGGTACCCTACGCGTCGAGCCAGGCATGGTGCTAAGAGAAGAAGCTAAAATCAGGACAATTCGTTGCCGAGCAACCGCGTATAGAGAGTATTGGCGCGAAATCGTGTGACCAAGCCGCGTTAGCTGATGGTTAATGCGCCCGGAAATGCGTACAATGAGCGTTTGAGTCGTCTACGCATCGAGAGATTTGCGATATAAGCAACTTAAAATTTTAATTCTAACTATATTTTTATTGCAAAAAAATACGGAAAAAAAAGCAATTTTTTTTCTTTCGTATTTTAGCCGCCATTTTGTTGATTTTGCACGTACATAAAATATTCTACTTAGATCGGTTTCTGGTGTCATACTGAACATACAACTCTTTGATTTTTTTGTTTTAGACCATCCGTCGGCAAGATTTTACGACCACGACAACGTTACCTACTTTTTGAGGTGTTGGCTTTGACCATACTTTACATGTATAAAAAATATATAAAATAAATAAAAAATTTTTTTTTATGTATTTCAAGAGTGTATTTATTAAGTATTTCAAATCCTACAACGATATCTTCAATAGCATTCTCAGAAAAATTTCACAAAAAAAAACATTTTTTTTGCGGGTCTAAATTAGAATACTGCCTTAACTGCTGAGATATAATTTTTTTTATATTCTGGCTATTCATTGTCTCTTTTTAACTTACTGAATTATTTTACCTCCAAATAAACTATTTCTAAAATATACTATTCTATATATTGAATATATAGAATAGTATAACTGTTTACGTCCACGTTCATGTGCCGGGATAACGTGTCCCTCATCTTTAGTGCATGGAGCATGTATGGGAGATGCGGCTAAAATACAGCAATCGTCTCTCAGGATAGGATCAAACGAGCTTTTGGCCTAACGGGCTTGGTGCACACGGGAGTTACCGAGCTAGGAGTGGGAAACTGGCGCTTATTTCCTAATTACCATAAAACTGTTACAAGTGGTTCAGCGACCACAGACAGTCATATCTTTATAACGTTCTGCTTGAACGGGCCGGGGGCTTGGCTTTATCGCCCGGCCGAGAGAAGGAACTACTCTATAAAAACCCCCCTAATCCTAAATTGTATGGCAGTTGCGATAGGGGATGCATGGCTCCAAGGTAGAAGAAGGGAGCCAGCCACTACAGTTGCCAGTGGAATTTCACATCGCCCGTTTAAACAAATCTTTGTCCACCGAACGGGATGCTGTAAAGTGACCTCAGTCGGTGGAGGTACGACTAAATGATAAAAATCAACAATAAGAGGAAAATAGAGGAGGGTAAGGAGAAAGATAGTGAAGCTAAGGTATATAGCAAGCCCACTAGGGCTAGAACTACAGAGAGGGAGCTACCCAAAAACGAAATTGGGAATAAAACGATGCCGCATGTTAGGCTCGCCAAGGCAGGTGATGCCAAAACAGCCACCCAAGCGGCAAGCAAAAGTAGGCTAAATGCAGACAAGTCAGTCGGCCCCTCCTCAGGGCCGATAACGCAGAACATCTGTCCAGTGGACACAGAGGCCAGGAAAAACATAAAGGTGGGGCAAACAGTAGAGGTAGAGACAGCCCCACCCGTGCATGAGACAATCCCTGGTAATACTACTAGGAACTGCCTAGAGGTCCCAGCCCAGGCTGCGGACCACGTTGAAATTATTAAGGCAGCACTCAAGGCTACCGAGGATACAGGACTGAAGAAGGAAGGGCTGAAAAGCCCCAAAGAGTTAATGGTGGTCTTCTCAGAGATGGCCATCAGATGTGCTCGAGCAGAGGCTAGATCGGAGGCCCTGCAAGAGCTTGCCACAAAAAACAAGGAACCGCAGACTTACGCATCTGCGGTATGCAAAGCAACAAATAAATAAGCAGAACGCAAGTTGGTCGCTCCAAAGGCCCAAGTTTCTAAAGCCGCAATCAGACCACCGCCAAAAGTGGTCTTTCTGAAAACAAGAGACGAGGAAAAAATATCCTCCACTAGCAAAGCGAAAGAAGTCTTGCAAAAGACTTTTAACCCGAGGCAAGCCAAGGTTCAAATAAGGAATCTCAGAGAGACCAGGAGGGGCCTCCTTGTGGAAACTGCAACTGAGGCGGGGCTCGAGAAACTAAAGCTCCAAAAAGCTTTACCGAGTTTTTTGAAATTGAGGCCCCAACAAGAGGTAAGCCAAGGCTCATAGTCTACGACGTGCCCAGGGGCATGTCGGCAGACGAAGTGACCTTGGCAATATATGAACAGATTGATGAACTGGCCTCAACAAGCGAAGAATTCTCTGAATTCTTCAAGCCCCACTTCAAAACTGGCAAAAGGAGTGACACGACCACAAATTGGATGGTGGAGGTATCCCCTGAAAACAGTTTCCACTGTTATACCGTAAGAGGGTGTACGTTGAGTGGCTGTCTTGCAGAGTACAGGATTATCTCCGTGTCACAAGATGGTACAAATACCAAGGGTATGGGCACGTAGCAAAACACTGCAAGTCAGAGCAATGCTGCTCCCACTGTAGTTCAGAGGGATATGGCAGCAAAGATTGTACGAAGAAAGAATCAGCACGGAAGTGTGTTAATTGCAAAAAGGCCAAAAGGCCAAGTAACCACGGTTCAACGGACAACAAGTGTCCAGCGCACAAAGCTGCCCTGGAAAGATTAGTCAACTCAACGGATTATGGCCAGTAATGCACGAAATAATCGAAGTGGACCTGTCCTACGCATCGCACAGCTAAATGCCAGAAAAGCACACAGGGTCACTCCAAAGATAAGATCAAAATGTGTGCAAAGAGGAGTAGACATCCTGCTTCTCCAGGATAATAACTCCTATACGACGGACTGGGTGAGCACCGCTACGGCAGTGCTAAACACCCTGGCCAATCCAGATAATGTATAGGATGAAACGTAAGAGCAAAAATATATGAGGTCCTTCGCTAACGCTCTCCTCCCGAGGGGAGCCGAGGTCGAATTTAATTTGACCAAGTTGGATCAGGTCATGGCGAAGATGAAGCTGGGTAAGGCCTCAGGCCCAGACAGCTTCGACTCGGCCATCATTCGAACAGCACTGCCGACCATCAGGCAGTACTTGATCAACATCTATAACTCGTGTTTGAGATTTTCGGTCTTCCCTAATGAGTGGAAGGTTGGTCAAGTTTTCACAATACGAAAGGGTGAGGACAAAGAACGTGAGCACCCTGCGTCCTTCAAGCCCATTTTTCTCTTGCCACTGCTCGGCAAAACCCTTGAGGCTCTGATACTGAACAAACTCAACGAGATCATTGATACAAGGCTATCTCCAAGATAGTACGGCTTCAGGAGAGGGCGTTCCACTGAGGACGCTATAGTTCAGTTGTGTAACTATGTGAGTGAATCGAGCAGAAAATATGTTGTAGCGATCTTCCTGGATGTAAAGGTCGAGACGACAATGTCTGGTGGCCAGCTGTACTAACAGCATTGAAAAGCAAAACATGCCCCAGGAGTCTCTACAAATTAATAAAAGATTACCTGAAGGGCCGTCGAGTCCTCATGCGAGATGGCTTTGAGAAAGTACAACTTGGGGTCAATAAGGGATGCCCGCAGGGATACGTACTGAGCCCAACTCTGTGGAACTTTGTCCTAGATCCCCTTCTTTGGCAGCTCTCAAGACAAGGGTGTGAAGTCATTGCGTATGCAGACGACATCGCACTCCTAGTGGAGGGAGACTCGCGTAGGGAAATCGAAAGCAATGAGCAGAGTTACACTGAAGAAGTGGAATCCTGGTGTCGCCTCAATTAAATGAGGTTGGCCTCTCATAAGTGTGAAATGTAGATTTTGAGAGGTCACCTTCACCCGAAAGCCTCCCCCCCTGAATAACGGTCGGCAACTCGAGGGTGAAGAGATTAGAAAGTGTACGATACCTTGGAATCCACTTCGGCGAACATCTTAAAATCGGTTGCCACTTGAAAGCGGTACAATCCAAATAGCTGGATTTGTTTAACAGGATTGGACGCCTGGCAAAATGGAAATGGGGTCTTAAATTTAAGGCGCTTACTACTATCTATACTAGGCTGTTCACACCTATCACTATTTATGCAGCGGCAGGTTGGCACAATTTGATATGTGTTGAACAGCAACGCAAGTTGGCAAGTACTCAAAGACACGCGCTCATTAGAGTCACCGGTGCATACAGAACCACCTCAACAGACACCCTAGCAGTGATAGCGTGAAAACTCCCCATCGTGCTAGAATGTAGGCGTAGAGCGGAACTGTATGCTAACCGTAAAAATGCAGCGTCACCTGAGGACCAACGTTGTGCCGCGAGAGAGATATCGGAACGATATGTTGATGACTCGCAGAGGATTTGGAATAACTCGACAAAAGGTAGGCTGACACATTCTTACCTACCTAGTGTCAAAGACAGGATGAAGACATCGTAGCATCTGACGACTCATCAACGAAGTGTGTGGTCTGGCGTTCTCCTGGTGGAACATTGCGCCCTTCCTGTTGACCAATTATGGATCGTAGAATGAAGCGTCTGGCCATATTGAGAACAGCTTGTAGTGGATGATTCCCTTCCAATCCCACCAAACACACAGCAAAACCTTTCTGGCCGTCAATCACGGCTTGGTCACTGTTTGGGACGGTCCACCGGTATTGGACGACGACAGTTTTTGCTTGATATTGTCATATGTGATCCATTTTTGGTTTAGACGTTGATTCGGTCCTGAAGGTTTTTTGCGTCAAATCATGAGGCACCCAAACATCAAGCTTTTCTTTGTATCCAGCCTTCTGCAGATGGTTGAAAATTGTTTGGTGACTAACTCTTATCTCCTGGGCGATGTCACGAGATGCCACATGCCGGTTTAACTCGATAAATTTCATGATTTGATCGGTAGTCGTCGTCACAGGTCTTCTGGCGGCTGGCTTATCCATGGTGTCGTTTTCACCGGCTCTGAATCGTCGAACTCATTCCTGTGTGGTTCGCAGTGATAGCATTTCATACCCAAAAATACCATTAATGTCACGGAACGTTTCTCGAGCGGATTTGCCTGTGACGAAGGAAAACTTTAAAATAGCGCGAATTTCGGCGTTAGTGAACTCCATGTTATACATCTATAACTTTTAAACGCAATATGCAAACTAGTCGTGCATAACATCGTTTTGTACATTATGTCAAGATTTTTCAAATGATGTATAGTATTGCCAGATACGAGCTCTGTAGCGCGATACTAGCACGTACATAGCCGTGAAATTCATAAGGCAAAAAGGCGGAAGGAAGATATTTGACAACCTATTATATAATGTAATTAGAACTTGTGATTTTTTTCAGTTTTTTAAAATTAATATTTAGAACTATTGCAGGCCATTTGGAATTTTCATATACCTGTTATAGTAACTTCGCTGTGACACTGCTATATTTACAACGTATATAAAACTTAATACGCAAAATGCAAAAGGATTAAATTTTATAGAGCGGTATTAGTAATCAATACTTTTCTCAAATCGATGAATCTAGCATAAATTAGTCAATTGCCAGCTTTTTCGGAGTAAAAAACTCTTCTAAGCCCTAATCTTCTAAATTAAGGTTCGAGCCGTAAACTTACAAAATGTAAGAAGTACATAAATTGTTTAAATAATTAATATTTATAAACATTTAAAACTTGTTTTTTTATAACAAATACAACGGTTTTCGTATTTTTTTATATTTCGTAATTTTATATTTCATATTTCGTAAAATCGGTTACTATTTACCGTTTTATGTAAAACAAATATTTTATCTGAGGGGTTGTCGCATCTAATATATAAATTCTTATTATTAACCGATCTTTAGGATTCAAGTTTTTATTTTAAATGTTAAAATTGGTTCAAGATTGCTAATATTTCATTGTGTATACATTTTTTAAATTTTATAAAAAATAAAAATTTTTTTTTTTCGCTGTATAACTCCTCATATGGTACAACCCTAATTTAGAGAATTAGTGAATGCGCGAGCTTCCATCTGTGAAAAGGGTCAGAGTCCAGGTATTGGAAAGGTATCGATATCATTTCTCTCATTTCTTTTCACAACCTTTATAAAAATTTTTATGACTTTGATTTGGCAAGTTGACCCAGTTTTTGAACAAAAATATTTTTGTTCAAAGTCTATTTATATTGATTTATTATTATAATTGAAGAATTCTTTTTTACCAGTCGATTTTTATAAAGTTGATCCACACATCGTATATTAAGCAGCCACATTGAAACATATTTACTTGGTAAAAAATGGGATCGAAAATAGCTGTTTTCGCCTGTTTTTGACGGTTTTTAAACATTATTATTCCTATGCTATTATTTTTTTTAATGATAAAATGGATATCTACAGTTTGTATATATATAAATCTGGGACCAAAAGTAGGTGTCTTTATTATGAGCATATGTCATAAAAAAATGGTTACGAAAATCACTCAATGTTAATCTCGATAAGAAAATAGTGCCTCCGGAAATAGATGTAAATATTAGTTTAAAACTCTGAAAAAAATCACTAGATCTCATTACAGTATATACTTCAATATTTTGGGTTGTGCCGAAAAAAATTTCGACCATCATCATTTTGGCGCAGCCTAATATATATATATATATATATATATATATATATATATATATATATATATATAAGAGGTATTCAAAAAGCAAGTTTTCTATTTTTGGCGTTTTTCTCAAATGTCATCTTGTGGACTTATGCTGTTCATAGTTTCAGTTTGATTTGCACGGATAATAGCGGTATTAGTTTTGTTGGCTAAGAATTCTTTGTTCAATATTAGAAGCTCGATAATCATGGAGCTGAAGGAGCAAATCAATACTGATTGTGAATTATCTTTTTCAACTCCAAAATAGTTGAAACGGTAGTTATATTCGCACAGAATTCATGACTATTTTTGGTAAAGATAATATAAGTGTGTAGATGGTACGAAGATGGCGCATAGATTTTCTCGATGGACGCACAGAATAATCGACGATGCAATGCGGTTGACAAAAATCCAGGGCGTGTCGGTAGCAAAAAAGCTTAAGAGTAAAAGAATAAATTTAAATTATTTTATTATAATTTGAAACTCATATTTTATTCTTTCTCAACACAGGGAAGCCTACTTTTTAAATACCTCTCGCCTATACGAGTGTGGAATTAAAAATTTTCGATCTGACCTAGAGATCGTGCCAGCAGGTTTAATTTCTAATTTTTATTCTAGAGTAGTACATTTAACAAAATTATGTATAATTTTTCAGAAGGATTGCTCGGTTAGTATACATTTTAGAGCCTGTTGAATACGATATCTTTATTGCTTACGTTAACACGTAAAAAGCAGAAAAGCGCATGAACATCGAATACTTCTATTTAAAAGGATATATGCTACTTCAAATTAAAGAACAACTACATTCTACATTGCAAGACATTGCTCCATTATATTCAATAGTTAGAAAAGGTGTTTCTGAATTTAAGAGAGGTTGTACGAGTACTGTTGATGATTCTCGTTCAGAACGTTTTGCTGAGGTCACAGCTCGTGATATGATTGAAAATTTACATATGTTGGTAGAAAACTGTAGAAAAAAGGTCATTGAGATAGCTACAATTACCAGAATGTCAACGGAACGTGTACGAAATATTTTAGATGAATATTTGATCATGGAGAAGTTCTCTATTAGGTGGGTGCCGTGATTGCTAACATTCGAATAAAAACTATTTCTATCGAGAATTGGTTGCTGTATAAGCGGGATCCCTGTACATTTTTGCGATTTATAACTGAAGTTCAAACCTCGATTCATCATTAGACTTTTGAAAGTGCAAGACAGTCGAAACAATGAAGTGGATCAGGTGAACCACGGGCAAAAATGGCCAGCAGAATGTTGTTGATAAATAAGATTCTGTCCATTCTTTTTTTAAGATACCAAAGAATTTATCTTCATAGATTATCTGAAAAAGAGTAAAACCATCAATGGTCGATACTACGTAGTTACTACAAGACTTAAAGAATGGCGTGAAAAATAAACAATCTCACTTGGCAATAAAAAGATGCTGATTTCACGACAATAACCTACCTGCCCATAAGTAGGTTGTTGTGATGGCTATACTCAATGAATTAGAATTCCAATTACTTCTCCATCTATCATATTCACCATATTTAGCCTTTAGTGTCATCTATCTCCTAATTTAAAAAATTAGCTAACTTAATTAATTTAATTTAAATGAGGCAAAAAAATTTGGAGCTAAGAGGAAGTCATCGATGCTGTAAATGAATATTTTGAGAAGCGTGACAAATCGGACCATACGAATAATAAAACTGCTTTAGAACCTCATTTATGAAAAGTTTTTTAGTCTTAATGGAGATTATGTTGAGAACAAACCGAAAAAAGGCGAAGAAAGCTGTTTTCCTCATCAAACTGCAAACTTTTCACCACACTCTAGCACTATATATTAGTATGATGTAGTATTGATGAAAACTGATTGCCTTATTATTATATATTATTTAATATATTAATATCATGCGATTCTATGATGCAATATTTATGAGAAATCATCTAAATTACCATGTTTACTTGATTGTATATTTACAAAAAATTCATATATATATTTATTTATATGTACATATTTTTAAATGTACATCTATTTATCCACCTATCTAACTCTATTGGTCTGAGTGTGTTTCTTTGAGCATTCTAATAAGAAATACAAATATACTATGCACATGCACCTCATTCTAGGAGAATATACTTTTATACCATATCACGATGAAGTAGCTTACTGTTGATGTTTGCCGAGAGTGGTCGAAAACGTAAATCCTCGTGTTGGTTTCAACATCTGTAACGTATTTTCATATTTTTGTCTATACCTGAAATAAGTAAATCCTAGGATGCAGAAAAAATTAGTACTTATAATTGTAGATAAAGCATATGCCCATTATTTTGTAATGAATTTAATATAATTTACTAAGTAATTGTAAATATTTTTTGTTTAATGTTAACAATAACGTTGAAAAATTATTCGATTCATTAAATGTTTCAAGCAATTAATGAATAGTTAAACTCATTAAAAGATTAGTAACCGCTGATAATAAGCATAAATAAATTACGTTATGTAGATAAAACATAACTAACTGTACACTGCTGTTACATAAATATCACACACTTTTTCATAAAACGCAAGAAACCTTAGAGTTTATTAAAAGGCGCTAACATAGCACAACGCTATTTCAAGTCTCTCATTTTAGACGTCATTCTATTAAAAATAAATTTTATAATGATTGAAATGAAATAAAATATTTTTCCGTAAATGTTTTCAAGAATTCATTTACTGTTTTCACCTAATAATTCAATCAAAAATTAATATTCTCATGCAAAATTTCAATCACTCTATGTAGATTAGAAAAATTAATGATTATTACTAAAAAATATTTATTTAATTATGACAAAATTTTGATGGAATCCAAATATGAGATCCAGAATGTCTTGCAATACTCTCCTTGATCTTTTGATAGATTTCTTCGTAATTATCGCCTTCAATAATATCTGAAAAATTTTTTTTGTTATAAGAGCTTGCATTAATAAAATATATATGAATAATTTATATTTATGGTAATTGTAAAATACCAATTTAAATTAAACAAGTAATTTATTTTAATTTAATTTACATAATTTAAGTTAATTATTGACGAATTAAATTAGCTAACACTGAATATTAAAAAAAGCTACTTATAAAAGTAAATCTCATGTGAGAAGTCAATTGTGGATCTGTAAAAATACCGATCTAACGGGTAATAGTATTCATTCGAAGGAATTTTGTATATAACAGAAATGGAACCGCTACTTTCAATCATAAGCATTTGCCTGCAGAACAGTTTCTCCAAACCATACACTAAGATCTATTGTTCTACATAGTGAATTCCTACCCGTGACTCTTAATATATTTAAAATCGTCCACTATACAATCAGTTGACATTTCTCGTTTAAGTTAAGAAAACTATCGTAATAAAATTTACTGATGAGCTGAAATATTAATTGTTTCTTTAAATTACAGGATAAATGATCTAAAATTTATTTATATATGTATTTTGCTAAGCTTTTATTTTTAACACTATTGTTGCGGTGTAACATTCTTTATGAGCGGCAAAATAACATACGTGGTTTTATTCCACCGTCGTTGAAACAGGAGAAGTATTTTCAGAAGTGAATGGAGGATCAAGTAAAATAATTAAATTACGCGGGTGGTTTGATAAGTTTCCGGCCTGAAGAAGAGATGGTGTCACTAGGCCTACCTTGAGGTGGCGTTCCACAGTAGAACCTTAGATAGCTTGTAGCTATAGTTCTAGTCCGATTGCCATGTTAGTTTAGGTTTGAGAGCACGCTGAATAAGATACCTCTATGTTTTTTCGTAAAAATGGAAAAGCTGAAAAATCGTGCTCTTATCAAATACTTTTATTTGAAGGGGTTAACGCCAAAGAAAATTACAAAAGAGATGGACTCAAGACTGGGACATCCACCCCATCATATTCAACCATTAAGCAGTGGGTTTTCGAGTTTAAAAAGGGTCGTGTGAGCACCACTGATGAGCCTCGCTCAGGACGCCCCATCGAGGTCACAACTCCAGATATGATCGAAAAAATCGATCAAATATTGTTGAAAGACCGCAGATTAAATGTGCGTGAGATAACTGATACCTATAAGATGTTATATGAACGTGTACAAAATATTTTGCACCAACATTTCTATATGGAAAAGCTCTGTGCAAGATGTGCAAGATAGGATGTTTGCTAACACTCAGCCGACAATTGATTCGAAAAAACATTTCTAACGCCAACTTAGGTCCACTACTATACTCCTGAAACCAAACAACAGTCTAAACAGTGGATTGAACCATGGGAACCATCTCCAAAGAAGGCAAAAACAATTTTTTCCGCGAACAAGATTATGGCTACTGTTTTTTGGGATGCATAGGTATTATATACATTGGTTACCTTTAAAAGGGTAATACTATCACTGGTCAATACTACGCAGACTTATTGCAACGTTTGAGCCACGAAGTGAAAATTAAACGACCTCATCTGGCGAAGAAAAAAATCTTGTTTCATCACGATAACGCACCAGCGCACACGTTAATCGTTGCGATAGCTAAAATCAGCGATGTGAAGTTTGAATTGATGCCGAACCCTCCCTACTCTCCAGATCTAGCCCCGACTGACTATTATCTGTTTCTTAACCTCAAAAAATGGCTTGGAGGTAAGAGATTTGCGGACAATGAAGAAGTAATCAAAGCTGTAAAGGGGTATTTTGAGGAGCTTGACGGATCAGTCTAAAGGGTTGGCATTACTAGACTAGAACACCACTATGAGACATGTATCAACCTTGGAGGAGATTATGTTGAGAAATATAAAAAAAAAGAACGTCGTTTTTCTTGGTCAGGCTGGAAACTTATCAATTCACCCTCGTATAGCACAGAATATTTTTTTAACAAAATATAAAATAATAATTTATTGAAAGAGAACAGAAATTCTTTATACAGGTTACTGAATAGTTCTGTAACAGAACAAATAACGAAAAATAATTACTAAATAAATAAAATAAATATAACAAGAACATTTAAAAAAACTGGATGTAACTTAATACTAAACGGGCGCTATTTACGGCTACGTTAATTATTCGGTTTTTTTACCACACGAATGTCTGGTATTATTTTCCATGCAGGGAATTCAAACGAATCACAATAATTTTAAGCATGGGTATAATAAAAGGTATACGTTATTCCATTGGTCTTTTGAGCAGCACCTCGTAACCAGAATCAAGAATTAAACCGCAGAAAAGATCTGCAAAAAAATAGAACTGCTGGTCTTTTGAGGAGCGTCTTGCAATCTGAATGACGATATCCTTCGGGAAAGGAAAATTATTAACCGTCCGTATTTTGTGGAGCACCTTACAACAGTGAACAATTTAATATTTTTATTTCGGAATATGTTTTTTAGATAGGGTTTTAATGAGCTGTAGACAGGTCTGTTTGCGCCGATAGGAGTTCTTGTGAATCTACTTTATCGGAGTCGGTTTGCCAGGCAATCTGTTAATTTTCCCTTTTGTCGGCTAATTTATAGTGAATTGATCGCATTGCATTATCGTCGCTCGTGTAATGTCAGACGAGCCGCCAATTTATAATAATCATATTTACTCATAAAAATTATAATAATAATAATAATAATAATAATAATAATAATAATAATAATAATAATAATAATAATAATAATAATAATGACTTTAAGGTTTTCGTGTTCTTACATTCCAGGAGAAGTATAACTATATACATGCGTGTGTACATGTCATAACACATGACATGTACAAACATACGCACATATATACGTAGCCCCATATGTACATTATATAAAAATATTACCGAATTCATATAATTTTATGTATGTATTTATTACGGGTATGTTATTAGGGGATAGCAGGAGTACGCAGATACTATCAGCGCGGCTAACTCTCACTGTCCGAGGTCTATCCTCTCCCGTGTATTTTGCAACACTCGTTAGGCGCCATTGAGACAGGAGTTTCAGTGCGAGCTGTATGAGGCTCGTTTCTTCTTTTTGCGTCGGTTACGCAGCACTACGTACACGCGCGATCCACATGGATAAGGTGGCCACGACAGGCTCACCAGGGTAGAGAACCCTACGCGGTTACTAAGGAAGGATATGTTAATAAACAGGACTATAATATCATTCTGTTTACTCTCGGGCTTTAATGCCCGATGATATTCATTTTAACAGCACATCGTGCGCTGAACGAATTGTAAGTCATTTCCCACGTAACAATATATATATATATATATATTTATATATATATATGCTATATCTGCTATAGGCAAAAACCATCAATATCGAGTAATACCTTTTGATCACTTTGGGTTTTTCTTATCTCTCACACTTTCTCTCTCGCCCATTTTCTCGTTTTCTGTCTTTCCCTCTTTCTCTGTCTACTATAAAATACTGATATAATAATATAATATGCTTTAAAAATATGCAAAGCAATAAAATAATTCATGAAAAATTTTTATAGTCTAGAATTGGTAGATTTTTCTAGATCTATTCAATTTCTAAATATAGATTAATTGCTGACAATAATCATTATATAATGTTGTCAAATATCACCCTTCCGCTTTTTTGCTCTATATTCAATGCTTTATAAAAAGTGCTACAGTGGTCGGATTTACTTCAGATATGTGCCGTTTTGTTCGATAATCTGTTTCTATCTTGCCGGCAACTTCATAATACCCCTCTCTCGTAGAAACCCCTCTCCTTATTTGTGAATAACTCGGACAACCACTATTCACATGCCTCTTTTGAGTCCAACTGTACACCACCAAGGGTGTTCGACATGGACAGGAACAGGTGGTAATCACTTGGCGCTATGACCGGGCCATATGGTGGATACGATAGAACCTCCCATCCCAACTTCCGTAGCTTCTGACGAGTCATCAGCGAAGTGTGTGGTCTGGCGTTGTCCTGGTGGAACACTATACCCTTCCTCTTGGCCAATTGTGGACGCTTCTGCGCAATAGCCTGCTTCAAGCGGTCCAGTTGTTCACAGTAGATGGTAGAATTAGAAGTCTGGCCATATAGGAGCAGCTCATAGTGGATGATTCCCTTCCAATCCCACCAAACACACGCAAAACCATACTGGCCGTCAATCACGGGGGACGGTCCACCGGTATGGAACCACGACAGTTTTTGCTTGATATTGTCCTATGTGATCCATTTTTCGTCACCAGCCACCATCCGCTTCAAAAATAGGTCGAGTTCGTTCCGTTTCAGCAGCATATCGCAGGCGTTGATTCGGTCCAGAACGTTTTTTGCGTCAAATATACCTTAAGCCGTAGCGAGCTCGAAACGTTGGACTAGATCTTCATTTAGGTAAGTGTGTTGGGGACAGTCAGACTGCACTTTACTAACAAAAATTTTTTCAGCTAATAATTTATTTTCAGATTAGTCTACAGGGGTGATTGGATATAAGGACCCTCTGACTGTCATTATAATTTTTAATTTAATTTTTAATTTTAATTTTTGTTTTTATTATTTTTGTGTATTTATGTATTAATGTTAATGTAGATGTGTATTGATGTTGTTACGTATTGTTTTCGATTGATTTGATTGGACTGTAAGTCCAATGAAAATATATTTATTAATTTATATTTCTAGGTTGTGTATCTATCAAGAACACTGCAGTATTATATTTGAGCATTAATTTATGTGTCGTTCATTTTATCGAGTAAAATCATGGCAAGTTTCCAGCCAAATAAATGTCATTTGCTGGAAGCGCTACTTCTATTCTTCAATATGAGGAATAGTGCGGATGAAGTTTGCTTGCGGAAACTTATGGGGTGGACTGGTCGGATCCGATAAGCCGAAAAGTTTGAAGACGAGGAATTAGACGCTTTGCTGGATGAGAATCCGTGTCAGATTCCAGAGGAACTTACTGCAACATTAAGAATCACGCAACAAGCCGTTTTCCTGCATCTAAAAGCATCGAGATTCATTTAAAAGGTTGGAAATTTGTGTTAATTTAAATTTAAACTAAAATTTGTTAATTTTAAACAAATACATTTCTTCAGATTGAAAGATCGAAATATTTATTTAATATAAATAACTGTTTTTCATTATAAAAAATATATATTTAAATGTATTAATCTATTTGGTTGGAACGATATTTTTTAATTAAATAAAACATTATTAGTTGTCTAAAAATAATTTATTTAAATTGACTAATTCAAATTAATTTTCTTAAATACATATAATTTATTTTCATAAGCATATAATTAATTTTCATATCAAGTTTCTTAAAAATAAAAAGTTGAAAAAATTTCTGGCCAATTTGATCCAGAATTTTCATCGCAACTCGCTTATAATACGTGACTCTACCGGTTACTACACTAATGCACCTTAACATTTATAATTACGTATATACAGTTTCAACGGCAGCGATTTTCCGTTTGAAATTAATACGTACAACATAATACATAGTATGCGTTTACTCAGTTGTAGATTCCGAAAAAGAAAGCCTAATAATTTAAGATACTACAGTTCCATATGATATTTTGTTTAAATAATACAAAATTAAACATCGTGCTATTCAAAAATGTTTCCTTGAAGTAAATCCATATTTTTCAAGCAAAGAATTGAATTTCTTAAAGCAAATTTTTAGTTTCTATAGATCAAAAATAAATTTACTGTACTTAAATAAACATTTCAGTATTTTAAATATATAAATTACTTATTTTGCATAATTGATTTATTAATGATATAGGAATAAACCATTTGTTTAATTAAAAAAGTATGTATTTAAATGTACAAAATTTTAAATTAAAGAAAATCTCCAGAGAACCAACATGTAACACAATCGATGAATTTATTTAGTAACTGAAAATTATAAAAATAAATAAGATGTGTGCATCAGTTGTTAATGCTATGATGTTTAAGAATATGCTTAAATAATCCTGCACATTTCACTAATACGCACTTCTCAAAAACAAAATTAATTGAAATATTTTTAATCATCTTTGGCTGAAGTTCATAATTAGATATTTAGATATTTAGTACATAAATTCTACCATTTAAATATTTAGAACTAAAAAAATGTATATTTGATAGTCGAATTGCAATAACTATATACTATATATACTATATATATTTCAATTGCAATAACTATATACTCTATATATGCTCCCATATGGCCAGACTTCTAATTCTACCATCTACTGTGAACAACTGGACCGCTTGAAGCATGCTATTGAGCAGAAGCGTCCACAATTGGCCAAGAGGAAGGATATAGTGTTCCACCAGGACAACGCCAGACCACACACTTCGCTGATGACTCGTCAGAAGCTACGGAAGTTGGGATGGGAGGTTCTATCGTATCCACCATATGGCCCGGTCATAGCGCCAAGTGATTACCACCTGTTCCTGTCCATGTCGAACGCCCTTGGTGGTGCACAGTTGGACTCAAAAGAGGCTTGTGAATAGTGGTTGTCCGAGTTATTCACAAATAACGAGAGGGGTTTCTACGAGACAGGGGTATTATGAAGTTGCCGGCTAGATAGAAACAGGTTATCGAACAAAAGGCACATATCTGAAGTAAATCCGACCACTGTAGCACTTTTTATAAAGCATTGAATAAAGAGCAAAAAAGCGGAAGGGTGATATTTGACAACCTAATATAATGATTATTGTCAGCAATTAATCTATATTTAGAAATTGAATAGATCTAGAAAAATCTACCAATTCTAGAGTATAAAAATTTTTCATGAATTATTTTATTGCTTTGCATATTTTTAAAACATATTATATTATTATATCACTATTTTATATATAGTAGACAGAGAAAGAGGGAAAGACAGAAAACGAGAAAATGGGCGAGAGAGAAAGTGAGAGAGATAAGAAAAACCCAAAGTGATCAAAAGGTATTACTCGATATTGATGGTTTTTGCCTATAGCAGATATAGCATATATATATATAAATATATATATATATATATATATATATATTGTTACGTGGGAAATGACTTACAATTCGTTCAGCGCACGATGTGCTGTTAAAATGAATATCATCGGGCATTAAAGCCCGAGAGTAAACAGAATGATATTATAGTCCTGTTTATTAACATATCCTTCCTTAGTAACCGCGTGGGGTTCTCTACCCTGGTGAGCCTGTCGTGGCCACCTTATCCATGTGGATCGCGCGTGTACGTAGTGCTGCGTAACCGACGCAAAAAGAAGAAACGAGCCTCATACAGCTCGCACTGAGACTCCTGTCTCAATGGCGCCTAACGAGTGTTGCAAAATACACGGGAGAGGATAGACCTCGGGCAGTGAGAGTTAGCCGCGCTGATAGTATCTGCGTACTCCTGCTATCCCCTAATAACATACCCGTAATAAATACATACATAGAATTATATGAATTCGGTAATATTTTTATATAATGTACATATGTGGCTACGTATATATGTGCGTATGTTTGTACATGTCATGTGTTATGACATGTACACACGCATGTATATAGTTATACTTCTCCTGGAATGTAAGAACACGAAAACCTTAAAGTCATTATTATTATTATTATTATTATTATTATTATTATTATTATTATTATTATAATTTTTATGAGTAAATATGATTATTATAAATTGGCGGCTCGTCTGACATTACACGAGCGACGATAATGCAATGCGATCAATTCACTATAAATTAGCCGACAAAAGGGAAAATTAACAGATTGCCTGGCAAACCGACTCCGATAAAGTAGATTCACAAGAACTCCTATCGGCGCAAACAGACCTGTCTACAGCTCATTAAAACCCTATCTAAAAAACATATTCCGAAATAAAAATATTAAATTGTTCACTGTTGTAAGGTGCTCCACAAAATACGGACGGTTAATAATTTTCCTTTCCCGAAGGATATCGTCATTCAGATTGCAAGACGCTCCTCAAAAGACCAGCAGTTCTATTTTTTTGCAGATCTTTTCTGCGGTTTAATTCTTGATTCTGGTTACGAGGTGCTGCTCAAAAGACCAATGGAATAACGTATACCTTTTATTATACCCATGCTTAAAATTATTGTGATTCGTTTGAATTCCCTGCATGGAAAATAATACCAGACATTCGTGTGGTAAAAAAACCGAATAATTAACGTAGCCGTAAATAGCGCCCGTTTAGTATTAAGTTACATCCAGTTTTTTTAAATGTTCTTGTTATATTTATTTTATTTATTTAGTAATTATTTTTCGTTATTTGTTCTGTTACAGAACTATTCAGTAACCTGTATAAAGAATTTCTGTTCTCTTTCAATAAATTATTATTTTATATTTTGTTAAAAAAATATTCTGTGCTATACGAGGGTGAATTGATAAGTTTCCAGCCTGACCAAGAAAAACGACGTTCTTTTTTTTTATATTTCTCAACATAATCTCCTCCAAGGTTGATACATGTCTCATAGTGGTGTTCTAGTCTAGTAATGCCAACCCTTTAGACTGATCCGTCAAGCTCCTCAAAATACCCCTTTACAGCTTTGATTACTTCTTCATTGTCCGCAAATCTCTTACCTCCAAGCCATTTTTTGAGGTTAAGAAACAGATAATAGTCAGTCGGGGCTAGATCTGGAGAGTAGGGAGGGTTCGGCATCAATTCAAACTTCACATCGCTGATTTTAGCTATCGCAACGATTAACGTGTGCGCTGGTGCGTTATCGTGATGAAACAAGATTTTTTTCTTCGCCAGATGAGGTCGTTTAATTTTCACTTCGTCGCTCAAACGTTGCAATAAGTCTGCGTAGTATTGACCAGTGATAGTATTACCCTTTTAAAGGTAACCAATGTATATAATACCTATGCATCCCAAAAAACAGTAGCCATAATCTTGTTCGCGGAAAAAATTGTTTTTGACTTCTTTGGAGATGGTTCCCATGGTTCAATCCACTGTTTAGACTGTTGTTTGGTTTCAGGAGTATAGTAGTGGACCTAAGTTGGCGTTAGAAATGTTTTTTCGAATCAATTGTCGGCCGAGTGTTAGCAAACATCCTATCTTGCACATCTTGCACAGAGCTTTTCCATATAGAAATGTTGATGCAAAATATTTTGTACACGTTCATATAACATCTTATAGGTATCAGTTATCTCACGCACATTTAATCTGCGGTCTTTCGACAATATTTGATCGATTTTTTCGATCATATCTGGAGTTGTGACCTCGATGGGGCGTCCTGAGCGAGGCTCATCAGAGGTGCTCACACGACCCTTTTTAAACTCGAAAATAAATTTACTGTACTTAAATAAACATTTCAGTATTTTAAATATATAAATTACTTATTTTGCATAATTGATTTATTAATGATATAGGAATAAACCATTTGTTTAATTAAAAAAGTATGTATTTAAATGTATTTTAAATTAAAGAAAATCTCCAGAGAACTAACATGTAACACAATCGATGAATTTATTTATTAACAGAAAATTATAAAAATAAATAAGATGTGTGTATCAGTTGTTAATGCTATGATGTTTAAGAATATGCTTAAATAATCCTGCACATTTCACTAATACGCACTTCTCAAAAACAAAATTAATTGAAATATTTTTAATCATTTTTGGCTGAAGTTCATAATTAGAAATTTAGATATTTACTACATAAATTCTACCATTTAAATATTTAGAACTAAAAAAATGTATATTTGATAGTCGAATTGCAATAACTATATACTATATATATATATATATATTTAAATGAATAATTTCTTTTTTTTCTTATTTAATATATTTAATGTATTATATTGAATTTGTATTGTTTCTCTATTTATCAAAAAATAATTATATTGAAAAAATATTTAGATTCATTTTAATAAAATTAACTTAACGTCAAAATTATTAGGCAAGTTTACATTAAAAATAATAATCATATAAGAAGCCTGTTTAACAATGCTATAGATAAGAATGATAAATGTTTGAAAGCGGTAGTGGTATGCGAAATAAATCGAAAGACTGTGACAAATATTATATTGGACAAACGAGTAGATATCTATAACAAAGAATATATAAGCATCAGTATACTTGCGAAGCATGAATGGTTTATCCAGCTTAAAGAACATAGTTTAGACTTGTTACATTCTTTTGATTAGTAAAGTGGACAACTCTTACCATTCTTTATTAATATAAAAGGTATGTTTTACATTGAAGTTAAGAAGGTGAGAGTCGTATAAATATTATAGCAATAAATTTAGAGTGGGTATCTGGTATATAAAGTAACATACTGAGTTTTTCATTTTAGTTTAGATCCTGAGGATGAATCGTTACTAATTTTCACCATATTCACACCTTATTTGCACCAACGGAGAAAATGAGGTGACAGGGATAGTCAGCTTGTGGTTCAGTAACATTTAATATATCAGGTATGTGAATAAGTCTTTCCCGTTTTTTTTCAAATTTTGAGCCTTTATTGTGAAAAAATGGTTACAAATGAATTATTGAAAGTATTGGCCATCGCTAGCTAGAACTTTTTCCCATCTTTCTGGCCACATACGAATCCCGTTGCGAAAAAATTCGACCGGTTTCGCCTCTATCCAGTCATCCACCCATTTTTTGGCTTCCTCGTAGGTAAGGAAGTGCTGGTCAGCCAGGCCATGCGTCATCGATCTGAAGAGATGGTAATCAGACGGAGCAACGTCTGGACTATACGGCGGGTGGGGTAGGACTTCCCATTTGAGCGTTTCTAAGTATGTTTTCACCGGCGGTGCAACATGTGGGCAAGCATTGTCATGTTGCAAAATAACTTTGTCGTGCCTGTCGGAGTATTGTGGCCGTTTTTCTCGCAGTGCGCGGCTCAAACGCATCAATTGTCGTCGATAGACCTCGCCTGTGATCCTTTTATTCGGTTTCAGAAGCTCATAGTAAACCACACCTAGCTGGTCCCACCATATACAGAGCATGAGCTTGGCGCCATGAATATTTGGCTTGGCCGTCGATGATGATGCATGGCCGGGTAGTCCCCATGATTTTCTTCGCTTCGGATTATCGTAACGTATCCACTTTTCATCGCCAGTCACGATACGATGCAGAAAACCCTTTCTTTTATGTCGCTGAAGCAGCTGTTCGCAAGTGAAAAAACGCCGTTCGACGTCTCTCAGCTTCAGTTCGTACGGCACCCAATTTCCTTGCTTTTGGATCATTCCCATGGCTTTCAAACGCTTGGAAATGGTTGTTCGGTCAACTCCCAATGCTTCAGCAAGTTCTTCTTGCGTTTGACAAGAATCTTCATCAAGCAAAATCGCCAATTCTCGATCTTCAAAGATTTGCGGCCGCCCGGAACGCTCCTTGTCTTCCACGTCGAAATCACCGCTTTTGAAGCGTCGAAACCATCCGCAAACACTTGAATCATCGACACAACCTTCTCCATAAGCCTCCTGAAGCAATCGATGCGTCTCGGCAGCAGATTTCTTCAAATTGAACCAATAAAGTGAAACTTCCCGCAAATGACGTCGACTCGGCTCAAATTTCGACATTTTCACGATATCAAAAATTTATGATGCGAAAAAATTTTTACTAATGTGTTAGTATGGGATTGTTGACATATGAATAAGATTTGATTATGACATATGTAACCATTGAATACTCGCACAGTATTGGTGGCGCCATCTCTTACAAAAAGCGGGAAAGACTTATTCACACTCCTAATAGATAACTAGAGCTAATAGAAATAAATTAACTAAAGATAATAAACTATAGGATAAGATAATGAATAGAATAAGATAGATAAATAGAGATAATAGAAAAAAATTAACTAAAGATAATAAACTATAGGATAAGATAATGTATAGAATAAGAATAAATAATAGGACATTGTTGCTAAGTAAAATTACTAAATATTTGGACTGCTCACAGATAATGTAATTTATATATTATATTATATTATATTATATTATATTATATTATAGATTATAATTATAAATAAATGAAATGAATTATTAAAATAAATAGCGGTAATTAGGAATACGTAGAATAAAATAAACTAAATAGAGATAATTAGGAATAAGGGTAAATAAATAGCCTAAGTTAGCGGTAATTAGGAATACGTAGAATAAATTTAATTAAATAGAGTAATTAGAAATAAGAAGAAATAATAGGAAAGGGTACGTAAGAAGAAAGGTGCTAAAGGCGTCAACCGACTTTCTTTTAAGCGCGTGTTCGGCACGTCACGACCGCGGTCGGTCGTCGCCGGCAGCCGCCGAATTCCCCCCCCCCCCTTTCCTCCGTCTTCCCCGCGAGCAAGGAGACGCGAGGACTCCGCGCGCGACCGCCGAGTCGAGAGCAGCAGAGAAAGAGAACGAGAGAGGGGTGTGCCGCTGACCGCCAAGGAGAACAGTAGAGTCGTGAAGAAAGAAAGTATTCCGAGAGATAGTAAGTTGGAAAGTAAGGAGAAGAAAGGGAGGAACAAGTGTAAAAAGTGAGAGAAGCACGAGAAAGTAAAGGAAAAAGGTGGGAGAAGAAAGTGCGAGACAAGTGCGAAGAAAAGTCAGAAAAGTGTGAGAGAAGAAGTAAGAGATAAAGAAGAGAAAGAAAGAGAAGAAGCAAGGCAGAGGTAGGAAAAAGGGCAGAAGAGAGAGAGAGAGAGAGAGAGAGAGAGAGGGAGAGAGAGGGCGGAGAAGAAGAAGCGCACTAATGTGTTAGTATGGAATTGTTGACATATGAATAAGCTTTGATTATGACATATGTAACCATTGAATACTCGCACAGTATTGGTGGCGCCATCTCTTACAAAAAACGGGAAAGACTTATTTACACTCCTAATAGTTTATTATTTTTATTTTATTTTATTTCATTATTATTGTATTTTATTATTTTTCATATTGAATCTAATTTACTTTTAGTAATAAGTTTTATTTCAATATTCGGGGGTGATAATAAACAAGGACAGTCTGTTATTATTTTAAAACAATTGAATTGTACTTCTGTCGACTGCCCATATACAAATTAATAAATATTTTTTTATTGGTCTTACAGTCCAATCAATTTCAACCAAAAATAAAATAAAATAAAAATAAAAAATAATAAAAATAAAAATAAAAATTAAAAATAAAAATTAAATTAAAAATTAAATTAAAATGATAATGACAGTCAGACTGTCCTTGTTTACATTCACCCCCGTAGACTAATCTGAAAATAAAATATTAGCTGAAAAAATTCTTTGTTAGTAAAGTGCAGTCTGACTGTCCCCAACACCCTTACCTAATTGAAGACTTGTCCAACGTTTCGAGCTCGCTACGGCTCCTCATCAGGGACTAATCTAAACCTTATATTCTAATCTATATATACTCATCCCCACCACCAAATTTCGTAAATTAAATATAAATTCCCCCTCTACACAAATTGTCCAAAACCAATCAATTTAATAAGGAATGATAAACACTGTCCAATCTACCAGACTCTAACATTAAATTCACATTATTTCGATTCTTGGAAATGTGAATACTTTCAAGACTCTCCCGTTTATACTTATTATTAATACCATATTCCAAAATATCCACATTCACAAAATCAAAAGAATGTAAAAACTTTAAACAATGCTCTTTTAAACCAGAAGTAATATGTGAGCTACGTAAACTATATTTATGCTCATAAATTCTCTTTTTTAAATATCTACCTGTTTGTCCAATATAGTATTTATCACAATCCATGCAATTAATCTTGTAAACAACTCCTGATTTTAAGCATAAATCATCCTTATCTTTGCAATTATTAAACAATCTACTTAAATTATTGCGATTTTTAAAGAAAATTTGAATGTTATATTTCCGAAAATTTCTTTTTATTCTTTCAGATAATCCTCGAACATATGGTAAGACAATAATTTGTCAGGTAGGTTTTTAGATTTTGATTCACACCACCAATTCGGAAACAAAATTGGAGCATTGAGAGGTGTCTTTGACAGAGCAATTAAATTGTCACATAAAGATTTTAGACAAAATAATTTACAGATAGTAAGAGAGACTTTTATTAATAATGGCTACCCAATACAATTTATTAATAGATTGATTGCTGAGAGATTGTTTGAAATTTATAATACCGAAAATAGACATAGTGCAGGAATTGATTTTAACGGAGGCAAAATTATTGTTTTTTTTTATTATTTTATTTTATTTTATTTTTGGTTGAAATTGATTGGACTGTAAGACCAATAAAAAAATATTTATTAATTTGTATATGGGCAGTCGACAGAAGTACAATTCAATTGTTTTAAAATAGAAGGTCTATTTAACTTAAATTAAGGGGGTATGTCATGATTTATTTTAGAGAAATTTATTGTGAATATGGTAGTACTATTAAAGATTATTGTTCAAAATGGATTAAAATGAATTTAAAAGTTGTAATTCTTAAAGAAAAACTTACATTCCTTATTAGATGCAAGAAATCAAATATATTTCCGGTACACATTAATAATAGATTTCATGATGAATATTTTTTGCAGGTTTATAGTAAGAATGTTTGTTGTGATATAAAAAAGAATATTATCTTTTTCAAAAATAAATTACTTAATTTAGAAATTAGAGATTTACATATTCAGATTCATTCCTTAAATAGATATTTATTAAAGATTAAACATTATTTATATCAAAATATAGAAAGAAATGAATTACATGAATTTTTTCTTGGTCAAAGCAAACATTTTATGAAGACAAAATATATTAATAGACAAACACTAAAAAGGAAATTTGAATGTGTAAGAAATAAAAAACAATTTCAAAGCTGTCAATTTAACAATGCAAACAATAAAAATTGGTTTAGGAATCTAACTGACAAGGAGATACCAAATGAAGTAATAAACATCATGTCTAAAGGTGCCAAACATGGAATATTATATTGTAAAAGTAATCTCCCGATCAAAGAAATCATCGCGGAGGTTGAAAGTAATCTTTTTGGTTTAAATGATGAAGTAAAAAAGGAATGTAGGGCATCTTTGGTTAATGTCATTAGTAATTTTAAAAGAGAAAATAAATTTAATAATTTTTTAAATAGTAATTTTATACATGATTTGATTACCGCGAAGAATTTTTTGAAAAATAATCCTAATATAATCTTCCAAAAGGCCGACAAAGGTAATGTAACTGTAGCTTCCAATAAAATTGATTACATAAATTGTATAAATAATATATTAAATGATGATAGTACTTATTTGAAGATTGGTAATCCACATATCATTAAGCTACAAAATAATTTGAAAGAGTTATTAAATAATTGGAAAAGAAATGCATATATAAATGATACTACATATAAGTATTTAAAATGTGAAAATGGAACTGTGGCAAAATGTTATGGGCTTCCCAAGATTCAGAAAGAAAATCTGACATTTAGAATAATAATATCTTCCATAGGTTTCCCAACTTATAATATTGCTAGATTTTTGTCTAATATATTGGTTAAGATAGTTGGAAGAACTAGTTCTTACATTAAGGATAGTTGGTGTTTTTACAATGAAATGAAAGATATTGTTATTCCGAAAAACTACAAGATGATTTCATTGGATGTAGTATCTTTGTTTACAAATGTACCTTTAGAGTTGTTAAATGATATTATACAGGAAAAGTGGAATGAAATTAATTTGCATACAAAATTGACAATGAATGAATTTATTAAATCAATTAATTTGGTTTTTAATAACACAATTTTTTCATTTGATAATAAATTTTATGAACAAAAATACGGATGTCCAATGGGGTCGCCTTTGTCACCGGTTATAGCTAATTTAGTTATGGAAAAGTTGGAAAGTATAGCCTTGTCAAAATTGCTTTTTGAACCAATGATATTTAAGAGATATGTTGATGATATCTTTACAATTGTTCCAGAAGTTTTTGTGGATGAAATGGTGGATGTTTTCAATTCTGTACATGACAGAATTAAATTTACAAGGGAGGTTGAAGTAAATAGTCAGTTAAGTTTTTTGGACGTTAATGTGATTAGATGTAGTAATAATAAGGTAAAACTTAATTGGTACAGAAAGCCTACTTGGTCAGGTAGGTTTTTAGATTTTAATTCACACCACCAATTCGGAAACAAAATTGGAGCATTGAGAGGTGTCATTGACAGAGCAATTAAATTGTCACATAAAGATTTTAGACAAAATAATTTACAGATAGTAAGAGAGACTTTTATTAATAATGGCTATCCAATTCAATTTATTAATAGATTGATTGCTGAGAGATTGTTTAAAATTTATAATACCGAAAATAGACATAGTGCAGGAATTGATTTTAACGGAGGCAAAATTATTGTCTTACCATATGTTCGAGGATTATCTGAAAGAATAAAAAGAAATTTTCGGAAATATAACATTCAAATTTTCTTTAAAAATCGCAATAATTTAAGTAGATTGTTTAATAATTGCAAAGATAAGGATGATTTATGCTTAAAATCAGGAGTTGTTTACAAGATTAATTGCATGGATTGTGATAAATACTATATTGGACAAACAGGTAGATATTTAAAAAAGAGAATTTATGAGCATAAATATAGTTTACGTAGCTCACATATTACTTCTGGTTTAAAAGAGCATTGTTTAAAGTTTTTACATTCTTTTGATTTTGTGAATGTGGATATTTTGGAATATGGTATTAATAATAAGTATAAACGGGAGAGTCTTGAAAGTATTCACATTTCCAGGAATCGAAATAATGTGAATTTAATGTTAGAGTCTGGTAAATTGGACAGTGTTTATCATTCCTTATTAAGTTGATTGGTTTTGGACAATTTGTGTAGAGGGGCAATTTATATTTAATTTACTAAATTTGGATATGGGGATGGGTATATATAGAATAGAATATAAGGTTTAGATTAGTCCCTGATGAGGAGCCGTAGCGAGCTCGAAACGTTGGACAAGTCTTCAATTAGGTAAGGGTGTTGGGGACAGTCAGACTGCACTTTACTAACAAAGAATTTTTTCAGCTAATATTTTATTTTCAGATTAGTCTACGGGGGTGAATGTAAACAAGGACAGTCTGACTGTCATTATCATTTTAATTTAATTTTTAATTTAATTTTTATTTTTAATTTTTATTTTTATTTTTATTATTTTTTATTTTTATTTTATTTTATTTTTGGTTGAAATTGATTGGACTGTAAGACCAATAAAAAAATATTTATTAATTTGTTATTATTTTAGTTAATATATTCTACTATAAAGACTGTAAGACCGATAAGAATATTTATTAATTTAATATTCAATAAAATAGGGTAAGGTGTCTATCTCGGGACTAAATGCATACTGCCACACCATTCATAATGTTTCAGGGGGCCCTCCGAATATTTCATTTTTTTTTTGCAGAAATGTTATCATAGGTAAAATCATCTATAGGCAATATATTTTTATACATGGAGTATTTTTTTACATAGATAGTATTTAACTATTTAATTGGTTACGTTACTATGACGGGCGCAGCCGAGATGAGAGTGTTAGTATATGACGTCCTCATCTAAGTCTGCACTCCTTCCAATTTTATAAGATGTTCTTTTATACTTTCAACTAAAAGAATGTCAGATTTCGCATTAGGAACATAACATGCTCCATGGAATCAAGGTAAGAGAACAACTGCGCTTTAGACAGATGGCTTATCTTAGTTGTCAAATTAAGTTACGGTTTGGAAGATCACATAGAGATGTAGTATTATCTATCATACTCTTGTCAGGACATGATTAACACTTGTGGTATATTCCAAATCCTTTCGTATTATATGTTATGTAGTGGATTCAAAATACATACAATTGTTTAGAGATTACTTTATACCTCATCATATGTTAATAGAAAATAAAGATTAATATAAAAAAAAGGTCACAAGGAAGTAAGTATGAGCGAGTGATAGGTTGATTTGTTACAAAAAATCACTATACGTAGTCTCGATAAACAACCTAAATTATAATGCAATGATGTAACAGAATGCCAACAATATTAACGAAAAAGCGAGCGTTTTCAGATAACTATCACATGCTCTGTTTTGCCTCTGTCTTATTTAAAATAGTAAGGATAGTCTAAAGAGCAAAAGCAGCGATTGCGACACATGTGGATAAACTTAGTTCTGATTAATTAAAATAAAAATCTGCTACTATTAGACAGCACAGGCTTGGCTCAATCCACCCTGTTTAATTTGGTAGCTGAATGTACCTACCGAAGCTCCTATCAATATCACCTATACCAGCTGCATTTTAATTTACCCTTTGGGATCACACTTTGATAGCTGGACTAGTCCCATGGATTGACGCGCATAACTGGATGAGACTAGGAATAAATACGTATCAATAAACACTCCAAGTATTAGGAAAAATGTAAAAAAATTACAATGAACTTTCCCTATTCTAAAACTAGTAACGCAATAATGAATAAATTGAAAACTCAATTCTAATTAAACATCACATGATATAGCTTCCTTTTATTTTTGGGCTTTGTGTTCTGATTGTTGGTACAAATATTATATTCATTAATATTCCACAAATTCTGCGAAGTTGTCATTTAATTTTAAGGGACCTCTAAGTGAACTCTTGTCGCTGCGCCCTATTATCACTGTTACTATGTTCTTGTTCTGCGTATATCTGCCGGGAATATGCACAAATTCAGCTAACTTAGTACATTAATATTGAGTTTCCTTTTCTGCCTGGCTCCATACACTGAAACATTTTACCGCTTATGAAAGATAGGATCTCTTTAAACCTTATGAATCTCTCTCTCTACTTCCGAGCGCTTGCTGCCTTTCACTCTCTTGCTCTCTGTCTCTCTTTCTCTCTCTCTCTCTCTCTCTCTCTCTGTCTTCTTCGTATTCAAAGCCAACAGTATCGACCTAGGTATATAGTACATTGGTAGCTGCTGTTTGCGTATAATAACTGCGTACCTGAACTTACGAATTTACTTACGCATTTATAGTCGGTTTACTTCTCGGACATTTATTTTATGAGGGAATTCAAATAGCAAGTTGGCCTAGTTTGACTTTCTTCTTAGACGCCACCTAGGGAGCTTGAGCTTATCATACTTTCAGTTTTGATTTTGTCGATAAGACTGGAATAGGTTTCTCTGGTCGAGAATACTTTGCTCAGCAGTACAAGCTCGACAATTATGGAGTTCAATGCAAAGCGGTTGCGCTTGCAGATTACGTGCAGTTAACCGTTTTAGCTGCAAAAAATTAAACGGCAATCATATTCGCAGAGAATTGATCACTATTTCTCATAATAACTGAACCAATGTGTAGATAGTTCGAAGATGGCGTACAGATTTTCTCGAGTCAGGATGCGATGAGATTGAAAAATTATTCAGATGGAAAGACAATGAATTATTGATGATGTTTTGAAAATGATGCTTCTTGAATGTGAAATATATCGAAATTCATAAAATCTTGTCAGAGAAGCTGGTTTACAGTAAAATTTATGCAAAAAAGTCATTAAATCGCAGATAAAAAAGAGGACTTTTTGAGTTTTTTTGAGTCCAAGGCGACTATATAGAAAAGTTTGTATAATCAAAAGAATACTCTGAAATGATTTTTATAGCCTAAAACTAGTGTTTAATTTTGTTTCCAACTCAGGGAACTAATATTTGGAATTCTCTCGTTAGAAGATTCTTTTTTTTGATTTTTAAATTTTATTTTAAGATCAACTTGTAGAAGGCTACAGTCACGTCCTATAACACTATTCTGTGTGTATATCTATATTTTTTCTTATCTCTACAAATTTATGTCTATTTACACATAAAGACCGCTAGTCGATTTCAACGGATCTAATAGGCCGTTCACGTTTATTTATACGTATTGATCGAATGTTAGTTAGGCACTCGATCGACCTCTGCCTCCATGACAAAGTCGATAGCGCTAATCTTGTTTACCATCGCGAAATTTCCTAGCCTGTTCGTTTCAATACGAGGTCAGACAATTAAGTAATACGACCGGTTTTATTTCTCGGTGTGTGGTAACACTGCGCACCTGTAACTCCGACACTGTAATAGTAGATCCCTATTGTCTCGATGGAACATTGATCACCCTTATACCATTATTTCTTCGCCAGCTGCTTGATATTTTGTAACAACGCGCGAGTAGTGTATGTGACGAAAATGGAACAGAGAAATTTAGTGCACCGGTGCGCGATAAATTCGACGTAACCGCGACAGAAACTTGTGAAAAAGTGCTTTAATTGTATGGTAGTGAAAGTCAATGTTCGACATTTTGACTCCATTGACGTCATCCAAGAATCTGTGACAAGAAGTGTTTAAAACACAAGAAGTGTTCTAGAATTGTTACGAAAATGGAATTTAATATACTCGATATTTTAATTGTGTCGCATTACTTAATGGTCTTACCTCGTATTCGTGAACCGAGACAATTCCGCATAAAGTTCAAACCGCATTTCTTAGCAGCTTCATTTCGTCATGCTTCTTGAGCCCGGGATTTAATGTCCAATATAATATTCTAATACTTTCGTTCTATAAAGGTAGAACCCTGGCTGCATATTTTGGTCACGCTTTTGGCAGTATTCGTAACATGCACCGTTTGCAATGCTACAATATATTATATATTATATTATATTTATTATATATATATATTTATTACAGACGCGAGATATTCTTGTTACAACGTTTAATATAATACTACAAGGTGTGTTCAAATAATAAGGTGACTTTTTGGATTTCCCAGAAAATATTTATTTATTAATCGATACTTATGTTGTTCCCTTCAAAAACCCTCCTCAGATATAATACATTTGTGCCACTTTTTCCAATCATCGAAGTACTTCTGATAATTTTTGGGAAAAGAATAAAATCACTGGATAGCAAATCTGGCGAATATGGAGGCTGAGGCATGACTCCGGTGTTGGTCTTGGATACCAAATCTCTCATAAGCAACGATGAATGAGTAGCCGTGCTTTCTTCGGTTTTGATTCTTCTGGACTCATCCATTGGAACAATTGGGCTTTAGTTTCGATGTCATGACCATTTACCTACGATTTATCGACAGGTTTAATCCTTTTGAGAAAATCAGCTTTATTATTGACTTCAATAAACATCTCCTGAGCTATGGTCATGCGACTGTTCATTTGATAAAAATTAAGCAGATTTATCAAAAAGAGATACAATTATACAAATGAATCAGGTAAAAGATAAAAATTAAGCAGAAACGAATTTCACTGACGGATAAGCCAACCAATATGCCAACATCTTCAGCAACTTTTTTGATAGTGATTAGACGATTTTTTAACACAATATCTTTCAATGCTTCAGAGTTTTCATCTGTTGTTGACATGCTAGGACGTCCAGGACGAGGTTCATCTTCGGCATCTTCTCACCGTTCTTGGAACAGCTTGTATCAAAATTCTCGCACACAGGATACGGGAGAAAATTTGAACTTACAGCCTGTAGAGAGTTAATATGGAGACGCCACCGTATGAGTACGCGCGCAACGACTCCTTCCGCGAATGAAATACGTGAACCACGATCTATCTATATTTTAAGAAGTTTTTCTTTTTGTCTCACTGGCGTATAAGTGATACATACTATGACTATCTTATTCATACTTGCAATATAAAATGACCTTGCATTATATTTATCGAAGTATACAAAGCAATCTAATATTAGTAAACAAATGAAACAAACTTTCGCTAAATTTTGACGTCGAAAAGTTAACGCGGCGTGTGCGACCACGTATATACTTCCCTTTTGATTGCGAGCTTGTACTTTCCTTATACACATCTCGCGAAAATTTTTAATGAAATCGAGTACTGAACAGGTTGTAGAATTTCTCAAGAAGGAAAAGTAGCCTGTGCTAATTTTAATTATAATTGCATAAGGCAGTCACAGAAAAGTTTTCTTAAAACAAAGAGACTTTTTCTGCTCACATTTCTATAAATAGATAAACTTATTAACTCTATCAGTAGTAACAAAAGATATATTGCAATTTTTCTTCTCTTTCCTTCCGAAATGATCAACTTATCGTTTAGCTAATTCGAACATAACTAGAGGGTAAATGACACATACCCCGCACATAATATACCACGCTTTAAAATGATAGGGGAAAAGGGATTAAAGAGGAATCAACTATCTGTATACTTAGATGCGCCACTTCGTTGTTTGGAAGTGCATAAGTCAAGTAGGACTTCAACAGCTTCTAAGAGTAATATCAGTAAGCTAAGTCGACTTTTCCAAGTCTATAGTTCGATATTCTCGCAAGCCAGTAAAATAAGTGAATTTAAGAGCAGTCTAGAAGCACTCTGAAAAATCGTCCCCAGCGCGAAGGCATGCCTTACTTATAGTTTACAGGGTCCAAACTTGATTGCAGGTAGAAAACTAAGGCATAAAAGGCTAGTCCGTATCCGTAGTATGGGAGCCTATATTAACAATTCGTTCCTTGCTTCAATAAGGCCAAACTAAATGCCAGTTTCCAGGCATATAAGACTTTAAACTTATCATTATAATGTAAGCGTCCCGATAAAATACTATATATATATATATATATATATATATATATATATATATAAATATATATTAATATATATTTATATTATAAAATATATGTTTATATTTATTTCAAATTAGTTTACGGCGATGATTTTAAACCAGAAGATACGCCTTTCTCTTAATTAGAAGTTCCAGCTCTAGGAGCGATGAAGACTGGACCTGGTTCCTGTTACATTCTATAGCTCTATCTGTAGGATTGAGTCGTTCATCTTGATGCAGGAAATCAGGAGTTATTTACAAGATTAATTGTATGGATTGTAATAAATACTATATTGGACTAGCTAATATATTACTTCCGGTTTAAACGAGCATTGTTTAAAGTTTTTACATTCTTTTGATTTTGTGAATGTGGATATTTTGGAACATGGTATTAATAATAACTATAAAAGGGAGAGTCTTGAAAGTATTCACATTTCCAGGAATCGGAATAATATGAATTTAATGTTAGAGTCTAGTAAATTGGACAATGTTTATCATTCCTTATTAAGTTGATTGGTATTAAACAATTTATGTAGAAGGGGGAATTTAAATTTAATTTACTAAATTTGGTAGTGGGGATAAGGTATATATAGATTAGAATATAAGGTTTAGTTTAGTTTAGTTTAGTTTAGTCCCTGATGAGGAGCCGTAGCGAGCTCGAAACGTTGGACTGGATCGTCAATTAGGTAAGGGTTTTGGGGACAGTCAGACAGACTGCACTTTACTAAAGAAAATATTTTAAGCTAATATTTTATTTTCAGATTAATCTACAGGGGTGACTGTAAATAAGGGCAGTCTGACTGTCATTATAATTTTTAATTTAATTTTTAATTTAATTTTTATTTTTATTATTTTTGTGTATTGATGAATTAAAGTTAATGTGGATATGTATTGATATTGTTATGTATTGTTTTCGATTGATTTGATTGGACTGTAAGACCAATGAAAAAAATATTTATTAATTTGTATATAAGCAGTCGACAAAAGTACAATTAAATTATTTCAAAAGTAATAAGCGATAAATTGTAAGTTATATTTGTACAGTGCTTGTAGTTTTTGTAGTACTATAGTTAGTGCTAACTATTGATATTTATTGTTTAGAAATGAATTAGAGGATGAATAATAAAATAAAGATAATATCAATGCTAAGAGAAAGAATAGTTGGGTAAAAATAAATATGAAATTTGATACCTGTAAAGTTTTCGATGAATTCTTGCTCTATTCTCATGCATCTATAAAATATTTTTTTACATTCATCCTCATGTATTTTCTTATCGAGATTCCTGAAAAAAATAAATTTGAACTTATCAATTTGAACGATAGATCTAGTAGTATTATAAAACTTTATTATATAAATAGGTATATTATTTTGTAGTGATTAATTTATTTTGGAATATTACTTTGTGTAAAATAGTTCATTATTACTCTAGATTAATCTCATTATTACTCAATAGTAAATACAATATGCTGAAGTATTCGTTGACAAGTTTGAAAAAAATTTTAAAAATTATACTTTTAACTTGTAGCGAACTCATAATTCGAAGTTGAAGCAATATATATAAATTTCTTGGATTAGATGACCTTTTCCCGGTAATTTTTACCTTAGTTAAATATGTTATGTGGCAGCAGTCCAGGTTCTCATGGAATAAGAAAATACTTGATAGATTACTACTCCGTCACTAGTAAAATTAAATGTAACAACAATCATCCAAAGAAAGTTCCTTCAATTACCAAAAAATTAATAATTAATTTAAATAAATTAAATGATTAAAAAAAAGAAATCAATTTGATAGAACATTTATAGAGTTTGTAGACAAAGTAAATTTTAAATTCAACTAATGCCTAATTAAGTCAACTTCTTGAGCATATTGCAACCTTTTTTTTAAGTATTGCCTTTATTTCAAATGAAATAAAATGGTTTAATATTAATTATTTAAAACGATCTCTGTTTTTATTTGAGATGTGTTTAATATACGAATAGAGTGCTCTAAATAGCTTGATAATTTTCACTAAAGTGGTCAAGTGTATATTTTGTTGATAAATTAAGTAGATTTTTTACCTAAATGCTTGACTTTTCCATAACTGCCGACATTCCTTGTCACTAAATAAATTTCGAATTTTCAATTAACCAGAAATAATTCTAATTTACGAAGCTAATGCTTTGGCGAACCTAAGGGGGATCATTCACTTTTCTGACTAAAGGTTCTATTAGTACAGTTGTCGAAGAAAGATCATCGTTTGACAAGATAATTCTATCTTCGATCGAAATAAACGGTTAAAGAAAAAGAAAGACATTTGAGAGTAAGACAAATACAGAATAGAAAGCAGACGTACTGTTGGATGATATAAATCGCCGAATTCGTCGAAGTAAGAGGGGTCCCAAGATACCTAATTGGTATAGGTTTTTTCATCTTCTTAAGGTGGCAGAGAAGCTTTTGAGCTGTTGCTTAGTACCAGACTAACTGAGGCAATTCACAGCACCCGAGATTTATTCGACTAACAGTATGGATTTAGAAAAGGACTATTGATCGTTGAAGCAGTAAAGGATGTAGCAAATATTTTCTGAAATAACACTAAAATTTGCCTTGTGACGAGACCAGCAATTTTACTGGTTAATCTAGATATTTGAAACGCTTTTAACTGCGGCAAGTGGACGAAAATGTTAGAAGCACTAGATCTATCCTTTAGGATAGACTCTGACCTATGTATTATACGACACTACTTAAGAAACCGAAATTTGACGTATAAAATACTTTACGAAAATAAACAGTATCGTGTAAATGGAGAGATCTTGCAAGCTTCTATCTTGCGTCATGATATGGAAAATATACAATACGATATCTTACTTATACTGAAAATGACAAAGAATATACGATTTATTACGTGCGCCGACGATAGGGTAGCCATACGGTCGCATCATCATCATTTGATTCAGCATACAATCTGTTCAGTAAGAGCGGGTCGTGTTAATTGATAACAAAATTTATTTGATGAAACTTTCATATTTATATATTAGGTTCTCAAATATATCCCTTCCGCCTTTTTGTCTTATGAATATTACATATCTGGCAATATTATACATCATTTGAAAGGTCTTAACATAACATACAAAACGACGCTATTTTAAAGTTTTCCTTCGTCAAAGGCAAATCCGCTCGAAAAACGTTCCGTGAGATTAATGATGTTTTAGGGGATGGCACACTATCACTTCGAACTGACAGGAATGGTTTCGATTATTCAGAGCCGGTGAAAACGACGCCATGGATAAGCCAGCCGGCGGAAAACCTGTGACGACGAATACCGATCAAATCATGGAATTTATCAAGTTAGACCGACATGTGGCTTATTGTGACATCGCCTAAGAGATGAGAGATAGTCACCAAACCATTTTAAACTATCTGCAGAAGGTTGAATACAAAAAAGCTTGATGATTGGGTGTCGCATGATTTGACGCAAAAAAAACCTTCTGGACCGAATCAACGCCTGCGATGTGCTGCCGAAACAGAATGAACTCGACCCTTTTTTGAAGCGGATGGTGACTGGCGACGAAAAATGGTAGACATACGACAATATTAAGCAAAAACGGTCGTGGTCCAAGGCCGGTGGACCGTACCAAACAGTGGCCAAGCCGGGATTAACGGCCAGGAAGGTTTTGTTGTGTGTTTGGTGGGATTGGAAGGGAATCATCCACTATTAGCTGCTCCCATATGGCCAGACGCTTAATTCTACCATCTACTATGAACAACTGAACCGCTTAAAGCAGGCTATCGACCAGAAGCGTCGACAATTGGCCAACAGGAAGGGTGTAGTATTCCACCAGGACAACGCCAGACCACACACTTCGTTGATGACTCATCAGAAGCTACGGGAGTTCAGATGGGAGGTTTTATCGCATCCACCATATAGCCCGGACATAGCGCCAAGTCATTACTACCTGTTCCGGTCCATGTCTAACGCCCTTGGTTGTGTAAAGTTGGACTCAAAAGAGTCTTGTGTACAGTAGCTGTCCGAGTTCTTCGCAAATAAGGAGAGGAGTGAAGTTTCCAGGAGAGGGGTATTATGAAGTTACCGTCTAGATGGAAACAGATTATCGAACAAAACGGCGCATATTTGAAGTAAATCTGACCATTGTAACACTTTTTATAAAGCATTGAATGAAGAGCAGAAAAGCGAAAGGGAGATATTTGACAAACTAATATATATATATATATATATATATATATATATATATATATATATATATATATATTACGTTTCGATCAGTTCCGAAACGTATTGACAAATATAATTGCAGAAAATGTATAAATGCATTGTGCATATTAGTTAAATTTCGGAGAACCATTATAAATAAAGTAAGATATAGCCAAAATAATTAAAAGAAATGCATGAAAGGTGTTAATAAGCAGAGTTAGGAGTGCAAAAGATACATCAGAGTATTATATCTATATCATCCAAAGAGTAGATTGCTATAGGAGATGAAGAACTACAGTTTAAATGCAAATTTTGATAACAATTGAAGATGTATTTTTGAATTCTTAATATATTATTCTTGATATTCATTGGATTCTAGAAACTGAAGTTAAATTCCTATCGTTCAATTATTTTATAATATTAAAATACTTACAAGCACCGAAGAAGGACATAAATAATAAAAACTATAGGATAAGATAGCAAAAATAAATTGATAATAGGAATCTTATGTTTATAAAGGAAACATAGTAATTAAAATTATTAAAGAAAATAAAAAAATCATTTTTTTATTTCAATATGTGTTAAGCTGAAATATAAAGAAAACGAGTATATTGCATTGATTCTTTTTTATTTAATATACCATGATATTATAGCTCCATTATCGGAACAGACAGATCATAAATACTGTATGTAAATAAACGTAAATAATAATGTAAATAATAATGTAAATAATAAAATGTAAATTATAATTTAAAAGGATTATAGACATTGCTGTGACTTATAACTGATATATAACTAATAGTTTTGGAATGTTATCTACATTCATCAAAATCAGTTCTCTCCGTAATTCAGCCGAAAGAACCTCCCTAGAGCTGCCCTTGTTCCTGAGCTCTACTAAAATCTAGTAAATTCCTGAATATTACCATTGGAATCATGCTTACATGGCGCTTCATTAAAGACCAACGAAGACGTGATTCTGCGTACACGGGCTCAAGCGTGTTTGAGTGCTGGACAAAAGAAACTGGTGACGTAATGAGCGACTAGGGGCCGAGGTGAGTTGAGTATAATGTAAATCTAAAGTAAAAAAGCTGTGTTGTTTTATTACACATCAAACAGCTCGACGCGAGAAGGGTGTTTATTATTTATAACTTATTGTATTATTTTAATAGATTATATTTTTAGTATTTTATTCATATAAGCAATATTAGTTTTGTGATTTTATCCCGATTTTACCAAAAACTCCCTTTCCCTTCAAAGTGACCCTGGCACTACCACGTAAATTATCTCGAGGGAAAGAAGGAAACCTTACAAATGGTTTAGCTATTGCTCAAATGGTCCATCTAAAACTTGTCAAAATCATCATAATTTAGTAGAAAGTAGAGATTTCGAAGACAATTTCAAGCTAAATATGATCTATTTATGATATGATATTAAAATGGAAATTTGCAAAAACTCGTTAACTTAACAGAACGACACATGGGAAATTAACTCTCAAATAAGTCTCTCTGTACTTCTATAATCTATATAATTTTTGAAATAAATAGTTATGTATACTGTTTGGTGATTGTATGAATTTCACATAGAAGACTGAAATTAAATATGATAAGAAAATAATATGAAAATAAATATGAGTTAATTCGGAATTTTGATAATTTTGAAAAGAAACGAGAAAATTTTTTCTAAATATTATTACTAAGGATATTTCATTCCGGAAATAACTATATTCATCGTTTAAAATAAATAATTTGAACTTTGTTGACAATGCCCGAACGGTGATCAAAAAGCTTGTGGTGTGAATCTTAAAAAATTTATTTTACTTTCTTTTAGAAAAAATTCTTCTGGATTTTTTTCGAATCTGAACCACTAAAATTACAATGGTAAATAATTGTCCAGTTACGTTTATCAACCAGAAATCTTTGGAACATAAGAAAATTACTTTAGAAATAGTTGGAAATTTTTACATGAATTGTGAAAATTTATTAAAAACTATGTTCCCATTGTGTAATTTATATATAATACAAAGTAAGATATTTAAAATTTGAAAAATTAGTGTAGCATTTTTACAACTTTCTGTTTATAGCAGAAATAAAAAAAATGTGACCATTTTAATGGTATTTTTCAAACATCTGATAGATCAAGATCAAAATAGTTATTTTTTAGTCTATATATTTTTTTCTGTATAAATGTTCTTTCTTAACAAATATGGAATTAATAGTAATATTACTATTGGCTATTCTATATCATCTGTTAACTATGACAACTATCTGACAAGTAATATTGGTACAGAAAATGCATACCACAGGAAATATGTGCCTATTTTGATGTGATCTGTAACTTGTTAACAATAATTTTGCGGTTTTTCGTATTTTACAAGATAACTTAAATATTTGTGATAAGGATTCCGTAAAACATAAAATAAACAATTTATCAACCTAGTCGAGTAAGGCGACTAGTGTATCATACAGTTACAATTACATTTGAGTCAATTCAAAAAGGAAATCGATTTTCCTGTGAATAATAAAATAATGCTTAAAAAAACAAATCCTCTGTCAAACATTGTACAAAATTTAATTTTTGTACATAGTTATAATTTTTCCATATTAATTTCTTCAAAAAATTTTAAGTTACAATAAAAGGTTCCACTTTCTGTAAATTAATTATGTAATAACATTTATTACATTTTTATACATAAAGTTTTATTCAATTGCTATTTAAATTATCATATCAAGCAATTTATTAAAGCATATAATGTACATTCAACTACCACTTCGAAAAAAAATTCAGATAAATCTATTTTAGTAAAAGTATATTTGAATGAATTCAATAAATAGGTTTATTTGAATACAAAAAATATATTTATTACATTACACTTAATTATATATTGTGTAACGGTGCGCGTGTCCGCCTCGAGCACGAGGACGGCGGGCACGGCCGTTATAAATCTGTGCCCGGCTGGGCTTAGCCCCGAAGGATTCCGGCAAGGGAGAGGGGCGGTTCGCGAAGGGTGAAATATCGCGTTCGGGACTGCGCGTGGGACAGGGCGGCTAATGGAGCACACTTGATAATAATAAAGAATAAAAATAATTAAAATTTAAATAAGGTTTAATAACGCAGTGCAAACAAAGAATACAACGCAGCGCCTATATATGAGGCGTGCGGGACGCAGGCCGATGGTCGCCGAGGCGACGGCGCGCGGGGCGTTCGGGAAGAGAGAGAGAGAGAGAGAGAGAGAGAGAGAGAGAGAGAACAGGAGCTGCCACTTACAGGGAACCGGAACTCGTTGGTCCCGCAGCGCGTACTCGTCCGGCGGCAGCACCTTCCTTCGCCGGGAGCGGCGGTGACGTCGGCGTCCGGAGACCCCGGGATGGGGCGGCTATTCCGCGGAGGCGGGGTCGGACGACAATTCGTCCGCTCGGACTCTTGCCCGGCGCGTGTGCACCGCACACACCCACAACACTGTGGCACAGAACGCGCGTCCAATCAAGTACCCTCCCCGAAGACGAGGTACGAGACGAGGGAAACACTCGAAGCACAAGGTGTTCCCGCACGCCGTTAGTCACGACACGACCGTAGCGAGAAGCCAAAGCAAAAACGTGCGTGAAAGGCCGGTTACGACGCGTGTGTCCTCTTCGCGGCTCTCTTTCTGTCTCCCTAATTCGCGCGCGTGGCTGTCTCTCCCCACTCCCCGCTCTCTCTCTCACTTACCTCTCCGCCGGTGGTTGTGCGTCGGCCTGCAACATACAAACATTTCTACATATAAATATACAGATAAATATGTACATGCTACAGCTGGAGAGAGAGCAACGGGACGGGGAAGGCAGGCGCACGCAGTGCTTGCGTTCCTCGTCACACGCCCCCCCTCCAGCCGCTGGTAGCCGAAGCGTGACAGCTCGACCCAACATCTCTCTCTCAGATCGACCATCGTGTCAGGATGAGGAACGGGGTGGCTGCGGTCTACCGCTGAGGATCACTGGGATGAGGAAGGACGGGTAAAGAACTCTCTTCCCTAGACGCAGTTGTTTTTGGAGGTAACAATCGCCGGTGTTCCTCCGTCAATAACGGCGCCAGTCAATAATCGAAGCTAGTCGGCCCGTTGACGGGCGCGGGCTTGGGCCCGAGTGCGGCGGGGAGATTGGTCCCGCGGCGGGGTTGAGCGTCCGCTCTTCCTGGGGCGACCTACTTTTCGCCTCACCAGGTGCACGTCGTTACGGCAGGCGGCTCCGCTGTTATCGGGCTCCGCAGGGGCTCGCGCTTGGGTTCTTCGACGGGTTACGATTCGCGTCCTACGCGGCCTCCCTAATCTACGCGGTGCGATATCGGTCTTAGATCGCGTGGCATTGCCCGCGGGGGTATCGCTTCGCACGCTTGTATCGGAATTACAATGAGGCGCGTCGTCGGGGCGCCGTACGCTCACCAGTGGTGTTACAATGCGGATTCGCTCGCTCGCCTCGACATTACAATTCGACGCATCGCAGTCACGCTCTTCGCCCGAAGGCTCTTCCGTGTCGGAACTGCTATCATCTTCGGGGTCGTGATCTCGATGGTAGGGCTTCAGGTCGGCGACGTGATGCTTACCAGCATCTCTTCCCGTAGAGTCGACCAGTCGATAAACATTCGTGCCGAGTTTCTCCGTGATGGTAAAGGGCCCGTCGAATTTTGGGGCCAGTTTGGCGCTGACGCCCTGTATGCCTGACGAGAGGATGCGATTACGCCGCCATACGCGATCGCCAATCGCGTAATGCACGTCGCGACGTCTCGCATTATAATAGCGAGCTTGCTTTGCCTGCGCTTTCTGCGAGTTTTCCGCTGCCTTTAGATGGAGATCAGATAATTTCTCCATGCGCTCTTTCCAATGTTGTAGAGCAGCCTCTTCTTGCGCAATCTGTGCGCGCTGCTCCTCCTGGCGACGGTGTGTGCCAGGGGCTGAGGGGTGACGACCCGTATTAAGGAAGGCCGGACTTACGCCAATGGAGTCTTGTACGGATGTATTGTACGCGAACATGAGCTCGGCGATGTGCGCATCCCAAGTACTGTGAGACTCCTCAATGAAGGCGATTATCGCGGTCTTCAGAGTCCTATTGACCCTCTCTACCGGATTGGCTTGAGCGTGATAAGGAGGTATCATGGAATGCTCCACCCCACGCTTCACAAGGAATTTCTCAATGATTTTATTACGAAATTCGGTGCCATTGTCCGATAGGAATACTTCGGGCGTACCAAAGCGTAAAAATACGCGATCTTTCAACTCGCGGCGAGTCGTTTGCGCATTCGCCTTTCTGATGGGAATACATTCTACCCAGCGAGTGAATAGATCCATGAAGACGAGCAAATACTCGTATCCCCGGGTAGATCGCGGAAATGGACCCATCACATCTCCAGCTACTATTTCCCAAGGGCGGGTGACCGTTCGATGGCCCATCAGGCCAGCTGGTGCAGCCTGCTGCACCTTACATTGTTGGCACACGGTGCAGTCACGGACAAATTATGTCACATCTTTGTGCATTGATGGCCAATAGTATGATCGTACAATTCGGTCATATGTTTTATGGCGTCTGAAATGACCAGCTGTGGGCTCCTCATGACATTCATGCAGAACGGTACGACGATCTTCTTTAGGCACGACTAACTTCCACGCATCCTGGTCGTCTACTAAATCTTCGACGGCAGGATCGGGACGGTAGTAGTATAGTCGCTGCCCAACGAATTTCCACCATGGGAGGTTGGTCGGATCGCTCACCACTTTCTTACGAAGGCGCAAATACCAGGGGTCTTGCACATCGGTGACGCCGAGGGAGGCGACTTCGCAGGTCGGCTCGTCTTCGTACAACCGAGAGAGGGCGTCTGGTACGCAATTCAAGGTACCTTTCCGGTGGATGACTTCGTGGTCGTATCCCTGCAATTCCAAGGCCCAACGGGCGAGTCTGCCCGTGGGGTTGCGCAATGAGTGCAGCCAACGAAGGCTGCTGTGATCGGTTATCACCTGGAAGTGATAGCCCTCGACGTACGGGCGGAATTTACGCACAGCCCATAGCACGGCGAGGCACTCGCGTTCGGTGACCGAATAGTTACGCTCAGCCGCAGTCATCGTGCGACTAGCGTAGGAGAGCACGCGCTCCTCGCCATCAACAGCTTGCGTGAGCACGGCGCCCAGTCCCGAGTCGCTGGCGTCCGTTTGGATGACGAACGTTTCTCCAAAAGACGGTCGAGAAAGGACGGGTGCAGATGCGACGAGCGCCCGGATTTGTTCGAAGGCGTGCTGTTGCTCTTCTCCCCAATGGTACTTGATGTTCTTCTTGGTTAATCGGGTGAGAGGCTCAGCAAGCGTTGCGAAGTTCTCTAAGAACTTGCGATACCAGGACGCAAGGCCTAAAAACCTACGGAGCTGCTTCAGGTTCTTTGGTGCGGCGTAAGTCAAGATTGGTGCAATCTTATCCGGATCGGGTCGAAAACCGTCACGATCCACGAGGACGCCGAGGAACCGTACCTCCGCGAGTCCGAATTTACTCTTCTGCCGATTGATGGTCAAGCCGGCATCGGAAGTCCGTCTCAGGATATGTTCGAGCCACCTGAGGTGCTCGTCAAAGCTCTCCGTAGCGATGATCACATCATCGAGGTAGGCGAAGGCCACCGGCTCCATTTCAGGGCCGATCAGCTTGTCGCTTAACTGCTGAAAGGTGGCAGGGCCACCGGCGACACCATATGGCATACGGGTCCATTCGAATAACCCCATGTCTGGAACCGTGAAGGCAGAGAGGTGTCGCGATTCCTCACGAAGAGGAACCTGATGGTAGGCGCTGCTGAGGTCCAGTGTGGAGATGTATCGCGCATTTCTCAGTTTCCGTGAGATTACGTCCATGTAAGGGAGCGGGTACGCGCTGACCTTGGACACAGAATTCAATTTGCGATAGTCCACACAGAATCGGTAGCTCCCATCGCTCTTGCGAACCATCACGACGGGGCTAGACCATTCGTTGGTTGATCTGCGAATTACGCCCTGATCAAGCATCTTGCGAACTTGCGCATGCATTTCCAGCTCTATCTTCTGAGAGACCGGATAATAACGCTGCTTAATCGGCTTAGCATCGCCGACATCGATCACGTGGTCGGTCAGATGCGTGCAGCCCAGAGGCTGGTCAGCTGGAGGCAGCATCCGGTCGAGGAGTTCCTCGAGAGCTCGGCGTTGACTATCGTCAATATCGGCCAAGCCTATAGAGGCAAGCGAATACGCCGAGGTAACTGAGACGGTGCAGAGTTGTAACGGAACGAAATCCGCAGCACCCTCGATCGACATGGTGTTGTCGCGCGGGTGGATGACCGCATTGAAGGCGCGGTAGAAGTCTGCACCGAGCAGACAGTCATTTTCCAAGTCTGGAATTATGATGACGTCTAGCTCCATTTCTACGTCTGCTATGGCAAACGGAAGGGCCACCTGGCCTATTATCGGCTCAATTTTTCCCGTGGCGAGTCGAGCGCCAGATCCAGGGAAGGGTCGAACTAGACGACCGAGGGCAGATGCAATCTGCAGGCCGATTGCTCCGAGAGCTGTACGAGCAGCCCCTGCATCAAGCAGTGCATGAATGCGAAACTCGCCTATGCCTACCTGTACCCACCATCGTGAATACCGATCGGGGTCGACACTTGTGGCTGAGTCAGCGGAGTCACGGTCGTGATGCTCCTCCTTTACAGACAGGAGGGGGCAATCATCATTACCCTGTGTCCTCGCAGCTGCATGCTGATCTTCAGAGGTCTCACGGAGCGTAGGGGCGAGTTGGACCTCAATTACTCGCCCTTTTTCGCATTTCCCGAACACTCGGGACAGCTGCGCAAGGTGTGGCCAGGCCAACTACAGCCCCAGCACAAGAACCGCGGATCAGGACCTGCTGTCCGACCTTTGTTCTTGTCACTGAGGGGCTCGTGCACTAACTTTCCTTTGAAGGAGGGCTTCCTCTCCGACTTAGGTGAGGTCGACGCTCTGGTTTTTCCTGTACGCGGCGACCTCGGGCGTGAATCGCGACCGCTCCTCTTTGGGGTAAGGGCTGCGACGCCTGGCGCCTCTAAATCCGGTGAGGTGGCTCTAAAGCCAGCCTCTTGTAAAACTTCTCGCACCATAGCTTTGAAGTTGGGCGGCTTCACGTCCACGGCCGCGATCCTTGGTTTCGGGCGCGTTCGAGACGTGTCGGCCGCATGGAAGGCCACTTCGGGCATTATGCAGTCCTCAGGTGATGGCGGTGGCTTATAATTTCGCTCCGCATCGAGGACGCATTCGGCCTCTCGAGCAAGCTCGATTAGCCGATTGACGCTCGTAATCTTCTCCCGCGGAACTAACTTCTGTATCTCCGGGAGTAGATTACGGTAGATCAGGGCGAGTTGCTTGTCGTCCGACCATGGTTCTTCGAACCGATTGAGAATCGTTAACAAACAAAACACGTAGTCACGTGTTGGCTCGCGCTTCGCCTGCGTACGCCGCTGCGCTTCGCTGATTAGCTCAGCTTGGAAGCGTCGATCGACGCCGTAGCAGCTCCGGGCTGCGTGGCAGAACTCTTGCCACGTGGTCCAGTCCTTCCGAGATAGACGGTACCAATGCAGGGCGACACCGTCGAGGAGCTCCGTCATGGCATTGAGCATGTCCTCGTCCGTGAGCGGTGTCAACCTGCGACATTCCGCGATCCTTTGCAGAAATTCTTCTACACTTTTCCCCTTGGCACCATTGAATCTAATTTTCCATTGGCGCACGGTCTTACGAATATCCGTGCGCTGGGCCAAGGTGCTTGACAGCGTTGATCGCGTTGTATTCGCGGGCGAGCTCATCACATCTCAATCCATGTGATGTCCCCCCCTTCCAGGCCCTTGGTACCGAGGGTGGCAAGGAGCCGAAAACGTAGGCTCGCCGGTCGACCCTACAAACCTATTATTGTTGAGGTTTTTGTCACTTTCCACGTATTGCAGATCGTACGTGTCTTGGAAAGTGACACGGTCGCGTCGCGCCGATTTCTGCAGCTGCTGCTGGATGCTGGCTAGCGTAGCGTGCATCTCACTTTGCCTCTGCTGCAAATCTTGGACAGTACAGTTTTGGTGTTGCATCCAAGTTTGCAGCATATTTTGCAGGCCATGTAATCCCTGACGAAGGTTTACATTGTTTTCGAGGTCAGTCGGTTGAGGCTCGACTGTTGTATTTGTCGCCTGAGATGCGACTTGGGTTCGACGTGTGGTGTCATTCGTGACACCCGAGTCGAGAGGCGTAATTACGCTCGTGGTGGCTGCCTGAATCGGCGATTCGTTGGCAGTGCTCCATGCGAGCGGTTCATACCTGTTGATCTCGGCCAAATTGAAGTCGATCAGATTTTGTATTTGGTGATCGACAGCTGTTGTTATATTTCTTTGATCTGTGCTCGGGTAAATTTCCCGAGCCTGCTGTATGTCAGACAATTCGTCCGCTTGTTCGGCGTACGTCGCTTCCATTCGATCCAAAATATAAGTTTTTGTTGCGTCGCGCATTGTCGAGGTGACGATTATCTTTAACAGATTTTTATCACTTCGCGTGCGTGTTTTTATACTATCACTGTCACTCTCGCATTCCACAAAATCTCCTGGGCTATAATTTCCTGCTAGTCTATGGTATAGCCTAGCAGCCCTTTGAAATGGGGAACCCTCATTTTTTAATTCTAGTTCCGTTGTAATTAGGTTTGTTTCTTCCTCACATAGGCTTTGAAGCCAGTCGTTAAATTCGTTTGGCGGATTTGCCATCTTTTATTTCTTTTCGTTGAAAATTAGAAGAAGACAAACGAACAAACGGAAAAAGAAAAAAAAAGTACAACGTGAGAAAAATAGAGCGTTACAGCCAAAGTTTTCGATTAAATAATTAAAAGCAAATAATTAAAAGCCGGCAATCTCAAGAGATAGTGGAGTGCGAGGGCGAAAACGCAAAAATTAGGGGCGACTGACGCAAAAAAAAACCAGAAAATATAAGAGAAAAAGAATTCAACAATTTTCAAAAATTGTCAAAAAATTTACCAAAAATTTTTCCAGAATTCTTATTTCGGCTTTCGGCTTCTCGATTTTCCAAAAAAGATTTATTTTGAAATGGTAATAGTTTTTCCTTTTTATATTTTTTAAGCCATGTAAAAAAAAATACAAAAATATAAAGAAAAAAAGGAAAACACAAAAAAAAAACAAAAAAAAAAAAATAAAAATATAGTTTATTTTTAGTTCTTTTATAATTTCTACAAAAAAATTTTATTTTACAGTTTTCACAAAAAACTTTAATTTTTGGTTTTCGAAAAAAACAAAAATTTTAAATTTTTAGTTTTCACAAAAAAAAAATTTTCAATTTTTCGTTTTCAAAAAAAAAGGAAAAAAAAATTTAATTTTAGTTTTCAAAAAAAAAATTTTAATTTTTAGTTTTCGGAAAAAAAAAAATTTTTAATTTTTAGTTTTCAAAAAAAAAAAAATTTTAATTTTTAAATTATACTGCACAAATATTAGAGATATTACAATATCAAAATGAAGATCCGAAAGCGAAAAGCATAAAGGGGATAATCAATTTTGATCAAATTAAATTGAGAGCAAAGAAAAATTTGCGTTAGTCGCATGTACACTGTATGTACAGCGTAGAGTCGCGGTGGTGTGTGTATGTGAGTATACACAGATCGCTGACTTCGCTATTTATAGTCGACTATGTATAATGAAGAGGACTTTTAATTATATTTAATTTACACTAAATGTTCCTTATGTCTGTAACGGCGAAAATTTTATTATTATATTATAATGGCGAATGTGAATCTATTTATATCAGTTATATTTTCATATTACGCTATCTTAAAAATTAATTATTGATTAATTTTAGTTTAGCTTAGATGGAATTCACATATTTAATTTAAGCTAAATTTTAAAGTTACATCTAATTAATATATATATATCAATATTATATAAATTAATGTATATGTGTCTATTTAACTTAAAATTAGTTTTGCTTGAAAAACTGCACAAATATTATATTACCGTATTCGGCATCATATTTCATTTGTGCTGCTTTTCAGCCGCTTTCGCCGAATTGCCGTTGGCCTTGGCCGACTTCGAGAGTGTTTACATCTACGATCTCGCAACGTAAACACTCGCGATGTACTGTGCGTTCGCACTCTGTAATATTCTAATTTTCAATATAATAAAATTATTAAGTTATTTTCGCGCATCCGCGTCACTTGCGAATATTCGCCGGGGCACTGTAATATAATATATTATTACATATATATTATAAAAATGTATATATGTAATTATATATATAAAGATATATAAAATATTTTTATATAAAGTGCGATCCCGAGATCGCGTTGGGCGCCATGTAACGGTGCGCGTGTCCGCCTCGAGCACGAGGACGGCGGGCACGGCCGTTGCAAATCTGTGCCCGGCTGGGCTTAGCCCCGAAGGATTCCGGCAAGGGAGAGGGGTGGTTCGCGAAGGGCGAAATATCGCGTTCGGGACTGCGCGTGGGACAGGGCGGCTAATGGAGCACACTTGATAATAATAAAGAATAAAAATAATTAAAATTTAAATAAGGTTTAATAACGCAGTGCAAACAAAGAATACAACGCAGCGCCTATATATGAGGCGTGCGGGACGCAGGCCGATGGTCGCCGAGGCGACGGCGCGCGGGGCGTTCGGGAAGAGAGAGAGAGAGAGAGAGAGAGAGAGAGAGAGAGAACAGGAGCTGCCACTTACAGGGAACCGGAACTCGTTGGTCCCGCAGCGCGTACTCGTCCGGCGGCAGCACCTTCCTTCGCCGGGAGCGGCGGTGACGTCGGCGTCCGGAGACCCCGGGATGGGGCGGCTATTCCGCGGAGGCGGGGTCGGACGACAATTCGTCCGCTCGGACTCTTGCCCGGCGCGTGTGCACCGCACACACCCACAACACTGTGGCACAGAACGCGCGTCCAATCAAGTACCCTCCCCGAAGACGAGGTACGAGACGAGGGAAACACTCGAAGCACAAGGTGTTCCCGCACGCCGTTAGTCACGACACGACCGTAGCGAGAAGCCAAAGCAAAAACGTGCGTGAAAGGCCGGTTACGACGCGTGTGTCCTCTTCGCGGCTCTCTTTCTGTCTCCCTAATTCGCGCGCGTGGCTGTCTCTCCCCACTCCCCGCTCTCTCTCTCACTTACCTCTCCGCCGGTGGTTGTGCGTCGGCCTGCAACATACAAACATTTCTACATATAAATATACAGATAAATATGTACATGCTACAGCTGGAGAGAGAGCAACGGGACGGGGAAGGCAGGCGCACGCAGTGCTTGCGTTCCTCGTCACAATTGAAAAATAATAAATTTTTCCAAAACTTTTACTAGACAGAATCATCTATACGTGAAAAATAAAGTTAAATAAATAGACATTAGAAAATACTATATATATATATATATATATATATATATATATATATATAATTATAATATATATAATTTCAAAAATTGGTAAATACAATTTTTGGATTACAAAAAGAGCCCCATCTTCCCTATATTCCTATTAATTTACAGGAAAATCCATTATAAATTTATTATATATATTCAAACCGTATTTCGTATTGTTGTGAATTCTTAAAAAAAAAAAAAAACATTATTATAGATAAAATTCTTGGTGTGCGAAAACAGAATCCTTTCATCCCCCTACATAATAACATGTAGAGAATAAAGAAGAGAGAGAGGTAGAGAACCAGATAATACATACTTTTTTTTCTCTTGAGAAGTATTAATTTCTATCGTGCGTCCCGTCACACAACTATTTTTTATAGTTTACTGATTGAAAATCTAGCATTGCACTATATTCAGCTCAAACAATAGTTTGTACTTAGTAGTTACTACTATACGTATTAATTAAGAGAATAAAGGTTATGTTTTATTCTGTTCTACAGGACATCTGTCTTCACCGTTCGAACATAAAATTCCCCATAGAAGTTTCTTCTACATACCTAGACTTTGTATACTACTTTATGAACGCGAAACTCCCTCTACAAGTAGTCCCTACAGACCTGGACATCGGTTTATAGCGTGTGAAAACCAAATTCTTGTGGAAGTCGTAACGAAACACGTGTACATATGTTGCTACTGTGCAAAGACAAAGATCCTCATAAAACTCATCTCTACACACCAGGACATCGGTTTTTACCATCCGAATACAAAATTCTTATTTGACCCTTTAGAAGCTGAGTGCAATATATATATATATATATATATATATATATATATATATATATATATATATATATATATAGTGATACGAGAAATTTTACAGTAACAAAATAAATTTGATTTTAATCTTGCTCTTTCGCACACAAATATTTAATTTATTCGGCACTTACTTACTTCATTTGAAATTAATGGGGGGGGGGAGCTCCGCCGGCCTGTAAAAGGAACAAAAACACCACGAAGTTTGATGTAAGGCACAGAGGGAGGGAGACACAGAACAAAAAAAAACGAGTTTACATCTATTATGTACGCACGGCGCACTTTATTCAACTAAGTAACTAACATAATATACTAACATAATATAGGGTAACTCATATTCGGCAAATTACTCAAATCACTTCTATGCGCGAGTGTGCGTCCGACAGGACTCGGTCACTGCGAACGCCGACGCCCTATCGTTCACCCGGGGGAAAACAAACAAAAAAAATCGACACTACGTGGCGCGCACCAACTTCTGACACGCAGCTGGAGGGTCGATTATGGCGATGGGTCCGTGGATGGAAGGGCGGGCACCGTTGCCCGTCCTCTCTGTTCATCTGTCTCCTTCTTCTTACTTCTCATATTATTTCTCCTTAACTCTCTATCTTTCTTGCCTTTGACTCAATTTCCTTGTCTCTCTCTCTCTCTCTCTCTCTCTCTCTCTCTCTCTCTCTCTCTCGCTTTTTTCCTTATCTCTTTCTTTCGCTCTATTCCCCCTTCTTCTCTCGCTCTCTTTAGCGAATCACTGTTCTATTTCTCTCTACTCTTCTCTCCTTTCTTCGTCCTCTCACCCTCTTTTTTCCCCACTAATTTGTCCCGTTTATCGCCCCAAATCAGTCCCATTCCTCTCCTATACTACCTCCTTCCAGTTCCGTCGGCGACCCGAGCGAGAGTGATCACAACGCGCGTCTCTTTAAAATTTAAAAAAAAGGGGGGGAATAAGTACAATGGCGGACGACGGCGATCGAATCACGTCGGACGAGATGTTCGCGGTGTCAAATGCAATTTATTACAATGAATGAGCGATATTGCTTTATATATATAGTTTAATGTTTACATCATGACAATACGTTTTCAATATTATTCTTTATATATAAATTTTTTTTCAGCTTTACCAGTAGAAAAGCTCATAAGCTTTAAATTATTATAAAAATTTTTTAAGCGATCTTTACAGTAGATAAATAAATTTAATATAAGTCAGTTATTAATTTATATTTAATAATACTATCTTGGTTAATTTAAAGTAAAGGCTTCACTTAATTTTATACCTTTCATCGTTTTGATTTTTTAAATTAACTCAGTGACTTCGAAACATTCTGACTGTTTCGTATCACCTTAAATCTAAATAAATTTTGTTAATTACTGGTTATTTTGAGATATGTTGAGATTCGTAAGACAGAGCAATTCTACGATAAAAAAACATTTATATATCAGTATCATAACTAAATTTGTATTAACATGTGTCTAAAGTAATATTAGCAGTCAATATATAATTGAATAATTGCTGAGATTTTTTATAAATAATTAATGACGAAACAAAACCAAAAATTAGACTGAATTACTATTAGTAATCAATAATGTACAGAGGATACTAAGCTTAGTAAAGACCACGCAAGAATATATGTCGCGCGCTCTCTCAGTTCGGGCGCTAAGCCCCACTCGCACTAGTCGCAGCCGGACGGTCGGTGAGCCCAAGGTGCCAAACCATACACGTCCCCTGATTTCGAAATTGTCGATATTTTCAGAAAGCCTGAATACGACCTATTTCAACATAAGTCTGTAGAAAGGCTTCTTTTAAGGAAAATATCAGAATTTCCCATCATACAACGGATAATTGCTTTTAGAAAGCATAACCCTTTACCTCTTTAGAAAACCTCAACATTTTCCGAACAGCAAGTATTCGATTACTTGATAATTATACGGTGATACTTATCTGTATCACCGTATAATTATGTATAACGATTAATTCCTAAGGGAACGGGAGACGGAGCCAAGTACAAGGCGCAGTGGCGCGTGCGCGAGCACTTTAATGTTGTTCGCTTGGCGGATGGCGTACGCGTCGGACTTATCTGGACAATTCGTCCTTGTGACTGGTCACTACATATATATATATATATATATATATATATATATATATATATATCCTTTGGCTATGTTCAGGGTCTTAAGTATATACATATTGGAAAGAAAGTATTTTTGATCTTTTTGCATATGATATACTTGATTTTATATGTAAAACAGCTTGTTAGTAAATATTTCGATCGCAAATGATTCCTGATCTTGAAAATGGATTAAATTATTATTCACAACCCTCCCTCATATATGACCGTTTACATAATACCGTATTATCACGTCAAAATACTTTTGAGTATAAGAATATTAACATAACAAATTTAAAAATCAGATATCTTTTATTTAATTTTTTTTTAATCAAGCTTTTTATTTAATTTAAAATAGTCTAATTTTAGCATAAAATTAAATCACGCTAGAGCGTGCAGTCTAGTTTATTCTTTTTGAATATTATCAAGAGTATATGCACGGGTTCTATTTAGAAATATTAATATCTTATGGGATGTTAAGTTGCGTTTAAACAAAGACACACAAACAATCAACAAACAGAGCCTTAAATAACGATATTTAATACGGAGAGCGTAAAAGTTTAGTTTAGAAACAAAGAAAATCACATACGTGACAATTCGACCATTCTATGGCGCCTTGAAACATTTTCGTCTCTTCTTACCACGGGCGATGGTAATTAAGATTACTGCATACCTTTGAAGGATGTCCGAATCGATCGCAGCGACTACTAGTGAAATTAATTACGAAGGCTTGCAGAATGTTTTGCACTACGGACTTTTCAAGGACGTAGCTTATTATAATTCTTGAGAAGTGGAGTCCGTTATATATATATATATATATATATATATATATATAGAATCGTTGCGGTCGAGGTTACACAGGCTTGGGTTTCCAACCGACAATGAATCATACATACGCATGGGGATAATGAGATAAGCAACATGATGTTTACAGTATCCTTTGTCATCCTTGTATAGAAGCTTAGCATTGTGCGAATATATATATATTGTAACGGGGGTCACAAGGCGCTGCGCCGACACATTCAAAGAGAAACGCGCGTGCCATCTCCAGCTTAGAGTAAGGCTCAAGACGCTCGTGCGCGTTGTCGCGCCTTGGACTCATCCCTATCTCCCGGCCCCTTACCGCACCGCCCGTCACTCGGATCGCCGCGTCGTCTGCACAAGAAGGAGTAAACGCACAATAGCGAGTAAACTCACGAGTGATGATAATTATACGTAAAATTTAGTCATAATTCAGAATTGACACGTAAAATTTGAAATTAAATAACTAATTATTATTGGATTCAAACGTGTATTGAGTTTCTTTATCTCTTTTGTATGCAAATTCGTCCAATGTTAATTTTTTTTTGAAAGAATGAGGAAGATAATCGGGAGTTATTGCAAGTTTGATTGCCATTTTAGTTGTAATTTATAGATTAAATAGGGATTAAGATGATATAATAAATTAGTTAGCATAAGACGAAATTAATTTAATTATCTAAATTAATGAATAGACAATAAAATATAAAAAAAATGCTTTATTGCATTTGCAAAAAATTTAATATTTAAAAATCTGCCAAATAAAAAAAAATTATATCAACTTTTCATATTCAAAAAAATTTTCTTGAAATAGATATTAATAGATTCGAAATTTATGGTCATAAGGTCGTATGTTCAATTTTTTTTCATAAGCTTGTTGTATTATTAGGCAGAAGTTTAATTATGTGCAACGAATTATTGATGTTAGTAATAGATAAGCGGATTAAAATTTAAAAAAATTTATGCGCTCAGTATAAAATTTTTGTTTTTCAACAGTATAAAAAAAAATTAATGAAAAATTTTTTTATATTATTGTCTTACTTAGTTATATACACGTATTAAAGTCGAATCAACTTATATTTAAAATTTTTCTCGTAGAATAAATGAATAGAAAGGTGCCTAACGAGGTAATTATAACGTATATATCATTTAAAGGTAAGAAATTAACATGTAGTTTTTTTCAAAAATTATTCTAGAAAATCTAGCGAAAGGGATACATCTAAGTTATACCGCCAATTATATCAACTATGTGCCGCGAATATGTACATATGTTAGTATGTTGTCGCGTACGTGGTATGTTTGTATTATAGTAGGCGTATTATTTCTATTGATGCAAACAAATTGCTCTTAGTTTTGTAAAGAAGCAAAATGCTATATTCGCGCTGCAAGCATCGCGTTCGATGTGTCCCGACCGCCCGAATCGCGTTCGGTTGTCGTCCTACCCCTCACTTTCCCCTCTCTTTTACGGCTTGAAATTGGAGACGCGCGGTTCAGACACTTTGTTACCAACCGTCGAGCTGAGAAAAAGGAGAACCGAGTCAGAGAGAAGAACGCAATATAGGGAGATACAAGATAGAGAAAGTGAAGAGATGTGGGAGAGCAGAAATGAGAAATAAAGGAGCGGAGTTGAGCAATGGAGGAAGAAGACGAGAAGGAAGAAATGGAGAAGAAAAAGGATAGGCGAAAGAGAACGGAGTGAGAACGGTGAAAGAAAGTAGAGAGACGGAAAGGAGTGGAGCGAAAGAAAGAGCGAAGAAGAGGGCGAACGCCCACGCCCACGCCTCCCTTCCACACCGGGCTGACCAATAGCTCCAGCCCTCCAATATCTTCGGTGCACGGAGTGAGAGAGGAGAGGTAGTTCGATGTGTACATCGTTGGGTTGTTAAAATTTTGTAACACAGGTAGATTTGTAATTGAACGCGGGGAAGATATATGCCATAAACAATCTCGGTGTTGTTCATTGCCCCCCTTTCTTGACTAATCGCTATAGCAGTGGAATAATTTTTCCCATCAGAACCAGTAAGTTCGTAGAAAAGAGAATCGACACTTTCGCTCTCATTCATATTCCTGTTTTTCGAAATGTCGGAACTCGCGGAGAAATGAAGTGTTCCTGCATTCAAACGGGGAGTAATTTAGGAGCAAATGACAAGTTTTATCGTATTTGTAGATAAATATAATGTAGAAAACGCGAATCCCACAAAGCTTCCGATGCGACTAGATTATTACAGTTATTTCGAAGCTATTCTAAACGAAATGGAGTTTTTTCATATAAGCAATCAAGCTTTAAAAGCAGAAAAATTCAAAAATTTAGATCAGTATTATGATAGTATTGTAAAGCAGAAGATTTCTTAAAGCTTCACAAGAGCGAAAGTGTATTTTGGAAGCCGATAATGTGCACAACTCTAACGCACTGCAGAGTGCAACGGTGTGAAAACTCGCAAAAGACGAGAAAAGCTACCTGAAGCAGCTTTGCTAACATTTAGCGGTCGCAATGAAGATTGGCTATCCTCCAAAGATTCGCTTCAACCGTTGATTGATAGCCAAAGCGATTTCACAAATGTAGAAAAATTGCAGTGCTTAAAGTATGCGTTAAAGGGAGAAGCTTCTAATAAAATTAAGAATATCGGCATAATTGCAGATAACTATCATCGCGCGTGGGAAATTATCGAAAGGATGTATACAATGGGTACAGTCGTCAAAACATATCCAAGAGCACACAGAATTATCCGATCAGTGACTGTTCAAGTCGGGTCCAAGAAAATAAGGCGCTGTGTGAAAAACTTAGCATTATTTCTAATTATAGACAATTATTTTAAGAAGTAACTCATCATCTAATGCATAGTTGATCGGGAAACTCTTAACGGGGAGTTTATGGCCCGTTCAATAGAAATATATACCTATACATATTCATACTATATACATATAAATATATATTAAAATCCTCAAAGAAAGCTATTAAAATTAATTTAGAATAATAAGAAAGATAAATCTAGAAAACGCATGAAAATCCGAGTAATACATAGAATTCTTTCTCACGGAGTTTCTGCATTTTTTGTTAATGCTTCTAAATTACTATTTCTTGATAAGGAACAATGTATTTATACTGTGTTTATAAAACCATACAGTTTATTTTTATATATTGCTTAATGTCTGTTGGGCACTGAATAGTATAGTTCAATAGCACGAGACTGCACTCGCGTGTTGGCTCAACAGTTGCTTGCCATATAATGAAAGGGAGTACTCAGGCATACAACGAGAATACCATATTAGGACAATTAAGAGGGGGAGCCAAAGTCTGGACTATTTAGGAAGGGCTCTAAAATCACAGATGGTGCCCTCATTATCCGATACCATCGATGTCACAATTTCTACTTTTGCGGTAGAATTTTTCCGCAATAAAGCGCAAGGAAATATACCCTCTATTCTCGCTCCTTAAGAGCTTACCGAAACTTCTCTTTCGAGATCAAGCAGAGAACTATCAGTCTTCGTTGAATATGGATAGAGTAAAGACCATTTCGGTTTAACTGTATATCTTGTAATATTCATACTTCAGTATCTATAAATAAAGACTTGTTGTAAACTCGAAATAAGAGTTAAAAGGATAATTTATTCCAACCTAACCAATTATCACGGATTAACGTTTCGTGATAGTGACGAGTAGTTTTGAAAAGAAAACCTGCGATCGCGCAGAAGACATCATTTCCAAAAACAGGAGGAAAAAATTCTTACAATAGTTCTAAAGCGTCACAGCCTGACTAATATAATTTGAATTCGTTTATTACGATGCAATATAAATCATTTTAGGCTGACTCCCGTAAATTTTTATGATCATCTTAGGAAAGAATAGAAACATAACTATAAAAGATCACAATAATGTAGAACAACCATTTTCTTCGGCGCATAAAAATTTACCGTTATACAAATATATAAATATTAGTTTACACACATATTTATTTTGTATAAAACTTTAAAAATGATTTAATGACCGAAACAAATATCAGTATTAATAAAATAATTTTTGTGAAACTCATTTAAGAGAACTTATTTATTATATTAGGTTGTCAAATATCTCCCTTCCGCTTTTATGCTCTTCATTTGATGCTTTATAAAAAGTGTTACAGTGGTCAGATTTACTTCAAATATGCGCCGTTTTGTTCGATAATCTGTTTCCATCTAGACGGCAACTTCATAATACCCCTCTCCTAGAAACCTCACGCCTCTCCTTATTTGCGAAGAACTCGGACAGCCACTTTTCACAAGCCTCTTTTGAGTCCAACTCTACACCACCAAGGAAGTTCGACATGGACAGGAACAGCTGATAATCACTTGGCGCGATTTCCGGACTATATTGTGAATGCGATAAAACCTCCTATCCGAACTCCCCTAGCATCTGACGAGTCATCAACGAAGGGTGTGGTCTGGCGTTGTCCTGCTGGAACACTACACCCTTCCTGTTGGCCAATTTTGGACGCTTCTGGTCGATAGCCAGCTTCAAGCGGTCCAGTTGTTGACAGTAGATGGTAGAATTAAGCGTCTAGCCATATGGGAGCAGCTCATAGTGGATGATTCACTTCCAGTCCCACCAAACACGAAGCAAAACCTTCCTGGTCGTCAATCGCGGCTTAGCCACTGTTTGGGACGGTTCACCGGTCTTGGACCATTTTTCATCACCAGTCACCACCCGCTTCAAAAATGGGTCGTGTGCGTTCCGTTTCAGCAACACATCGCAGGCGTTGATTGGGTGCAGAAGGCTTATCATGCGGTACCCAAACATCTAGCTTTTCTTTGTATCCAGCCTTCTGCAGATGGTTTAAAATGGTTTGGTGACTAACTCTCATCTTCTAGGTGATGTCACGAGATGCCATATGCCGGCTGGCTTATCCATGGTGTCATTTTCACCGGCTCTGAATCGTCGAAATCATTCCTCTGCGGTTTGAAGTAATAGCGTGCCATTTCCAAAAACACTATTAATCTCACGGAACGTTTCTTGAGCGGATTTGCCTTTGACGAAGGAAAACCTTAAAATCTCGCGAATTTCGGCGTTAGTGAACTCCGTGTTTACACGTCTATAACTTTTAAACGCAATATCCAAACTAATCGTGCATAGCGACTTTTAGTACGATATGTTAAAACCTTTCAAATGATGTATCAATAATATTGCTAGATACGAGCTCTGTAGCGCTTTGTCCATAGCCGCGAAATTCATGAGACAAAAAGGCGGAAGGGAGATATTTGAGAACCTAATACCTTAATTATTAAAATTAATTATGTATTGTATATTAATTATTTATTCTATTTTAATTGTCGATTTCCCCAAATGTATAGTAAATATTCAATTAAACAATAATTAGATTCATATAGATAATTATAAAATATGCATAATTATATATATTTAAAATATTACAGTTACAGAATAAAAATTTTTTTAATGACTTTAAATAAAGAAAGAATCACAATTCCTTTTTATATTATTAAAATTTATCAATAATTTGTTGTGTATCATTTAATCAGACGAGTCTATCTACCTAATGAGATTCAGAAAGCATTTATTTACTTACATGATAATTTCTGGTGCTTTAATTTTGATAAATAGAGCGATTGGATATAACTGTGCACTATACAGTCGTTTGATTGCATTACCACTAACATCCAAAATACAATGTTTGCCCTAGAATCAGAAAATATATGAAGTTTTCAGCTATAAAATATATTATTATTTCTTCTTATGGGTGTGAAATTTTTATAATTGTATTGAATTTAGAATTACAGCGAAAAATAGATCAAAATTAAAGAAAAGTTGCAATTAAAAAGTAATAGAACAAAATTAAAATAATATGAATTGTCAAAAATGACTGTATAATCCTTTATTTCTATTTAAGTAAAAATATATTAAAAAACAAGATTATTTCTTAAGATAAACCTTGATGTTGTAGGACTCAATTTCTGCTTTTCCAATTGCTGTCTTATCCCTTTAACGCCATACGAGGGGGTGATTATCATAAATTTATTAAGAATAAATAAAAATTAATATCAGTACAGGATCTTCGAGTAAGCATAAAATCAATCGGCTCTAAAATAATATGGGTCATGTGACCTCGAAAACCAACATATTAAAAATAAAAACGTAGACAAAATGATGTTAAAGGAATACAGCAGTCGAAGCATACTTCAGGCAGTACAACCTTCAGATAAAAAACAATATCGCATGCTATTATTTTTTTTATGAGATGGTATGAATTAACTGTAAATTCAAAAGCAATCTTTCAATTGACGGTCAGGTTTTTTAAATTATATTCGGTTTGAGTAACTTTACAGAACTAATCTAATGACTATATTATAATAATAATACTATATTATACAATAGTCCTATTAGCATGTAATCATAATAAATACATATAACTTGGCACAATTTAATTGTACTTATGTCGACTGCCCGTATACAATTACATATATTTTTTTTATTGGTTTTACAGTCCAATTAAATCAATCTAAAAATAAAAATAAAAATAAAATAAAAATTAAAAATAAAAATTAAATTAAAAATTAAATTAAAAATTATATTAAAAATTATAACGACGGTCAGACTGTCCTTGTTTACATTCACCCCCGTCAACTAATCTGAAAATAAAATATTAAAATAAATATCTTACCTAGTTGAAGACCTGTTCAACGATTCGAGCTAGCTACGGCTCCTCATCAGGGATTAAACTAAACCTTATATTCTAATCTATATATACCTTATCCCCACAACCAAATTTAGTAAATTAAATCTAAGTTCCCCTTCTACAAAAATTATTCAAAACCAATCCATTGAATAAGGAATGATAAACACTGTCCAATTTACTAGACTCTAACATTAAATTCACATTATTTCAATTCCTGGAAATGTGAATACTTTCAAGACTCTCCCTTTTATACTTATTATTAATACCATGTTCCAAAATATCCACATTCACAAAACGAAAAGAATGTAAAAACTTTAAACAATGCTCTTTTAAACCGGAAGTACTGTGTGGGCTACGTAAACTATATTTGTGTTCATAAATTCTCTTTTTTAAATATCTACCTGTTTGTCCAATATAGTATTTATCACAATCTATGCAATTAATCTTGTAAACAACTCCTGATTTTAAGCATAAATCATCCCTATCTTTGCAATTATTAAACAACCTACTGAAATTACTGCTAATTTTAAAGAAAATTGGAATGTTATATTTCCGAAAATTTCTTTTAATTCTTTCAGAGAAACCTCTAACATATGGTAAGACAATAATTTTGCCTCCGTTAAAATCAATTCCTGCACTATGTCTATTTTCGGTATTATAAATTTCAAACAATCTCTCAGCAATCAATCTATTAATAAATTGAATTGGATAGCCATTATTAATAAAAGTCTCTCTTACTATCTGTAAATTATTTTGTCTAAAATCTTTATGTGACAGTTTTATTGCTTTGTCAATGATACCCTTTAATGCTCCAATTTTGTTTCCGAATTGGTGGTGAGAATTAAAATCTAAAAACCTACCTGACCAAGTAGGCTTTCTATACCAATTAAGTTTCACCTTATTATTACTATATCTAATGACATTAATGTCCAGAAAACTTAACTGATTATTAACCTCAACCATCCTTGTAAATTTAATTCTGTTATGTACAGAATTAAAAATAATAATAACAACAACAACAACAACAACAACAACAACAACAATAATAATAATAATAATAATAATAATAATAATAATAATAATCATAATATTCCCAACTTATAATGTGGGGCCTTGAGTTCAGCTACCACACGCATCCCCGGGGTTGCGGATAGGGGAACGACCACTCGCGGTCAGTCACGAAATAAGCACTTGTAAGAGTGACGAATAAGTGGCCGTGGACAAGAACTTCGAGCGAAAATAGTGGTATTCGCCCGTCTACACACCCACTCATCATTCACACACCTACATATCTGTAAGATAACCGTACTCGGACTGGGGAGTATATCGGGAACTCTATAAACGAGTTTCCCACGAATTGTGGAGATGGAGACCCTATAAACGGGTAACCTCCAGGCGGGTTATGAATGAATGAGAGGCCCTATAAACGGGTATCTCTCACGTATGAATGTGACCAGATTGAGCGAGGGTAAGATCTTGCGGATGCAGTGATTACTTGTTGATTGGTGGGATTAGCTGTGAGGGAATCACTTCATGCTTATGTGCGTTCCCCTTCCGGAGGGTACAGTTGTAAAACCAGATGGCACTCCTGGGCCGCCACAAGTAGGCGGCCCGAACCCAGTCTAGCCAACATGGGAGGCTGCCCCACACAGTGGTAAGACGTCGTCAGACGTCAAATCTCGCTTCTCGTCGTAGTGCCGTATGGCGTACGGATGGGACCCTGCTGCGAGTCGTGGGGGAGGAACAGCCGAGGCCACCGGAATGTAGGAGGGCTTCAGTATTGGGGAGATTCAGGACGCTGAACCGTCATCTCCAACAAGTGATCCTCCTGACCATCACAAATATAAAACATTTAACACAAATAAATAATACAATCATGAAAGGTAATAAAAAAATTATAGCAGGCTCTCGACTGCCGCCTGCAGGCGACTCAGTAGAGTCAATGGAGCTTCCCGGCTCTCCTATCACACCAGTAGGCAACCTGGCTGGTGTGACAGAAAATGCTACAGGTAGCAGTATGAATGAAAGTGCTAATGTTTATAAATCGCCGGCAACTTGGCAAGCTGCTGAGTGTAAATTGCAGGAGCAATTTTACACAATAAACAGAGTCCTGTTATAAGTAAAATGATGGAAAGGACTTGCATACAAAAAAATGTAAGTCAAATAATAAAAAACGTTTTGAGTGAGATCAATGAAGCAGTGGAAATCGGACAGTATGAACTGAAGCGAATGAGACTGCTCCGACAAAAACAGAAAGATAAAGGACGGAGTGAATGTGAGGAGGCAACTCCTCAGAAACGGAAAAGAGACCGTCAGACCCCTACTCCGGAGCAGGCGGCCGCACAACAGCGGACGATCGAGACCGAAACATGGGCGAAGGTGGTCTCAAAACATAAAAAACCGAAAACGACCGAGACGGACAACAAACCAACAAAAGAGCAGCCAAAAGCGAGACTCCATCGCGGGTCTGATCGCCCTAACCTCAAAGGGTTAAAATCGGGTGGGTTGTATCAAGAATAAGAGCAAGGATACGCGTTTCGCGATGCTATAGATGCCTCGGGTTCGGTCATGTACGGAAAGACTGTAAAAGACTGGACAGACGAAGCTGCTGCTGGCGATGCGGCCTCGAGGGTCATTCCCACAAGGACTGCAACAGTCGTGGGGAGTGTTTCCTGTGCACTGAGGATAATATCCAAGACAGGGGACACTTACCCGGCTCGTCCTCGTGTGCCGCGTTCAGGATAGCACTAACAGAACAGAAGACAAAGACAGTCACACAATGACGACGACGATACTCCAATGCAATATAAACGGGAGTAGCGTGGCAGACGCACTGCTCCCGCAGATTGCGGCGGAACTGAACATCGACGTGCTGATTATCAGTGAGCAATACAAAGACAGACGATTACCGACTTGGCTCACAAGCGGCTCGGGCAAGTCCGCAGTTTGGTTACGTGAAAAGGTTGCGTCGAATATCGTACGCAGCGGGACTGAGGAGGACTGTGTCTGGGTGACGGTCGCTGACATAACCTATGTCAGTGTTTACCTGAGCCCAAACAGCAGTGCCTCCGAGTACGCGGCTAAACTTGGAAAAATCGAGGACGCATTGCGGGAAATCCCGGATAACGTGATCGTGGCGGGCGACTTTAACGCGCGGGCGATCGAGTGGGGAATACCCTTGACCAACAGACGGGGAAGACTGCTGCTGGAGATGGCCGCAAGGCTGGACCTGGCAGTAGTTAACGAAGGAACGATACCGACGTACAGACGACCGGGGTATGGTAACTCCATACCAGACGTGACTCTGACCTCGGACAGAATTCGAACTAGGATAAGGGCGTGGCGGGTGATCCAGGACTATACGGCCAGTGATCACCAGTACATTGCCTTCAAACTAACAGACGCGACGAGACAGACGAGGAGACGGGGCACAACATCTACGGGGTGGAACCCCAAACGCCTAGACATAGACGAACTCGAAAGGTATCTGCAAAATGCAGAACCTCCCTTACGAGAGGTGCCTCAAGAGTTGACGAACCGGGACAGGGTGGAGGCGTTAGCGGCGGCAACGACTGGCTTTCTCCAGCGCCTATGCGATGCCACCATGCCCAAGAAACGGAAAGTACTAAACAGACGACAAACATACTGGTGGACAGCCGAGATCGCGGATCTCAGAAGCAATTGTTTGAAGCTGAGACGGAAAGCTCAACGAGCCCGAAGTCGAGGCGTAGTGGGACTATACTCTACGGAGTATAGTCGCGCCAGACAGCGACTGAGATACGCGATCAATGACAGTAAGAAGCGGTGTTGGACAAAACTAATCAACGAGGTAGACTCAGATCCCTGGGGCAACGGTTATAAAATTGTAACATGCGCCCTGGGAGGTGGGGGTCCGCCGGAACTACGAGATTGCGAAAGTGATGGAGCGGATAGTTGAGAGACTTTTCCCAACCCATCCCAACAGAACGGACGCGACAAACGAAATGACAGATATAGAGATCCCTCTCTTCACGCACGAAGAGCTCTGCAGAGCTTCGAATGCGTTGAAGCCTAACAAGGCCCCGGGTCCCGATGGCATACCTAGTGAGGTGTTACGGGTGGTCGCTTCGCGCCGCCCGGACATCCTTTTGGGTTTGTACAACGGGTGTCTGGTGGAGGGAGTTTTTAGCAGGCTCTGGAAGGAGGCTCGATTGGTTCTCATCCGTAAGTCTAAGGGGAACCCCGATTTGCCTTCTTCATACAGGCCTCTCTGCCTACTAAATACGGCAGGGAAGCTGTTGGAGCTACTGCTGAGACCAAGACTGTCACAGGCAATTCAAAACGCCGGAGACCTACCCGAATAACAACACGGATTTAGAAAAGGACGGTCGACAATCGGAGCTATAGGTAACGTGACGAACATCTTTCACGCGGCGAACAGGGGCTGTCATGCAACCAGACCACTGGTTCTGTTGGTGACCCTGGACGTTCGTAACGCCTTTAACTCTGCAAAATGGACAGCGATACTGGGGGCGTTGGAGTTGAATTTCAAGGTTGACTCCTACCTCCTTCGTATCATACGGGACTACTTACGAGACCAAGGACTGACGTATGATACTTTGGACGGAAAGAAATGGAAACGCGTGACAGCGGGGGTGGCGCAGGGTTCCATTTTAGGCCCCGACTTCTGGAACGTACAATACGACGGTTTGCTGAGACTAGACATGCCCTCCGACGCGCGTCTCATTGCCTATGCCGACGATGTGGCAGCCGTGATAGTCGCACGCGACTATCACTTGATTCAGTTAAAGCTGAATTAGGTCATGAGACGCGTGAACGAATGGATGACAGATCACGGACTGCAGCTCGCGCTGCAAAAGACTGAGTTGTTGCTGCTGACTCGCAGACGTATACAGACGGTGGTTCCGATGACGTTAGGGACGGAAAGACTGGAAACCAGGAGTGAAGTCAAGTACCTTGGCGTTACCTTGGATACGAAGCTGAGCTTCTGGCCCCACCTACGAAACGCGGCGACAAAGGCAGCAGAAAAGACCAAGGCTCTAAGTAGACTGATGGCCAATACCAACGGACCGAAACAGAACGTTCGGAGACTGCTGATGAACGTTACCCACTCGATTTTGCTTTACGGGGCGGAGGTTTGGGCTGACGCGATGAATATCAGGAAACGCGCGAACGCCATGAAAAGCGTACAAAGGGTGGGCGCGTTAAGAATCGCGTGCGCGTATCGTACCGTGTCTGAGAGCGCCGTTTTCGTGATTGCTGGCGTCATTCCCATCGATCTGCTCGCGGCCGAACGGAAGCGAATTTATGAGCGGAGCTCGAACGTTGGAAGGGAAGACGCTGTGACTGAAGAACGGACGAAGACCATCGAGACATGGCAGAGACGGTGGACGACGGACGAAAGAGGACGGTGGACGAAAAGACTAATACCCGAAATCGGTCCGTGGATAGAGAGGAAATACGGAGAGGTGAACTTCTACCTTACCCAATTTCTGTCCGGACACGGATACTTCCGTAAGTACCTCTGCAAGATGAAGAGGGTCGCCTCTTCAGAATGCAAGTACTGCGGATGGGCTTGGGACGATGCGGAGCACACATTTTTTGTGTGCGAACATTGGACTGAGCCACGACTAGAGTTACAGACGAGGACAGGAGTGATCACGCCAGAAAACGTGACGAAAATTATGATGACGGACGCGGACAGCTGGCGGTTGATCGCAAAATACGTTATGAATGTGCTTCAGAACAAAAGAGCAGATGGATGTTTGGACGATTGAAAGTCTATGAAGAGTGAATGTAATATCGAGTATGCATGAGAATCTGAAATGAAAGATATGAACGTGAAATGACCACGCAAGGACTGCCGCCCAGGCTGAAGTAATGTGTATAACAGTTCCGGGCTGGTGTCGGTGCAACACGGAGATATGTGTTTAGTGCGTAGTGACATGGGTTTTCTGTCGAGTCGCACATACTCCGGTGGTCGTTTTTCAGGACCATTCTTGCTGAACGACCATCGGAGATGCATAAACAGCATTCACAGACTCCGAAAAAAAAAAAAAAAAAAAAAAAATTCCCAACTTATAATATTGCTAGATTTTTATCTAATATATTGGTTAAGATAGTTGGAAGAACTAGTTCTTACATTAAGTATAGTTGATATTTTTACAATAAAATTATGATATTGTTATTCCGAAAAAACTAGAACATGATTTCATTGGATGTAGTATCTTTGTTTACAAATGTACCTTTAGAGTTGCTAAATGATATTATACAAGAAAAGTGGCATGAAATTATGTTGCATACAAAATTAACAATGAATGAATTTATTAAAGCACTTAATTTGGTTTTGAATAACACAATTTTTACATTTGATAATAAATTTTATCAACAAAAATACGGATGTCCAATTGGGTCGCCTTTCTCATCGGTTGTAGCTAATTTAGTTATGGAAAAGTTGGAAAGTATAGCCTTGTCAAAATTGCTTTTTGAACCAATGATATTTAAGAGATATGTTGATGATATCTTTACAATTCTTCCGGAAGTTTTTGTGGATCAAATGGTGGATATTTTTAATTCTGTACATGACAGAATTACATGTACAAGGGACGTTGAAGTTAATAATCAGTTGAGTTTTCTGGACACTAATGTCATTAGATGTAGTAATAATAAGGTGGAACTTAATTATTACAAAAGCCTACTTGGTCAGGTAGGTTTTTAGATTTTAATTCACACGAGCAATTCGGAAAAAAATTGAAGCATTAACGAGTATCATTGACAGAGCAATAAAATTGTCACATAAAGATTTTAGACAAAATAATTTACAGATAGAAAAAGAAACTTTCATTAATAATGGTTATCCAATTCAATTTATTAATAGATTCATTGCTGAGAGATTGTTGGACATGTATAAAACCGAAAATAGAGATAATGCACGAGTTGATGTTTACAGAGGCAAAATTATTGTCTGACCATATGTTAGAGGATTATCTGAAAGAATTAAAAGAAATTTTCGGAAATATAACATTCCAATCTTCTTTAAAATTAGCAGTAATTTCAGTAGATTGTTTAATAATTGCAAAGATAGGGATGATTTATGCTTAAAATCAGGAGTTGTTTACAAGATTAATTGCATAGATTGTGATAAATACTATATTGGACAAACAGGTAGATATTTAAAAAAGAGAATTTATGAACACAAATACAGTTTACGTAGCTCACATATTACTGCCGGTTTAAAAGAGCATTGTTTAAAGTTTTTACATTCTTTTCATTTTGTGAAAGTGGATATTTTGCAACATGGTATTAATAATAAGTATAAAAGGGAGAGTCTTGAAAGTATTCACATTTTCAGGAATCGAAATAATGTGAATTTAAGGTTAAAGTGTAGTAAATTGGGCAGTGTTTAATAATAAGTATAAAAGGGAGAGTCTTGAAAGTATTCATATTTCCAGAAATCGAAATAATGTGAATTTAATGTTAGAGTCTAGTAAATTGGACAGTGTTTATCATTCCTTATTAAATTGATTGGGTTTGAACAGTTTGTGTCGAAGGGGAATATAGATTTAATTTACTAAATTTGGTAGTGGGGATAAGGTATATATAGATTAGAATATAAGGTTTAGTTTAATCCCTAATGAGGAGCCGTAGCGAGCTCGAAACGTTGGATAGGTCTTCAATTAGGTAAAGGTATTGGGCACAGTCAGCCTGCACTTTACTAACAAGGAATTTTTTCAGCTAATATTTTATTTTCAGAATAGTTGATGGGTGTGAATGTAAACAAGGACAGTCTGACTGTCATTATAATTTTTAATTTAATTTTTAATTTAATTTTTATTTTTAATTTTTATTTTTAGATTCAATTGATTGGACTGTAAGACCAATAAAAAAATATTTATTAACTTGGCACAAGTTCCTCATAATTACATGGGTATGATATATCTAAAATTGAAAATTGATCTTTTGTCGGCTGCTGTAAAATCAACTAAATTTTTATCTTACAGTAGTCTTAAAGTAGAGTACTTCAAGTGGTCTTAAATTACTAGAGTTATCTTAAAATCTTACAGTAGTATTAAATAGAATTTTTCTAAATAATTTAAATTAATTTGTAAAGATAAAGCTTGTTTTTGTTTATAGACGATAAACGATTGTACAGAATGCTCTGAAATATGCCATGTGTATTGTATATCATATTTGCAAGGACATAGGCTAGATTTTTTTTCAAAACTGGAGTTACGAGTTTATCGCAATTAGAGTTATGAGCAATTGTTACTTTGCGATGTTATTGTCATTCTTTGTGGCGAACGACCGCTCGCTCCTTTCATCGTTTCCAATCCACTCTCTACCTGTCGCAAATCAGAATTTTTAGCAAATGTTGATTTTTTATTGAGCATTCAATTATTTGGAAATTATCTAAAGTATTTAACAATATTGACGGGTTTTTTCATCGAATTATAAAAATGTACAATTTTGTAATTACAGTTAAAATATGGAAGCCATATAATAAGTAAATGTACATACTGATCATGAAAAGAATGCAGAATATTATTGTAGCAAGAAATATTTTTAAAGGTATTTTCAAATATTACTGAATTTACACCAACAGCACTCTAAAAAAATCTAAATGAGAACAAACAGAAGAACATCAAGATTTTGATCAAGTAAAAAGTTTTTATGAAATTCTTTATTCTAAACAAATTCTACATAACAAATCCTTATCAGAATCCGTTGAGCGAGAGCCCTTTTAATTTTTCATTACGCTAAGGAAATTAATCTGTACTATTATGGCACATATTAAAAGCTTTTCAGCTTTCAAATTTCGTCTCATTCTTTAAATGTATATTTTGACCTTCAAACTTTCTTTTCCCAAAGAGAACAATTTTTTTGATCAGCTAAATTTAACAAAATGAAGTAAACTTATATGATCCCAATCTTACTTTTAGTTATCTTGATAGTATTTTACTACTATTTAATTTATTTTTTTACATAAGAGAGTACATCGGATTTTTGAATAAAAAAAATGTATTACTGGAGTAATTGAAGAATGAGTTACAAATATATTCAGCGGGCATGTACAAAATTTGTAATTTATTAGAATTAATTTGTTTCATATGAATTGGACGATATTTTGTTTGTGCTAAATAAAGTTTAGTATCGAATATAATAATGGTTTTATCGTATAAATGGAAATCCAGAAGTCTGTTAATATAGCTTTAATAAATAATATTTATTAGAGACATATTGAAGAAAAATAAAATAAAATAAGTAGTAGTCAAACCTAAGAAATAAATTAATTGCTGCATTAATTCATTTTGAAGTTATTCATAACTATCGGGAACGAAATTTATTTACTATAAAGTACGCTGGTTTATTGATAAAAATGTCATCAATATTCAAGAAATTTAAATAATTAAAATAAATCAAATGTAAAATAGAACGATAATTAATAGAAAGATGAACAATATTGTTTTACCGAGATAGAATAAATATACCGAAAGTACTGAAGGTATTGCAAGATCTTAAACCAATATAAAACCTAATGTATTATGTACTTAACTTAAATTTATTAATTCATTGGATAAACAATTATCAATTTATAACATGTGATGAAAGATCAATTTCATTAAACAAATAACTGATATTTCTTAATGAAGAAAATTTACTCTTCGATGAATTAAGCTTATATTTGTGAGTTTAATCTGTAATGTGGCTAACTTGTAATCAGTTGTTAATAAATTCAATTTTTATAATTGTAGATGAAGGATATTTTTGCAAAAGCTCAAATAATACTAAATCTGATATTGACCTTTCCGAGCGAACGCAAAATTTCAGCACAGAGTATTCAACGTAGACGTGAAAGTAGAAGTTTCTGATATACTGCGGGTCCTTTGATATGAAGGAGACAATATTTAGTACAGCATTAACGATTTGTGACCACAGGTTGTAGAATTTAATTGGCTATAAACTGAAATTCACTGTACAGTAGTGACAATGGTTAATCCAAAATTTTATAGACAATGATATAATTCCAATATAACAAGTGTCATTGAATTTATGGTCTAGAAAAATGATGTGCTTCAAGAATCGATAATAGATTAGCTTTGTTATTGTCTTGAATATGTGTAAAAGAGAAGAGAGACGGCGTTTGCATTTCAAATAAGGAACTGTGCGAAGGTTATAATTTTCTATTGATATTTTAATTATTTTTATTTGCATTTATATTTTGTTTTGAGTCTACTAATTTTCATCATATTCAAATGAATTTAGCTAAAGCTTGTTTTAAAATATTTACATGTTTAAAATGGAAAGAATGTAACAAGTCTAAGCTATGTTCATTTAGTCCAGATGTACCATTTGTGCTTTGTAGACTGTACTGATGCTCATATATCTTTTGTTTTAGGTATCTATCAGTTTGTCCAATTTAATATTTGTCACAATTTTTACAATTTATTTTGTATACTATTTCTGCTTTTAAACATTTACCATCATTATTTTTACAATTATTAAATGACGTCTTATGTTATTCTTATTTTTCAAGTAAGCTTTAATATTATGTTTTTGAAAGTACTTTTACAATATTTCTTTCTGACAAGCCTTTTACATATGGTATTATTACGATATTATTATTATTGTTTTTGTTTTTTATATTATGTTCTATACTATCATTATAAATCTGAATCACACTCTCGGCAATCATTTTATCTATAGGGTCTACTGGATAATCATTATTGAATATCTTTTTCAGTAATTTCAATTTATTTTTTCTAAAATCTTTGTATGCTCTGTCAATGACTCCCTTTGTAATACCTATCTTATTTCTGAATTCATGGTGCGAGTTAAAATTTAACAACCTACTTGACCATGTAGATTTTCTATATCAAGTTAATTTTACTCTGATATTACTAACTCTAATAACATGCACGACCACAAATATAAGTTATTGTTTAATTCTATTTCTTTAGTAAATTTAATTCTATCAAGGTGAAATTGAAAACATCTATCATTCCATCTGCACACTTTTCTGGTACAATTAGAAAGACGTCATGAACATATGTTTTTTAGATAATTAGTTCAAAATTTAATTTATTTAATATAATTTTCTATGATTGTTTCATTACCAAATTAGCAATGACCTGTGATATAAGAGCAAACTCCATTGAATCCAAGAGCAATTCCACAACCATATCTTTGTATATAAACCATATTCTGAAAAGAAAAACTAGTATTAAAAACTAAATTTATTACTTTACTAAATTCATTTTTTGTTAATTTTATGTGTGTATACTAATTTTTATTCATTTTTCTTCTATTGTATGTACAAGTAAGTTTCCAATGTCAAAAGATGGCGTTAACAGCGGATCCCGGGCAGAATTGTCAGACCAATCATCAAATGTTATATTTGTAGGTTGTCTTGAATTTGAGTAGTTCTTCCTGTCTTATTTATTTCATCGAGTTAAATCATAGCAAGTTTCCAGCCGAATAAACATCATTTGTGGGTAGCGCATCTTCAATTCTTTAATATAAAGAAAAGAAGTGATTTTGAAGTCGAAGAAAATGATCGCTTTCGAAAGCTGAAAAGATTTCAAGACGACGAATTAGACGCTTTGCTGAATGAGGATCCGTGTAAGATTTAAGAAGAATTTGCTATATCACTTAGCGTCCCGCAGCAAGCCTTTTCCTTGTGCCTCGTAGCAATAAAATTCATTCAAAAAGTTGGAAACTGGGTGTCATACGAATTGAAGCCCGGAAACGTTAAACGGTGATTTTGCATGCCAGAAATGTTGCTGCATCAGTATAAAAATAAATCATTTTTCATCGTACTTTTAGTGCTGATGAAAAATGGATTAATTATGATAAACCAAAAGGCACAAAATTATATGCAAGGCCCAAATAATCCGGCTAATCTAAGCCGAGGACCATTGTATCGAACACAACTTAATCGTTTGAAGCGAATATTACATAAAACAACAGCCAGAATGTGAAACCAGGCATAAGTCCGTCGTTTTATTATCACGATAACGCTCGGTCTCATATAGTGGCTTCAGTGAAAAACTATTTAGAGAATAGTCGATGGAAAATTCTGCCTCACCCGCCGTAGAATCCAAACTGGCCATCAACTGTCAATCATTTTTTTCGATCAATGCAGAACGCTCAAATGAAAATACGATTGAGTTTAATAGAGGGAGTTAAAAAATCCGTTCTTGAGCTCGCAAAACGATAAGTTTTTTGTCCGGAATTCATAAATTGCCAATTAGATAGAAAAGAATTATAGCTTCCGATGATGATGCTTTAAATAAAGGTATTGGTATAGGACAAAGAAATAAGAAAAATTCATAAATTTTTCAATTAAAATTGTTTATTTACGCACGAACAAATATGCATAATTGCATAATGTTATGCTTTCATAGATGTTTCTATATATATATGTATATATGTATGTATGTATGTATATATATATATATATATATATATATATGTGTGTGTGTGTGTGTATCTTTGCGTCCAGCATGCAGCGTATATATATAGTATACTAGCATACCCCGTCTCGGCTTCGCCCGAGATAATAATTTAACCGATTTCATAAGCAATTCAATAATATCTACGTAAAAAGTACTCTATATATATAAACCTATATTACTATAAATAATTGACTGTAATTTACCTATCGTCGTTTCTTTATATACAGTTTGTATATACAGAATATATAACCGCATTTAATACACACATATATGCATATTACATACGGCTTCTATGAGGAAAATTGTACTTTCGAGTTCGAGCGGTAAAAAAAGATGTGCAAGTGTCTCGAGACGATGTTTATAGAGAGTATCATGTTGGGAATATAGAAAATGTCTCGGGACGACTGCTATAGAGAGTTTTGTATTCGGAAGGTCGAATACGATGTCCAGTTATCCCAGGACGACTTTTACTGGGAGAATTCGGACCGGCGGCTCCGAAGAAACGGGTGGATGTTCAGGTGCAAGCATGCTCTGAATGTCGGGATGATTGATGTTGCAAGAGCGAGGGTCACCGAGACAAAAGAGAGAGAGAGAGAGAGAGAGAGAGAGAGAGAGAGAGAGAGCGAATGAATGTGTGATCAATGCAGTCTATATAATCTATAGCTGCATAGTGTATGGAAGGCTGGCCCTGTGCCATACACTGTGACCTCGCGAGCGGTCCTCTCACTCCTGTGATTGACTGATACTTTCTCGGAAGATCCAGGGTGATTTGGAGGTATATAGCTGTTTCGTGTCGCGTGTTGCATGAACAAGTACAGGCCTGTACAGGATTGTTTCGTGACCTTTAACAGCTTTGTTCTGTTATCGGTGGCAGCAACTCGGACCAGTGCGCACTTTTAAGTAGTCATGCGAGATCGAGTGGGGGTATGAGCAGATAGATGGGCTGCGTTAAATATTCCTTTAACGTGGCGGATTCATTGCGAATCAAACAGATCTATATAGAGAAAACCTCTAGTCAACATCAATTATCGACGCGATAAATAATAATGGGCATCTTTAATGCTCTGCGTTCTTTATTATTTAGGTCGCGAAGAGGCCCGAGGTACGATCTCAGACGTACTGCTTCGACTATGGTCTGAGAGAAGATTATACCTGATGACGAACGGGAGAAAGGTGTATGTTTCACTGGCTGCACCTGACGCTTCGCGCGTCTATTTGTATTTCTCCGATGAGAAGATTATTCGAGTGGGCCATTCCTTAACCGCCAGAGAGAAAGAGGTGCTCTTGAATGAGTGGTCTCGAGATATCAAATTGAGGTTAGAATTCCCAGAGAGTTCATACAAGGCCCCTGTATCCGGGAGAACTTGTGCCAAGCTCTGGAGGATATGGAGAGAAAGAACGAGACCCGAGTAACAGAGGCCAAGATCGAGGCTGCCCAAGAAAGAGAGCCGAGTTTTTCCGGCTACAGAAAGAGGCGAACAGACATTTAATTCAAGGGATGGCTGCTCAGCTGTCTGAGATCGTGTACCTGCACGCTTCAAACCTGGCAGCAATCAAAGACCAGGAGGTCCGAGAGATGCCTAGAATCAAAAGCGTGTAGGTCGTAAAAGATCCCACGCATGACCGCGACTGCGAAGAGATTAGAAGAACTGTGGCCCAAGAGCGGGAAAATAGCGAAGGGTCTGAGAACTCAATGATTATTCGGGAGAAATGTGCTCAGGTAAACCCATTCCCCTATGGGGCACACAGAAAGGTTCCCTTGATCTCTCAGGGGACAGAAGTCCCTTATCCCAATGAGGAGGAAAACTGGGATGACGTAAGTATAATAAATGATGAAAATATTAAATTTTTATTTCAAAATGTACATATAGAAAGAGAATCAGATGCAGAAAGACCTGAATGTTTGTCAGGATGCGATGAAAGACAAACGGTAAAATCAAGCGACAATAAGTCGTACAGAGAAGCTTTGAATAAAGACACGTCGGGACAAATATATCACGTTATTATTGAACCTGAAAACGAGTCAGATGCATTAGACTCAAATGAAAAGGAAGCAAATAATCGAGAGAAATTCGATTGCAGTCGCGAAAGGGAATTGAATAGTCGCGAAACATATAGCTTTGAATGAACACCGAATAATAATTTGCAAATTGTAGAATACATAGAAAGAACAATTAACAAACTCGTAGAATCGAAAATTAAAGAGAAACAGAAAGACGACAAAATTGACATACTTATTGAACGACTAGAGGTTATGCTTTGTAAAGATAGTGGAACAACTAGGAAATATAAACTCACAATCGAAACGCGCTTTACTATATTTAAAGATTATCTCAGGTCAGAATTAAAGACAAAAAAATTAGACTACGTGCTAGAGACAGACTGTTACGAAATGACTAGTTATTCGGAAAGCAAAATTGAAAACGATAAACATAAAACTCGTGAAATTATAAAACAATTGAATTGTACTTTTGTCGACTGCCCATATACAAATTAATAAATATTTTTTTTATTGGTCTTACAGTTCAATCAATTCAATCTAAAAATAAAATAAAATTAAAATAAAAAATAAAAATAAAAAATAAAAATAAATAATAAAAAAAAATACGGATGTCCAATGGGGTCGCCTTTGTCACCGGTTATAGCTAATTTAGTTATGGAAAAGTTGGAAAGTATAGCCTTGTCAAAATTGCTTTTTGAACCAATGATATTTAAGAGATATGTTGATAATATCTTTACAATTGTTCCGGAAGTTTTTGTGGATGAAATTGTGGATGTTTTCAATTCTGTACATGACAGAATTAAATTTACAAGGGAGGTTGAAGTTAATAGTCAGTTAAGTTGTCTGGACATTAATGTCATTAGATGTAGTAATGATAAGGTGAAACTTAATTGGTACAGAAACGCTACTTGGTCAGGTAGGTTTTTAGATTTTAATTCACACCACCAATTCGGAAACAAAATTGGAGCATTAAAAGGTGTCATTGACAGAGCAATTAAATTGTCACATAAAGATTTTAGACAAAATAATTTACATATAGTAAGAGAGACTTTCATTAATAATGGTTATCCAATTCAATTTATTAATAGATTAATTGCTGAGAGATTTTTTGACATTTATAATACCGAAAATAGACATAGTGCAGGAATTGACATTAACGGAGGCAAAATTATTGTCTTGCCATATGTTCGAGGATTGTCTGAAAAAATAAAAAGAAATTTTCGGAAATATAACATTCAAATTTTCTTTAAAAATAGCAATAATTTGAGTTGATTGTTTAATAATTGCAAAGATAGGGATGATTTATGCTTAAAATCAGGAGTTGTTTACAAAATTAATTGCATGGATTGTGATAAATACTATGTTGGACAAACAGGTAGATGTTTATAAAAGAGAATTTATGAGCATAAATATAGTTTACGTAGCTCAAAGATTACTTTCGGTTTAAAAGAGCATTGTTTAAAGTTTTTACATTCTTTTCGTTTTGTGAATGTGGATATTTTGGAACATGGTGTTAATAATAAGTATAAACGGGAGAGTCTTGAATGTATTCACATTTCCAGGAATCGAAATAATGTGAATTTAATGCTAGAGTCTGGTAGATTGGACAGTGTTTATCATTCCTTATTAAGTTGATTGGTTTTGGACAATTTGTGTAGAGGGGGAATTTATATTTAATTTACTAAATTTGGTGGTGGGGATGGGTATATATAGATTAGAATATGAGGTTTAGATTAGTTCCTGAGGAGCCGTACAGAGCTCGAAACGTTGGACAAGTCTTCAATTAGGTAAGGGTGTTGGGGACAGTCAAACTGCACTTTACTAACAAAGAATTTTTTCAGCTAATATTTTATTTTCAGATTAGTCTACGGGGGTGAATGTAAACAAGGACATTCTGACTGACATTATAATTTTAATTTAATTTTTAACTTAATTTTTATTTTTATTTTTATTTTTTATTTTTATATTTAATTTTATTTTATTTTTAGATTGAATTGATTGGACTGTAAGACCAATAAAAAATATTTATTAATTCGTGAAATTATAATAAACCACATTGATTTAATGTATTATCAGAGAATAGTTGAGATAAAGTCACCGCGCAAAATTCTAAACAAACTTGAAGAATATAAGAGGCTCCAGTGTAGAATCACGCGTGTCGGGGTTAGAAAGGATCTTTATAAATTAAAATATGTACCGAATAAAGAAAAGGCGGCATATTTCTGGAACCGTTTCGAAGACAAGGTTAGAACGTTTGAAAACGCACCTAAATCCGGTAAACTGTCAGTCGAAGAAAAACGCGATATATTTTATAGCGCGATAGCTGGTTCTCTTCCCGAAATTATACTCGCAGACTGTCTGCACGAAGGCACCTTGGGTGTCGAAATAGAATTAGAAAAGTTGAAGAGTAGAGCAATGGAAACAAGCAATCAGAACAACACAAGCAAAATAATGCTGTGGCACCAGAGGTTAGGTCACGCATCGACAAAGTACATGATAAAATTCTTTAAAAGAAATTCAGACATTCTAGACAAGCCCAAACAGCTGGATTTGCAAGAAGTGTCAAATTGCCAAACGTGTTTAGTAAGTAAAAGTACGAGACTGCCTTTTAAAACAACAAGGCAACGAGCTAGAGCAAACCGCTAGAAATGATACATGCAGATACGATGGGTCCGATAAATCCGCAATAACATCCTCAAGGATACAAATTTATCTTAGTTTTAATATATGATTACAGTAGAGCTGTATTAGCTTATCCAATGCGGCATAAATGTGATACCGTAGAATATTTAGAGAGAGGAGTGAGGAGTTTTAGTAAGATTCTCGATAACCTTAACAAAGTTTGTTATCTACGATGTGACAAGGGTACTGAATTCATGGGATCAAAAACTATAAAACTGCTAGACAAATTAGGTGCGGAAATTCAATTAGCGTATCTAGATACATACAATACACGTACTTACAATACAGCGTACATAGATACACCTGAACACAATGGTGTAGCAGAAAGGTTCAACCGAACCATAGAAATGAGAGTACGAGCAATGATGCACGACTCTGGATTGCCGCCCACGCAATGGGACCTAGCAGTCAGAACTGCAAATTACATCTACCATCGTACACCACACAAAACAATTAATTACGACATACCGATTAAACTTTTATCGCATAAATTCCAAATTGAGGCAAACAGGTGGAGACGCTTTGGATGCGTAGCAATAGTCGGGAAACAGAGAGGGAACGAGATTAAGTTCGGTACGACAGGAATTAGGGGGTACATGGTAGGATACAACACAAACGGTTCTAACATATACGTACCCGCAGAAAAAAGAATCTTTGAATCAAGGGATGTTAGGTTCGTAGAACAACAAACATATAAAAATAATTTTAAACAAGAAGGAGATATAGATGTCGGACAAGAAAAAGACAAAAACAAGCCAGAAAATAGAGTCACGCGTAGCATGTCCAAAAGGACAAGAAACCAAAGTCTATACTCATTAGATACAGATAGGTTAGATAACAATTCGGAAATTATCACACGTTGCTCGCAAAAATAAACGGAGATCTCCAAACATATAAGGAAGCAATCAGTTCTCAAGATAGCGTAAATTGGCAACAAGCCGTCGATAACAAATTAAACTCGCTAACAGAAAAGGATGTACTCATAGAAATAACAAAAAGCGACATGTTTCGGAAAAACCCGAGTCCAAATATATTAGATTCGCGATGGGTATTCAAGAAGAAATATACAGACGACGATAAAACAATTTTCAAAGCTAGGTTAGTGTAATCAGAGGATTTAAGGACAAAAACACATATGACATCCGGGAAACATATGCACCAGTATCTAGGTTATCACTCGTAAGGGCCTTTCTCGCAATAACAAATAAATACGACTTATACTTAAACAGTTAGACATAGAAACAGCATTTTTATACGGAAACATAGACGAAGATATATACCTTAGATTTCCCGAGGGTTTAACAGACAACATCGAACTGGTTCAAAATAATATTTTAAAACTGAAACGATCACTGTATGGAATTAAAATCAGCCCCAAAAGGTGGAACATTAAATTTACCGAAGCAGCTAACAAACACGGCCTTTCGAATAGCGATCTCGACTCGTGCTTATTTACTAAATTCAGTGAAAATAGCGTAATAGCGATGCTGTTATACGTAGACGATATATTAATAATGTGTAATAGTAATCGAGAAATCAATCTCATAATAGACAATCTAGGTAGAGAATTCAAAATTAAAATCTTTGAACAACCGAAAGAGTTCTTAGGAATCCGCATTGATCGGGATGCAAATAATAATACTATGAAATTGTTACAAACGAAATTTGTAGAAAGCTTAATTAAATGATTCGGATTCGCTAACACCAGGGCCGTAGGTACACCTATCACTCAGAACGATGTCACGAACGTAGATAGAAAATATCGAGAAGAAACGGGAGAAGAAAACCGAGCGATATCTAATACATTATATAGGGAAGCTATAGGCTCGCTGTTATATTTAGCTAACGCAACCAGGCCAGATATTGTATACGCGGTAAACGTACTAAGCAGGCATCAGATCAATCCCACCGACTTTGAATGGAAAATGGTCACGAGGGTTATACAATACTTATCAGGCACTAAAAATCTAGGCTTAATATTCAAAGGGCTACGAGACGACTTGACCGTGTATTCCGACGCAAGCCTTTCCTATTGCAAAGGCTCTCTTACTACGTGCGGTTATATGATTAAACTCTATGGAGATATTATTGGCTGGAAGACTCGAAAACAGCCAATTGTAGCTCTGTCCACGTGTCAGGCGGAGTACGTTGCCATGAGCAACACCTGTCAGGAATTGCTGTCGATACACAACTCGATTAGAGTAATTTTGCGAAGGGACCTCTTCCCTATCACACTGTATTGCGATAACCAGGCAGGTCAGGCATGTGCGAAAACCGAAGGTAGCAGTAGGCTTAGACACATGACTGAGAGCAAAGAACACTACATTAAACAATGCGTAAATAGGAACTACGTACAGATAAAATGAGTTAGAAGCGCGGAATAGCTCGCGGACATATTCATTAAAGGGTTAAAATAGGATACACATGTTAGGCTGACTAAAGAGATTTTCAACTGCTAATTTTACTTATAATTTTCCGATGATAACGAAGAAAACTAGAGTGAGGGAGAAATATAAAATTCAATACTGATTGGGTCTCATAAATAGATAACATATATAATTCACATATATATTTATTCAGTCAAGAATCTACCTTTATTCCAGAAATAGAATCAGCATTAAAAGATTCAGCAAAAACAGCATACCATTTATTGTCAGATAATATAATACACAGAAAAACATATTGTAACACACTGTAAGTACATTTTTGGAACTTTGATTAACTTTGTCATCACAATCACATTGTCAGTCTGTTTATATACACATGTAATGGAACTGTGCGATGGTGTATCTGAAACATTGTTAAATAAATCACATAATGTAAGAGTGAGCATGGATCCACGAAAGTGCGTCTATGCTACCGAGAGAGAGTGTTGGTATGAAGAGACGTTAGCTTGACGCACTTAGCCAAACTAGCGGCCCTGCATATATGTCAGTGTGTGAGCGCTGCTCGACAGCTCAGCGTTGCCTCGTCGCGCTTCAGTTCGATCTGTTATTTTAGTCCGGGTTGACGTGTTTAATAAAGATCTGTTCGTTTACTTATAACTCTGCTTATTTCTTTGTTACCCATACCCCAACAATATGTCATCATGTTTGGATAATAAAATCTTACTCTTTTGAAAAATACGCTGGAAACTTGTTTGTATACCCAATAGATTTCTTTAAATACGTCCAATGGTATAAGACGATGTGAAATACCGGTTCGCATGGTAAGATTTAAGAAAATTCTATATATACATATGTGCTGACCTCCAGGCGCGCGCGCGTGTATGTATGTGTATATTTTAAGGCGTAGTCTCAGTAAACTTTACACAGGGATCCTCTTGAATTCAGCACTCTGCTGGAATTGTCAGTAGGCATTACTTCAATAGGGGCTACTAATTTGAAAATTGGCAACACTCGAATACTGGGCAAAATCTTACATCTCCCTACACCATGATGATTAGATATTCAGGATAGAGCACATTCCATCTTGTTCTAAGTATTCTTATATTATTTTAAGTTAATCGAGTATTCTATTTTTTGTTAACCGCTAGTTGTGATTATTGAATACTTAATGTTGCTTAGGCAGTCAGCTAGCTTTTTCTTTATATCTTAACTATTTTTATTACTTACTCTGCAAACTATGCTATATAGCTATCTAATTTCCTAAATTTATAGCTATTTTAATAGATTATAGTATTAGTGGGATTATATTTTCCGATATTGTGAGATTTCTTACAGATTTCTAAGTAATTATATGTAATTGTTTGGAGACACATTAACAGTATCTACATATATGTTCAACACTTTCAACTATATTTGGATACACAGGGCAAGTGCAATCGTTATCCAGTTGGACATGATAATGATAAAATCTATGCTATAGCCAGTAGGTAATTGTGTTAAATGAAAATCTAGCTCATCACATTACCAATTTACGCATTAGAAGTAACAACTACAGCAGTATCCTTAGTAAACCCAGAATTTTAGAATCTGTTTGTTAAGGCATATATTATACGTCATCATACATTATTGTTCCAAAGTACTAGTCCTAGTAGTGATCCTTGTAGTATATCTGCAGTCACTTCATGTGTAATAATGCCCTGATTGGTATGGTACTGTATTCTTTAAGTTATAAAATAATTGCCCATAATATTGCAAATGTATCTAAATTCACCAAGCTTATTGAGGCAATTAAAAATTTTAATACATCGTGCTGATTTAATGATATTTTTAACCTCAGGTGCGATAATCGAGCAATATTTTTTCATACTATTTTTTGCTTTACGAAATCAATACTGTCGATCTAAAAGTTTTTTAGCACCTTCTGTATACACGGAATGTTGACCACAGATAGTATGTTCCAAAATGTTGGATCACAGAGATCTCTGTGCGTATGTATGCGTGCGTGCGTGCGCGCACGCGTGTGCCTGTGTGTTGGCAGATGTGATTAGGCAGTAAGTAGCATTGGGAACAAAAAAGTATTGAATGAGACTGCAAGTATAATATACTATATATGAAAGTATATAGTTTATAATGTATACAGCGAAAATACATAATCAAACGATATTATATATCAACTCCTATATCAAAACGTCTTCTAGTTTGCTTTCTCCATAATACTTTTAGTAGATAGAGTTCATATATTTTATAAATAAATTTTAGGTCTTGTACGTATACTCAACAATTTCAATACCTGATCTGCGACCCGTTTCACAGAACTGATAGAAGTTCCATACAAATTGTCATTATATTGTCCAGCTTCAATAAAATGATGGTTTTGTATCTCTTGCTCCATTTGTTCCCTTGATTTTATGAAATGATAATCTTTTCCATCAACTTCGTTTACTCTTTTAGCTCTCGTAGTATCTAAAATTATAAACCAATTGGACTTTCATGTACATTATAAATATAAATTCAATAAATTCAATATTTATAAATGGTATTCAAAAGTCCAGTATAAGGGACATGTTGAAACATAAAATTGAATAAAATAATTTTGTTTCTATTTATATTCATTACTCATAAATATAAAATATGTCCATGATCATTACTAATCTGTAATTATGGGGATTCAATAAAAATAAAATAAAATATTTAATTTTTGTATGTATGAATGAACTCACACTAGTAGATGGTTATTAAAGTAAATTGTTTATGATTGTTTGAAATTGAATAAAATCACTCTTAACAAAAATAAAATAAATGGAAAATATATAGAGAACTTTTAGGCAATGTGAGTTGTCCAATATATGTAATATAAACATATAATATATTACGACGAATGCATACATAAAATAGAAAGGAAAAAGAATCGCGCGCGAACAAATTTATATTATATTAAATATATGTAATAAGTACGTAGCCGTGTAAAAGTAAGAGCTGCGGAGAGAACGAGCACTTCAGTGGTGAGGCGGGCGACGCTGGCCGAAATTTGCGAATCAATTCGCGAAGCCAAGCGAAGCAACGAAGGCGCTGTACAGGAAAACGCGGCGCGGTGCAGTAATGGGGAACGTACGTGTGAGAGTGGAGAACCTACAACTCTTGCGGTTTTCAATTAGAGCCACTCTGATTACAAAATCTCAGTGTACCGCCAGCCTTGAAAGCTGCTTCACAAGGGGGACCTGCCGTCGGTGCGATAGCGGGCGACAAGTCTCAGGCACGGTCGGCGCGCGGGAGAAAATTTCGAAGCGATTAAATTGATATAGGCTGCGAATTAGAAAATTAAAAAAAAATAAGATAAGACTTATTGTGAAAAAAATAAAAAAATAAAAATAAATTTCATATATATTTTTAGTTTTTTATTTGTCCACAGAATTGAGAAATGGACACGGCGAAGGAAAAGTGTATAGCGAAATAAATTAGATTTTATAATTAGATTTAAAAAATAAAACTTAAGTTCTTGTATAGTTTTTACTTTTTTATTATATTTTTATTTATGGTTAAATTTAACTTATAAATAATAAACCGATACTTTTAAATATAAATAACAAGGTATTTTTAAAATTAAATAAATGATCCTGTCCAAGTGAGAATAGAGAATTATAAGGGGGATTTCTATGTCAATTCTCTGGCGTGCTGAGTGAGACAAAAGAAATATAATTAAATAACGAGCAGTACACTGGAGCAAATTTGGATTAGTCGTGTTAAGCTGAAGCTGAAGTATAGTGTATAGTCGCTACTAGCAACGCAAAAATAAAAAAAATATATAAATAAAAATTTAAACAAAAAGGGAACTTTAACATTTCTTGAGCGAACCTGATGGCGTGTTGAGCGGACAGGAACCGAGGTGTTTGAAGCGGCAGTTACACTTACGAAACGATAAATATAAAAACAAACGTGCTCTGATGTTAGTCAAAAGAACCTGGTGACGTGCTGAGCGACCAGGGTCCGAGACGTGCTGAGCCGGAGCTACGAAGTAGCTTTCACTGGGACACGTCACTGTTACAATATAATATATAATATATTATAGGATATTAATATAATTAATATTTAACAACACAATTGAACTTTTTTTTCATATTACTTAAAAGAAAATAACAAAATGGTTATTTTCTTGCTTTTATGGCACGGGTTACAATATCTTGTCATATTTGAGTTATATTTATTACTTTTTAAAAATTGTTTTATTTGTTTATTTAAAAACTATTGTATGTTTAAGACATTTTGTTTTCAGTCTTAACCTTTCAGGGCCGGGTTTTCAGGTTTTGAAACCTCCTTTGAAAGTCTCCAAATTCATATCTTGTATCAACGATCAACTATGTACAATGGTCCTATCATGGAACGAGCCGATATATCAACTCTTCGGCCCTGAAGGGTCATAAAAAATTTTTAGTTCGGTAAAATAGGAATAAAATCTATTATCAGGTTTTGAAATGTGCTGCATCCAATTCTGGAGTCTGATCGGTCATAACTGCTCATAATCACGGTCATTCACGGTCAAACAAGGTGATTTCGAGGGCAAATTGAAGAATAAATGTCTAGTTATAATTGTACGATCTAAATTATGACGATATATACGTTTCTAGCAAAAAATATTTCTGTAATTTTACTGGCAAACTACTCTCACGAGAATAGATTCAGAAATTTATCGGAATAATGATATTGACAGAAAGGCGATTAGTTGAATGAGAAAATTCGGCGTCAAGCGCTATCAAAACCTAAAAACCAATTTTAAATATTTCTCTGAGTACTTTAATTGTACTTTTGTCGACTTCTTATATACAAGCTGATAAATATTTTTTCATTGGTCATAGTGTCTAATCAAATCAATCGAAAACAATACGTAACAATATCAGTACATATCTACATTAACATTAATACATCAACACAAAAATAATAAAAATCAAAATTAAAATTAAAAATTATAATGACAGTGAGACTGTCCATGTATACAGTCACCCCCGTAGACTAATCTGAAAATAAAATATTAGCTAAAAAAATTTTTGTTAGTAAAGTGCAATCTGACTGTCCTCAACACCCTTACCTAATTGAAGATCCGGTCCAACGTATCGAGCTCACAACAACTCCTCATCAGGAACTAAACTAAACCCCATATTCCATTCTATAGACACCTGATGAGGAGCCGTAGCGAAAAAAAAACTGACTAAGCCTTTGACGAAGAACACTTTAAAATAGCGCGAATTTCGGCGTTAGTGTACTGCATGTTTACACGTCTATAACTTTTGAATGCAATATCCAAACTAATCATGCATAGCGTCGTTGTGTTTCTCATTTATCTCTCCACCGGTGTAGTCATGCGTCGGCCTGGAACACATAATCTTTACATGTAAACATACATATGCATTTATATTTACACACTGTAGATACATATTTACAGGGCTACGACAGGAGAGAGAGCATAGGGACGTGGGAAAGCAAGCGTACGCGGCGCTTGCGTTCCCCGTCACAATATATAGATTTATATGTAACATCTATATCTATCTGAAATCAAATTTAATGCATTTAAGAAAATAAATTTAATTTAATCGATTTAAATAACTTTTTTCAGACAGTTCATAAAGTTTTTATATAATTTTTAAATATTTTATGTTTTATGTTTTAATGTTCCATCTAACAGTGCGTGTCAGGTGTTTGCTAATTCGTGGCTCCGGATCAGCACGCCTCGGCCACTTGTCGCTCAGTAAGACACCAGTTTTGCTCGCGCGCGCCTATTGAGCCAAGAGAACTGTCGTCAGCTAACGCGCCGACGCCAGATCCCCTCAAATGACCGGTTTCGAGGCTGCCGGTACACTGAATTTTACAGCCAGAGTGCTTCTATTTCAGTTTGAGAAACGAGCCGCCCCCCACTTCGAGACCGTTCTTCTCTCACCTCACCGCGCTACACCATCAAGTTTCGGTGCTCCCTCCTTACCGCTTCGCATCTACAACAGCGCGGTCTATGCTGACCGCGGAGCTCGTGTCGGCTGGTAGAGAGACAGAGAGTGAGAGATAAAGAGAGATCATGCGCTCGGGCACCTTCGCACTCTCGGTTTTCCCTCTCTTCGTGCGCCAAGTTCTTCGCGCCGTATTATATATAATATAATATAATGTTAGATTTGCGCGCGTATTCATACTCGTTGTGTTTTTAATTACAAAAATTTCGTTCAACTAAATCAGTTAATGTATGCATTCACATTTTTTATATAGTCGTTTATATTAAACCAATATTTCGTTCTTTGTATTTGAAAACATATATTTGTTTAAAATTATCAAATTTTGTTTTAGTGTACTTAAAATTACAAAAAAATATTTCAAACAATAGTTGTATATCTTATCAAAATATATTTTTTATATCATGCGTTTTTCTATAATCAGTATTTTTCGAAAAAAATGTATTCGTAGGTATTTGTATTTCGTATAAATGTAGAATTTCACCATCCGCTATTCTACAATTAGTTTTTGATCGAAGCCGTAATATGTGGCAAACGTCATCCTGATGAAAAATGTCGGACTCATGCCTGGCCTAAAATACTGATAGTTTTTCCTTAATTGCGCGCTACAAACGAATAAGTAAGGTTCGATACAATGGTAATTTGAGGCATTGACCACTTGAAAGCAGTTCGTAGTGTACGATACAGTTTTGATCCAGATGCACAGCATAATTTTATTTATTTCGTTTTTCCGTCAAATTTGATGGGCTCATAGGGATTTGTATACGATTTACTGTGTTTAGGATTATTATAATAAATTAATTTTTCATCGCCAGTGACAATACGATGTAGAAATGATTTATTTTTTACCGCTTCAGCAACATTTCGGACAGGCAAACTCGCTGTTCGTCATCGGAATGGCTTGTTGCATGAAGCCCAATGATGCAGCAATTTCTGTTTGAATTTGACACGGATTAGGCTTCTTTTTTGGTTGGAACTTGGCTGAAACCTGTCATGATTTTTCTCGATAAAATAAACGACATAAAAAAAGCTCAAATATACTACAGCAAATTTGTTGACAGATACACAACCTACAAATATAACATATGAGGTCTGACATGTGTGCCCGTGCTCCACTGTTCATTATTTATGCCCGGGATCCACAAGCCGTCATCTTTTTACAAATGTTGGAAATATATATATATATATATATATATATATATATATATATATATATATATATGGAAGAAAATGTATATATATATATATATATATATATATATATATGTTGGAAATTTATATATATATGTATATGTAAATGTGATATTTTCTTGTATTTGTTATGGAGAGAATCATATTACATTTCCTCTAGTAGAATAAAAGAACATTAAGATGCATTTTTATTTTTAGCTATCAAACATGCCACTTATCAATACTATCAATAAAATAGTAATTTTTATCTGTTTATATGCTCTGTTTCTCTGTTATATATGTGTGTGTGTGTGTGCGCGCGCGCGCATATGCGCAACGTTGTTCCCGCCGCTTTTCGATAGATTACTACTTATGCCAACGTAAGTACATCATCACAATAGTGAATTTGTGTTTGCATCAAAAGTGAATCACTGAGGCTTATTAAATGTTCTAAAGTACTTACGATTCGACTACTCTTCGCGAAAGAACGTGGCGAGAGTACTTTAAATACTTCAAGAGCGTTGATTTTGATATCTACCACCGATATGGTGGTGGAAGAGAAAAAATGTTTTAAGATTCCGAACTGGAGGTATTATGTACTGAAGAATCGTGCTCTGCATTTCGTCTGACCAACTCGGTGTGGTATATTATGATTTTTTGAAACCTAATGAAACCATCAGAGATGATAACGCAATTGATACGTTTGATTCAAGTGTTGAAGGAAAAACGCACACAATACTACGAAGGATATGATAATATTATCCTACAACATGATCATGCTCTGCCACTCGTCATGAAATCCGTCAAAGCATACTTTGAAACTCTCAAACGGGTAGTCCTATGCCACCTGCCTTACTCTAGAGACGTTGCCTCTTATGAATATCATTTATATTGATGACTGGTGCATGGCCTGGCTTACCAGAATTTCGTTTTATGAAGAAGACAAAGAATGGATCGATTTGTGAATTACCTGAAAAACCGGATCTTTTTTGAAGATGGTGTCCGGCCATTCCCCAATAGCTGCCAAAAAGTAATATCAGTGAAAAAATCAAGTGGAAGCAAAGTTGCATATATATATATATATATATATATATATATATATTATAACCCGACTTTTGCGGGCGCTAACCTTCGAGATCTCTGGTGACGTCGGCGTCGCTGGAAATAGAAAACGGGGAACGGGGAACTCGAAATGATTACAATTGATGTCTTTCGAAACTATTAACAATTTATTCTGAACAATTCGCGAAAAGCAAATACGAACGTACTCGTACTACATCGAATACGGAATTACAATCTCGCGAGTTACATATATTTGTTTTCCGCGCGGCGACGACAATCACTACGGGTATGGATGGACATGGCAGGCAGGGGAAAGGGGGACGCAACGCGCAGTGGCTTCAGCCCGGGGCGCTCGCGCGCGCGGATGTACAACGATGGCGCGCGTTCATGCCGGGATGCGCACTTCACATACTAACATAATCATAGAGGCTACTTGCCGAGGAGTCCTCGGCGCCGCTGCTTCCTCTCGTGTGAAGCTCCTCTCGCTCTTCTCTCGATTCGTGATATTCTTCCTCTCTCCCTTTCTCTCTCTCTCTCTCTATCTTCCGCTGGAGCTTCCTTCCGTCCTTCCTTCTGTCTCGTATTCTCGGTGAGCTTTCGGAGCTTGAGTCAAGAGCGACCGTGAGATGTAGACGCAGATGGGGGCTTCAGGATGATCGGGATGCGGATAGTGTCAGTGGGCGACAGGCTTGAGAGAGAGTTCTACTATTTCGGTTGTTTCTCTTCCCAACGCAACTGTCTTCCTTGGCAGCTCGGAAGAGAAAAACGATTTTTCTCTCAATTTCCTCCTTCGTGCGTACATGTCGCGCACTCTCGCGCCTGGCGCTTCACGTATTTTCGCCTTCACGCACGAACATTCGGTTTCGCAATCGCGGGCCAGTAGTTTGGCCGGTCACAATATATATATATATATGAGCCCAGGAAGAAATTTCAGACAGCATGTGTTATATTTGTAGGTTATGTATCTGTCAAAAACTTGGCAGCATTCTATATGATCATTTCTTTTGGTATCGTTTATTTTATCGAGCAAAATCATGGCATATTATTGTTTAATAATAGAAAACTGTGACTGAGGCACATCGTTTGCTTTCGGAAACTTATGAGCGGTATTTATTGGTGAATCGACATACCGTGAGTAGATCAAAAGGTTTAAAGGTGATGATTTTGAAATTGAAAACACGGATCGACATGGAAAGTCAAAAAGTTTTGAAGACGAGTAATTAAAAGCTTCGGTGGATGAGGATCCGTGGCAGATTCAAGAAGAACTTGCTACATTTGGACGTCCCGCAACAAACCATTTCTCTACGCTTAAAAGCATTGGGATTCATTCAAAGGGTGGAAAAGCGAACGTTCCGTACGAATTGAAGCCGAGCGTTGTCAAATAGCAATTTTGCATATGAAAAATGGGTTGATTATGATAACCCGAAATACAGAAAATCATATACAAATCCCCGCGAGCCCGCCAAATTTAATAGCGAAACAGAATAAATAGTCATGCTGTGCATATGGATTAAAACTGTATCGTATACTACAAACTGCTTTCAAGTGGCCAATCGAACCTTACTTATTCGTTTGTAGCGCGTAATAAAGAAAAAATGATCAGTATATAATGCCAGGCATGAGTCTGCCATTTTTCATCACGATGATGTTTACCACATGTTACGGCTTCGATCAAAAACTATTTGTACAATAGTGGATGGAAAATTCTGTCTCACCCGCCTTACATTCGAGACTTGGCACCACCTGACAAATATGTATGACAACTGTCAAACATATTTACTATACATCATTAAGCCATTAAGCCAGCAACATCATATTTTTTATTGTGTTAAAAATGTCGGATTTGGTACTAGAAGATGATGATTTGCGGAACGCATTATAGTTACCGAGTTATATGGTATTCATGCTTTATCTGACGCAACATCTAAAAGTCAATGGTTTAAAACTAATAATTTGGATGTGAGAAATGAAGAACATGGAAGACCACAAAAAAACTTTTAAGGCGCTGAATTACAAGACGAAGATGACATTTCGAAAAAAGAGTAAATGACAGAAATATTAAATGTTATATGCTCGTCATACAATTTCTGATCCTTTAAAATATATGGGAAAGATCTAATAGTATGGAAAATAGTTGTCACATGAAAAGAATGAAAGGCAGATGGAACATCGAAAAAATATTTGTAAAATTTTGCTTGAAAGACACGGGCGCGGTGAGTCGGGTGCGGTCAGACGACGAGAGACATAAGTAAAAGAGAGTATAAGAGATGATAATTTACATTCGGGATTCGCGAAATTAATGTAAAGTCTTCCAAAATAGATCTCTACAGCGTTATTACTAACAGCGATTAAAAATGGTTGTTCTAGTTATTTTCAACTCTTTTGGCTGATATTGAGACGTGTTTGAATTCTAGACCAATCGGTACATTTAGTTCCGATCTTGCAGATGCAAGCGCTATTATAGCAGGTAATTTTCTAAGTGGTAAGATATTTTTGTGCTTGAGTCATTTTTAGAAATGAACGACAGCAAAGAGCTTTCGATGGAGATTAATGCAGCTGATGAGAAATTACTTTTGATAGGGATGGAAACAGGAATGTTTAGATTAATTAAAACAGAGGAGCAAGTGGCTCAAGCCTAATTATGATTTTCAAATTGGTGATTTAGTTTTATTTAAAGGTCATTTGCTTTCTTATTCGAAATCATCATTAGATCGAATTACAGCGTTGCATCCTGAAAATGATCAAGTGACGAGATTGGTGACATAGCGTACTGCTATCTCCGCATAAAAGTGACCATTCAAATTAAACGGTATGTCTCGGCTGCTAGAATTCTCTAAAATATCCGGGATGTAAGGTAGAACTAAATGGATAACTGCAGTATTTACTATTTTCTGCTTTACTTAATATAGGTGCTTTCAGTTCGAAGGCTCGGCAAAATCTAAACTATACGAAAATAGTGTCCCTTTCCGGACAGCGCTGACCACACATATTACCATTCCTACGCTACCAACAGGTAAGAAATAGATTTATAATTTTTCACAATATAATCTGCTAACAACTGTAGACTTGTAAGGATTATAGGCGTAATCCTTTACAATTTATAATCATCCTTACATACTTAAGTGTTCTCTAACCATGCATAATAGAGGATCATGTATGATACATAAAATACGACGCTAATACGCGATGTATGTATGACGGTACTTGTGTAGGCTTCGCAACGAAGAATTAAGACGTTTTGCTGACTCCGCTGAATTAATGTACTGTACGAAATTAATACTTCGTATTGTGCGATATGGTTGCATCAGTTATATTAAGAAAGTAAGTTTCACGAATTATATACTTGTGTGACGTCCAGATTCCTACACACTTATGTTTGAATCTCAACGCATGTTTGTGGCGGGATCTTAACTCCACCGATGTTCGCGTGAATTATTTATTTCGTTTTTATGAATATGAATACATGTATTTTACATATTTATTTGCCTTTTCTTTGGCCGATCTCACCAGCTCATATGCAAACGATGGAAATAAATTAGGGCGAAATAATGAATTAAAATAACTGCTTTATTGAGCTTATTAATGTCATTGGTCGCATAATGGAGTTGACTTTATAAATTAGGTTGAAGCTGCCCGAAATATTTTGCAATCTTAATTATATGCTTCTTTATTTGGTCCGAATCGTAGTTATAATGAAGTAATTTATGTTATTGCTTGTGAATGTGAATTTACCTATTGGACATATTTTCTGTTTTGGTTTCGAACACGAGGATTGTGAATACGGTTGTTGCAGAGAACATGCCTAGCTGGTCCAAGCCCCGCACAGAATTGGTCAAGGGAGATGTTTAAGAAAGAAAATGGATACACGCAATTCAAATTAATAAAAGTAGAAACTATTTGTTACAAAAAACAAGAGGAAACCATGAATAAAAAAATACAGAAGGCACACATGTATATGCGAGGCGCAGGCCGAGGCCGCAACGTTGGCGTAGTATATGCGGGCGGCGAAGACAAATAGATAGATAGATAGATAGATAGATAGAGAAAGAGAGAGAGAGAGAATACGGATAGCCACTTAAAAGAATCGTGGCCCATGGTTGTTCGGTGTTCTTGCGCTGATGGTCGCTTTATAAGCAGATGCGAAGTTCGCCTTTTAGAGAACGGACAGATTCTCTCGTAGCCGAGGATGGATAGTAGATGGCGAGGCCACTATATAGTTCTATTTTGCTGACTCTGACCACGAACACTGAGAACCCAGACAATAGTTGACAAAAAATAGCTACGCCACTTCGTCGTTTGGAAAGATATAAGTCAGGTAGGATTTCAACAGCTTTCAAGAGCAATATCAGTAAGCTCAGTTGACTTCTCCTAGTCTATAGCTCGATATTCTCACAAGCAAGTAAAATTGCGTATTTAGTAGCAGTCTAGTAGAACTCTGGAAAATCTCCCCCACCGTGGAACCATGTCTTACTTATAGTTCTCAGTGTCCAAAATTGATTACGGGTAGAAAACTGAAGCATAAAAGGCCACTCCTTATCCGTAGTATTGGAACTTATATTGACATTTCGTTCTCTGGTTCAGTAAGGCAAAACTGAATGCCAGTTCCCAGGCATATAAGACTTGAAATTTACCGTTACAATGTAAGCGGCGTGAACAAAGAGTTTGAAAAAAGAAAATACTACGGAAACACAAAATAAGTATCCTTCAAGGTAGATCATACTACCAAAAACAATTGAATTGTACTTTTGTCGACTGCCCATATACAACTTAATAAATATTTTTTATTGATCTTGCAGTCCAATCAATTCAATCTAAAAATAAAATAAAAATAAAAATAAAAAATAAAATAAAAATTAAAAATTAAAATTAAATTAAAAATTAAATTAAAATTTAATTAAAATTAAATTAAATTAAATTAAATTAGCCGTAGCGAGCTCAAAACGTTGGACAAGTCTTCAATTAGGTAAGGGTGTTGAGGACAGTCAGACTGCACTTTACTAACAAAGAATTTTTTCAGCTAATATTTTATTTTCAGATTAGTCTACGGGGATGAATGTAAACAAGGACAGTCTGACTGTCATTATAATTTTATTTTAATTTTTATTTTAATTTTTATTTTTAATTTTTATTTTATTTTTTATTTGTTTTTATTTTTATTTTTTATTTTTATTTTTAATTTTATTTTATTTTTAGATTGAATTGATTGGACTGTAAGACCAATAAAAAATATTTATTAAGTCATACTACCAAAGCTTTATATTTTTGGTTGAGCTGAATCTGAATTCTATTTGATACAGTCAGATCAGCATTCATCAGCAAGGTTAGGTCAAAGTCAAATCTAGAAAGGCCACTTCAAAAAACATAAATGAACCAGTATAGTCGCAGTTTTTTGATTTGAGGTGTACTTGAAGCGATGTCAGGGTCTAGACTTTGTTGCTTCTTAAAAAGTTATTATACAAACTATATAATATAGAAATTGTCCAGTACAGTTTTTGCAGACCAAATCTCGTATATTACTAGATTATTCGGTGGTTTTATTTATTTGGAGTTGGTTGAAATTTATAAAATCATTAATAATCCAACGATAATAGAAGCAAACAAACATACTACTTACGAGGTATGCAGCTTCCAAATTTTTCAGGATAATTAGATATTAAATCATCTATAATTTTGTCTTTGATTGGACCAAGAATAATTATGGGTCTTACATAATTGATCGTAATTTTTTTAACTTCTTCGTAAGATAATATGCATTCTTCTGCACCTAAAAGTAGAAATGAGTTAGAATAACAAAGCTTTAGAAATTTATATTAATTATTAATTTGACAGTATACTCTATACAATATTAAACTTCATTAAACTACGTTATTCAATTATATTATAAAAGATAAAATAGGAAAAAATCAATAAGCGAATTCTCAATTCCGTATTTTGTGATGCAATTCGAGAGGCACGGAAGAGCTCAGCATAGAATTATAAATGAAACTAGTCCAGGAATTGACAGCTTGAAAGCGCTACTTCCAGTTTTAGCAATTGCATTAAATTTATAATCAACTGGCCATACATATATATTATAGATTTAGAGAAAGTCCAAAAAATCATAAATTTTAAGATAATTATGAGAATACTTTAGTACATTTGAATTTTATGTTCATGTATATATATATATATATATACAAGGGCAGTTCAATAAGTACCCGTATGAGGAATGAAGACACCATTTTTTCACAAGATTTTTTTTTATTTTTCAGCATAGTTCCCTTTTAGAAAGATACACTTCGTCTAAAGTTCTAGCCATTTCTAACCCTTCCAAAAAAAGAACTTTTCGAACTCTCCAAAATAAGCCTCTGTCTTGGCGATGACTTCCTCATTTGAGCAAAATTCTTTCCCGCAAGCCATTTGCTCATGTTAGGGAACAAGAAGAAGTCGCAGAGAGCCAGATCGGGTGTATTCGAAGGTTAACGCAATTCAGGCAGTTCAGTGGCGACTCCAAGATGAATGTGCTGGTGTGTTATCGAGATGAAACACGTTTTTTCACTAAATGTAGCCGCGTCTCCTTCAATTTTTTATTAAAACGGTCCAATAACTCATTGCAGTATTGTCCATTAATCGTTTTTCCTCTTTCTAAATAGTCTAACAGGATGACGCTCTTCGCATCCCAAAAAATCGTCGCCATAACCTTCCCTACCGTCTTCGCATCAGATTCCACCGAGATCAACACATTGTTTTGATTGTTGCTTAGTTTCGGGTGTGTAATGATGAATTCAGACAACACCAACAGTAAAAACTCGACGTAAAAAGTCTTTCATGTTTTGCTTAAATTGTTCCAAACACTGTTCCGCAGTTAACAGCCGCTTCAGCTTGTTCTCTACCGCGAACAATCGTGGCACTCATCAAGCCGACTATTTATCCATAGCCAACTTATCATGTAAAATATTAATCAATCAGTTTGAAATTTGTTTTGGCACCCATTGATAGATTGAAGCACAGAATAATAACACCAGTTTCCCTAAGGAACGTCCTCTACGAACACGGATACGTATTGAACCGCCTTCGTATATATACATATATATATATATATATATATGTGTGTGTGTGTGTGTGTGTGTGTGTGTATATATATATATATATATATATATATATATCTAGGGTGTACAAGTAAGTTTCCTACGTATGTCAAGAAATGGTATCACCAGTAAATCATAAAAAGGGACGTCAGATCGCATCTGTTATATTTGTAAGTTGTGTGTATATGTCAACATCTTTGCATCTTCATATTTGCACGTTACTTTCGGTATCGTTTATTTCATCGAGAGAAATCATGGTAAGATTCCAACCAAATAAACATCATTTGTAGGGAACACTGCTTCTATTCTTCAATATAAGGAAAAGTGCAGCCGAAGCATGTCGTTTGCTTACGGAAACATATGGAAAGTTATGAGGCGGGAAGTCTTGGTGAATCGATATGCTGCGAGTGGTTCAAATGATTTAAAACTGATGATTTTGAAGTTCAAGACATAGATCGCTTCGGAAAGCCGAGAAGTTTTGAGGATAAGGAATTAGATGCTTTGCTGGATGAGAATCCGTGTCAGATTCAAAAATTACTTGCTGCTTCATTCACCATCCCGTAATAAGAAGTTTCAGGTTCAAGAAAGTTGGGAAAAAGTTAAAGCTTTCGATGCACGATACTCTAAATAAAAGATATGTAACCGTGTTTTCATCTTAAAACCTCACATTTTGGAAAAACTGCTGGAAAATTGGACACTTACCTGGACACTCAATCTATATTATAATTTTTTCTGAAAAATTTCAATTTAGCGCCAAGTAAAGATTATAATTTGTTAATTATGCAAAATATCATTCGTTATTACAATGATGAAAATTAAAAAAAAAAAAATTAAATTTAGATAAAAAATTGTCATATCTGAAAAATATGAGATTTCATTTGCAAACTGAAGATGTGCAGCGAGTGATTTTTAGTTTCTATTAATCTGACCATCCAGGCTAGTTTTTTCTAGATTACTGTGATAATATAAATTATGTTAGAAAGAATTAGCAGAATTTCTGGGGAATGAAATAGCTATTTTCCTAGAGAAGAGGAATGGCAGGGTTGGACCCGGCGTTCATCTGGTATGTTTTCAGGAAGATTAAATTTTTATATATATTAAAATAAAAATAAGAGAGGAATTTAGATTTACATAAATTATAATTTACTAAAATTGGTAGTGGGGATAAGGTATATATAGACTAGAATATAAGCTTTAGTTTAGTCCCTGATGAGGAGCCGTAGCGAGCTCGAACCGTTGGACTGGATCTTCAATTAGATAAGGGTGTTGGGGACAGTCAGACTGCACTTTACTAACAAAAAATTTTTTCAGCTAATATTTTATATTCAGATTAGTCTACGGGTCTATATTTGTATGAAAACAAATATTGAACCTAATAGGTGTAATAAAATAGTTATCTTTATAGAATGTTTTGGAAAATGTTATATCTTGTACCGCGTTCATTAAAAATTGATAATATAACTGAAATCAAAGCCTAACTAGATCTTAGATTTTGTTTATAATTTAAGTAAATTCTGTTTCACACTTTGTGATAAATTAATAATACATATAATTGATATATCTGATGAAAAAGTATTGTCCATACACATTTTCATTTATAAAAATTTTCAAAACAATTGAATTGTACTTTTGTCGACTGCCCATATACAAATTAATAAATATTTTTTTATTGGTCTTACAGTCCAATCAATTCAATCTAAAAATAAAATAAAAATAAAAATAAAAAATAAAATAAAAATTAAATTAAAAATTAAATTAAAATTATAATGACAGTCAGACTGTCCTTGTTTACATTCACCCCCGTAGACTAATCTGAAAATAAAATATTAGCTGACAAAATTTTTTGTTAGTAAAGTGCAGTCTGACTGTCCCCAACACTCTTACCTAATTGAAGACCTGTCCAACGTTTCAAGCTCGCTACGGCTAATTTAATTTAATTTAATTTTATTTTAATTTAATTTTAATTAATGTAATTAAATTTTAATTTAATTTTAATTAATTTAATTAAATTTTAATTTAATTTTTAATTTAATTTTTATTTTTAATTTTTATTTTATTTTATTTTTATTTTTATTTTATTTTTAGATTGAATTGATTGGACTGTAAGACCAATAAAAAAATATTTATTAATTTGTATATAGGCAGTCGACAAAAGTACAATTCAATTGTTTCAAAATAAAAGTTCTATTTAACTTAAATTAAGGGGGTATGTCATGATTTATTTTAGAGAAATTTATTGTAAATATGGTAGTACTATTAAAGATTATTGTTCAAAATGGATTAAAATGAATTAAAATATATTTACGCATTAATAATAGATTTCATAATGAATATTTTTTGCAGGTTTATAGTAATAATGTTTGTTATGATCTAAAGAAGAATATTTTCTTTTTCAAAAATAAATTACTTAATTTAGAAATTAGAGATTTACATATTCATTCCTTAAATAGATATTCCTTAAATAGATATTTATTAAAGATTGAACATTATTTATATCAAAATATAGAAAGAAATGAATTACATGAATTTTTTCTTGGTCAAAACAAACATTTTATTAAGTCTAATATATTAATAGACAAACATTAAAAAGGAAATTTGAATGTTTAAGAAATAGAAAACAATTTCAAAGCTATCAGATTAATAATGCAAACAATAAAAATTGGTTTAGGAATCTAACTGAGAAGGAGATACCAAATGAAGTAGTGAACATCATGTAAAAAGGTGCCAGACATGGAATATTATATTCTAAAAATAATCTTCCGATCAAAGAAACCATCGTGGAGGTCGAAAGTAATCTTTTTGGTTTAAATGATGAAGTGAAAAAGGAATGTTGGGCATCTTTGGTTAATGTCATTAGTAATTTTAAAAGAGAAAATAAATTTGATAATTTTTTAAATAGTAATTGTATACATGAATTAATTACCGCAAAGAATTTTTTGAAAAATAACCCAAATATAATCTTCCAAAAGGCCGACAAAGGTAATGTAACTGTAGCTTTCACTAAAATTGATTACATAAATAGTATAAATAATATATTAAATGATGATAGTACTTATTTGAAAATTGGTAAACCACATATCATTAAGCTACAAAATAATTTGAAAGAGTTATTAAATAATTGGAAAAGAAATGAATATATAAATGATATTACATATAAGTATTTAAAATGTGAAAATGGAACTGTAGCAAAATGTTATGGGCTTCCCAAGATTCATAAAGAAAATCTGACATTTAGAATAATAATATCTTCCATAGGTTTCCCAACTTATAATATTGCTAGATTTTTATCTAATATATTGGTTAAGATAGTTGGAAGAACTAGTTCTTATATTAAGGATAGCTGGTGTTTTTACAATGAAATGAAAGTTATTGTTATTCCGAAAAACTACAAGATGATTTCATTGGATCTAGTATCTTTGTTTACAAATGTACCTTTAGAACTGTTAAATGATATTATACAGGAAAAGTGGCACGAAATTAATTTACATATAAAATTAACAATGAATGAATTTATTAAAGCAATTAATTTAATTTTTGATAACACAATTTTTTCATTTGATAATAAATTTTATGAACAAAAATACGGACGTCCAATGGGGTCGCCTTTCTCACCGGTTATAGCTAATTTAGTTATGGAAAAATTAGAAAATATAACTTTTCAAAATTGCTTTTTGAACCAATTATATTTAAGAGGTATGTTGATGATATCTTTACAATTGTTCCAGAAGTTTTTGTGGATGAAATGGTAGGATGTTTTTAATTCTGTACATGACAGAATTACATGTACAAGGGACGTTGAAGTTAATAATCAGTTGAGTTTTCTGGACACTAATGTCATTAGATGTAGTAATAATAAGGTGGAACTTAATTATTACAAAAGCCTACTTGGTCAGGTAGGTTTTTAGATTTTAATTCACACGAGCAATTCGGAAAAAAATTGAAGCATTAACGAGTATCATTGACAGAGCAATAAAATTGTCACATAAAGATTTTAGACAAAATAATTTACAGATAGAAAAAGAAACTTTCATTAACAATGGTTATTCAATCGAATAGAATAATATATTAATTGCTGAGAACATATTTGACATGTATAATACCGAAAATAGACATAATGCACGAGTTGATTTTAACAGAGGCAAAATTATTGTCTGACCATATGTCAGAGGATTATCTGAAAGAATTAAAAGAAATTTTCGGAAATATAATATTCAAATTTTCTTTAAAAATGGCAATAATTTGAGTAGGTTGTTTAATAATTGCAAAGATGAGGATGATTTATGTTTAAAATCAGGAGTTGTTGACAAAATTAATTGTATAGATTGTAATAAATACTATATTGGACAAACAGGTAGGTATTTAAAAAAGAGAATTTATGAACATAAATATAGTTTGTGTAGCTTACATATTACTTCCAGTATAAAGGAGCATTGTTTAAAGTTTTTACATTCTTTTGATTTTGTGAATGTGGATATTTTGAAACATGGTATTAATAATAAGTATAAAAGGGAGAGTCTTGAAAGTATTCACATTTCCAGGAATCGAAATAATATGAATTTAATGTTAGAGTCTAGTAAATTGGACAATGTTTATTATTCCTTATTAAATTAATTGGTTTTGAACAATTTGTGTAGAGGGGGAATTTAGATTTTATTTACTAAATTTGGTAGTGGGGATAAGGTATATATAGATTAGAATATAAGGTTTAATTTAGTCCCTGATGAGGAGCCGTAGCGAGCTCGAAACGTTGGACTGGATCTTCAATTAGGTAAGGGTGTTGGGGACAGTCAGACTGCAGTTTACTAACAACAAATTTTTTCAGCTAATATTATATTTTCAGATTAATCTACGAGCGTGACTGTAAACAAGGACAGTCTCACTCTCATTATAATTTTTAATTTAATTTTTTTTTATTTTTATTATTTTTGTGTATTGATGTATTAATGTTAATGTAGATATGTATTGATATTGTTATGTATTGTTTTTGTTTGATTTGATTGGACTGGACCAATGGAAAAATATTTATTAATTTGTATATAAGCAGTCGACAAAAGTACAATTAAATTATTTAAAATTTTTATATATATTTATTATTAAAGCACAAATATATAAATAGAGTACGATAGAAAACAAATCAATGAGTAAAGGCAGCAATATAAGACTTTATATTATGTAACTATTCATTAAAGTTTGTTGAGTCACCATTTGTCTGTCTTTCACTTCAATAATACGTTATTTATTTCTTAAGGAAAATCCAGTATTTATCTAAAATATAACCGCGTGCCATGAAGCGTATTCGTTGTCCATACAAGAATGATACTTAAATTTTTCGAATTATGTTAAATAGAAGTCAAGAATAGAACTATAGTTACATAGTTACATGGAGTTAAATTTTTCGTTGTTAAATTATGAAATATATTGGGTGTAGCAGTATGTTTCCAGTGTATTTATTGAAAATGTGAGGTTTTATTATTAAACATGGTTATATATTCTTTATTCAAAGTGCAGTCAATGGGAAGCTATAACTTTCTCCTACGTTTCTGGCAATTTATCAATTCTGCACCAAAAAAATTTATCATTTACTCTACTGAACTGAAACGTATTTCCGTAAAAACATTCTGCATTGATCGAAACAAGTAATAGTTAGATGGTGTCAAGTCTGGACTGTACACCTTATAAATATGTCTTCCATTCTAATTTTAGTTGACATTACTATTAATATATATATATATATTAAATACTTTTTCTACGGAGAGATATAGTATTGGCGTGTATGAGCGATTGAATACGATGTGTCCTGTCCAGATACCTGGACATTTTGTTCTACGGCTCGAACTCGAACTTGAAATCATTATTTATTCTTCTAAATCTAGTTCATTCCCCTCAAAATAATCTCGGCCCGGATGCAATGCAATTATGTCCACGGTTTCTTGAATGTTCAAAACACTTTTTATACTCGTATTCCGAAATGGCCGTCAGCCCTTCTTCGATCCGCCTTTTCTTTCTTCAATCAAAACTATGTCCTCGAAATGATCGTTTGAGTTTGGTGTACAGCCAGAAGTCACACGGTGTTAAGTCAGGCGAGTACGGTTGTTGCGGAACGATATTGATTGAATATTTGGTGAAATGTTCATGTAAAATCAATGCAATATGAGCTGGTGTATTATCGTGATATATAAACCAATAGGTGTCTTTCCAGAAATCGAGACTTTTGAGATGAGTAGCTTCATCTAAATGACACACATCACTCAAGTAATGCTTTTGTTAAGCGTTTGGCCAGTTGAAAGAAATACATCATGCACCACACCATGATGATCGAAGAAAACAGTGACTATGACTCTCAGTTTAGTCTTCGACTCGGCTTTGACATGATTTTTTTGGTCTCCGCTTTCCTTTGGCATGATATTCGCTCAATTGATCGGTTGTTTGTGGATCATAAGCGTGGATCCAAGTTTTGTCTCTAGTTATTATACATTCCGTCTTATCCTGATAGTAGGAAAGCATCGTTTCACAGACCTCCATGTGACACTGTTTTTTAAAAAAAAATTGAGTATTTTTGGCACTAATCGAGATTTCATTAATTTCAGGCATAAAATGCCTTTCAAAATGTTGTTGACTGACCTATTCGAAAATCGAACAATATCAGAAATCGCTCTAGTAGTCAATCGTTGATTTTGTGGAACTAATTCTTTCATTTTGTCGACGTGAAGCCCATCAATAGATGTTCTTGGTCGGTTTTAATATGATTCATCTTCAACGCGTTCTCGACCTTCTTTGAACAGTTCGTGCCAATCAAAAACACTTGCTCTTGACATTGACTTCTCACCAAGAGCCTTCTGCAACGTTCTGAACGTTTCGGCGGCCGATATTTTATTTCCCGCACAAAATTTTATATTACTTCTTTTTTGAATAATTTCAGAAATTATAAAAACCGAAGAGACAACTTTTCTTTGTTCACAAAAGACAAGTATAACTATATGGCAGATGAAGATAATTGCGAGAAGTTTGGCACAGATAACTCAGACAGTACTATCAACTTTAAAATAAAAACATTTGCCGAATCGATAAAAGCGAGAAGTTTGAATTGAAAAATCTTATTCTTATTTGCACAATATATATATATATATATATATATATATATATATATATATATATTGTATAAAATGATCCGAGAAATATCAGCTTCTTAACGTGGATGCTTTGAAGCAGCCCTTTATACATAAGCGACGATCGGTAAAATACAGTCAATTATTCATAGTAATATAGATTTTTAAATATAAAGTACTTTTTACTTAGATATTATTGAAATGTTTAATTAATCAGATAAATTATTATCTCGGCTAAGCCGAGACGGGGGATGCTAGTATGTACATATATATATATATATATATATATATATATATATATATATATATATATATATGTTGGGAATACTATTAGATAATGGTAATAACAATGTAACTATATCAACAGAGTATTGGGTTGGAATAAACAGACAAACGAATATATAACAAATCAGAACCACTTATTAGAGGTCTACCTACCATGGTGTCTGGACACGAACTAACTATACAACATCGTACAGCGCCGCGCGTAAGCGGTGACGCATGCACGCAATATATTCTCTTTATACATATAGTAGTATTGTGACTATACATTGCGCTAATTTAAACACTGACTCTTATCAGCATGTCTTATACAAGGTCAGACAATTAAGTAATACGACAAAATTCAAATATATTTAAAAATTAGGTACTTCGGTACGACCCCCTTCAAAATATTCCCTCTCAACATCTATGTACTTATTCCAGCCAGTTTTCCAGTTTTCGTATGATTTCTGGAACACTTTTTGTGGGACCTCTCCGAGCACCCTCGTCATAGATTCTTGGATGTCTTCGACGGAGTCAAAATGTCGACCTTTGGCGAATTTTTTCAAATGGGGAAATAGGAAAAACTTGCAGATTGACATCTCCAGTGAATAAGGCGATTCTGATAACGTTGCGATGCCTTTAGACGCCAAAAATTGGGAGAAGCTGAACGCACTGTGACAGGGAGCATTGTCGTGATGCAGAACTCAAGTCTTCGCGATCTATGGACGCACTCTGAGCATCCTTTTTCGTACTTTTTCAAGCTAATTGCGGTAGAATACTGGATTCTCGTTTTGTTCAGGAGGTACAAACTATTTGTGAACCACCCTTTGTTGTCGAAGAAGCAAATGAACATGGGTTTTTCTCTGGACTTGCTCATTCTCGACTTTTTTGGCCTTGGACCTCCGTGGACAGCCACTGTTGGCTTTGTACTATCTTGGCGGTACCATCTTCGCGAACAGATTTTTCATGGCGTAATCGTTTGCTTTAAAAATTTGAATTGAAAACTTACAAACTCAGAAAGTTTTAGAAAGGGTAGTAACTCTGGGAGAAAATTCTATCTTCTATAAATATGCGTTTTTGATTGCATGAAAATAAATATATTTACTATGTCAGAATATATATATATATATATATATATATATATATATATATATATATATATAAATTATCTGATTATCTACTATGTATCAAATTTATCAATATATGGAATCTTCAAAGAAACAATGATAAAATATAAGACTTGTGTAACGGTTCTGTGAGACAGGCATACTAATCAATAATTATTTATTAAATTATTTTCTAAATACTGAGAAATATTTTCTGAATTCAATAATATTTTTTCTTTTTCTGGTATACTGCAGCAATATCAAAGAGAAGAATATCGCAGCAATATCGATATAAGAACATTACAGTATATATTTAATTGCTTCAATATATCTTGTAATCTATTTGTGGTCTGGTTGTCAAAATATGTAACGTTGTGTGATATTGCCATAGTGCTCCTGTGATATTGGTTAAATATTTCTGTGATATGTAATCATATGTAAAAAGGACTATTGATATTATTTTTATTTTTAAAAACTGGCAAATTGAACCTATAATGACGGAAAAACTTCAGTTGATAATACGGATAATTAAGCATCTTTTTTCACCAATCGGGATGGTTTATTATGAAAAGTATCAATCAACAATTCTTTTTTGTGAGAAATAAACAAACCAATCAGGAGAATATGTGTGAATCGAAACAAAACTTACATCCATACACACTCTACACATGTTTCCTTTTTTACACTGACAACAGCCTGGATTACTTCAGTCTGTACGGCAGTCCTTGCGTAGATAGACATATTCATTCTTTTCATACCATTATTTCATTCATTCGCAATACTAGATTCAAATCCAGATTCATTAAATCTAAATGACATCGATCCATTAGTTTGCTGCGTAGAATATTCGTTACATAATTTGCAATCAATTGCATAACGATAGAACTGAAAATATAAAAGATCATTTGTTCATGTGTGTTGTTAAAATTACGATTAAGAAAACAAAAATAGAAAGTTCCTTGATTGTGCATGCGGAATTGTACACCATGTATAAAAATATATTTATGGTTGTTAAAATCGAAAAACCGACCGGTTTTTCTTAAATTACAATGCCATCGGGTTTGGAAATCTCACAACGCGATTGCAGGTTATATAGGTGATTCAGTATAAAATAATATAAATTCATTACAAATAATTTGTGTTTAGAGCTATCTACCTGAGCTACGACAAAAAATAACGATAGTAGTAAACCATTAGTTAAAAGCATGAAAATTTCAATAGCAACCAGTAACAAACTAATAGAATCAGCTTCTTCCGTGTCAGTTGCCACCGCAAAATAATGTGGAACATAAGAAGCATCCAGTAACTGTAATTGTACCATTGAATAGTGCGAATAATTTTATCCTCAGTTCAAAGTTTAAATTTAGCCAATGTAATATTACAATTACTGTCATTATAAAAAAAAAAATTTTAGATGCGCACGCTTGCTTCTGCCGTTTTTCGATAGATGGCTACAGCGATAATTGTTGATTGAAATAGGTAGGGCAAAAATTTCGCAATAATCATGTTGAACATCTGCCAACATAACTGCAACACCACATTCGTGAATGTGTGTTTGCATCAGAAGCCTCTTGTCGACCGAAATGATTAATTTTCGAGATAAATTGTCCATATATACTTTTCTGTTTTCATTTAGAAAAAAACTGCTAGTGAGGCTTATCGAATGCTCTCAAGTGCTTACGGTGAGACTGCTATTAGAAAGAACAGGTCGCGAATGATTTGAATGCTTAAGAAGCGATGATTCTGATGTCGAGAGCCGGCATGGCCATGGAAGAGAATTTTTTTTCGTAAATTCCGAACTGGAGGCATTACTTACTGAAGACTTGGACCAAATGCAAGAAAAATTAGCAGGATCATTGAGTTACTCGACAAAAAATTTCGAAATTCCTGAGAGATGTTGAACAGCATTTTTTTGTTGTTATTAGCTGCTTCAAAAACAGAATTGCAAGGTATTTTTACATGCCATTGTAACCGGTGATGAAAAATGTGTCGATGTCGATAATCTCAAGCGCAAAAAAATATAGGAAATGTCTGGACATTCCTCCACATAAACGGAATATTCTTGATGCCAAGATTATGTTCATTTGTTGTGATCAGCAAGGTGTAGGCTATTATAATTTTTTGAAGCCGAATGAAACCATCACACGAGATTGATATCAATTACAATTGATGCATCTGAGCAGAGCGTTGTAATAGGAACGATCACAGTACCATGAGAGAATTGTTAATGTTATTATGCAACATGAAAATGCTTAGCCATATGTGTAAAACTCGTCAAGACATACTTGAAAATCCATAAATGGAAAGTCACACCCCACCTTTCGTACTTTTCAGGTATTGCTCCTTCTGAATACTTTTGTTTCGATTGACGGAACAGGGCCTAGCTGATCAACATATCTACTTTTACGAAAAAATCAAGGAATGGTTCGATGCGTGGATCGCATCTAAATCCGAATCGTTTTGTCGAGATGGTACCCAATAATTGCTCAAAAGATGATAAAAAATAGTGGCTAGTGACGAGAAGTACCTTGAATCATGAACATATATTGATTTTTTAATGATATAGCCTCAAATTTTGAAAAAATTCGGCAAAAGCACAGTTGCGCACCTCGTAGTATAATAAATTATTCTATTAATATAAAATAACAATATTTTTATTTCAGTTTCTTTCATCCTATATATGAATATTCTAAACAATTTCCGATACCTTATGTCTCTTAAGGAGAACAGAGAGAATTATCAGGGTATTTTGAATGATTTGATCACGTTCTTCGCCAGATTCGGCGCCATAATACATGTTTATACTGTAAGTCTCGGTCGTAACTGGAAAAGTGTCAATGTGCGTGAAAGAGACCCCTCAATAAAATCTGACATTTCTGTTTACATAGATATCTAAACATTAAAACGGATATTTACATCGAATGTTTTATAGACCCCCTGATGTAGAAATATAGTATGCAATACTCAGCAGCAATGACGTTTTCGCCATGTTTGCTCTTTTGTTGCATGATAATAGGCCAACTGTTATACGTCTCCTATCAGCCCGCTTCTTGCGATACCATCAATTATATGCAAGCAATTCTCAGCGCGCCAATCCTTTGAATATATGTAAGACAATTGACGTTTCCCAATATTTATCACCCCAACCCATAGCTCCGCTCCGCACTATAAAATTAAATGAGTGACGCTCCACAAGCGTCTATGTACGTTTTATCTTTATAGTAATTCCATTCATATTGCTCATCAATTTGCTGATAGACTTTGTCTTTGCTACTGCTTTATAGATTGTGCTTCGTATATGAGACCAAAAACTTATTTTTGCATCTAGAATAAGACCTAGATACTGAACGTAATTTTGAGACTCATTTGAATCTCATTAGTT